>JAVMKO010000008.1:83926150-84643650 GCA_032164245.1 Sternotherus odoratus | reverse complement strand
CGCCGGCCCCCAGTCCCCGCAACGGGCGGGCTGGGGGCCGGCGCTCAGCCGGCAGCCCGCCTGTGGCGGGGACGGGGGACCGGGGCGCACGAGCTGGGTTTTTTTTTTGGTGGTGGTTTTTTTTTGTTTGTTTGTTTTTTGTAATTCGGCGGCTTTTCAGCGGAGGGGTCGCGCCATGCCGCCGGATCACAAAAAGGGGTCGCGGTCTCAACTAGTTTGAGAACCGCTGCATTAGAGGTTAATTACCTGAGATAAATTCTTAGGAATTGGAAACATTGGATTGAAGTAGTACATTGACTTAGTGTATATTTCTACACAGGGTTGAATTTCACTTTGAGAAATCATCTGTTGCTGTTTATGGGAAAAGCAGATCTTTCTCATAGCCATATTGGGGTGACTTGTTTTAAGGAAAACAGTGAACTCCTTTCTAGGAAAGGCTTAGCTCAAACTGTCTAGTGACACGATCAGGAGTAACTTTGGTAAAAAAAAATAAACCACTGGGTTCTAGTGGTTTCAGGTTAGGGAGTAGCACAAAAATACATCACAAAAATAGGAGATGAAATTCTGGTCCCAATGAAATACACGGAAAGCCCACTGACTTCAGTGGGGCCAAGATTTCAATCCAAACATTCATAGGTATTCAGATGAGATAAAAGACTCCTTGGAAAATGACTGTGAATTATTTTTTTTTAATGTAAAGAAAATCACAGTACTTTAGCATTTGAAAACTCTTACTAAAATACTAGAGTATTGATTTTGAGAGTGATTTTTTAAAAGTTAGTGTTAATTTAAATGGGTGATGATGACAATGATCAGAACAATCTTAAAAGTTCATATATGCTCATATTACAAAAGCGTAGCACATTGTACACAGCTTTAGGTGGAATATTCTCCCTTGGTTCTCATTTTACAAGATGTGTAATGTTTAGTTTAATGTATCAGAAGAAGTGGGAGTTTTACCCACGAAAGTTTGTGCCCAAATAAATCTGGTAGTCTTTAAAGTGCTACCGGATTCCTTGTTGTTACAGACTAACATAGGTACCCTGATACTAGATCTGTACAATCATCAGAAGTTAAAATAAACATTTTGCACTGCCTGATAACTTATTTACAATGAACCATTAATTTTTAAACATCCTACCCTAATTTCTAAAAGTGCATTGTGTCAATCAATGGCAAAGAATGGTAAATATCAGAAAAATAGATCCAGAATACTACAATCTTTAATATTAATTTTGTTCCATAAGTCACCCCCCCCTAAAAATAGAAAACATAATTTTAAAAACCTCATAAATTAACATTGTTTGTATTTTAATTAGAGGAACAAACATAATTCACAGTGTTAAAATTATTCGTACCCTCTTGTAACTAAGAATGTGTCCTTGTTAAATGTGTCAAATGAGATTTCTGCAGGCTTGTATGTGTCTTGTTTCTCACAGTTAAACTGTCACAGCATGAAAACATTCCCCTACTTGTGGAGCTTTAGATATCTAGTTCCCCGGTAAAAGTGTGCAAAAAGAACTGGAAGAGTTATTGACAATTCAGACAGTACCCCATATTTCTAAAAATAAAACTATAAGCAAAGAACCCATTTTGACTCTAAACGCAACAATGTATAAGTAACTATTGACTTCACCGAATTTCCTGATAATGCCCGAAGACTGAAGTCTAGTTGGTTCATAAGAGACTCAAGATGATACAGGAATCCAATTATGGGAAGCCTATTTAGTTGTTCTGTTTGCTAAGCCAAAGGTTAACGAGAACTGCACTGAAAAAACCTCCTGTGGTATTATAAAGTATTTCTTATGCTGCATAAAATGTAAATGAAAAAAAGTATTCTAATCAAGTCCTCCTTTAGCTCTTTAATTGTGAATTAGTAGCTTACTTGTATACTAATAACTCTGAGAAACTCTATATAGCACAATCAAAAGTGACTGAAAAAAATCTGCCATTATATTAAAGAGCAACCTAAACAGATAAACTATTACTTAATATTTGTAACTGGCAAGTCGAAGTTTCCAGATAGTTCTCGCTAATGCTAATGTTAAATCTTCATAGTATTAAGTTATGGCCTCTAATTTCAGATAGAAATTAATTATATTTTTGTTAGTAACACATACAGATCTGTTTACACAGCTGACATGTCTCAGCTGCACCAGATTTAAGCAGTGAGCTTTGAGGACTCTCCTGCCTTGGAGCAGATGACTCAACATTCGCCAATTTCATTAGACATGAAAAAGGGAAAAATTCACCTGCAACAATGTCACTTGTGAAAACAGACTTAAAAACAGATTTATGAGTTTTACACATGCAGGATATCCTATCTTGCAGGGTGGTTTTCTTTTTGTTTATTTTGCTTTTACTAAAAGCAGCTGTTGGAACCTGAATCAGAAATCCTGGACTTCTAAACATTTTTACTTAATTTTAAATGTAAAAGATGCTAAAATGAACCCACATTTCAAAGGTTGGGACTACCTGAATGGGACCATATTTGTTGTATCAAATAATCATATCTAAAGTCTCGATTTCTGCTCTCCAATACGCAAGATCCCTGCATGTATCTCAAAATTAGCTACTAAAGCTGCAAGCACAAGCCAAGAGATATTTTGCAATTATGTTAAAAATGCGGTCAGTCTTTGTGTTGCTTCATTGGCTTAAATCATTTACACATTTTTAAAAAACACATTTTATGCAAAGATTGGTTACTCCCACAAAAGCTACATGCAAAACGAGTTAACTACAAGCTCCATTTCAGATTCTTTCTACCTCTAGCCTCACTCACCAGTACTAGGAATGTATTACTTTGGGGAATATGGAAACAGCTAAAGCAAAAAAAGAAAGAAATGCTCTGAAATATATTGTAGGGAGCAATTGTGCATTAGCAGAAGGTGGGATAGAATGTCTAACATCTTTCTACATTTAGATCCTCTATGATTATATGAAATGGTAGGCAAAAATATCTAATTAACTAAAGAGTCAGAGCTGCAGAAGTATCAGCCAACAAAGACAAACAAATATTTTCTTCTGATTTTAAATTTTGGGAATTTTAAAATTACCAGGTAGGAAATGGAAGTAATGTCCTCCACATTCTACTCAGCTACAAGTGTATATGTATTCGCTGTATACGGATGGCTTAATTTTGGTGCAGCCTTTTAACGTCTTACAGCTGAGCATAGTCCGTGGTTCAGCAAGATAGTGGAGTATATATTTAAACATGCAAGTAGTCCCATTAACTTCAACTAGACTATTCACCTGCTTGAAGTTACACATTTGCTTAAGTATCTTGGTGAATTGGGGCTCTGGGTCCAATTCAGGAATATACATAAGCATGTTTTTAAGTGCTTTCCTAAACAAGGATGCTTTCTTGAATTGGGACCAAAGTACATACCACCACAAGTACTCCCATTGATTCTCCTCTCAGCAAGGACTTGATCCTTAAAAGTACTGAGCACTTTGGCTCCAACCCAACAATGCACTGAAGCATGCACTTACATTTGCCCATGTGAATAGCTTCCATGGAACTACTGACATGTTTCAATTCATTGCTGGGATCAGGACAAGGGAGCTCAAAGGATAAAGCCCTAAATTCCCTGCACTCTTACCACTGCTGTACTTTCTGAACACAGGACAGTAAAGGCTTTTACCTGAGTTGGATAATAAATCTGTGAACAGTCACATATTTACTGGAAAAGGTGAAAGGAGGTGAAACTACTTACTGAGTCATCTGTGGCAGAAGGAGGCCAGCCTTCCCACAATTGGTGACGAACAGGGATACTAGTTAGGTCATACACATTCCGCTTTACCTATTGAAAAAAAGTAAACACATTTTCAAAATGCACTTAACACAGAATCATAGAAATTTAGGGCTGGAAGGGATCCCGAGAGGTCCTCCAGTCCATCTGCTTTATTTTCATCACTAGAGGAGTCTTAATTTATACTGGGTTTTTTTAAATTACTTATGGCAACATTCAAAAACTCAGATTTCTACCGGAAAGTAAAATGGACCACTGTTGAAAAAAGAGCTAACCTGGAATCTAAATGAACAAACTGTATTAAACGAACACATTATAGTTTGTTGTTATGATTACTTATAGAGTATCGTAGGCGTGCATGACATTTTACAATATACTGTAGATACAGACAGATTTTCCAGCCAGGTGAATCTGGATTGTAAATGAAGAAAACATACCCTGGGGCATAAGAAAAGGGGAGAACAAAAAGATAATTTGTCATAAATGCTGCTGGTTAACCTACACTATTTTCATCCTAGAAATCCTAAATTCTAATAGATTTAATCAGCAATCAAACGTTGCTGTCTACTACATAAATCTGTACTTTCTTTGGTATCTAAATAAAAATGAAAGTATTAAAGAGTAAAACATGAGAATACAAATCAAGAGTAATATTTCCAGATGGGAAGACAAATGTCAGACGTTTCCTTTTTTTTAAAAAAGGACACATCTTTAAGCCAATTCATTCTGTGTTTTTACTTTTTGCTAAACACAACCACTGTGAACTAATACGCTTAAGAAACATGATTGGTTGTCAGTTTGAGAGAAGTGTGGACACTGAAAGACAGTAGGCAGGACACCACAGAATACGACAATTTATAACCCCACCAAAATTGTAACAAAACTGCCATTCTGTGCCTATTAAAAGCCAGAGATGATCCTGCTACATTAGTTGCAATTAGCATTTATTTAAAATCACAAACTCGTATCCTATTTTTTGGTTGACAATAATCAAACAATCTCTCTCACTGATAGAAAGATACCACAGATTCCACGGTCAGATGTGACTATTGTGATAATCTAGTCTGACCCCTATATAATACTGGCCACAGAACTTCCCAAAATAACTCCTACAGCATATCTTTTAGAAGATAAAATCTTGATTCAAAAATGATCAATGATGAAGATTTGGGAAGGGCATGTAATGTAGTGGTTAGAAGTAAGATCACTAAAATACATTCAGTTGGCACATTCAATATGAAAGGCAGTGTAGCTGAATGGATAAGATACTGGAGACTTGGATTCTTATCCCAAATCTATTTGAAGTGACCTTGAATACCTCTCCATTAGTTTGTTTGTAAAATCACAAGGGCTAATACTTAACTGTTTTCTAAGGTTGGGGCATGAGACTTAGGTCAATAATAAGGTCTGTGAAGTGCATAGAAATACAAACAACAGTCATAAGAAGAAATCTCTGACCTGGCTCACAACTCAGTGCACTCCCTTCGACTAATGGGGTTCACTCTCTCTCAGAACACTGCCTGATCTTCTGGTGCGGTAGAACAGGCAGCTGGATTCAGCCAAAATGGAGACTTATCCAGTGAAATCCGGTTACACATGAAAGGTTTGCTAAGTGTATAGTGGACAAAAGATGCTTCTTAACAAATCATTCTGATAGAGGAACGCAACAAAATAAACCAATTACAACTACTCCGTGGTAGTTTAAATCAAATAATGTAATATATTTATCTGTTGCCTGTTATGACTCCATCACAGAGGTAGAGATGAGTTTTGCCATAATAGCAGGGATTCAGCCTCTTTCTTACTTATGAAGAATAGAGAGTATATTCTCACCAAAATTATAGCATTTATTTTTTGAATATAGAATTTAACAAATTTTCAGAAAACTCTTCATGAGTTTGTCAATTACATATATATTTAATTAAATATTAATTTAAAATTAACTAGTGTCGCCTTTTTTTGTATTTTTCTGGACTCATCTTAACAGCAGAAAAGCACATAGATGTGTCAAACTTTCCATATAGTCCAAGCTCATTGAAACCTTGTGAATAGGATACACTTGCAGAAATTAAGCTGTAATCAAGAGAAGTTATTAATGATGGTGTACCTAATTGTTATGACCAATATAAATATGGATTTTATACACACACACACATCCTTGAAAGGTTCCTCATGGCACTGCTGCTTCAGCTCCATTGCATACCAAGGCAGCACTGCTTGGGGAGCTGAGGCAGGAGCACAGGGAGAGTCTTTAAAGCATGGAGTCCCTAGATACACCCTTCATGAAACCAGAACCAGAACCAGATTAAGCCGTAGGCTACTACGCATGTACCTAAGGCCCAAATTTGTGTTTTGGTTCCCTAGAGCAAACTGAAAAAGATGCAAATGTCATTCACACAAATTAGTGAAGTTCTTTCAGTTTGCACATGTAAATCTGCCCCAGAGGATAAGTGGGCAGACACAGTCTTCACACACAGTTAAAACTGTTCTTCACACAGCGCACAGTCAACCTGTGGAACTTCTTGCCTGAGGTGGTTGTGAAGGCTAGGACTATAACAGAGTTTAAAAGAGAACTGGATAAATTCAGGGAGGTTAAGTCCATTAATGGCTATTAGCCAGGATGGGTAAAGAATGGTGTCCCTAGGCTCTGTTTGTCAGAGGGTGCTGATGGATGGCAGGAGAGAGATCACTTGATCATTACCTGTTAGGTTCACTCACTCTGGGGCACCTGGCATTGGCCACTGTCAGCAGACAGGATACTGGACTGGATGGACCTTTGGTCTGATCCAGTACAGCCATTCTTATGTTCTAAAACTCACTTTCCCTTTCCCAACAAAGCCAAAGAGAGAGGAAGGCATGGGTAAAGAAACTACTTGCTTCTAAAACAGCAACAAGTGAACAGGCTGGAATGGGAATTTACTACTGTGGCAAAAATGCAAAGGAACATCATTTAAGTATAGGTGTAGGCATTTATATATATCACACACACATACAAATTATATATAGATATAGATATAAAATATATATATATATATATTATATATATAAAATATAATATATTATATATACATATACATATATATATATATATATATAATATAATATATATTATACACATATACACATACACACACACACACACACAAAGTCTGAATATCAACTTTTCCTAATATATTAGAAGGTAGGGGCCCAGAAATGTATGTTTGCCTAGGACCCAGTGGTGGGTTAATACAGCCCTGTATGTAGCATTGGTCTTCCTAATAAAGTCCATCAACCCACACACTAAAATGCATTAGTAAATAAATATTGGTGGATTCTTTTATATAGTTATGGATAAGTTTTAGTACACTTGTGTGCAAAAGTTGATATTCAGACTTAGTATGTGTATAATTTAAATTTTAAGTACACATAAGTTAATGATTAAGGTGGGTAAAATTGATTTTTTGTTTAAATTAAATGATTTAAACAAAAATAAACCTATTTGAAATAAAATTCAAAATGGACAACCTATGTTTAGTCCTAGATGTTTTTTAATTAAATACAAAACAATTATTAAGCAGTTCATATTTGCGGTCAAATTTTAAAGAAGGTCAAATCGGTGAACTCGAGGAAGTAACGAGCTAAGCACCTGAAACCAGAGTTCATTGAAGGTCAAATCAGTATTTCTTCTGCACGTATAGAATGAATATTTTATTCATTTCAGTTTATTCAACTAGGTCAGTTCAATAAGTAATTAGTTCAAAATTAAGAAACGAACTGGGAGTTGAAAAAACAGGAAAGCTTGTTTTCCTCTTCCAATCTCTGACTTAAAACTAGGTATGAGAAGATGAAATCTACTAGTTCTAAAATCTTGGTGTCCAAAAACAATCAGTTCGATTCACTAACCAGAGCTAAATCTGCTAATAAATCAGCTTTGAATGTAAAATAACATTTTGATAAACATTTTTTATGTATCCATCACAGTAAAGGTAGTTTTATTTAATTAATTTTTGAAATGCTGGGTTTTGTGCATTTTTAATTAAATTTGAACTTCCAACCACAGAGAACTTGGCACGTGTCACAAGCTAAAAAAAAAGGTGTAGAATTAAGAATCTGAATAATTGCAAATTAAGCTAACTGCTTAAATAAATGTTTATAAATATAGCGTATGCTCCTGGTTAGCAAAAAGAAGCACCAAATTTAGTGTAACGGGTATATTTAGTTGCAAAGCAATGTTACCAATCAATGAGACTCAACCTTTCTTTAGAAAAATAACTAAAAAGTACCAATGCAAAACATAATTAAAGTTGATTATTTAACGCAAAGGTTTCCTGTTTGCTGATTTAAATCATGATTAAAATTGGTCATTTAAATCATTTTGATTTAAATCAATCCACCCTGATGAAAAATAATACCTGATGACACCATGAAGAAAATATAATTTTAATATGATCTGGGAGTACAAACAGTAAAATGCATTAATCAGAAAGGTATCAATATTATTTATTAACACTACAGGACAAAGTTAATGTTGTTGAGCTAACTGTGTGTCCCCATATCTTAATATATTTGGATTTCTTTTAATTTCCAATCTTAACTGAATTTTCTGAGTTTGTAACTCCATCTTAATGTAATTTTTGGACTGGTAATATAGCCACATTTAAATAAAAAATATCATTTATTAATTCACTTTATTTTAAACACACAATGCCAAAGTGTCATGTAATTACAGTATTTTGTATCATATTACTCTTCACCATATGTAAAAACATCATTTTTTCAACGAATATATTTTCACTGTTACAAAAATGCAACTCAATCCATTTTTTAAATCTTCCCTTATACACCTGTGAGAGATGAACTGATGTGTGAAAGCTGTGTAGCCTGGGACATGGTCTGATCCCCACTCAGTTTCAAACAAACAGCTTTTCTTAGGGCTTCTTAACAAGAGACTAGCCTGCTGTGCAACATTTATTTCACAGTCATATCAAGGTTAAGAGATGTCATTACTGAGAAATGACCCCACAACATCCCATCCAAATGTAACTACGCTAATCTGAGATCTATTTGTTGGTTCTTGCCATGCTAGTTTTACAGCATTAACTATAAGAAAAAAGAATACCTTTTGTGGGACAAATATCCTTCAATCACACATGGAAAAGATCTTGTTAAATATAATTTCCATAAAATGAAAGTGATTCAGACTCAGAATCTACTATTAACTATTTTACAATCACAAACAAAACTTATTTACAGTCAAATATGGCCAATAAAACGAACATAAAATTGTTTTTAAAAAGACCTCTAAAGTAAAAATAAATAACTCCGGAGTTGGATTCCTTACATTCCATTTTAATTCCAAAATACAACACTACGGCATTATGAAATAAACAGTATTTTCCTTCTTCATTAACTCATCTGTAACTGCACTGATTTCAATAACATTCCTCTGCTATTCTAAGCTTGAAAGGCATGCTCTGGTTATAGTGTTATGTTGGTATAAAGCACAATGCCAGACTGATGTGCTGAACAAAAGTGATCAAAGTTGAAGTAATTTTAGCCAACGCACAAGCATTCTGCTGTATTATTCTACCAGAATGACATCTGTTGAGCAACTCGTCACAGAATAAACTAGTTGTTGTAGACAGGCCTTGTCTGGCAGGGTACCATGTAAAACATATTAGGGTAATGTTTGATTAAACAAACTGCTGGGGCTAAATTCATAACTGGATTTTGAAAACATGCCAGGATCACCCTTTTAAAAACCACAAGCAGTTAAAGGAAAAAATACATTTGTTTTTTAAATATCATGCCACCTTTATCTATTTAAAGGATTTCCCTTTATTTGGTCATCCCAATAGCATTAAAAAAAGAAAGGCAAAAAAGATTCCGAGGACAGGAGAGTTTGCTAATGAAACGTGAAACCTCCCTCACGTTTATTAGCTGTCTCAATGTAAAGCTGTAATTCTGTAGGGGCGAGAAACACCTAAACACTACATATAAATCAAAGTAAAAATTATTTTAAAAGCAGCATGCTAGGCCAGTGGAATAAAAATATACAACTATATTCTAGATGCAACTGATTAATTTGAGTCAGCATACAAATGGATAATAGACCTACAAGGTTTCCAAGAGAGAGGTTGTGGGTTGGGTTTTGCTAACAAGCTCATTTGCCATTAGTAGAGAGAGTGAAATCTTTACAGACTTGGTGAGCTTTTTGGTCATCCACATTTACTTTGATCAGTAAGAAAGAATAATTAGCAGTACTGGCGCAGCCCAAAATCTGTATTCTTTTCATAACATCTAGATACCATGGTGACTGCACATTACAGATGGAAGATACAATGTAGATGATAATCTCAATATATGAGTATTTAAAACCAAATGAATATGTAAATGTTTCATTGGGTTCCAGAGGTTTAACTATTAAAAATATCAATTTTAATCACAAAATTAACCAAAAAATGCTGTATTAACCTTTCTGCAGATGGAAACTCTATGGGGATTGAGACATAATTCCTCCCAATGCATTAAAGACAACCGAACCTCCCCACATCAGAACATTTTAATGTGGGTGGAGGCGCAGGGGGAACAAGATAGGCATGTTGATGTTGAGGAGCCCAAAGTAGGTAACAGACTGAAGCATGTTACAGGATTTAGGCAAATTTCTATTTTATTTTCTCTTGGACTATTTAAAAAAAATTCATAAATATTTTGTCTAAGAAGGCATGTTCACAAATTCTTTGTTTGCAGATACCAAATTGAACCAATATTCAAGGTTCTTTTTTGTCCATGCTGGTAAGCACACAACAGGGTAAAATTCACCCAAATGCATAATACAAGGGCTCTACACGGGGTTAAGTGACGTGAAAAGTCTTTTGAGGGTCTTCTGTGCTTCAGTGAATTTCACCCAAAAGTAGTCAATTTCTCATCTTTTAATAAGAAGATATGAAATCTAGCCTAATGAAATCTCTCACCAAATTTTAAAAATTAGAATTTTACAACTTAATCAGCAAAATTTGGTCATGCCTGAAACTACATCTTTGAATTTTAAAAAATCATATCCAATTCAAACCATAGTAATTTACAGAGGGCTGGTTTCTGCATATCTAGGTACAGTGTTATATAAATAATTTACATAATGAACTACTGTTAGCTTTAATATTATTAAATATCATTTATGCAAAGCTTTAAATTGGCTGAGAAGCTGAAGGCTGTTCCAGGCATCAAGTCAGCATGAAAGACAAAGTGCAAAAATGAGAGTGTGAAAGAGACAAAAGGAGCAATAAAGTGAGAGGACTGTGAGGAATGTGGAATGTGAGGGGTGGGGGGTGTACAAGGAAATGAGCTCATATGGAGCCAAGGCCAGATTGCATAGAGCACTGAGGGAGAGGAGGAGTACCTACTTTGACGCTGTAACAGAATGGAAGTCAAGTCAACCGAGCAAATTTTGGGGGGAGAGGGCAGGGGCAATGTGAGAAAAATATGAATTAAGCATAGTATAGAAAGAGATGAGAAGAGGGGAGACCAAAAGGGATCAAGCTACAGGTGACCAAAGCATAGACAAGGGTTTTAGCAATGGGGATAGTGAAAAAAGTGTGGATCTCAATATTACGGATGAAGGAGCAATGGGATTTAGCAAGAGTCTGATGCAGAGAAGAGAGCTACAGATGATACACACTCATGAGCCTATGAGATTGGAAGGCTAATGAAGTTAAGAGTTACAAATAAGGGAGATAGGTCAGGAAAAAAGATTATGGTTGGGGAGAAATATTTGAGATGTACAAAAGACACTTAAGAGGATCTAATAAAAACATTTTGAGATCTAAGAATGGTTAGAGGTGTTCGGCTACACAGGATGATTTGGGAGCTATGCGCGCAGAAGTGATAGTTAAAAACGTGGGAGCAGATATAGTCACATTAAGATAGTACAGAGGCAGAAGATGAGGCAATCATGAACAGAATCCTTAAGTACCCGGAAGCTGGGGAGGAGGAGTCCCTAAAGAATAGGACGTTGATAGAGCCGTCAGCAATAAGATAGAGGAATCATGAAACAGAGTCAAAGAAAAGTAATCAGCGGTGCTGACCACAAAAGGAAAAAACTCAGTAACAGAGAAATCATTTCAACTTGGTCAGGAAAAGGCGATTGGTGGTCAATCAGAAATAGTTATTTCTATTTAATATAAATGTAAAGTATGAACTACAGTGACTTCACGCAGCTATCTGCTGCACAGTAATCACTGCAATCATCAACAACCATGGCAAAACTTGCAGTTAAAACAATGGGAGCTTTGCCTAAATAAAATGAGCATGATTCTGCCCAGGATGTCCCAGTTCAAAAATTTTGTAAAAATGAGAGTCTCTCATTGGTCTTGGCTTGGAAGAGGAATTAACCAATGAAGCAATGAGAATGGGAGAGGGGGAAGAGATCAAGAGTACACATTGGAAATACAAAGATTGGAAGGTCTAGGGAACAAAGAGAAGAGGCAAGAAAGCTAATGCCAGGAAGACCGGAAAAGTCAGATGTGGAATAACCTTACTGTGGAAAAGATTGTGGAATAATCTTATTCCTACAGTGTGTTCTTATGATTTTTAATTTACAGTTTCTAAAAAACATTTAAAATTCAGAATTTCCCCATACAGTGCACATTATACTAAGAAACTACATTAAGTCCTTGACAAATTTAGCATATCAATAAATGTTATAAAGCAATTCATTTCAAAAGGTATACATATTACAGATTATCCTAGTCATCTTGCTATTTTCTTAGGGCCAATGTCTGACCTTGTAAGTCTTAAAGTATAATCAGCCTCTGATTTCTAGTATCTTGCTGATATTTAAGTTATTTCATACAGTAAATCTTGTAACTATGACTTCAAAATCAGATTATTTTAAAACAATTTTGTCCAGTTCTGAGACAGCTCTTACAATGGTCACAAGAGTTCTTCTTTTTGTTTGCTGTGCTAAAATTCTTAATTACAATTGCACTTGTATTTGATTCACTGCATTGGAACTTAAAGAAGAAAATATCTCTAACAAAAAAAAGCTAAGAACTGGACCAGATGCAACAGAGAAGAAAAGGTATCATTATTAGATAAATGGCAATTGGCAATTTTTTGTTTTGTTCTTAACAGTGTTCTGTATCACATCACACAAACTAGAATTCAAATAGTTGTTAAACTATAATATCTGCGCTAATTAATCTATATATATAAAAGTCAAATGGTGTATGTATGTTCCCTTACTAGTTTCACACCGTTTCAGCTAGATACTTGAAATTTAGTACAGTTATAGGCTTTAGGGTCCTAATCAGGGTAAGAATCAAAAAAATTTAAAATCTCACCTCTGACGCCCCCTAGGGGTGAAATTCTTTAAAGCTCATTAACATCAACTACACAGCTCACATAACATCAGCTGGGCAGCAGGTTAACACATGCTGTTCTCTGTGACATAGTTATGATGTAATCATTCAGATGCCCAGAGAGCTTAGTGTTGGGGTAAATTTGGAATCACCTTGCTTTTCCCATGGTCAACTATATGTGGCTTGCTCTAGAGTGGGCACTCCCAAAGGATTATTCATCTTTACCCCAGACAACAAAACAAAAAATGTTGTTTATGATAAAACATTACAATAGTAATTTATGGAATGTACTGATATACGATAAAAACAAAATTTGTATTAATACAAAACATTGTAGTCTTTTTACATCCCAGTTTCCAATTACAAAGAGTCCGAGCAACGCCGGGTATTTCAGCTAGTGATTTATAAAATTAGGCAGCTTTCTTTCTTTAAACACATTTTTTGCTTTTAGTATCACTGGTAAGACTTTTCTGATTTGTAACTTTCCCCCATTAATATATGAACATGCCTTTCTTGTTTACTGTAGGAGAGAAAAAAATACACAATGTATTGTTTGGTCTACTTAACCAATTTAAAATGAAATGAACAAAACCCTCAATACTTCTATACTATTTACATGTAGAGATATTTCCCCGACAACTAAGATTTTGTAACAAATTAACTACAAAATTTAACTTTTAAAAAAAATCAAAACTCTAATAAAGTTTCATATTGCCTAAACTGAGCTCTCAACAATTATTTTAAAATCCAATTTACTATTTGCACTAGTACTTCAGCAAATTACAACGCAAAAAGTCATGAGAAAAATTTCTGCTAAACCTTCACATTCCACCTATCCACAGTTAAATGTTTCATGTATCACATGTATGTCCACTTACAAGTTCAAATGGTTACTTTTGATTAAATGGAAATATGTGAAATCAAATACGGAAAAGCATTTTAAATTACTGTTAAAAATTGGGTTTTGCCACATTGTAGAACTCAGGTTGTGTAAACATTTCCTTTGGAAAGCTTGTTGAGCTTATTACAGAACTATAACAATTGTCCCTGCTCTGGAATTTAGTATGCATGAATTCTGGCCAGGGATTCTTCCTTTTCACAATTTAAAGAAGCAACTACACTTAACCAGTCTAAGTAATGAAAAAAGAAATAGAAGCATAAGACACTTTCTGTTTTTTTCAATTCTCAGGCTTTATGGGAAAATTATTCCTGGGCTCAGAATTTTGAAGGCCATTATTATATTAAAATAAACCAGTGCCTTTGGGTATTTGGAGAAAGATGTACAAATTTACATTAGGCACATTTCCCACAAAAAAAGATTTTAGAAATAGATATACTGGGGACGGCTGTCAAATGTTCCCAATATACTCAACAATAGTTAGCGGCACAGATATTTTTTTAAAAAAAAATCGGGGGGGAAAAGGAGGAGGTAGTACATTTCTTACTTTGCCATTATTATGGATTGACTTAAATATCAGGGAGGGGAGGGCAAGGTTTTCAGAGAAGTGAATGCTTAGGTAAACGATAAACTTGGTGGAATCACCATACTTTCAAGTTTTGGATAAACTAATTTTATTGAAGAAAACATACTGGATATGCAGAAATGCCCATTCTATAAACATTTCTGTATGCAAGGAGTCTGTTGCAAAGCAGTGGATGATTTTTCAAGATATAGACTCAAGAGATAGATCAACCTCAAGGTCACATGCACAACAATTACCTTGACTCAATACAGTATCCCATCATCTGCATGACTGTCAATAATCAGTACAGTGTAGTTGTAGCCATCTTGGTCCCTAAATATGGTGTGTGAGGTAACAGAAGTTTCTCTAATAAAATATATTACCTCACCCACCTGGTCTCTCTAATGATCAGGAGACTCAGAATAATCTAAATTACAGAAGGCGCCTATATTTCTATTAATTAAAAAAGCCATTTGTTTACAATAAACTACATTTCACTTCAATGGTCCACTCACCTAAAATTTCTAAACTCCTCCCAATGTAGTTGCACTATTCCTCTGTAATCTATACTTCCTGTTTTGATGTCACCATCAGACTTTGATATAGCAATTTATCAATATCCCATACACAACAGTTACCTGATACTCCTTTCATCAGCAGAAATACCAATGATAACCACTTGCAGTTTCCTAAACAAGTTTGCTATACAGGCTTTCATACTTTTTAGTATCCCATTTCATTGTCTCTATTTGGTCTTTTGGCCCGATAGTTAAAAATGTTCTAATTTCTCTATCTGAGAGACCAACATATTTTTCTCTAACTGGAACTCTGCTATATCATACACCAGAAGAATATTATATTATATATAGATATATTTTTTGTTTTGTTTTAGAATATATACACACACACTATATATACACACACACACACACACACACACACCCCTAAACCACCCTGAACACGCCCGATCCCGTCTGATCTCGGAAGCTAAGCAGCGGCGGGCCTGGCTAGTACTTGGATAGGAGACCTCCTGGGAATACCAGGTGCTGTAGGCTTAACATGGGCGTGGGGCTATCAACTCCACCCCGTAAGGGAACCAATTGCTACTGAAACACCAACACCAGTTGGTGGCCCATACCCCGGCTGGGGGGAAGGGGGGGGGGCAAAGAGAGAGAGAGAGAGAGAGAGAGATTATACACATATATCACACACACAAAATCAAAAACTTATCCACAATAAAATAACCCATTGGTCATTCTAAACAACCTTTAGAGAGACCTATATAGAACTGCTAAACTGAAGACATATCCTAAAATGTCAGAAGAGAACACTAGAACTTGCAAAAGCTAAAACTATTCTCTCGCCTCTATAAGATGAGTAAAAGAGAAGAAAATAATCTAATAGTTCACTCTGTAGTCTTTTTTTGAGAGGTGGGGAAGGGGCAGAATCTGACCCTAACTCCTGGACTGATCTTTTAAAAGCAAATATGAAATGATCTTTAAAAATAAATTTAAAAATCAGACCACAGTTTTGAATGACTTTTCTATCTGATGTAAGAAAAGTATTGCTATTATAATAATTTACTGTTAGTATAATGCCATAGATGCACATGGTACAGAACAAGAGGATGGCCATGCCAAACAAATGACAGGTGCCCAGCCCCAAAAGACTTACTATCTAAGGGCACCTGCAGGAACATTACTAAACAAACAGCACAATACATACATGGAGCAATGAAGAGTCGTTTTAGTTAGAATGTCTTATAGAACAGGTGAGCTTTAAAGAGAATAATGGAGCTTTGCAAATGTTAGTCAAGATGCTACTGAAGGCCAAGCTGACAGCGTGTAAATAGAGATGACCGATGAGTCTCCACAGGCAAGTCCGTAACCATTCAGTGTCTCAGTTTCCCATATGTAAAGTGGGGGTCTTTTAAAATATTTTTAATTTTTTCAATGGAGGGAAAGTACTGCATACAAGCTGATTATTAATCTTTATATCAGGACTGGATATCCCTTCTAAAAGATATGCTATAGTTCAAACAGAAGTTATGGGTTTCTAGGCTTGATGAAGAAATTATTGGGTCAGGATCTATTGCCTGTGCTATGCAGAGATCAAATAATACATAATAATTATTTATATTACCCTAGTACCTAGAAGCCTTAATCACAATGGTCTCCAACAGGTTTTAAAACCAGTGAATTTATGAAGTAGATGTTGGTAGAAGTCAAGATTGAAAGTGACTAAAACTGAAAAGGAAAAGCTTAAATTTATATAGAAACTGATGAGAAGCCAGGTTCTCAAGAAACTGAGGAGAGGGGCAAGAGGTTCAAACCATGTGGGAAAGGAAACTTATTTTGTCAGCAGCATGCTGGATGGATTCTAGTGGGAAGAAAGAGGAGACGTTGGATTAAACAGGATATGACATAATTAGAGTGTGAACTAGTCCTGGCATTAGGAATTGAAAGGAAAGTATGTTTAGGATTGAGATTTACTACCATGGCCATCTTGTCTTTGTCAGATTATGTAAACACTTCCCCCTCCACCCCAAAACTACTAGTACCAGTTATTTTGTTAACATAAATACACACAAATATTTAAACCATTTTAAAGAAATGTGTGACTTTTGAAAGTACTGCCATCAGTAAATCTTGTTAGTAAATCTCCATCTTGCCGAACATATGCAAAGCTCTAAGTGAGATTCCTTAATGGTACATTTTATCTACACATTCAGGCATTTTGTGAAAGATGACAGGCAACTGGCAGCAAGCAGTCCATTACAGAATAAGCAACAGTCCTGTGGCACCTTAAAAACTAAGAAACGTATTGGAGCATAAGCTTTCGTGGACTAATGCATGCATCCAATGAAGTGGGTATTAGCCCATGAAAGCTTATGCTCCAATACGTTTGTTAGTTTTTAAGGTGTCACAGGACTCTCTGTCGCTTTTGCAGATCCAGACTAACCCGGCTACCCCTCTGATTCATTACAGGATAAGCACTCTGTCATATAGATCATTATCCAGGACTGACTGTCCTTTTTACAACAATTCAACAGGCACCACAAAGCGGAAATTGCCATTTCAAACTGTCAGCCCACGATTAAACAGCTTCTAATTTGCTATAAAACTAAAACAGTTGCCAAAGCAAATTGTGATTGCTACTGTTACAGTTTCAGCTGTATTCCTCTTCCCAAAGTCAGTGAATTGCCAATCACCACACAGAGAATGACAAATTACAGAAGCAAAGAAATTAAAACAAAGTAGGTGAAAGGATAGAATACACATTTAAAATTCCATAGAAGTTGACAGCAAAAATTACTCTGTTAATTGTCAAACAAATTCTGGAAGTCCACACTTGGAAAAACTACCATGGATTTCAGTGAGAATCAGCTCTTCAGGGTATAGACCTTTACTATTCCTATTAAAGACTTGATTTTTGTGTGGCACCTTTCATCAGAGTCAGCACCACAGAGTTGAAGGTCAGAATGTCAGGATCCGTGGAAGACCAGTGCCAGCACCAAGAATGAGGACCGTCTGACAGTCCTGTGTTCTGAAATCGGAGCCATTGGTCAGGTTCAGAGTCAGGAGCCAGCTGTCAGAACTGAAAGTCAGAACCAGGGCCAGACGGGAAAAAGGAGCTGAAGCGGAGGGTCAGCACTGAGTCAGAAGCCAAAGAGCTGTAGCCTGGGGTCAGAGCTGGAGTAGTCAGAACTACTGGGTGATAGGGTTCAGGGACCAAAACAAGGCTGAGATGGGAGCTGGCAAGAGGGCAGTGTCAAAGTCCGAAACAGGGATGAGGCTTGGGGTCAGGTAGTGGGCAGCAGGGAGGGTAGCAGCAACAAGCCAGGATTCACCTTTTTTGCACTGACAACTTCCGGTCTCTTTCTGGCTTATATAGTATGTGTGATCCAATCCGGAGCTCCTCCCATCAGATCTCTGTGGGCTTTAGTGGAGAGTAAGGCCTAATGAGCAGAGAATGTTGGACATACTAAACTCAACAGAGATTTTGTCACTTTGATTAACAAGGAGATTAATGGCAGTTAGGCACCTAACTCTTATTGAAATGCAATGGGAGGTAAGCATCTAACTCCTATTGATACTTCTGAAATTCTCCCCCAGACCAAAATTGTTCTCACTTGTGACCTAAAGGAGGATTTAAACCCTCATCCCCAGAAAGGACAGCAATGCAGCTGGCCCCTAATGGATTTGCTTTCACATGAAACTGTTGACCATATCTTTTCTTGCTGTCTTCAGGGTAAAAAAAATCTGACCTCAGTGACAAAGTTTCAGAAGCTGCTATAATCTGGGATTCCAGAAAATGTTTCTTAGAGACAAAACGCATTATAAATAACAGGTCTATCCATTTTAAATTACAATCAACTGGAGAAATACAGCATCACTAGGAACAATAGGATTTTGTCATTTCCCTTTTCACATTCTAAGCTTTAGCACTGTGAACAAATACATTTTCAACATAAAGAGCATTTTGTTTTATCTACTGGAAGGAATCTTAACAAAACCTAGCCAAGGAAAATGGTTGAGTAGCTACTCAATAATTTAATTTCTGTAATATATGTGACAGATCGCCCTCTCACCCCACGTCACAGACAGGCAGGAGACTCTTCTTTGGCTCCAAACAGTGCTCTTTATTTACAGTGCAGCTTGTGCAGACCCCACCACCTACTATACACAGCTCTACAGCTTAGCTCTTTTACACAGCTTTACACAGCTCTACACACAGCTCTACTGCTTAGCTCCTTCTCTCACTCCACACCACCACACTACCACCACCCTGGGCTTCCTGCCTGGCAGGCTTTTATCCCCCAAAGGAGGCTGCCAGGTGCAGCTCATCAAGCCTGAGCCTTCTGCAGCCCAGGTGGCTAATTAGCCTTCTTTGCAAGGGGAGGTTTGCAGGCTTCTGCTCCCTCTTAAAGGGCCAGCAAGGCTGGCTCAGGCACTCCTGGCCAGCACCCTGCCACAATAGGAAAAGAAAACTAGTTTAATCTACATACCTTGTGAACCGAAGTATTATACAAGTAACTATCCCTACTGTGCGAGGAGTCCTCCAAGACTCCCTTATCTTCACCTTTCACTTCCTACGTCATACCACCTCCAGGCCTCTGGTCACAGCAATCCTCCCACTTAAAGACACCGGGCCAGGTCTCCCTCTGGAGCTCAGTGTTCATTCATAGTACTAGCCAAAGTTAGATGACAAAAGAGGGACACAAGGTACTCACTCTCTTTACATCCACAGGCTTAGCAGGCTATATTGATTTTATTGATATTCACACAATCATAGAATTGTAAAACTGGACAGGTCCCTGAAGTGTCATCTAGTGCCATGTATACCATGCACAGAGAACTGGACTCAGTGGCCTCTTGAGGTCCCTATGTTGATGTTACTGCAGTGGGGCAATTGTTTTCAAATGGTGAGATTCACATCCTCCTCTTTGTATACCACTTGCAATGCACAGTAATGTGAAAGCACATTAGAGAAAATGGACTACTCACAACACTGCCTCTCAGTTTCTCCACAGTCCACTTGCTTTACTATAAGTTCTTGATGTCAGGTACTTTGTAGGATCTTGTGTGTTATCAAGAGAAATCTGAACTCAATGCTTAAATATGTCTTGTAGTTTAAGTACATAGGACGTGTCTCATCAAAACATTTTTTTTGTAAATATCAATCTAAGAGAGCAGGATATTCCTTAACAAAAACAAATGGGGACCCACTTAAACACGCAGTCTATGGACAACATTTTAAATTCAAGCCAAAATTAAAGTAGGATTACTGAGCTTTTGGTCAACTATTTAGTAACTAAAATAATGCCCTTTAGTTCCTCTATCTCATTTTCACATTTGACAAATCATTACTAACACTGGCACTCTCCTTGACAGATTACTACTACCCTGAATTTTAATTTTAATTTGTTTCCACTATAACCAGGCAAAAATAAGTTAGCTGTTAGCTTCATTTTGAAATTTTTTTCTTTCTGCAGACACATTATCAGTACAGCATACTGTAAAATCAAAGCATTACACTCTAACATACATATACCAATTACAAATGTTTCTTTATTAACACTGAAGTTTGTGCTTTTAAGTATTCATAAAGTGCCCTATTATGCCATTAACAAGCAGTCCTCCTGTATAGATAGAAGTAATATTTAAAAAGAGAATTCAGTCTATTTAACTATTCACTAACAAAGCTATTCCTTAGCTCATCCCTGCCATAACCTGCTCTATTCAGACACATATGGGAAACGACATTAAATAACTACTGCAAACCATGGATTTCTGGTATTAGTGCTACACATTGCATACCCCTATTCATTATTCCACCTCCCTTGTTTAATCTATCATTAAGATTCAGTGACCCTACACTAAATTTAAAGCAGATCCTTCCTTCCTCCCATGCCTAAATTCACATAGTGTTCTAGTTGGGGATGCCCTCAAGTATTAGCTACTCTACAGGGTTTCTCTAATCTCAGCTCTGAACTATGTTATGCTATAGAAGCAAGAAATTGCTGTTTTACATCATTAACTATGGAGGCTTGCACCAAAAACCCTATCTCATTTACTTAATATGATAAAGAAAAAAATCACCTTATTTAAAATAATTTAATAAACAAAGATATAACAGGTGATATTTTAATGTACTATTTCTCCCCATCTCAAATTCAACACACCTTATATCACTGGCAACACAATTCATAAGCTGTTGGAAGTTTACCGATAATGTTAGGTCATCAAAAGCTAGCTCCCTGTTTTCATTTAAAGAGGCTCCATTTCCAACAAGAAAAAGGATTTTAATAATCAAAATTAAGAGTAACAAGAGGATGAAAGTTTATTTAGTTCCATGTTTAAAAAAATGCCTAATGAAATGCAGGGCAAACATCTGTTCCAAAGCACATCCCTTTTTAATGTTGCATCCCTCCCCCCATCTGGGTCTTTGTCTACACAGACTGGAGATCAGCAGTGGTGGGACTGCAGGTGAAATTGTACTGAAAGGTTCCAGTGCATGTGTCTGAATAAAAGAGAGAGAATAAATTCCTATTTAAAATATAAACTGTAAAACTTTATTTTTAGCAATGAGTCAACTATAAACTTACTTTTTTCCTTTCAAGAAAAATAAAGAAGTGAATTAGCTCATTATATTAGTACCTTTATAAAACAAAGTTAAAAGCAGTGTGGCAGTGAATGACGCACTAGTGAAACTTGCTTCCCTCTGATGTGATATGAGAAAGTGACCTGAGCAAAAATGGAATTTAAATACAATAGAACCTCAGAGATACAAACACCTTGGGAATGGAGATTGTTCAGAACTCTAAAATGTAACTGAACAAAACATTATGGTTGTTCTTTCAAAAGTTTACAACTGAACACTGGACTTAATACAAGTTTGCAACTTTACTGTGCAGAAGAAAAATGCTACTTTTAGCTAGCTTAATTTAAATGAAACAAGCACAGAAAGTTTCCTTACTTTCTCAAAAAGAAAAATTCTCTTTATTTGTAGTAGTTTACGTTTAATACAGTATTATCCTGTATTTGCCCCCCCCCCCTTTTTTGGTCTCTGCTGTGCCTGATTGCATACTTCCAGTTCTAAATGAGGTGTGTGGTTGACTTATCAGTTCGTAACTCTGGTGTTCGTAACCCTGAGGTTCTACTGTATAACTTGCTGATGTTTATTGAAAGCATTAGTTTTCATGAAGAGTAAAGAAATATTTCTCATTTATTCAGATAAGTTCTAAGAACATTCCAAAATATCTGGAGGGGAAAATGAGCAACCTGACTAGCAAGGAAAGAACACATCCTGTCCATGCTCTTGTTTATTTCACTTGATCAAAGTCTTTTTTTTTCTTGCAGTTGCTCAGTTGATTTTGACCTCACCTGGTGATAAGTGAGGGCACCTGTTGGAAAAGATGAATCATTTTACGAATCTGCCTTGCACCTCAAGTTGTCACATTCATGATCTGCTGAGTGTACGCCACAAACGGCTCATTCCAACTCTCCTAATTGCAGCTTCAAATGACCAGCTATCATAAAAATCGTAGAAATTTTTAATGAAAACCCTAATAACATGCAAAGAGTGCTGGAATGAAAATCTCAAGTGTTGAGGTGAAGCGGAAACATTACCTTTGCTGGCACTAATTGTTAAAGAGGAACCTCTTCACCAAAGATATGGCCACATTCCTGCAAAAACCAGTAAAGTGTGCTTTGCCAGCTGCAGTACATATACAGAAAATAATGCACCAACAGCATGAAACCACTGAGTCTAGGCTTAGGATCTTCGGGTTTCCTAACCCTTACACAAAGTAATACTCTCGATTATTTGGCACAGCACAGATATCTTTCTCTTAGGTGCGCATAGTTTTGTCACAGAGGAACAAACTCCTGCTGTTAAGGCCTTAACTTCCACAAATCTTGCAATGTAAGATCACTTTCCCCTTTAAGGTTCAAGTTTTAACATAAACCTACACTACTTAAGAATCAGAGAGGTAGCCGTGTTAGTCTGGAATAGCAGAGGTAACAAAGAGTCCCGTGGCACCTTAAAGACTAGTCTTTAAGGTGCCACGGGACTCTTTGTTACCTCTACACTACTTAATTCAATTAGAGAGCTTTTTCAATCCAACAAGTTAAAAATGGCTAGAGCTTTCTCAATACTAGTAACTCCAACAACAGCCTTCTTCTAGAAATGTTTATAGGGTTAAGTAACCCAAGCAATTCCATACCGTTGAAATCACAATGTCAGTTTTATGAAGTCATGGATCAACAAATGTCAAATATGTATCTAAGGGCAATTTCGTTAGTGCTTGACCAATGCACAATGGAGAAGTCGTGCCTTCTGTAAACTTCAGTCTTCACAAAGCATACCATTTAAATCAGTAGAACAGCAGCAGAAGGACAAAAAGTGACCATTCAGGAAAAGGGACTAATTTGACACAGCTGTAAAAGTTACCATTATTACACTGTACGAACTTACAACCTCACTAAAACAGAACAGCTAAAATAAAGGTTAACTTATCTGTTTAAATATACACAGATATATTTATTTTTCTCTACAGTTTTCAAGTCTAATCTTACAACTCTAACTATTAAATAAAGCAATGAACTCTACAACCCATTTAATCAAGTAAATCACTTCTTACATTGTTGGTTATTAGAATTCTAGCTGCTCATTTCACAAAAATGCATATGATGTCAGATAGTAATTGATTATGATAACTCATCTTGGCCAACCCAAAATCCCAACCAGAATTATTTCCTCTCCAAATCAAAGCGACAAGTCAGACTATGATGATGGGTAACTGTAAGGGCTGTTTTATACTAATATTTAAAAGCAGAAAAAATATGGACATATTAAAATAATAATACATTTCTACAAATGAAAGGAACAACCTCCGTGGCTATTTTAGGTTACTACTAGAGAAATAGTTTTCAGATACATCTTTCTTAAATGGGTATCTGGAAGGAAAACAGTAATTAATTGGAACCTGCAATTTTTTTTTTAATAGGAACACACATACTGTACCAGAGAGAGAGAGAGAGAGAGAGAGAGAGAGAGACGGAGAGAGACAGAAGAGAGAGTATATTAATTACAGCAGCATCGTAGGCAGAGCTATGGAATTGGGGATTTAAAATGTTTCCATTATAAGTCCCTATTCTGAGGTGATCTTTACACACTATAATCAAAAGCTCATGATCCCTAAAATCTGTTAGTCTATAAGGTGCTACAAGACTCTATAATCAAACTGGAAACATGGTAGAAGAGATCTCAGTCCAGGAACATTATCCAGAATTTCCTGATCTGAGTAGCTTATGTTAATCAACTATATCTATAATTGAGTCCTAAAGAAATGATCTAATAAAGAGAGGTGCTCAGCATCCAAAATTCCCATTGCCATCACGGGAGTTGCATTTCTTAGTACATTGGAAAGAAAGATCAGACCACTTTCTTTTTCGTCCTTAATAATTTTGTCCTTAAACAATTGTTTAAAAAAATTAAAAATCCAGGGAACCAGTTATATTCTTTAAATGTGTTTTTAAGTGTCTAGTTTGGATTCTCTTTTACAGGTGTGTAATGTAGAAATTAAACTTGGCAACCACTGGTTTATAAAAAGTATTTCTTTTTGGTTAAATGGCCAACTGCTGCTAACTTTGAAGAGGGGCCTGTACTGCATGAATAAGGTAACCATTCCATCAACAATTCAAACGGATTTCTATTGCACATTCTGTAAGACATGCATCATATTAAATGTGACTATTCAGTAAAATATATTTCACAACAGTGTACATGGCAATGTTTCACAATGAATGTACTCTGGAGGCCTATCTATATAATGAGGTTCCATGATTGTCAGCTGTGTGTCACTCTGAAGTCTACAGTGTCTGTAGAATCAGTGTGAAGCAATGTAAACAGCTAGATGAATAGGTGAGGTCTCTTTTTGTTCAGAATATTAGTGTTTTAATTATCACTGGGATTCGCATTCTGTTACTATCCAATTTTTCTCACCTATTTTGACTTTACAAATTACACTCAGGTGACAGCAAGGCATGTATCTATGCCATGCCAAGAGTTCTAGACCACTGGAATATCAGAGATAACTCAACCAATCAACACCCTTTCTGTACAGCTAATTTGCATGCAACAATTTCATTGGTTGCATGAGGGCAACTGTACATGTGGATTATGTGGCCCCATTACCACAGTTCTTCAAAACCAGTCACACAAACAGAACCATCACACACAGCAACCACAAACATTCATAAACCCTCACTGCAGCATACACCCCTCGTTTGCCACCCACATAAATCAACACAAGATATCCCAGGTCAATATACACACACACAGTCAGACTTACCATAAAACCATAAACTTGAATGTCAAAGCTGCAGTTCATTACTAGTTAAGAACACTTGTCAACATTTCTGAAGAGTGGTTACAATCCAAAGAGCAAGTGTGTAAAGAGGTACTTGCTTATTAAATCCCTCCCTTTACTTTGAGTCATGCCTGTTTATGGAAGAACCACTATAGTTTTACAAGAGCAAACTGTATTTTGCTTCCTGCATCAACACCACTGCCAAATTAAGCTCTGAATCTTGAACTTTTATTATTGCCCATTAGCTACTAACCAGAAAGGATACTCCTGGAGATTCTGGGGTCCCAGCCTGAGCTTGATACAATGGCAGTTACAAAAATCTTGTTTTGACTTGTCTACTGAGCGAACTTAATATGATGAAGTGGGTCTTAGTTCACGAAAGCTCATGATTCCTAAAATCTGTTAGTCTATAAGGTGCTACAAGACTCTGTCACTTTTGCAGATCCAGACTAACATGGCTACTAGATACTAGACACCTTAATATGGAGGTCATTGGTGGAAAATAAATATGTATTTCCAATGTCTTAACTTTTGTGACCACAATTAACACTTTAAAATAATAATAATAAAGATAATAAAAAAAGAAACATTGACAGGTCTGCCTGGTTTTTGCTTCCATACTGCTTCTCAGGTCCCTCTCCTGATTGGCGGTGTGACTCTTACAGATGCCATGCTGTGCCATTGAGTCCCAGTGGCTGCCTCCAAAGCAGCATCTGAAGGGATATACAAGGCGTTAAATACAGCTTTAAGCTATACTAACCCCAAGCTAGGATTCTAAGCAGAGGTCTAGTTGGCCTATGGGCATGCTGCTGCCGAGAACCACTTTGCTCCTTCCTCTCCCTCTCAAGAGGTCCTGGAAACCCTTCTGCAAGGAGACTTGGCAGAGGGGATTACATGGGGTATTTGAGAGGAACCATGGTTCTGTGGCAGGAGCACTCCCCCATCTGTGCAGGCAGGGGACAGTCAGACAGAACCAGGCCTACCCCTAAAAAAAGGGGAAAAAAATGGAACTAGCATAACACATATCTTGCTAAAATAGATAGACTCAACCTTATTTTGTTTCAACATCCTTCTCTTTTGTCTGAGGTCATATCTCAGTGTGCCACCCCATGCTATGTTGTATCTAGGCTAGCCTGTACCTTGACTCTTCCTGTAAAACACCATACACAAATGGCACTATGCAGTATACTAATTCTTAATAAATAAGAAGAGTGATTTACAGCTAGACTGGATAAAGATCTAGAAAATAGAGAGTAGGCAGCAATCCTGCAATGACAGGAGGTGAGCTAGATAATTAAAAAGGTCTTTTCCATCTTTAATTTCTGTGAACTCCTTTTGACTTAAGGTAACTTTAAACACTGACATTTCTGGTCATTTTTAATTCAGCTTAATCACACAAACATTCAGAGGAGAGATTTCAAGGTCAAAACTTTTTTCTTATTCCAACTGCATTATCTTTAAGCCGTAACATTCCCCAAATTGGTGATCTTACATACCATATATGTTGCAATATCAGCCATTCAACACAGACCTCCCATTGAAGCCAACAGGAGTGACTATGTGTGGAACAGCTCCAAAACTGCACCCTACATTAAAAAAAGAACTTAGGTCTTGCATCTAAATTCCTTTTCTTCTGTAAATGTATCAGACTTTTAGAGCATGCTTCTGCTCCCAATGAAGTCAATGACAGGGATGTATATATTACTAATTATACATTAACTTAAACACACAATGAAAGTACGTATTTCAAAAATGCCCTAAACTTTACATGGTTTAAAAGACAAAGTGAATTCAAATCTTATTCACTTTACTTGCTACTTTTTGGCTATAATGAATACAAAGTTTTGTTTTAAATAATATATGGATATTACAGCTAAGCACAAATACTATTTAATGTCTATCTAAACTACAGTACATTTCTAAACTTAATAAATTTCTCAGGTCATACATCATTCTAAAGCATCTAGGGCAACCAACTTTAACTAAAACATTTAAAGTTATCATTTACATAAGATAATGTGAAATTGCAGTGTCAATATTATTTCTTTCTAACCCAATTAATTCTGTTGCCCTCCAGCATCTCTAAATCTTGCATTCTATTGCTTAAAGATCTGTAGAGATACCTACTGGATATACTAAGGTAACTATTGCACTGAAGAAAGAAAATTGCGAACAGTAACAAACTAGATGAGACCAAACTAAAGCTAAATCAATACTGCATGACTCCTTTTTTCAGTGTCACCTATAATAATAAAAAGGTGTATTTTCCCTCAGAACATGTGTTATATCTATTAATGCTAATGGGAAATATATGAATACATCAGAAGAAACAGACTCAATAAACAAACCAATCATAGCAAAATCCTACTATAAGCCTTGTGTCCTGACCAAAAAAAAAAAGTACATCATACCAAACATTTTGCTAAATAATTTCTAATGAAACATTCTACAGCTAAAAACAGAACACTTCACATCATCTGTTGTAACTCAGTTGACCCTGAAAAACTGATACCTTTAAATATGCTATTAATTCTTTCCCTTTTCATAATTTAAAATTGGTGTTACGTTTTATTATTGGACCCAGCAGAGAAGGAGATAGAAATACATCTGTGTTCATTTATTGTTCTTGCAGCAAAACTTAAACCAACACAAAAGTGAGGCTTTACACTGGGGTTGGGGGAGTGTTCAAATATTTGAAGGGAAAGAAAATCACATTTCTCCACACTACTTTTTAAAAATTTCCCAATATACATGTACATATACACATCACCATCAACATGGCTAATGTAAAACCACTACATATCCTAATTAAAAGTTTTAGGTAGACTACAGTATACTCTCAAAGTTCGAGGGATAATTCTGCCCTGGAATAGTATCTCAGTAACTAAACAATGGGTAAGTTCATGTCACAACTGGTTTTTGCACTCTTGAAGTAACATGGTGATGGTGGTGCATCAGTGTTCTGAACAAAAGGAACAGTCTTTGATAGGGAATTAACTCAATCTGGTACGAAAACAACTGGATCTGGTCTCAAAGATTCTTCCACCATGTTGTCGAAATTCAGAGTTGTAACAGAAGGTGATTCAACTGGAGGAACAGAAAGTCCTACTGGATCATCCCTATATTTCATTACTTGTTAAGGCTGCAACTGGTTCATATCTCATTTCCATAAAATACTGTTGCAGAATTTAAAATGCACAAAGACCTGTTTTGTTTGTAGTAAAACTATCCAAGTACCCATTTCACTCCACAACCATAATTATGAATCCACACACAGTCTCCGACATGAAAACAACGATGACAAAGTCTCCGTTTTTGATCAATTTGCATAGCTTAGGATTTGGCTATAGGTGAGGAAATATCGGGGCGTAGCAGTTTCCCATTGGTATGCAAAAATCGCGTCAAGAAAAGAGTTACAGGTGACTCCTGGATAGTTGCATCTGGTGTGTTCCTGTAGACAAGCAAGAAATTTTGTAATGTCTGCTGATGACTCAAAATAGATTTGTTAGTTTTTAAGGCATGCTTAAGTGTTTGTACAAACTTATCCACAAGTCCATTTGCAGGAGGGTGGTATGGAGTACAGCATACGTACTGAATTCCAGTTGACACTAGGAACCTCTGAAATTCTTCAAAAAAGAATTGAGGTCTATTGTCGCTCACCTTCTCTTTTTCTGGTAATTTCCTTAAGCTCATAGCATTAATTACATCCAAGATATTGAAATGAAGGTTTGAAAAACTCAAATTTGCTTCAATGTATCTCAGTCCAGGGACTTCCAAACAGTGCAAGACTTCCAAATTTCAAAGATGATCTTCTTGATCCCTTTCATGCAATAAGGATGTCATCTAAATAGCACCATGCAATCCTTTCAGAATCTCATCCAGGGCTTTCTGGAACAAGACAGGTACTGATGGGATACTGAAACAAAATATATCAAAATACACATTTTTGTGTGTTGATTGTGAGAAATTTTTGACATACCTGATTAATCTTCATTTGGAGGTATGCATGGAGCAAATCCAATTTACTGAAACACTGTCCCTGACTAAGAGTAGAAAACAAATCTTCAGTATGAAGTAGCGACTAATCATCTGCACATAAAACTGGATTCTGTCTCACCTTGAAACCTCCACAAATGCGGACAGAGCAATCGTTCTTGATCACTGGTAGGTGGTGTGAAACCAGTGACAAGACTTCAATGTTCATTATATAGTCCAAATCAGCTTCTGCCAGAGGCTCCAGAGCATGAGGCCAAACTCTGAGCTTGCAATATTTTAGCAGACTGTCAGACTTTTGAGCTTTACTGACACATTGCTCATCTGTCCAAGCTCTTTTTCAAAAAACTTCGGAGTCTCTGTCCAGTATTTTTTGAAGATTTCAAAGTACTTTTCATGATTGCCTTGATCTTAGTCTAATTCACTTTGAACTTCTTAAGCCAAGATCTGCCAAATAATGGTAGATACTTTCCTCCAATCACATGCAAGCGTAAAACAAGTGATTGTCCATCTAGTTTTGAACTTTCACCTGGAGTGTTCCCTTTTGGACTAATTTTTCCGCAGTATAACTTTTTAAAACTATGGAGGTTTCTTCCTGAGGAACTTGTGAGAAACTATGGTGGTAGGTAGCTACAGAAATCAGTGAGATGGGCAGGTCCACTATCAAGTTCCATTCTTGTAGGAACTCCTTCAATCAAGGGTGTGATCCAGATGCCATTTCTGACTTTCGTTTCTGATAACACAGGTAGTGCTAGGTGTTAGTGTCAGTAAAACTCTTGTCTTTTTCCATATTACAAATTCCTGACTTCTGTCCTTTCTTAGGTTCAAGTCTTCATAGACGTCTTCTTGGATGGACAGTTACTTTGTGTTGCTGGTTGTTGGCCTGTGCAGCAGTTCATGACCATGCGTCCTTTCATCTGGCACTTTTTGCAAATAACCTGTCATGCCCAGCAAACCTTTTTACTGTGCATAGTTTCTGCCTAACGCCCACATGGAAATTACTTACATTTCCATGGTCTTCTCTCACTCCGACGCATGAGATCAACTTTTTGGTTCACACTAACTTCCAGAGAAAACTTCTCTCTCTGTGGTTTCCATTGCAATAGCTCTTCAACAGTGGTTTTGAATGTAAGCGATAATACAGTCAGTAACTTCTTCCGGACCTGGTCATTGCATAATCCAGAGACTAACTGGTCACACAGGGCATCACTTAATGTTTGTCCACATTGACAATGCTCTGATAACTTCCTTAAAGCAACAACCAACTGTGTTGCCAACTCTCCACTTCCCTTATTGCTGCTGCTGAAACTACTATCATTGATGGTGCAGGAGAAAAATGTTCCTTCATTGCTGCAGTAATTGTGATGTATGTAATGGTTCCGGGTAAAATTGGAGAAAATATATAAACTGTCATGACCTGCCTTCGGACCCATCACTGTCAGGAAGACTGAAACTCTTTGCAACCCACAACACCATTCCAGATGGACAAACTGCTGAAAACGTTTGAGATACGCCCTCCATGATTCGTAGGTGTCCTTGAACTCACCACCACTGTCCCCCAAAGATGCCATTTCACTACTTTCCTGTTGGACGTCTTGCCTCCTCGACATCTCCTTCCACAGGAAAACTATTATTTCTTACTGCACTTTCTGCACTCGATCACCCTCTACTGGCTGTGTGCTTACATTGCAAAATTCAGATTTCTCCCTTTGGTTGTACTTGGGCTCCCTCTGCTGGCTACAGACCCTCAAGTGCAGGCTACAGGCTGTTTGCCTCCCTGGCTTGCCCAAAGGTCAGTCAAGACGGTTGCTTGCTTCCAACTTCACTGCTTTGTTTGAATAGCTCCAGAGTAGCAAGAGCAGAAACTTCTTCCATGGTTCTGCTTCTACTTGCCAGCTTCCCATTCTCTATGTGGCTGATTTCAGATGTACCTGAAGCAAAAAGCAGCAGCCTTTTGCTTCTAGGGATCTTCTCTCCCCTTTTTACAGTATTATTTGTTAACTTTGTCATCTTGTTGTTAAAGAAATGAGAGCACTGCACACTCGTGGGATATAAATCCTGCATCGCCAATTTTATAATTGGACCCAGAAGGAGACAGACTGGCACAGAGGAAGCAGACAGAAAGACAGCTCTCCGCTGTGCTCGCTTTACTGTTCTTGCCGCAAAACTGAAACCAGCACGAAAGTGAGGCTTTGCACTGGGGAGGCGGGGCAGTGCTCAAACATTTAAAGGGGCTGGACATCACATTAAATGTTTATGCTTCAGGTTTTATTGCATAGTAGAAAAGGAATCCTGTAGACTTTTTAATCATTAGGAGTAGGATCCCATCCACCGAGTGAACTTAGTTCCCTGAAAGTATGACCTAATCTACAGTAGAAAATTAGGTCAGTTTAACTGTTATTCAGGGGTCAGACTGAGAAAAAATGGTCCTCTCACAAGTAACACCTACTTGTAGTATCCAAATGAAACGTTAATCACCAAAGATTGTGCAGATCATAAAATCTTTGTTCCTCCCATTTCTTACATATTTTGAATAACTCTGAAATAATTAATTCAGATGCCCAATGATGATGAGCTAACAAGTTTCTGTTGTTAAATCCTATTGAGATGAATGGAGCAATTCAGGCTGTTTGCACAAGAAACTTACACTGGTTTAAATTTGTTTTTAAATCAATTTAATTAAACAGGTTTTAAAATCCTGTACAGACTCTTGGAGGGTGCATCCATACTAGGAAAACAAAGTATTGGGTGGTTGTACTTTTTAACCCCAGGTGAGCTAATACCTGGCAAAATCCTGCCAGAGATAAGGCAGTTTGTAGCTTTCAGGCATGTTTAGCTGGTCAAGGTAAACAACCAGGGGCAACAGAGGGCTTACCTCAACCACTTCAATACATGTGAAAACTACAAATTGCCTTCTCAACATTAGGATTTTACCATAAGTTTGTTACCAGATGTCAGCTATCACATGCCCCCCCCTCCAAACCTAACCCCCCTCCCCCCCCCCCGTCACCTACTGAGGACAAAGCCTTTTTTCAGTTCAAATTAAACTAATTCCTAACTGACAAGCTAAAATGAGGGAAGCAGCCCTTAAACCGAAATAATAATGTCGACGTGAGGGCTGTCGACGTGAGGGCTTGCACCAATTTAAACTTAAACATAATTATCTTAAAATTACATCTTTAGTTAAAGCAATGCATTTTGCTTGTGTACACGAGGCCTAGAGTCAGTTCACTTAATGATTACACTCATTCTGAAAATTTATCTTGCAACCAGAATAACCAGGGAAAGAAAGAGAGAAAGAAAGAAGTGGTAGGAGATTGTGAAGAACAAGATGGCCACCTCAAACAAAAGTACCAAATCACTGATCCAGCATATCGTGTTTCAGAGAGCTGCATATCAAAGATTAACGAAGAAATATAATAAAAACCTTTTTAAAATCAATGTATTTAGAACATATTATCAATTCAAGACTAATAAAACATAGATAACATTCAAAAATAAAATGTAGAGCACATCATATGTAAACTTCAAACACAAAATATTATTCACTACACAACCATTCAAAATGCAAATATTTGGAGAGAAATATCTACTGTCTAAGCACTTACTGAAATAGTTTGCCATGCCACATTGCATCAATGCTTATTTGACAAGTTATAGCATCACACCTGCATTGTATATGTACATAGCCATTATGCTCTTCCCCTTGTAGTTGCTAATAAAGCCACTGTTTTTAGGATCCACACTAGAGGCTCCCACTGTAGAGCACAGGGATTTATTTCCTGTTTATGACAATTAAGTGTGTATAAACAAAGAAAAAATAAAAACCATTACAACTAATAAAAGGATATGAGATATGTGAACAGAGGTTTTTTTCTAAAACTTCAGACATTTTAATTAAATTATTAAGTATTAATTCCAGAAGCAACAATTAAGTGGACAGAGAAAAAACTTTGTGTGTTGCTGTTGGGCATAATATTTGTTCAGTTCAACAGTCCTCCAACTTTGCAGAAAGTAGTAATAATAACCGTATAATACAACACAACAAATGGTGCTAATTTACATTAATCTTCCTAGTAGTATAATTTCACAAAGAGAACCTTAAAAAAAAACAACCCAAGGATTGCAACTCTTCTTGATCTTTTCTATTTTGAAAAGCAGCAGAGAACTGTATAAAAGTGAAGTATTTTGTGAACGATAAAACTTTCTTTGCAGAGGAAAATGAATAAATCAGGGGATAAAAAGAGGGAATGGGGGAGGAGAGGAGAGGAGAGAGAACACCAGTGGCAAGGCTGAAAGAGAAAACAAGAAATAGAGGAGAAAGAATAAAAAGACCCCAAAAGGAAAGGGAAAGAAGCTTAGCAAATGAGAGACAAATTTAACCCAAGGGAAGAAGATGATCTACATAGATGACAACCAAGTTGTTAGCATAAATTGGGATTGAGTGATCCTGGACTGATTTTGGATATGAAAAAGGGCTACGTGCACAGACCCTGCCACTTGAGAATGTTGATCTGTAGGTGGTTCTCTCTCTCTGTTGGTGCAAGTTCCTTGAGCCGACAGTTGTTGAAATGTGAATCAAACACTAACGCTATGTCTACACTAGCACTTTTAGTGGTATAATTTATGCCGGTGAGGGCTGTGGAAAAAAATACCCCTTTGAGTGACATAAGTTACACCTATAGAAATGCTGGTGGGGACAGCTCTATGTCGGTGGGAGAGCGTCTCCCACTGACATAGCTACTGCTGCTCATTGGGGGTGTTTAATTATATTGACAAGAGAGCAGCCATATGGGAGATCTTACAGTGGCACAGCTGCATTGGTGCCGCTGTAAGGTCTCTTGTGTAGACATGGCCTTAGACTGGCATCTATGGTGATGGCTTTTCACTCGAGTTCCCAAAAAAGCACCTTTTCTGAAGGGCAGTTTCCGCCTCAAACTGGTCTGAGAAATTGGGAGAGTGCCTTGGTAATCTGTTCCCCTCAGAGTAGAACTACACTTGCATGGAGGCTCATGTGGGTTCCCACTTGAATGTTGGTTTATCATAGTATCAGAGGGGTAGCCATGTTAGTCTGTAACCATCAAAACAACGAGGAGTCTGGTGGCACCTTAAAGACTAACAGATTTATTTGGGTAAACAGATTTATTTCATGGGTAAAAAACTCACTTCTTTAGATGCAGAGAGTGAAAATTACAGTTTACTATAGAAGTCTAAGTATGATGTGAGGATTCTCCTCTGGCAGTCTCCCAGAATGAGCCATGCCAATTGTTTAGCCACCATGACAGATGGGTAACCAGAGAACTTTTCTCCAGATTGACTGGTTCCTGTGACGAGCTACAGCCTTTTCTGGAGAACTTAGTGGACTGAGGACTTCAAAAGGGTTGTTTGTGACTGCAGTACTGCTTGCATTCCTTCTGGTACAGCCCGATCAGTGTAAATCTTTTTGGACTATCCTCTGACATGACTCTGTCTAGCAATTCTCCATTAACCCCTGGTCTACACCACCTGCTGGTTTGGTGGGTAGTGATTGATGGGGGGCCGATTTGTTACATCTAGTCTAGACACGATAAATCGATCCCCGAGCGCTCTCCCGTCGACTCGGGTACTCCACCACCACAAGAGACGCAGGCGGAGTCAACAGGGGAGCGACAGCAGTCAACTCAGCACGAAGAAGACGCATAAATACGTAGACTTCAGCTACTCTATTCCCCACCACACTCCACGTAGACCAGGGCTCAGTCTTCCTCCTATATTGTAGTAGGTGCACAGAAGTGAACACAACATACTAGATGTTGGCTTTCCAGAGATGTGTAGAGAAACACTTTTCCACCATCCTCCATGATGTGATGCCTTTGCAGTTGAAAACTGGGAGGGGGAAGAAGAAGGTTGTTTGGTGTATTTATTTACATGTTATACTATATTGCCAGCTCATATTGAACCTGCTATCCCCTATCATCCCTACATATCTTTCGGCATTCCAAGTATCTCAGGAATATCTGCATCTTGAATTATTTCCCCCAATATCTGTCGAGTTGATGTAAGACTTGGTACAAATCCAAAAAATAGTGATAGAAACTTATGGTTAGCAAATTGTTTGGCTAAATCTTCCATGTATGATGAAAGATTATCATTGTAATTCATTAGCAAATTACAGATTTTGTAAACAGGCAGTCACAGATTTGGCTTTGCATCAATCATTTTAGACCAGCTGGGTATAAATATACACAATTCTGGAAAACAGAAAACGAAGTGTTCTTTCATTTTTTATTCACTTGAAACTTTGAAGAAAAATTACTGTTCCATTTAAATATGTCAATATTTCAAGATTTTTTGTAAATCATTCAATTTTACCTTAAAAACCTATAGTTCATATTAGGGCTGCAGACCATTAAAAAATTAATCATGATTCATCGCAAGATTAAATAAAATTGTGATTAACTGCTGTTTTAATCGCACTGTTAAAAAAATAATAAATACCATTTAAATATTTTTTAATTTTTCTACATTTTCAAATATATTGATTTCAGTTACAACACAGAATACAAAGTATATAGTTTACATTATTTTTTATTTACATTACTTTACACTTTTTTATTACAAAAATTTGCACAGCAAAAAAGATAAAAGAAGAAATAGTATTTTCAATTCAACTCATACAAGTACTGTAGTGCAATTTCTTAATCACGAAAGTGCAATTTACAAACGTAGAATTATTTTTTGTTACATAACTGCACTCAAAAATAAAACAATGTAAAACTTTACTGCCTACAAGTCCACTCAGTCCTACTTCTTGTTCAGCCAATCACTAAAAAAACCAAGTTTGTTTACATTTATGGGAGATAGTTCTGCCTTATTTGTATTAACACCTGAATGTGAGAACAGGCGTTCACATGGCCAGCATCACAAGGTAGTTACATGCCAGATATGCTAAACATTTGTATGACCCCCTTTATGCTTTGACCACCATTCCAGAGAACATGTTTCCATGTTGACGACGGCTTCTGCTCGATAATTATCTAAAGCAGTGTGGACTGACACACATTCATTTTCATCAATTCTGTTAGTGGCATCTAACTCAGGTGACTTTCTTTTCTGGTTCTCCAGTTTCGGAACGTTGCTCTTTTAAGATATCTGACAGCATATTCCACAGCTCGTCCCTCTCAAATTTTGGAAGGCACTTGAGATTCTTAAACCTCTAGTAATCTAACATTGGTACTTTCTTTGTGTTGTGTCAATTCTGCAGTGAAAGTGTTCTTAAAATGAACAATATGTGCTGGATCAGCATACAAGATTGCCATAACACAAAATATATGGCAGAATGCAGGTAAAATCACAGAGCAGGAGACATACAATTCTCCCCCAAGAAGTTCAGTCACCAATTTAATTAACTGATTTTTTTTAACAAGCGTCATCAGCATGGAAGTATATCCTCTGGAATGGTGGCCAAAGCTTGAAGGGGCATACAAATGTTTAGCATATCTGGCACGTAAATACCTTGTAACAATGGCTACAACAAGTCATGCGAATGCCTGGTCTCATGTTCGGGTGACATTGTAAATAAGAAGCGGGAAACATTATCTCCCATAAATGTAAACAAACTTGTTTGTCTTGGTGATTGGCTGAATAAGATGCAAGACTGAGTGGACTTGTGGGATCTAAAGTTTTATGTTGTTTTATTTTTGAGTGCAATTATGTAACCAAAAATAATTCTACATTTTTATATTGCACTTTCACGATTAAGAGACTGCACTACAGTACTCGTATGAGGTGAATGAAAAAATATTTCTTTTACTTATCTTTTACAATGCAAATCACTGAAACCAAAAATAATATAAAGTGAGTACTGTACACTTTGTTTTCTGTGTTGTAATTGAAATAAATATCTTTTAAAATGTAGAAAAACATCCAAAATATTTATAATACATTTAAATTAATATTCTTTTCTTGTTTAACTGTGCAATTAAAACAGAGATTAATCTCTATTAGTATTTTAATCGAGTTAAGTGATTAACTCAAAACAAATTAAGTTAACAGCTCAATTTTATATAATTTAGGAATATAGGAACTATCTGGCTGTTAAGTTTACTTTAGTTACATAATGAATTTTGTAAGCAAAGATGTAACAAGATTAAAAATCACTTCACATAGTCAAAATAATGTCTTAGACAAGTATTGGACTTTTAATCATATCACTGTCATAGTAAGAGTATTCTAATAACTCTTCTAAATAAGCCTAAAAACTAATGCTCTGCCTATTCACAAGATACAATAATATCAACATTCCTGTTCTGAGCTTTTCTAGTCTACTAAGATGACCCTGTACAAAGATGCTTGTTTTGGCTATGTCTGCTTTGCTTAAGCTACAAGGCCATGTATGGGGACAGCTGCATTTGGGAGCAACTTAAAACAAATTTCATCTTGGTGGCACCTAATCCAGAGCCTGGTACAAGCAGCATGGAAAAGTCAGTGTCAAAATTAAACAATGCAGGCTTTTCTAGGAACAGATGCTTTTTCCTTGCAGCTGTAAAAACCTTAAAACAATCCTGTACCCCTCTGTCTGGTCACGCAACTACCACAAAGCAAGGCATAAATTTTGCCACTTATTGCAAATGTTTGCTGAGAGCTTTTATAGTGCTTTTTTAAAACAGTAACAGGGATTTATTGGGGGTGATTATGAAACTATTTTACACCTTAAATGAGTGCAGGGTTCTTTAATTTATGCCGATTCTTGATGTATTAACAAAGAAATAATTTTTATGTTAATATTGTATGTGCTACTTTACACAAAAATAGGAGTACAGCACTTTTCAAAAATAAAAATCATAACAAGTGGGTTTATTTATAGCAGTTGTAAGCATTTTCACACTAAATATAATGCACTGGCAAAAGTATATATTTTTCATTTTAACAGCATTTTTGTGGTATTTTATTAGGTATTAATTCATGATAAATGAATAAACATTGTGCCTAATGATCAGATAAAGTTATAATGTAGTACATTATACTAGTTTAAGACGACACAGGATTCTTCAGTAATATATCATGCCTCTAAAAATATGGATTATAAATAAGTTAAATAATTGCCTCCTCACATGCTTGACCCTCCAAAAGCAGCATACTGTTTTAAATTCTTTAGTATGTTTCTATGATATCAATGGATTAAAATTTTTAACATTAATATAAACAAACTGCCCTTCATTATTGAAAAAGCTTCTGTAACTCAATGAACACAAGCAAGTAATCAAACTCCTGGCTAAGAAAATAATTTGCAGCATCATTATCCCTGTTCTATATTAGCTGCCGATTTTTCTTTTACGCTATTTTTTTTATTGTGTGTAAAGTGACTAACTAGCTTTACACAGATAGAATATTTTAAAATATTTTCTAGCATAAACAATACTGTCAAATTGTTCATTCTTTCCTTTGTTACTAAAGTTTAAAAACAAAACAAAGAACTTTTCCAGTGCCTAACTTTTCCAGCATTAACACTTAACTATTCAGAAGTGTAACTGAGTCGTTTGATGGAAAAATGTTGCTTTATGCCTAGAATAATTTGAATACATAAAACTGATTGTATGAAACAATATTGCAGTTCAGTTTTTCAGTTTTTATATATTTCTAACATAAAATCATAGAAATTATTTTAACCAACATACATGTAGAACAGGAAAACTTTATATTTTATACTGTAATATACATTGATGTAATTTATTTATTTTTAACTTGTACAATTTAAAAATTCTTGCGAAAACTGCCAGCACTTAGCTTTTTGGTTTATGATTGATGTTGATGTAATGTGTGTGTGTGTGTGTTGTGTAAAAATAAAATAAATAAATATAAACAATATTATTCGTAACATTATTTTGCTACTCTGAATGACAAGAGTTGGAAATGTAGGTGCTTCATATGCTCGAAATTGTGGTTGCTTACATTTTCTTGTCATTTCATGCTAACCTCTTTTCAATAGCCAGCATTAAGCCACAGCCCTGCACAAAAATACATTAACTCTTTGAAAGTAAGCTGTAGCAAATACCCATAAAACAAAATTACAATACTGAATTACAGTTTTAATTTGAGCAGGTTAAAACCACTCAATTTGCTAAATTACGGCCTGATCCAAAAAACTTTTAGCATCATGATTGTCTTAAATTACATGAGTAAACCCATTCATTTCAATATGATTACTTGTGAGCATAAGGACAACTCACATGATAGAACATTTGCAGGATATGATTTCTCATAAATTGATATTTTATTCTTTTGAGGGTTTCCCTGAACTCCAGTCCCCATTTATGGGCTATATAAATATATACACATACACACACAAACTACAAGTGTTCACAAACCAAAAGCTAACAGATGTGTGACTTCTAATTAGTTATAATAATCTGTGCCTCAATGCTATTGGAACAAGCCTGTCTCTTTTCTTTGGAAATTAAATCGCTTTCTTTGGAGTTTTAAACTCTCAGGGTACTTCAAAGCCTATGTTAAAAAAAAACCTTCTTTGATTAAAATTTTAGACATCTACAGTGATAACTTTATGAAAGGAAAATATTAAATTATAATTATCCTAAACAGACACAGTCTTGTGAAACTAACCCTACATTCATATTAAAATACAAAGGATTGACTATAATGAATTTGATTCATCCTTGCACACAAAGCTTTACCACAGTAAACTCAGTCAACTGTTGCTCTTGCTTTTATATTCATAGTAGTTAAATAGCGCACTTTAAAACAAAAAAAACTCCAATTGGCTTTTCATACATCCACCCTCCCCAAAAATAACGCACTTGAAAAACCCAAATGCTATGAAAAGGCTTCAAGGCCTCTTTTCTCCCTTTCATAGCACTTTTTTAGCACTTTTTTTTATTTCTGTTTGCAGTAATCTGCCTTTCACTTTCTCATTGCTACAGAACAAACGAGGAGGCTCAGCACTTTGAAAAGGGGGCTCAATGTGTAATGGGTCCACTAGAATTAATTTAGTTGCACCAAATCCATTGAGCACTGAGGTTTTTTTCTCTTCTCAAATCATTTTGAGTCGGACGCAGCCCCCAGCCTTTGTAATTCTAGTAAAGCACTTAAAGTGCACAGTAGGTGTTCATCAGGACCATCTGGTCAAAAGCAAAACAAGCTGCTGATTTTGCCTTTGAATAGAATGAAGCAAGTGTGAATTAGTCTCTTCAATTAGCACTATTACAACCTGTCAAGTGCATATTGTAAAACAGGATTATTACAGTATTGGTCACCAGTGCAATTATTTACTCTCTGCCTTTTCTTGCATATAAAAATGTCCATGTTTATTAGTTTCTGATAACTGAAAATGGTTTCTTTAAAGCTATGCATTTCCAGAACGCCGTAATACAAATTACAGGTTATCAAACATATTCTATCAGCAATATGCTGTTTCATAATTAGTAGAGAAGTAAAATAATGCCCTTCATCTTATAAGCTTTGTTTCTGCAGCTCGAAAAAGAAAAAAGAGATAACGGTTGTATAGATTTGCCTCTACAATCTCTTAAAATCAGAACTATTTCCAAAACCAATTTTAAATGTCTAATAAAGCTGTCACTTCCAAACAGGTACACAGTGGATATTTTTTACACTGTCATTTCCTAAGGGACTCCTTTCTCATACAACGTGTAACATGTGACCGTTTTACAAAATGATTAACACCAATTTATTCAGCTGACACAGCTTGGTTTAACAAATATGTTATTATTCCTCAAAAGTTAATAAGGCCACATGAATACTTTAGAAAACACAAGTCAGATTTGCCTTAACAGAAATCTGATTAAGGGTGAAATTTATGACTCTTTAGTTTTAAGAATCTTTTTCTTGCCAACATGTAAAATTATGCTTTTAAGTGTCAAAAATATTAACTTGATATATGTTGCTTGTTACTATTACACCACCTCAGAATAATACAGTGAAGGATTCTTTAAAAGTATGTGCTGTAATTTTACATTATCCAGTGTATATTAAAGTCAATTTGTTATTTAACTCATTTCTTTCACAAACAAACAAAAACTCAGCTTTAATAAATGTAACCAATTAAATTAAAAATACTCAACTTGGACCCAATATTGTAGAAAGACCTTTTTTAATTTCTTGGATAATAAAGTTTTTGGCCAATCCCAGGAATATAGAATATATGTGCATTGCCCATTGGGTATTAACAGTTGATTATGATAGTTAATGATGTAGTATATTAGCATTAAAATAATTTACTTGTATATTTAAACAAGGCAAGTAAGAATTTTGACATTAGTAAAATGTTTTATAAAAAGTAAACTAGTTTTTAATAGATACAATTTATCAAACAAGTATTAGGACATCCTGCTGTCTGAACCAACCCTGGGCTAACTTATGTCATAATTATTTAGCAGCAATATTAATATGATCAACATGACTGATGTATCTAGTTCATGTTCCTCATGCTCATTTCTGAGCTCTACTATGTGTTGCTCTCATTCAAACAGTTGGTTTGAAAATGATTTTGTAAAACATCAAAACAAAAAAAGAAAATGAAAAAGAAATCAGTGCAAGAATTCCCTTCTGTTGGGGTAACTATTTTTCTTCCCATGTCTATATCTATTGGTGTTATATAGATTCCTTTAATGAGGTCTTTGCCAATATTGTATGGTTTCATTTGCATATGTTCTTTGGCATCTATCCATTAACAACCAAAGTCAAAAAAGAAAGGGACAAAGAATTTTAAACAGTGGCAGTGGTTTATTGTCAATACACAATTATATTTTTAGCAATACAAGCCAAATGCCACAGAAAATACCAATGACAACGTATATGCTTTAAAGTATTAAAACTAAAGATAAATGTGATTGAAGCTCATGAATTTGAAGACAGCTGCAATCAACATATCTCAGCTACTCTGTTAAATATTATGTTCCAGAGTCGCTGCACTTTAATTATCTGTACAAGCTCAGATCAATGAACCTGAATGAGTGACAATATGAAGTTAATGTACCGGAGGATAGTGTGGACTATCAGAGATGGCTAATAATAACTATAGCATAGCTTGTCCCCATAGAACTGCACATACAGGAGTTGCTACTTATGCTTTTGGTGCTCTTGGAAACATTGATTTCCTATGCCATCTTACCCATTCTAGTCTTTGGGCAGCAAAGAACAGACTACCTGTCACAGGTGGTAAGATACTACCCAGCTACCCTCACTTAGATTAACTTATTGGTTAAAGAAACTGACTAGGGAGCAGCTGCATGCATGCAAAGGAAGCTTTTATTTAGAATCTATCTTCGTGGCATTTTATATGTAGATCTGATGTTTTACTAGGAATCACAATGCCTTGTATATGTTTTGCCTGGTACTCTGGTCTGATATTTCCAGCAGTAAAAACACATCAACACAGATCTTTTTTCAGGCCTTAAGGTTTCTGCACATTTTATTTTCTTCACCCTTTAATGGCCACAGCTTGTGTACACTAGGTGCTTCTTTTCTAGCCCTGCACACCAGGAATCACATTAGGCATCAAAGCCTAATAAAGTCAATAATACAGATAAATACAAACCATTACACAAAAGTTATTGAAAGTTTATTCTTTTTAAAGTAAATGTATCTGGTTAAAAATTTCGGAATAGCTTTTCATTTTTCCATGTGGTTTGTCTTTTTTAAAAAACTGTGAAACATGTATGTGTATTTTATGATCAGTCAGAAAAAGAAACAACCCCCAAAACCACAAAATTTGCCATCTAAACTAAGGCAGCTTTCATTTATGAACCCTATGTGGGCTGCTCCACCTTCAGATGAGAATAAAAATGTGTTTTTAAGGACAAATTTTAAGTTTCTCCCTTTAAAGATATAAGAACCTTCCTGCCTCTCCATGAGTAGCATGCCCACAATGTGATACACAGAGAATTTCAGATGGAAGAATTAACATTTTAGAGAAACATTATCATAATTTAAACACCTCCATTTAAAAAATAGAAGAAATCAGGTTCTTGGTGACAGACATTGAACAGAGTGTATGTTGAATGTAGGTATGTCTTAGTCCATTTTTAATAATCCCTACACATGCAACGATTGACCCATTTATCCTAGTCTCAGAATTCATACTACTTTAACTTCCAACAGCTGATAACATCTAAAAGTTATCACAGCAATGTAAAAATAATAATAATAATAATAATAATAATAATTTAGACAGAATCCTCCCAATTTTTGAGAATCCTCACCTCCTTTTCTTAGCTATTTCACTATATAGTAAAATGAGAAGTCTATATTTTTATATAAATTTGTGAATTTAGAGCCTCTAAACAGATGACACAAAAACTGTTGATTGCCACATAAAAATGTCATCAGATTACAAAAATAAAATCAAGGTTTGTCTTGATACACTATCTGGTCAGCACTCATTTAATAGAGCAATTTTACAAGAACAAACACATGTTTGAAACCTGTGACACAGATTAATTTGCAATTTTGGCTAACGGGATCATTAAGTTTTCAAATTAATAATTTTCTTCCCTGATTATTTATTTATTTAAGTAACGAACAAGCACACACACACACACGACTCCAAAAACACCTCTCACACATCTAAAAAGATAGTTTGAGTTCCAATTTGAATTCTATTTTTATACCATCCCTATGGCCTGGTGATCCCACATAAAATATAGCTGATATTGAGTTTTAGCACTATTAATTCATAATTAAATCTTACAACGTAAGGGGTTGGAAATGTGCAGAAACCTCCCCAAACTTACAAATGGACTCAAACCAGCCCCTGAAATCCAAACACCCAGATATTTTGACAGGTATATGAAAGAGTGAGTATGGATGCAGATCTGAACTTTGTGACTTAAGTCCATCTCTACTGCAAATTTATCTGCCCAATTGTTTCTAGGAGGACTATAGATATGTAAAATAGCAAGGTTTCATGAAATAACCATTTCTTCAATTTTTAAGTACTTTGTAACGTACGTTCTAAAAGGAATCGGCGCAGAGCTGAAACTAGAATATATAATAAAGCTTGGTAGTTAACCCAACAGATTTACCTTAACTCAGTGCAAAAATATTTTAAAACCATGTCATGAATGTTATGTGAAAAACAGCCTGGAAAAAATATTTACTGCTATCAAGTCACTGCAGCATTAAAATATATTTAACAATCCAAACAACTGACCCCGGAGAGACAGTTGCATACAACTGTGGCAAGCAATGGAACATTTATAGAACTTTAAATATTTCTTTTAATAATTGATGCAGTCATTTAAAATCTTTCTGCATAGGATTTCAGATGTGAGTAGATTGCATTAACACTGCTTAAACATTTCAACTTGTCAGTATGGCCAACTCGATTTCTGAAATATTTGCAGTTTTTTCCCATCGAAACAGTAATAAAGGTAAAATAAATATATGCCACTGCTTTATAATCACTGAACATTAATGAATATTTTATGTCTTTTTAAATCTCCCTGTTTAATTTAAAAGGGTGAAATTAAGTCTCCTTCCTGCAATATGCCAATTATCTGTAAATCAAACAATAACTTGGCCATTATACTCCTTTTTGCTAATATACAAGAAGCTAATTTGAAGACACTGAATGGCATTTTTAGATAATAATTGAATAGTCCTTCCTGCCCTCTTGTGGTAGAGGATTGCAACTTGCGTAATGCATTTCAGCTACCACAAAAATATACCAAAAAATATGTAAACTATTAATTTGTTGATGTATGAATGAGAAAAAAAGTGAAAAAAAATCTTCCAACCAGTCTTGGGAGAAAAATAAAAATCACTGATTCCCCCCCAAAAGAAAAAAAAATACTATACAAAGCAACTAAGTTCATCAATTGCTTGTTACAATTCCCATTATATGCACAAAGTATAAAAATAAAGAATAATAATAAGAGAGTTAGCACCCAATAGAATCCTCTGATTCTGCAATTCGATCAATGTGGGCAGACCTCTCCAGGCCTACAAATCCCTAATGATTGCAATGGGGTTCTGTGAAGATTTAAAGTGACCACCCATTCAAATCCAATTGCAGGATCTTCTGCAGGCTTCTTAAAGTAAGAAGGTCTATAGTTAGATTTTTAACTTTGACTTTAATGCATTTTGCTTTGCTCAGGAATTCCATGGATAATGTTATGCATCATATATGAAGCATTACCTAACAGTATTACAGTAGTGTAGCATGAGACAAAGACACTTCTTATGGTTTATATTGGAATCCTGAACTACAACGTTATTTTTTAAATGGAATTGCTTTTATGTAACAATATCGTAACAAGTTAAAAATAATCCTGTCATTATCAATAGACAAAACAACTTCAGTGAACATAAAAATATCCAGTATCTCATAGTCACTATATCAGGTCTCTGGCTCCTTCTTCAGGCTCAATAAAAGTCACTGAAGAAATTTTATTGTGTTAACATTTTGTGCAGATAGACAAAAACAATACAAGAAACAGCTAATATATATAATGTGATTAGCTGCTTTTAAGGTGTTGGCAATTTAATTAAAAAATTAAAATTAAAAAAGCATAAATCCACAATCAAATTACCAGCAGTCTTCAAATTAAGCAGTTTTTATTTATAAGTAATCCAAAAGTTCATCCCCCCCAAGAAGTTGTGTTGCAGCAGTGTGTTTGTGCGGTTATATTTAAAAGTAGTTAATTATATTCAAAATCCATTTTCAAAGGGGAAAAATTGTGCATGAGAGGGATGACATTTGTATGTTATGTTCCAGACAAGGGAATTTAAAATGGCCCAACTAGAGATGTCATAAAAAACAGTATTAATAATGATGGAAATGATGAAGGCCCCTTTACTTTAGGGGTATGGGTTACTGCTCCTGTAATATTACAGAACTTAGATTATGCTCTCTAGGGGAGGAATTTATAAGAAAATGTATTAAATCTTACAAACTTGAATGGGAAAAAACCTCAAACCAATGAAAAACATATTTAAATTGGAAATCAAATATTTCCACCTCCTGAATTCCCACCAGGAAATATTAAGGATTCACATGTGTTTCTAGACTACACTTGCCAGATTCTTAAAAATGGATTGTGCACTGCATGTTACATAAAGCGAGGCGGTTGGCAATAATGTTTTGCTGTAGAAGAGAATTAAGAAGCCAGACAAGGGTTTCCAGTTCTAAAATTGGAAGGGCAAGTCACTTAACAGAGACTACCTTTGTTTCAAGGGGACATAATTCCAGCACTATTCTTTGCAACACCACCCCTTGCTGGCCATTCTACGGAATAACAGGACTGTGGTTATACACAAGACCCCACTTGCTTCCAACTTAGACAGAGTGAAGGAAACAATAGCCAGCTGGGATTAAAATAATAAATAATTATTATTATTATTGTTATTATTAATAATAATTTTAAAAAACATTATGGGAGGGAGCTTGTGGCTGAGACAGAGCAAGTTAAAAGGAAAGCAAGTGTGTCACTGGATTAAAAATAAAGTATACCTGGACTATAACTAGCTTTCCTCCTCATTCTTCAATAATTGCTTTCATAATAAACATTATTAATCTATTTTGCTATTAAAGTGTAAACTGTGTTAGAAAAATCTATTTCTTTTAAATATGTTGACAAATTTCTTCAAACCTTTCTCGGTCTAGTCAGTTAGCTTATCTACAGAAATCTTTGAGGATCAAGTTAATTAAAACTAAAAAATGAATAATCAAACAAGGAAGTTTCCAACCAGAACATATATGCCCTCTTTAACACAGTTGACATTAGCTATAATGAGCTACATTTTTTCTTCAGCTGTGAGACAGAACTCACCTCCTGAATGGTACTGCTTCCTGAGAAGTTGAGGTTGTACTCCCGCTGGACTTCTCGATGGGTGATGATCAGCATGAAGTTTTGATTTAATGACTCCTGCAGGGCACTGAAATGGTTTGAAGAAAAACAAGAAAATCAGAGATGAGCATGTTCTAGCTTGCTTTACAGTTAGTTGCAAAAACCCCAGGAGTACCCTAAACTCCACATAGACAAGTCTAGGCACAATGTTATCATCTCTCTTTTTGCTCCTAAAGGCAAGAAAGCATACTGAGAATGACCAAAGGGAGCTAACCTGTTAACAACTTCTCTACTAAGGTGTTTGCAACCTCAAAGGCTATGTTCCCCTCTTAAGAATTTTCAAAATTGAGAGTAATATGCTATTACCATAAACAGATATATATTTAGCACTTATATTTTTGAATTAATATTGGGCTGGCATGTATATGTAAATATATCCAGCCAAGACATCAAACTACAATGTGCATTTAAGTATTTTAAGTATATGAAGACAAATTTTGCTCTTCAGTAGGGCTGCCTGTAGTGTAAATCAGGCAAAATTTGTATGAATACACAACGACCAGACAGGAAAAAATAAATAGTCAGCGTGAGACTTCTCAGTGTGGAGCCCCAAGCATTAAAACAAATACCTGGCATATCATGTAGTCAGTACTAACAATGTTCTCTACCAAACTTTTTAAATGTATTATAAAATACTCCAAACTCTTAAGCAAAAATAAAGGGAAAAAAAATCTTCACTGATATGTGGACTAAATAAAAACTACCACACAATAATTATTAACCACGTTATCACTTAAAGTGGATGTATTTAAAGCACTTCTGTTGTCTCCAGAGTTTCCATGGATTTGAAAAATATCCCCTTTACTTAAAATGGGGAACAATGTTGGAATTGACAATCTCTTTCAAAACAGAAGAAAATTTGTGAGTGAAACCACTATAGAAAACATCACAGCATACAGCATATTAGATCCCAGTGCACTATTATGTTGGTTTGACCTCTTCTAAGAGCTTTGGAATGAAGCCATATTTATTTGCTTTTTAAATTTTTTTCTCCTGCTAATAAGGGATTGAATTTAGAAAACAGACTGATTGAAACAGCCTACATAATAAGCATTTAAAAAAAAAATCTTACGAATGCTTATGTTCTGGTACTGCCATAACAAGTGATAATCACAGGAAATTAGAAACAGAATGGAAAGTATAGACATACATGATGTAAAACAATTTCCATATTAAGCCTGCAACTTTTTTTGCTTTGCTTTTGACACTATTCTATGCCATTAGACCTTCATGTTTTGCCATGATCACATTTTATTTCTTCCTTCCAAAAATAAAGGTCTTCCTCTAAAATCATCTCTTAAGAAATATCAATCATTTCTGTTCTTCCAGCATGCCAACAGATTAATACAAATATATTTATTTTTGAAATTAATAATTCTTGATACAATGTTCTAATATTACCCACCAATTTAGCTACAGGGGTAGGAGCCCATCTCACAAATCTATTCATTCAAGTAGTCCTTACACATGCAAGTAGTTCTATTGACTTCAATATCCCAAGACACCAAACTTGCCTGTGTTTTGAGATGGACTCAGTTGCCCAGGCTCATTGAAACAACATCCTGGAGACTCACTGAGAATGTCAATGAGATTCCTTGCAAGCCACACCTAACAAATATATGTGGTTGATTCTGAGAATCTCAAATCAACCAGGGAAGAAATTTAAAGGGAATACGCAGCCCAAACAATCCCTTCCCTAATGATCTCTGGAATGGCTCTGCTAGTGAGAAACATTTTAGGAAATAGCTATGGTTGATAGCTTAATTTTGTTTCTGTTTAGGGGCTGGTCTCCACTGGGGGTGGGGAGATCGACTTTAGATACGCAATTTCAGCTACGTTAATAATGTAGCTGAAATCGGCGTCTCTATAGCCGAATTACCTGCCGCCTCACGGTGGCGGCGGTCGGCAGCGCAGTCCCCCGTCGACTCCAGCTTGCGCCTTTTGGCGAGCTGGACTTCCGGAGTCGACGGGGGAGCCGCTGGCGATCGATTTATTGCGTCTTGACGAGACACGATAAATCGATCACAAAAAGAGTGATCCTTCCCTGCTGTAATGAAGACAAGCCCTGGGAGATAACAATGGGTTAGAAAAATCAGTACCTCCTGGTTAAAACCTACGGGTGTAGTGTTTCTTGTATCTTGTTCTGGATAAAAACTATGGCCAATATAAAAATGGGTGCTGAAAGCTAGACTCCTAAATCCATATTTAGGCATCTAAATAAATGCCCTGATTTTCAAAGGTTTGAGTAGTTCCTCAGCACTTTTGAGAACCTGATAGATCCCACAGTTGACTGCTAGGTTCAATTTTGCCAGTATTTTGTATTTATTCTAGTTCAGTTCAATACGATTTTATAAAATTAATTCAATGTTTCCCATTAGGCAAGATCTTTTCAGGGTATAAGGATTTTCCACCAAAAAATCTCAGCATTTTAGATGGACAGATATGACACATGGTAATTAACATTTCCATTTTAAATTTTCAGATTTATACAAGCTCATGTCAACAGAAGTCCAAATTTACTGTAATTACAGATTATTTACATTAACACAAAATAAGAAATCAGTATGTAAATTTAATGTTTGTTGTAGCTAATGCAGCAGGAGATGGCAGATTAGGTTCAAGCAGCAATCAGTTAGAAAATCTGGCTAACATGTAAATGAGCAGAAGCCCTTATGTTTACATTCTATTGCATTTTAAACGTTAGGATTTTAAAACTGTCTCATGAGCAGATGTGAAAATAAAACATTAATCTTACCATTATTATTGAAGCTTTTAAAGTAACTAAAGCAAGCTCTAGCTCCTATCCAGCTAAACAGACAATACTAATAATTGCAGTTGCAGATTACATCATTCTTAATTAACACTCTGCTACAGTTGTTAACATACACCAAGACACCATGTCACAATCACCACCGCTCTGTAACAATCTTAAAAATCGCAGTTGAAGAATTGGCCTATTACACTGTAGGTACTTTTTATTTCCTACCCAAGCATGTGATCAAACTGCTCAGATAAATTAGAATTTGCACTAGTGGAAATACAGCATTTACAACAATCCCTTGAAGAAACCAGAATTTTTTTTTAAAATCCACATTACCAAGCAGCTTTTATCTGTTGTGGTCCAGTAAGTTAAAAATGAAACATTACAAACCTTTAAGTAGTTCACAGAACACATTGCTATAAAATGCCAGACTTCTGTTCACCAGGGGGGCAACCTGCTGACTCCAGTCTGCGGGGGCTCGCAGAGATGGCCTGGCAATGAATATGTGGGAGGGGAGGGGTGAAGAAGGAGAGGATGCTTGGGGCCACATGAAGTCTTGTGAAACCCCTTCCCTCGGGTTTGCCATTGCCTCCTTCCTGCACTTTGGCCAGTTGGGATGCAGCATTTTAGGGAGCAAAGGGAAGGAGGGCCACAGTAAGAGAACACAACCCCTGCTCTCCTCGCCCAGAACTGGCAAATAGGTAGCAGGGAATTTACTCCCTGGTGAAATAAAAGAAACATCCTCCAACTTCCTCCTTTTTTATTGAATGTGGTAATCTACACCCACTAACATCATTCAAACAGGACATGTAGATTTAATTGGTTATATTTCTATATAAATATTTCATTTTTTAAAGTTACTTTAATACATCAAATAAGACTAGGCAGGTTTTCAGAAAAGTTAACGGTAAGAGGTATTTTTTTTTTGTTAAACATTGATAACTATATCTTTTAAAGATAATTAGGGTGTGCTGAATCCAAATATGGTTGTTACTAAGCTGTATGTTGTGTATTAAAATCTCTAAAGAGCGAACAAAGCAACACACAGAAATTGCTGAAGTGTAAACTTTATTTCCTTTTATTTTAGGATTAACATACTTCAGTTGAATCATAATTAGCTGTAGAATGTAACAAAAGTTATCAACTAATATGCACAACCTTTTTCTAAAGCTACTGTATGTCAGTTTCTTACTTGTAAGAGGTACTAGAAATATTTTAATGCTTTATGCAACCATAGCAGAGCATGTTTACATGGCCCTTATAACTTGAGCATTAGCACCTCGAAAAAAAAAGTACACAAGCTGATTAAACGATCAAAAATTTTAAGAATGAAAATATTTTCTATACTAAACATTGAATAAATATGCACACAATACACATAAGTACAAGATAGTGTTGTATTATTTCAAGAAACTTTGGTATACAGTGAAAGACAACATCTTATTAGGTTACTTCTTACATAGCACATCAACTTATCGATACTATCCTTAAGCACTAAGGGAAAGTCTACATTGAGGCTTAAGTTGATCTAACTTAAATCACACAGAGGTATGAAAAAGACAGACACACACCAGCAACGCAAGTTTTGCACTGCCCACACCAGTGCTGTGTCAGCAGGAGATGATATAGCTTCCGCTTCTCACTGACTGGAGTAATCCTGCAGATGGGAGAGCGCATTCCCGTGGGCACAGCGCATCTTCACTAGACGTGCTATAGAGGTGTAGCTGCACTGATGTTGCGCTGTTGTGTAGACTTGCCCTAAGTGTCAGCTATATTGACGCAACCACATTCCAGCTCTCTGCGTTGGCATATTCCTGTACAAATAAATCAATCTATTCTGTACCAACCTTCACCCTGTTGTGAAGCACAGAATATTGCCTCCATGTGGTCTTCTGGTATTGGTGGCAATGACATGAGCTGTAGCACCAGACCTCTGTCCACTTGTTTCCAACCCATTGTATTTGGAGGAAGAAGTACTGGATTTGAGCGTAGGTATTTGTATTAGTTGCTCAGATTAAAATATTGCAAGGCCCTCATTATCTTTTCTGGAAGCACAAGGAGGTTCCTCCTGTTACTTGTAAGAGGCACATATTTGCCTTCCAACTCTTGAGATGGGTCTTGTACCTATTGAGCATTTTTGTCTGGTACCACTCTTTATATCTTGTAGTAGCTGTCAAACACATCTATTCTGTGGAAGCGTGTTCCAGTCCTACGTACTGTTTTTACAAATACGTCTGCAAGGTCTCCAAACGTTTTGGCGCCACATGGCTTCAGTCTTGTACCAAAGCTTGTGCATCTATCACAAGATAGCTTCTCCCAACAGAGATGACTGTTGGTGGGGAGGGACACCAGCTGTCATACATCATTTTAGGGATCTGTTAGTCTATAAGGTGCTACAAGACTCTTTGTCGCTTTTAAATATTTTGGATGTTTTTCTACATTTTCATATATATTTACTTAAATTACAGCACAGAATACAAACTGTATATAATTTTTATTACAAATAGTTGCACTGTAAAAATGATAAAAAAATAATATTTTAACGGCCCTCATACAACTACAGTAGGGCAATCTCTTTGCCATGAAAGTGCAACCTACAAATGTAGATTTTTTTGTTACATAACTGCACTCAAAAAACAAAACAATGTAAAACCTACATTTACAGGAGATAATGCTGCCCTATTCTTATTTACAACATCATCAGAAAATGTATTTGCATGGCACTTTTGTAGTTGACATTACAAGATATTTATGTGCACTATATGCTAAACATTTGTATGTCCTCACTTTCAGGTGCTATTGTAAAAAAAGAAGTGGGCAGCATTATCACTTGCAAATGTAAACAAATTGTTTGAGTGACTGACTGAACAAGAAGTAGGACTGAGTGCAAAATTTTAGACCCTGCAAGTCCATTGTTTTATTTTTGAGTGCTGGGGTTTTTTGATACATAATTCTACATTTGTAAGTTCAACTTTCATGATAAAGAGATTGCACTACACTACCTGTATTAGATTAATTGAATAATACTATTTCTTTTGGGGGGGTTTACGGTGCAAAAACTCATAATAAAAAAATAAATATAAAGTGAGCAGTGCACACTTTGTATTCTGTGTTTTAAATGAATTCAATATTTGAAAACGTAGAAACACCCAAAAATATTTAAATAAATGGTATTCCATTATTAACAGTGTGATTAATCACAATTGATTTTTTTAACTGCCTGATTAATCGCGACTAATGTTTTTAATCACTTGACAGCCCTACTCTAAAGATATTATACGGTATGATTATTTATCTCTAGTACAAACCAGTAGTGCATTTGAAGAGACAGACAGAAAGGATGGTCCAGTGATAAGGATGCTAGTCTTAAACTTGCAGGACCTGAGTTCAAGTTACTGCTCTACCACAGATTTCCTGTGTGACCTTGGGCAAGCCATTTAACCTCTGTGCCTCAGTTCCCTATCTGTAAGATGAGGATAATAGCACTTCCCTACCTCCCGGGATATTGTAAGAATAAATAAATTAAAGAGTTTGAGGTGCACAGACACTATGGTAACAGTCAGGATACAAGTACCTAATATAGACAGATCATTATTCAGATGGATTTCATGAATATCTGGCAAAGTTCCTTAATGTCCATTTTAATGATAGAAGTTACCTGTATTTCTTAAAAGAGGGATGCTGTCAAACTAATCTGAATTGTCACTGACCTAACAGTAGGCAATAAATAGTGTAACTGGGTTTGGTTCATTGCTTCAATTAAATGTGTTTTGATCTCCATTGATGCTTTAATTGGTGGCAAGCTTCCCCTTTCATCTAGAATTTATGACTTCAGGGAGATGATCTAGACTTCAAATCATTCACATTTAAGTAGCCACTAATTAATCATCATTTACTACCCCAAAGCTTCCAAATTTGTTTTTAAAATAGCCAGAACTAATTCCCACTGAGCAACAAGTTTAAACTTAAAGTAGCGACAACAATAAACTTTGATTTTACCAAGAAATGCAGTGTTCAAATCAAGTGGTCATATAATATTATGATCACATTATTTTCATCCAAAATATAAGAGGAGTCAGAACTCATATAAGCATTCTTTTAAACTCTGTTTATTTTATTTCAATTACTATAAATAAAATTTTAAAATGGAGCAGCCATCTCAAGCTCTGGGCGTCTTTACAACTTTAAACAATTTTCAAGAACACAACCAGAGCTGATCAAAAAGATCTGAATTTTCTAAACTGATTGAAATGCAGCAATTTTTTAAATCAGCGTATAGAATTGGTAAAAGATTTTTCAAAAATCCAAGACAAAGCTTACCACAATTTAACCATTTTTCAACTATCTGCATGTACACAGCTGTTGACTGCCCTTGCACTTACAACTGTAATTGCTACCAACAAGCAGAACTCTAATATAAATAATAACATAGCCCCTTTCACCCCTCACTGTGTGGCCTGTCCAAATACCTGCACTACTGAAATAGATGAGCTTTGCCATGTCCAAAAGGTTAACAAGTCTGACACTGTTGGTCCAATGGGGTGACGAACATTCTAAAAATTCACAAACTATCACAGAGTATATATTACTAACAGTCCCCACCGCCAACTTTTTTTGAAAAAAACTGCAGGGAGACTCCTGTATGAGTACCTCTACTTATCACAGCCATGGCGTTAGAACACGAGGAACGGCAGTTCTTTCGTGTAACTTAGCGCCAAGATTCCAAGGCTCCAGATTCTGATTCCGCACGTTAAGCTCATCCCTAATTTTAGCCATGTGAGTAGTCCCACTGATTTCAACTCTGGACACACTAGCTAAAGCTATTTTCTAATAGGCATTTTGGATATTAGAATTTGTGGTGCATGACCAACTTTCAACGATACATGACTGAACTCTCATACTAAACAGGAATAGTTCTATATCAATCCATAAAAGGATGAGGAAATATCATAGAATCATACAATAGAATATCAGGGTTGGAAGGGACCTCAGGAGGTCATCTAGTCCAACCCCCTGCTCAGAGAAGGACCAATCCCCAACTAAATCCTCCCAGCCTGACCTTAAAAACCAATAAGGAAGGAGATTCTACCACCTCCCTAGGTAACCCATTCCAATGCTTCACCACCCTCCTAGTGAAAAAGTTTTTCCTAACAGCCAACTTAAACCTCCCTCCTCTGCAACTTGAAACCACTACTCCTTGTTCTGTCATCTGGTGCCACTGAGAACAGTTTAGATCAGGAGTGGGCAAACTACGGGCCGTGGGTCTGCTGTCCCGGGTGGAGTAGTTGAAAGCAGCTATCAAGCCCTCCCTCATTCTTCTCTTCTGTAGACTAAATAATCCCAGTTCCTTCAGCCTCTCCTCATAAATCATGTGCTCCAGCCCCCTAGTCATTTTTGTTGCCCTCCGCTGGACTCGTTCCAATTTATCCACATCCTTCTTGTAGCGTGGGGCCCAAAACTGGACCCCGTACTCCAGATGAGGCCTCACCAATGCTGAATAGAGGGGAATGATCACGTCCCTTGATCTGCTGGCAATGTTCCCACTTATACAGCCCCAAATGCCATTAATCTTCTTGGAAATAAGGGCACACTGTTGACTCTTTTCCAGCTTCTCATCCTCTACAACCCCTAGATCCTTTTCTGCAGAACTGCTGCCTATCCACTTGGTACCTAGTCAGTAGCTTTAGATTTTTAAACATGATGTACAAACCTGTATTTTTCATTCTCTCTCTACCATCTAACCTTTTCCTCCACAATCCTGAGGCTGCTTTACACTTGCCATATTAGTTTAAATGCTAAATTGGGAAACTTAAACCATTTCCCAACCACTTCTTAAGCACCACAACCACTAATATACCAGTGTGAAAACACTGCATAGATGCTGAGATCTAAGGGGAATTAGCACCCAACTCCCATTGAAATGTTACGCAACTCCCTTATGACTTTTAAATTCAAGCCAGGGTTTTATTCATTGCCTCTGTGAAGCAGACGTTTGTGAGCAAATGCCTTATGATAATATCGGAATACATATTATTGGTAGTTAAGATACAAGACTTATTTTTCCAATTGAGAATCAACCATTATCATCAGTGACATGATTGTATTGGCAACTCTCTCTTGGGAGAGTCTAAAGTTCTTCTATCCAGTTACAATGTTAGGTTAGATTTCTTAAGACTATTAGAATAAATTGCAAACAAGTTGCAACATGTGGTTCAGCTCACAATTCAACTGTGTCTACTTGCTTGATTTTTGGTTAGACTACATTTATAGCTATTAGACTCAATTACAGTGCACCCCCTAGTGGTAATGTAAGAATGTTAACTAGGTTTTTACAGACTAACAGCTGCTAATCTTAAACCTGTCTAGGTTTTTACCAGTTACATGTATGATTCTACATTTTGGAAAATAGAAATATCAATTTGGAAACAATTTTTGGCAAAGTATAAGAATAATAACTACTTATGCGAAACAAACAATCTGTTCCACCTTACATTTAGTTGTGTAACCTTTTCACCTCCCACCTGGTTCTTACCTACTTTCCCAGACCTGCCTCTAAACATTTCCACTGCTTGCATCCGACGAAGTGGGTATTAGCCCACGAAAGCTCATGCTTCAAAACTTTATAGTTAGTCTTTAAGGTGCCACAGGATTTTGTTTCCTCTGCTATTCCAGACTAACACGGCTACCTCTCTGATTCATAAAATTATGAGTGGTGTGGAGGAAGTAGATAAGGAAAAGTTATTTACTTGTTCCCAAAATAGAAGAACTAGGGGCTACTCAATGAAATTGGCGTGCAGCAGGTTTAAAACAAATAAAAGGAAGTTCTTCTTCACACAGCGCACAGTCAACCTGTGGAACTCCTTACCTGAGGAGGCTGTGAAGGCTAGGACTATAACAGGGTTTAAAAGAGAGCTGGATAAATTCATGGAGGCTAAGTCCATAAATGGCTATTAGCCGGGATGGGTAATGAATGGTGTCCCTAGCCTCTGTCTGTCAGAGGGGGGTGATGGATGGCAGGAGAGAGATCGCTCGATCATACCTGTTAGGTTCACTCACTCCGGGGCACCTGGCATTGGCCACTGTCGGTAGACAGGATGCTGGGCTAGATGGACCTTTGGTCTGACCCAGTATGGCCGTTCTTATGTTCTTATGTGGCACTCTGAGTAAACTGAAGAAGTGCGGCGCTGCATAAGTTTGAAAGCTTGTCTCTTCCACCAAACAGAAACTGGTCTAATAAAAGATATTGCCTCAGCCATCATCTCTCTCTCTCCAATATTAATTTATGGCAGTGAGAATTACATTTCACTTTTCAGAAAATAATAATTTTCAAAATGTTCCAATATCCACTGATGTTCCATTAAACTATTTTAACATAGTAGGTCTTTATTTGAGGATTTAAAACACTAAAGCAGCCCTGCACAACATGCTGCCCAGGGGCCACATGTGGCCCACAAGACAAGTGGTGGGATGGGGCGGGAAGTGGATCGGGGCGGGGCAAGGGCGGGGCTTTTCGGCCCGCTGCTGGTTTTGTAAAGTAATATGGCCCTCGCTGCTTTCCGGGTTGTGCAGGCCTGCACTAAAGTGTAACATGAAAGATAATTTAAATTTCCTTTAATTGAAGACAATTATACAGCACATCTGCATACACTCAAATATCCACAAGTCCAACAGGAGAGGGCAGCACAATGTAACACTTTAACCATTTGGAAAAGAACACGGCTGAACCACTGGTGACCTGGTACTGATTTGTAGATATTTATGTTTAAAGTAACTGCTATCACACGATAAATCTTCCAAGGCCACTATTGTGGGCACAAAACTTGCATTCACTCCTACGTCACCCACATTTAGCAGTAGCAAAAATCTGGGTATATACTTTATACAGTCTGACCTTATGGCAGTTGAAAGTTAGAGAATTTATGTTTGCAAAAAAAAAAAAAAAAAAACAACTTGCGGTGCAAGTGGGGCTGTATGGTACACCCTACCATTAAGAATTTTATTGCCAGTAGGCTGTACCGGAAAGATACAGGAGCAGAAAGTGGGGCCGCTGGATGGCCCCATGTCGGCAGCTCTTCCGGCGCAGTTGTACTGCCCCTAGTCTCACCCCCCAGCCTTTCCACGCAGCTGCATCTCCTGTCTGGGGTCTATATACACCCCCGTCGGAGGACAGGGTTGGGGCTGGGGGTGGTACAGCTGTGCTGGAGAAGCTGCCTGAATTGGGCTGCCCAGTAGTCCCAAGTTCTGATCCTGCATCTGCTCCCCTTTCACCGCTGTGGTTCCAGAGCCCTGTGGTTCAGAAGCCTGCATGCGGTGCAGCTGAAGGACAGAGTCCCGCACCCCCATCCTCCCTCCCTGGGGAGGAGTCACATGGGGGGCCATATGGAGAGGGCCATGTGTGCCCCCCTTTAGCTGGTGCCCCCCATTTGTGTCTCTCCCATGAGTTGCCTATGTGCAGCGTACCAGTAAGAAATAAATTCTACTTGCATCACTGCTTATACCTTACAAAGTGTTTGCACCTACTGAGTGCAGATGCATGGGAGTGCACACTCAGTTTTGCAGGTATGCAAGGAGAGACGTGGCAGATTCTCTTCTGAAAGTTTACCCCAGTTTTTCCACAGAAATAAAATTAGGCGCTATCTAAATTCATATTCATAAATGTATGACAAAGACTTACCCAGAATTACTTGAAGAAGGTGGTGGAAGATCAGGTGTTAGAACATAAAGACTGTTATTTTTTGGTAAGTGTAGAGTTTTTAAAACAGTCTGCGGGAAAAAAAGAAAACATTTGTTCAAGAACTGTAGATTATTCTTGTTTTTTATCATTTGCCTTTTTAAAAAATTATTTGATTTTTTAAAAGTTAGTTAAAATACATGTATCAAAAATAATTCCTTGATCTTCCATAGTAAACTACTACGCTTGTAGGAGAATCCTTTCTAAAACTTACAGACAGACAAAACAGCAGCTCCTTTAGGCTAAGAAGAACAATAAATGAACAGTGATACAGAGTTATATAGATAACTAAATTGGTTTACAGAAGTCGATTCTTTTCACACCAACTGTGCAAATTAAGGTGGGATGCAAATCTAGGTATGGTAGAGGTAGATCATTGATTTGTAGACATAGGAGATTTAAAATATTGGTGTTGCAGTCTTGGCAATGGAAGACGAATTTTGGAGGAGAATCAGAGATCATGTTGCGGCACATTTCCTGATTAATCAATGTTTGTTTTTCTGCATTAAGTTGTTGATACATATTTACAAACAACGGTATACGTAACTCATAACCAAGAATTTTGCCTGAAGATGGAATTCTTTACTTTATTGCTAATTTAATAATGTGCATTTTATAGGTACCAATGTCAGACTGTACATGCAAATATTATCAACCGAACAATGGAGGTTGGGGCAAATAATGCCTAATTCCATTTGCAACACTTTACGCGATCTGATTCTTTAATAATGTTGCTAGAATCAAAATAATGTAGAAATCAACAGTCCTTGTGTGTGTTATGCTCACTTACAAGAACTTGTTGGTTTCACACATTGAAACCACTTCACTGATAAAACTGTAGGAAACTTACGCTATCATCTACGTCTCCAGTCTTCCAGCCTTTTAACAACATTTTCGATACAGGAATCTGAAGTTCATTTTCTAAAATGTGTTTGATCTCTCCTGCAGAGAAGGCAAAGAAAAAATACCAACAAAATCATGTTCACATTCTTCTATATTTAGGAAAACAAAGGATCAGACCCTGCCTCACTGCAATAAAACAACATTATGGCCACAAGGTCCAACATTCAACTTCTTTGCGGTTATATTATATCCATTTGCAAAGAGCATTTAATATTTGTGCATCTTTCTCCACTACATCCAACACCATCACATAAACAAAACAAAACAAAAAAAGACACTTATTTCAGCAGCCCAAGCTTCTAGACAAAAACTAAATTAAATAAAATGGGAAAAAAACAGTTAGGGAAACTAATTTTCATTTAATGTAGCAAACGTCCAAAAGGTTCATTTCAATGGGGAGGTGGGGGGAAAAGGAGGGGATAGTAATACACACATACCCCTCTCACATCAGTGTCCTTTGATTTCAATATTAAATAATTGAGATTTTCAAAGACATCTAAAAGATACGGAGGAATTATCCTGTGCCCAATAACTTCATTGGTGTAGGATCAGGACCTTAGACACACGTCTTTCATTAGCAGAGCTTGGTAAACTTTTTGACCAAACTTTTTTCACCAAAAATGCTGATACATCAAAGCCAAAGCTATTCACAGGAAAGGGACAGTTTCAAACAATTTCTCATTTCAAAAAAAGATTGGGGGGGGGGGGAAGGTTTGAAATTATTCAAAACATCCCATTTTGTCATTTTTAAATGAAAATTTCATTTTTTTTGGTGTCAAAACAAGTGCTCATTTTTCAAATTTAGGCTAATTTTATACTAAAACATTTTTAAAAATCAACATCAAAATGAAATTAAATTTTCAAAACAATACATTTTGATTGACCCAATCTGATTTTTTTTCTCCAGGTCTCTGAAAATTCGAGATTTAGGCTGGGTCACAAATTGAGATGTGATTTTTCAAAATCTCATTTTTTTCCCCCAGAACAGGAAAACACATGAGCTGAACCCTAAGAGCTGCTTTGAAAATATCAGCTAATCATTTTATGATGGAATTAATAATGTCATAAACTAAGTTCCTAGACACCAAGTTCATTCAGGTAAAGTAACAGCTCCATCAATGTATTTAACATGAATTTGAAGGTTCAGTTATGTAATGAGGAGTTGGCAGTTCAGTCAAACACTTCTTTAGACGAATAGTTCTGAAATTTTAAGCCATAAAAGTATGTATGGCAGATTGCTCTTATTTGCATATTAATAAATAACACTAGTAGTTGAAAATGAAAATCAATTGCTTAGAATTACAGCACAATCATTTGTTCTGAACCTTAATTTTAAAGCAGGATTAGGATGGTTCTTCAAATGCAGCCATTTTAAAATGAGTGCAGTTCAGATTAGTTTTCCAAAAGAATTTTTTTTAAAAGATTGTTTCCACGTTCCCCTTTGGCCCTCCCCCTATTTTTCCCCAGCTTGCATATTGCAAGCAAAAGCATTCTGCCGACACCCTTGTGGGATCCACTAGCAGTTTTAAATAAAAGGCTATGATATGGCAAATAGATGAGGCAAGCATCAAGATGAAGTACTGGCTGATGTAAATCTTCAAAAGAAAGATACTGTAGTTCTTTCTATCAGTAACTGTTTCTCAGACTACAGATCCACAGCCAGAGCGATTCAGGGCCACCTGGAAGGACAGGAAGGCAAGTATCTGGGGAACATTCCATTAACAACAGCACTAGCAGTCAGCATTACACTTTAAAAATGCACTAGTCAAAAGGTGCAGAAGAACCCATTCTAAGGCTGAGATTGGGAATATGACTGGAGAGGAAAGGAACTGCACGGGTATAACAATTCTAGTACATCTAGTTATTAATGCACTTTGCATGAATTTCCACTTTTTTCCCTTTTTAAATAAACATACATATATGCAGCACTCCAGGAAGACATATATAATGAGTATCCGGAGCGCTGCGTGCTGAAATAAATGCTGCAGCAGCCAGTGTTTCTGTGTTTTAAAGCCACAGATTAATGTATCTCAGCAGGAAACCAAGTTGGCACTGCAGTTTGCAGGTAAGACATTCCACTGAACAAAGAGAAGTGAAGGAACAAGGGGACATGAAAAGAGGGAGGAAAAATTACTCGTTGTTAAATATATTATTTATTACAGCTTTTAACTAACAGCTTTCCCCATGTAAAATCAATTGTCCATCGACTTGAAAAAGGTGCCTTATGTGGATAATATTGTCTTCAAAAAGTAGACCTCGGCCATTACACTTAACCCCTACTTCAAGAATTAACTCTGGACTCCAAATAATATATTATACATAAATGTACCTAGCGTATGGCTATGTCAGTATATACATAAAAATATAGTATTACTATATGCATTAAGAAGCCTGATTTAAAATAATTGTTTCTGTTTCAATTTTATTATTACCAGAGGGCATTCTGCACCAAAATATTAAAAATTCTGTGCCAAAAATTTAAAAATTCTGCACACAATATTTTAAAATTATACAAAATTATGCAAATTTTATTTGTCATATAAATGTGGAGGCTCCAGTATTGCATTAGGGAGCCCAGGCCACTGGCTGTACAGAGGTGGGAGACCACTGTGCAACTCTCCCACCTCTCCCTCCCCCCCAGGACACGGACTCAGCAATCATTTTTCTGCAGGAAAGCAAAGAAATCTGCAGGGGGCATAAATTCTGCACATGTGCAGTGGCACGAATCCTCCCAGAGTAAATAATTTTTATAGATGCATTGCTTTTTGGGTAATGTATTGTTGAAAACTGAGCAAATTTTGAATCAATATAAAAAATAAAATCTGTCCTTTTACAGAATCATATTTTCCATTACATTCACATTCCCTCACAAATATGTCATATGCCATGTACACTCTCAGTGCATTATCAAGTAATTACAAGTAAACCAAATTAAATCTTTGCAGTCACTGTAAGAATGTGTGTGTAAAACTTTGAAGACAAAGAAAACAGTTGCTGGAGAATCCCAGCTCTTTGCTCTAAGCCACGAAGGGTTAATGCACTAATTGGATACAGTGATGCAAAATAATTTACATGAAAAATAGGTTATAGTATCCAATTGACAGAAATGCTGGCTAACCTAAACAAGGTTGCATTTTATTTATAATGTTTAATTAGTTTCCCTCCCACCCCCAAGCTAGTTATCAGGCAGTGAGTTTACTCTTTCTTGAAGATTTCCCAGGTTTTGTTGCTGTGGTTGATTATGTTAATATAATAAATACAATTTTGATCAAATTTCATTTCTGTGGCTCCTGTAGCCAGTTGCTTTAAAGTTTATAATTTATACCCATTTTTCCACTATATTTCAGTAACAGACCAAAAAAATAAGGAGCTTTTATTACTAAGTTCAAAATCAGTGATTTACATTCTTCTATTGTTTAGCTAACAAACAATAGATCATCAACCTACAGATAGACATCTTTCATCGGATTAGTCTTGCACCTACGGTACTCAGCTAATTTAGCCTTAGAAGATCCAGAAACACTCCTTTCTACCACATACTTGATACTGATTCAGTTTCTCATTTGTGAGAATCAATCTTCTCAAGTGCTGGAATCTTGCTTGACTTGGGGGTTCATATGAGCATTTCTGTAATATTTTATCTCCGCTCTCATCCAGTTTACTAATATGTACACAGACTGGAATTTTCTCAAGCCCACTGTGCATGGGCTGACTCGCACTACAGTTACAAGACAAGGGTGGATTTAAGATAATTATTCCCTTTGTAGGTATGGTAAAAGATTAATTTATGTATATGCATGGCAAAAAAGTTAATGTTCTTGCATTTTTATGTTAGTATATTGTTTGGTTCTCTCTCTAACAGGAAAACTTAATAGAAATACAAAAGCCCAACTAACCCTGGGAAACAACTTTCTTTCCTACTGTTGACACTTATGCAGTATACATTGAGTGCCTTGATCATTCCAACAGTTACTATTTATTCAACCTTCCTTGAAGGTCTCTTTGCTAGTTAAAAAAGTCCCTTCTGTTTGGATCTCTAACCTTCTGGGGTGGTTGTGGCATATTTCCATCTAGTGGAAATTTGATGTAATTGCAATATAAATTCAAGCAAACTGTGAAACGGGCTTGAAAGATGTGGAGCCTCAGAGAAGTTTTAGCCATGTCTAAAGGGTATTGAATGGTTGTTTCCAGAAGAACATTTTTGGAAGCCTAGTTTAATAAAAGCCACTTTCAGATACTTTACACTCTGTGCTTCATAAAGAACGCCACACTTTGGTGATGAGCTATTGATATGATGGCAATAGCTGAGAAAGATAGCAAGCTCTGGGTTACTACTATTCATGCCTTTTAACAAGAATGCAGCTAATCATTACACAAAAAATATGATGTAAATGGAATCTTTCTATTTCTGTGAGACTGACAATGGATTATATATAGAGCCAGAAAAATGAAATAATTGGCATTAAACTCTAGGAGTCTCTGCATGAAGAATTCCCTCTAACTTGGGTTAGAAAGGTGCAGCTGAAGAGATGAACACAAACCTAAATTCTCATTTCACAACAAACAGAAATGTGGTATCAAAAAACAAATTTTGAGAACGATTGCAAATGGTTGATCAATCCACTGTCTCACATTAAGGAAATCACCTATTAGAATCTGATACAACTGAATCTAACATGGACTTTGATCGAATTCTTACAAAAGGGAGGTTGACCCTAGAAAAGGCAATTGAAGGATGTTAGGACACTACTCGGGGACTGAGGAGACCTTGGTTCAATTCTCTGTTCCACCAGCATTTTCCTGTGTGACCTAGGGAAAGTCACCAAGCCTCTGTGCCTAAGCTCCCCACATGCAAAACGGAAATAGTATTCTCTACCTGACAGAGGTGACGTGAGGAGAATTATAGCAAAGATTTAGAGTCATTAATATACTATTGCAATGGAGGCCACATGAAGTACCTCACACAGAGAGTACAGGAAGAATCCAGAGTTTATTCTCCTATGATTACAAATCCAAGCACTAACTGATTTTAATCATACCCAAGAGCTAACAATTGCTTTAACTAGTAAAATGAGGTTTCAGCACATGCAAAATACATTGATGGTACAAATGTGACCAAAATAGTGCCTGCTGTAGTCAGACAGCTCTCAGCTTAGGCTCTGCCATTCATAGAATCATAGAATCTCAGAGTTGAAAGGGACCTCAGGCGATCACCTAGTCCAACCCCCTGCTCAAAGCAGGACCAATCCCTATTTTTGCCCCATATCCCTAAATGGCCCCCTCAAAGATTGAACTCACAACCCTGGGTTTAGCAGGCCAATGCTCAAAACACTGATCTATGCCTCCCCCCTCTCACCTCTTTTCCCCCCTCCCCAAGACCTTTGTCTTGGTCTCTCTTGCCCCTGGTCCCCGGTCCCTGCTGTAACTCCCACTCTTGGGCATTCTCACTGCTCCCTGCAGGAGTTGGGCTCAGTCCCAGGGTCCTACAAATCTAATGATCTCAGTCCAGCTACAGGGCACTTTCAGGGCTGCAGTGTCTGTCTGCCCTAAACGAAGGCTAGGGAAAAGAAAAGGATAGGCACTGCCTTGGGTTGGGCATTATAAACAGCGTTTCAGAACGGGTAACGGCTGTTGTAAGGTTTCTTTTTTACCTTTAAGGTGTTTCAGTTGTTTGCCATTGCCTCTGATAGTGTCCCATTCAAAGTCTTACTATTGTACAAAGCTAAACAATTGAGCCTTGCATTGCATCACCAGCCAGGTTAGGCGGAGTGACAAATCCCTCTTGCCCCAAAGAGCCATTATCCTCTGGTGACTAATTTCTACTACAAGTCTATAAAGCAGACTTTTAAGGTAAATACATTATTCCTTCAATATTACCCATGCATACATCTCACAGAGATTCTCACTCTTGACAAGATACCAGCCTTGTGTAGATCCCTTCCACACTCCTCTTTGTGGGTAAGTGCCCTGTAAGACACGTGTGGGGTGCAGTGAGTTTGTCAGGCCTGAGGTGATAGCTGTTTGTGAAGATCATGGGGCCCTTTGCCAGGGGGTGCTGGTGTCACAGTGAGGTTTGGGTGGCTGACAGTATGGGGCAGGGCACTGAGGTTGGTGGGGCAGGTAACACTCACTGGTCTGGGGGGCAGGCAGTGCCTGGATGGGGCAGGGACAGGGGCAGGTACCTGTCAGTCTCCAGCACTTGGGCCATGCCAGCAGTCTCTTCACCTTGGAGTCTCCCCCGCTTGCCCTGGGGCCACTCCTCCTGTTAGGCTCTCTGGCTGCTGCCGGTGCCCGGGAGGAGGAGGGTGGGGGGGCACCACAGAGGAGACACAATGGGCCAGGCACAGCTGGGGCCCCGCACCTGCTGGCCGAGCAGCAGGAACCGGGTGCCGCTTGAGGGAAGCCAGGCAGTCCGAGCTGAGGGCAGCAGCAGCCTCCGCATCAGCAGGGGCAGGCGGGGACTGTAGCCCACCACTGGGCAGGAGAGGCTGCGCTGCTGCTGCTGCTGTTTCCCGGTCCTACCACGTGGCCCGGGAGGACGGCTGTAGGCAGGTCTCCAGGGTGGAAGATTCCTCCCTCTTGGTTATAATCCCTGGTCTTGCCTCCATTGAGCCCGAACAAGTTTCCCCTTTTGGAAAGTGCTCAACTTTAGATGTTCACATGATCAGATGATGTACTGGTCACCCCAAGTGTGTTTGCATCTTGCTTCTCCCAACTCTCACTATGCGTCCAAGATTTCCCAGAGCTGGTATCCACAGAGCATTTTGAAGGACAAAAAATCCATAGAAGTTTGGAGTACCTCTTGGACAGCAAATAGAAATGGTAGGAAGGGGGGGTCTCACTGCCTATGCTCAGTGCCAACAAAATTGCTTCAACATTTCTTAACATCTTGTTAATCATTTCCACATGACACACTGATGTCCTTGCGGCCTTTATTTTAAGAAAAGAACAGTTTATGAGTCACCTGCAAGATGAAGTTGGACATCTGAACAGTCAATATTTCCTGCAGGAAACCTAACCAAGTAAAGAAAGTCACCTAAGTTTAGAAGCACTTGCTGTCACCATAGCCAAGCAGAAGGGTATCACTTTGGGGTAGGGAGTGGCATAGTTCACCACTACACGTATATACTGGTTTCCCAAGGAGCTCTTCTCTAAAGGGCTCTACCATGTAAATCCCTATTCTTTCAAATAGGATTTCAACTTAGGGCAATGCAACCAAAGAGCCTGAGGACATTTTTAGCTGCCATCTATTGACACTCAGGACAGGAAGAGCAATATTCCCTTACCCCATGGTACCTCCCTCCACTCAGAAAAAAGTGAGTCAGTATCCACCTCCAAGATCTTCTCATTCCCTATGCCCTGTGCAGGGAACATGGTGTCCCAAATGAATTACAGCCCTTCGGTACACATAGGGTACCAGTAAATGAATTCTTATAGATCACAACCGTGGGTGTCTTTTTAGGCGATACAGACGCTCTTTCTCCAGCACAAAGTGGGCATAGTGTCCCAGGTGCCAGGGGTCTGCTGCCGCCCCAAACAGGCCAGAGCCTGCTCTGGGGTTCAGATCACTAATGATTTTCCAAAAGGGTGCCAGTCTGGGCCTATAATCACTGGGGATGCTAATTTCTCTGCTAGCACAATTTTAATTGAGTCAGTGTGGGCCCCAACTGTCAGTTCCAGTCACTGATTGAGCATGGGCTTTACATCTCCATGTCCACACTCCAGGCAAATAGTCCTCTCTGACTTGATTTTCTTTCCTGCTAGGGCAGCTTGTATCACTGTCTGGCTACACCTGAAGACCCAGTATCTCCTTCCCTTGAACCGATTCTGGGATCAACAACATGGGAGGAGAGGTGGCGAGTCCTACTAGGTGCCATCTTCTGCCGTCCAACCCTCTGCATAATCACACTCCATTAATGGGAACTCTTTCCTCATATGTCCCTGTTGCCAACAGGAATAGCAGATCACTGAGCTCATCCCTATGGGCTCTAGCAAGGGGACATGCTCAGACTATGAAGACCTTTGGGCTCAAAGGCTACACTTCAGTCATTTGTGTCGCTGGGTGGTTGGTCATCTGAGCAACCGCTCATCCAAACTTGTCCTTGTGTCTTGCCACAGTCTTCCTCTCAACATGCGAGTAGCTCAGGTTGCTGTGGCGAGGTCTGTCCACGTTTCCCATTGTACTGGGGGTTCAACATCTACATTGCAGGGGTCTGGCATCATCAGTGGCCCTCACTGGTGAATGGACTGAGGCCACATGTCCCATTTCCAGCAATCCTTCAGCTGGGAGAAAATTTTCCATCAGCTGCACTACCTCCGACAATGACTCAGCATGATGTCAGAGAACCCACTCCAGGTCCCTCACTATAATTATGGATATGAACTGCACTGGAAGGACCTATTCTGCAACCTGAGAAAGCCACCACTAGCAATGCTCTTTTAATCATTGCACCTGGCGGTGAGTCTCCTCGGGGGAGGTCTCCACCCTAAAACGCTGTTGATGTGTTTATTTGCTAATATCCGGATAATCTAAAATAGTGGTCTTCACCCAACAGTAGTCTCTAGACTGTCCTGGGTCAAGGTTACAGTACACCAGCTTTGCCTCTCATATCACGTAGCGAGATAAAACTAATGCCCAATGCTCCGGAGGCCACTGAGAGACCAATGGCACTCTCTGAAAGGTGAGAAGGAATGCCGCTGGATTGTCTTGGCGCTCTGTTAGTTAACTTTACTGACATGGGTGATAGAAAAACACGCTCTGGCCTACTGGGTCTCCCTGTGCAGAGGACAGTGTTTTACTACCACAAAAAAGTGTCAAGTTCTTGCTGGTGGGTCACAACCTCCTTCAGCAGCTGCTGCTGCGCTGACTGGACCTGCTGCTGGGCAGTCCACCACTGCTGGAACTCCTGGTTCTGGTTGGCCTGCTACTGTTGCCATTCCACTTATACCAGCACTGTAACTGATGCCCCCACTCCAAGGACTGATGTGGAACCTGTTTCTATCTCAAGGCCTTGTATCATGCCTGCCTTCTCCACCACTTGCAGTGAGCCAGCTCTCCACCTGCGCTTGGGAGTCAGATCTAGGTCTCTTGCTTCTGGGTGCCCACCAGAACCCACTCTCCTGGGTATGCTCATTGCTCTCCACAAGGGTTGAGCTCATTGCTGGGGTGTATTCGGAGTCTAATTATCTCCAGCCCCTGGTACTGCTCCTCAGGTACAGCTACAGGAAACAGACAGAGCAGACATCCATAGCCCCTCTCAGGGCTGCAGGGTCTGTCTGACACAAAAGGCGGGGGCTGGGGGAGAAGGGAAGGGAAGGCTGGTCATTGCCTTGGACTGGGCTCCCCAGGCTACTGACCTCCTTAGCAATCTCTAGCAGCCTCTCTTCTTGGGAAAAGGTCCCCACCTTGCTCTGTGGCCAGCTTCACCTTCAAAGTTCCCCTTCTCCAGGCAGAGCATGCTTTGCAGGTGTGTCTAACTGGCACTGCCTGAATGAAGGGACGCTTATTGTCAGTGGGATGGAGGCATCTCCCATCATACTGCTATTGTTGTGCACTACTCCAGTCAAACCATTTCCAGCCCCTTCACCCCACTGAAATAGACAGAAAAATACTGGAGGGAAAAAAGAAGCCTAGAAAGGACAGAAGGTAACTACTCTATAGAAGAGCAACAAATACCAGCTCAGAGTCTGAAGAGTTTATTTTGTGAACTTAGGAGTAAGGTTCGAACAGTTTTAGGAACTATTTAGGTCTTTTTAAGCAAAGTTTTCATTTTCAAGATCTATTCCCCAAAATATTCCACTCAGTCTGAGTCAATACTGCTCTGGAGTTATGCTTGCAGTGTTGTGGCTTACTATGAGAGGTAGTATCTGGGTCTCGACTAAGAAAGCAGACTACATGGAAGAAAAAAACCCGCTATATGTTTATGAAAACATCTATTTTTCCACCTGTATCCCAACTGGAATCCAGATGAATGCTGAAAAAATTCCATTTTGTTTCTCCACCAGCATTGCTAAACAATCTTTTATATTAATTGATTGAATACTGCTATTGAATTTAGCTTGTAACTTTTCAGTAAGACTATCTTGACAAAGTTATGTATGTGAATAATACATTCTAGGTTCTTGCAGTGATCTGATTCTCCACTGCCTTGAGCCTTGGTTAGTCATTTATACCTGTGCCAAGTGGGTGTAAAATGATATTATAGGTGTGAGTGCAGAATTCGGATTTGGTAATGGTTTTATACTATGTTGCACAGATGTAAGTAACTGAACAAAATACAAGGAAGAGGAAAATCAAGCCCAGTATCTGAAATACCAGTAGTCTCAATAGACCAAAATAGTCACCACTAGGTGTCACCATTTGATACTGTATAAAACACTATACATACAAACAACTATTTCATTTAAAATTATATGGGAGCAATTTTACTACCATATTGACTGCAATGTGGTATTTTATTCAGCATCTCCTCACTTTATTCCTAGCATTGATTTTTAAAAAGTATGTTGGGTAAATGAATTAAGAGATTTGTTTCTACATCAGCTAAAAGGAATATTTGTAGTCACAATTTTACAAAGAATGTCAGAGTACATGACCCTTGCAACATGAACATATGTTGCAATATGATCAATGTATCATTCTTAGGTTATGTAAAAGCAATTTTAGGTGTAATTTTACAAAAAGGAGTTTTAAGGAAAAAGTGTAATTAGCAACATAATTATGCATTTTTGAAGATGTGTAAGTAAATTACATTCTCAAATAGTCTGAATTCCTTCCACCCTCCCAAAAGACAATAAAAAAATCTTTATTTGCAAAGAAATAGGGGGCAACCATGCCGAGCCCTGCACAGATTCAGAGGGAGCCTGCCCACAAGTGACTGATCTGAAGTGAGAAGGCGCTATGCATCCAAAAAGTGCTGGAGATCACATGCTCACTGAGGCACAATGGTTGGCTGTTCACATCTGCACCACTCCCTACTGAGCGCTGTGCCTTAACATTACAATGTCCAGGGGTGGGAAAACTACAGCCCACGGCCACATCTGGCACACAGGACCATCCTGCTCGGCCCCTGAGCTCCTAGCCAGGGAGGCTAACCCCTTCCACTCCCCTGCTGTTCTCTTTCCCCAGCAGCCATGTCGCTGTGTGAGCAGCGCTCTGGGCTGCAGAGCTGCGTGCTTCTATGGGACAGCATGTCTGGCTCCAGCCGGGCCGTACGTCTGTCAGACATGCTGCTCTGAGTGGCGTGGTAAGGGGGCCGGGGCATTGGATAAGGGGCAGGGAGTCCTGGGGGGCAGTCAGGGGACAGGGAGTAGAGGGAGTTGGATGGGGGGAGGTTATGGCGAGCAGTCAGGGGACTGGGGGGTTGGACAGACGTGGCGGTCCCGGGAATCTGTCAGGGAGCGGGGGTGTGGATAGAGGTTGGCGCAGTCAGGGAACAGAGAGCAAGGAAAGTTGGGTGAGGTCTGGGGGGGGAGGGAGATGGTCAAGGGGACAAGGAGCAGGGGGGCTCAGATAGGGGATGGGATCCTGGGGGAGTGGTTGGGGCGGGGGGCCTCTGGAGGGGGAGGTCAGGGGACAAGGAGCGGGGCGGGGGGGTTGGACGGGTTGGAGATTCTTAGTGGGATAGTCAGGGGTGGAAGGTGGGTTAGATAGGGGGCGGGGCCAGGCTACTCGGCTCTCGATACAATTTTGCAACCCCGATATGGTCCTCGGACCAAAAAGTTTGCCCACCCCTGCATTAGTCTCAAATCTGGTTTCAAAAGCAATTTTAAACAATTTGACTTCAACACAATAATTTTGCAGATTAACCATCAAAACAGTGGTGCCATTTTATCTAAGGCTACACAAAGGTTTGTGAATGGTCAGTATTTGCAGTTGTTACTTTTCATCATTTTTCTTTTTATTCTTGTCCCACAATACTTATTTTTATTCCAAATAAATCTTACCAACTGTGCAGCTGTCTTCAAGTACTACATCCACATTTCTGTCTCTGTATTCAACCCTGAAGTCAAGCATCCGCGGTTGTCTTTCCACTATTTGTCGGGATGGCACTACATGTCGAAATGCTGAGGATGAGGAAGAAGTTGAAGTAGATGCTGTAGGATGACTTATGGGACCATAGGCTGGTCCTTGCAAAGTCTCTCCACCATATTCACTGAAAGATATATAGTTTAGAGAAATTAAATAGAGCAGACTGAGAACTGAACTATTTGAAGAAACGTGAGCCAAGCAAGAGGAGCAATATATTCCCTTAGGGTCATCCACAACTTGCACTTGTGACTGCTACATTGTATCATGTATCCCACATACAGGCTGTTTTACTAACTAAGAAATTTTAGTATCTACAACATTTTTCTTAAATATTAGCAACTAAAAAGCTCAAGATTATTTAAAAGCTGGTCCTACAGTATTTTAACAATCTTTTGGGCCTCAAGTTAATATATGTATTACAAATCACAGGATGACTTGTACAGGAAGATACACATTGCAACCCCATGGAAGTACTGCATATCCATACCAGAATCCCAAGGATATCCCATGCTTAAAATTCTACACAGCGGCCACTATTCTATTATTACATCATCAGGCTAGTGTCATCCCAAAAGAGTCTGGGAGAAAGTGCAGCAGAGATGCATCCCATAATCTTAGAGAGACAAACCTATTTGCAAATTAAAGGTTAAAGAGGAAAATAAATATTTTTTTGCATCAGGCAGTTAAGGGAGATTATATAGACATCCTTATATTAGTGTAAGACTAAAATCTAGAAATATATGTTAATTACAGCATGTTGAATTCCAGTTTCTCCTTTAGCCCCCTCTCCTTCCCCACTACTCCTGTGCACTTGCATATGGACCACAGAATAGTAAAGTGAGAAGGGAATGTAGCTTTGAACAGATTAATTTGGAGAACTCCAGCTACAGGCTCTTTATTTAGCCTCTCTCCAAAGAGCACAGTGCTGGAGATTAGTAAACAGGGTGACAAAACAAGGCATATTAAGAAACACCATTTAGGCCAAAGAGAATATGGAACCACTTTGACAAAATGAGCATTTTACATACTAAAACAGGGGTAGGCAAACTACCGCCTGTGGGCCCCTGAGCTCCCACCCAGTGGGGTTGGATGGACTGGAGATTCTTAGGGGGGGCAGGAAGTGGGAGGGAGTCAGATAAGGGCGGGGCCAAGCTGTTTGGGGGAGACATAGCCTTCCTTACCCAACTCTCCATACAATTTTGCAACCCTGATGTGGCCCTTGGGCCAAAAGGTTTGCCCTCCCCTGTACTAAAATGAACATTCCACCACAGGAATCCAGGAAATAATGTTTGTAGAGTATGGCTGGAGTTCTGCTTTGCAGATGTCCTCAAGTGAAAGTCGGTGACTACAGACATACAGTGAAATCTGTATGGGGAAACTATCCTTATTAGGCAGCTCCAGATGTCCTGATGGTTGGTGCATGCTAAGAGAGTGTACTTCAAGGATGGCATCTCAATGAATAATACTTTAATTTTTTTTAATAGGGCAGCTGAAATTTGGGATCATGCAAATTACCTTTTTTGGGGAGCTTGTTTAGAAGGCCATATTCTTTAAAAAAGAAAATCAAGGAGGAGTCCTGATGCAAAAAAACTGTTAAACTTTTCCACCCCCCACCCCTGTTAGTGATGACAAGAACTCAGTGAGCATAGCATGTGTGTGTAACAACTGGCTATATAATTAACAAACACTGTCTACATTCCCAACTGTCTGCTGGGGCAATTCCTATCATTTTACCTCCCACATTCTGAAAAGAAAAAATTAAGTGTTATGCTTTTCTGGTAGTACAAAGGTCTCTTTTCCTTTTCTGTAGTCAGCAGACACACACACAGAGGAATTCTCAGCTATGTGAAACCTACAGGGATTTCAGAGTTCTAAAGTACACAAGGAATCGGTTTTGTTTGTGCAGCTTTTAATTACAGTAGTAAGTACCACTAGTGATTTATTATGCAGAATTAAACAATGGCCATATATTGATCCATTTTTATAAAAAAAGGGGGAGGGATTACTGAATGTTAAAATTAAAACGGGATAAAATAGTTTCTGTGACAATAATTCTGTTAGTAATCCTAAAAAGCATTCTCACTACATACTTCTTTAAATCACAACCATATTACATTTACCAAGAAAATATTTGTTCTCTCAAATTACTTGCATCCTGTTCTCCCTATTAAATAATATTAATTGCATTAAAAAATGACATCCCATAATCACACTTAGCTAACAGTAACTGAACACTCGCACAATGATTCAATTAATCAAAACCTTTGATTTAGAAGATTATGGGTGAGATTTTCAAAAAAGCATAATGGAGTCAGGAGTCCAACTTCCTTTGAAAACCAATGGAAATCTGGTACCTGATTCCCTTAAGACTCAAATTCCACCTTATATCATCAGGAAAAAAGACCCACAACAGCTTGACACACATTCAACTGCCTAAATTTTCTTGAAAGAAGGAAGAAGGGAAGAAAAGAAGGAAAGAAAAAGAAATGTCAAAGAAACTTAGTCTTAAGCATCAGAATTGACTTTTATCAAAGCCTTCACTTATTGCTGAACCAAAATAAAGGTATGCTAATCCGTCTGATTGAAAATGTTTTGTACACATATTTACAGGGAGTCTCTGGGTCCTACACTAATACAAATAAAAACTAAATATCCACTCACTGCACTGAATAAACAAGGATTTAATCCTGAATGTAAAAAAGTGACTGTTGACAAAGTACATTAAATGAATTAAGACCTAATAATTAAATACGGCATAGCTGCCAAAATACTGATTTACTTGCATTATAATTAGCATCTACCATAAGTTAAGAATATTTTTAAAAATATCATATTGAGTATTTGTCCTGGATGCTTTGTATCACAACATTCTCTTGGCTCTCCCAAACAGCTGAATTTCTGTTCTGCTGTTTCGGATTGCCCCATCAGCACTTAGCAGATCATGCTTCAGTGATTTAGAATCCCAGGCATGAGCACACAAGCCAAAACTGAATTCAAAAGTTTGAAAGAAAACAAGTGCATCGACTTTTTGAAGTGGATAATCTACTTCCTTTGACAGAGTATCCTTTACCTGCAACTCACAGAAAGGGCACCAGTAACTCTACGAGAGAGAAAAATCATCACCATCTTTCATGCATGTGTGTGCATGCAGCAAAAGAGAAGGGGGGGGGGGGAAGGGAATAGCCAAGGACATGGGGGCAATTCCCAGCTTTTATAAAAAAAGCTTTGGGATTTTTTAGGTCCATGCAGAACAGATGGGACCTCACTTTTAGGGAATTATCTGACAGACTCAGATTTAGTCAACTGTATATCCTCTAGGGACTGATCCCACACCTACTGAAGCCATTGGAAAGAATTCACTGATATTGATGAGGGTTGGATCAGGTCCTTAGTCAGTCTTGGAAAGTGGAGGGGTTCAGTCAGCCCTCCCAGGAGTTGAACTCATGGCTCCTGGGAGTCTAACTATTTCAAATAACTATTTCAAATATTCAAAACAGATATTTACAGTATTGCATCTTCCTCCTAAGGGACAGAGTTGGAGATGAAGAAAGAATAGGTAGGGGAAGAGAAAGTAACCCTCTCTCATGGACTAGTATTACACAGTACCTCTTTCTACACATTATTGCTCCAAGCTTCTTTACTTACCTTTGTAGAATGCCATTTTCTTGTGGTATTACACCATTTATAGCTGCCTGTAAACAAAGAATATACAGCAAGTCAAACAAGCAAGGCAGCAATAAGAGATCAGAAAAACCTGAGATATTTCTGCAAAGCAATTCAAACGTGCTTAAACAAAATCCCCAAAGCTCCCTAAACACATTGAATATTCTCCATACAGTTCATACAGAAGCACCTTACAGTGCCACTAAAGTACATTCCTGTAATAAACCCTATTACAAAGGAGGCAGGCATGAAACAAGATTTTGGATCCAAACTGTGTATATATAATATATAAAAATGTCAGGGTGGTTAGATTTGGTTGATTACAGATTTTTGAATTACAGTTTCAGAGCCAGAGATCTGAATGCAAGATGTTTATGCCCATTCACATATTTCAGTACTTTTAACACAGGGCTGACACTTTAACATATCAAGTCTGTAACTAGAAATTAATTTTCCTCTTTAATATTTTTGTACAGGTTCTTAATTTGCTATATGGATTCTATGGGTAGGTACCATGATTTTAGTTTGAATTCAGTTTCAGCTTCTAGGCCTGTTCCAAAAGTTAGTTTATTCCACACTATCCCAATTAGGTTATCTCAAATTTTGCTAATCATATGTGGTTACTCCCACTTCTAATACTGATTCTCTTTACAACCTGGGGTAAGACACAGCCAAATTTTCAAACAGCCACTAATTTTGGGTTCCCAAATGTAGACACTATGGGCCTAATCTTCACAATTATTGAATAGCCATAACTGCAAATGAATCAATAAATGATAGAGGTGGGTGTTCAGCACCTAAGGGTGGGGGGGGGGGGATGTGGCCCCAGATACCTAAAGAGCAGCACTTAACAAATGGCCCTGCTTTTGAAATCTGGCCCTCAACCTCTTTCCCTCAATTTTCCCATCTGGAAAATAGAAGTGATAATAGTTTCCTTACCTACTTACCTACTTCCAACCCCTTCACATGAATTTTTGTAAATCACTTTTAAGATTATAAATCATGCAGTAATAAAGTGTTTAAGGCAGCGGTGTCCAATATATTTGCCACCAGCCACATGTGGCAAATAGGCTACTGAATTGTGGCTAATGCATGAACATGAACTAATGCATGAGCATACCAGATTCAGGATTATGGTACAAGAAAAAGAATGCAAAGTGTCACAACCAAGTAATTTTGTATTAGTCATACTTATTAATATTTTTTGTAATATCTACTTATTTTTTACTAGCATAAGTGCCCGGTGTTGCTCGGGTCAGTCGGAGGTGGGGAGGGGGCAGACAGTTGACACCCCCTGACCAACCCCAACACCCACCCTTCACCCACCCTGACACCTTCCCACCCCCCCGACCAACCCCAAGACCCCCCGGCTCACTTACCCCCCGACCAAACCCGACAACCCCACCTGACCCCCCAAAACAAACCCAACACCCCCGCCTCACCCCCTGAGCAAACCCGACACCCCCACCTCACCCCCTGAGCAAACCCGACACCCCCACCTCACCCCCCGACCGAACAGTGTATTTAATAATCTGTGTGCTACACAGTGCACCGTGAGCCGCCCCCCCTGACCAACCCTGTCACGGGGTCGGTCACTCACCCAGCGGCGCCCCCGTCTGGTCGTCACGGGAATTAGCTCTTTGACCCCTGGAGCGCCCTCTGTTGGCCGACGTCCGCTTCTCCACACTGGCCCCGTGCCCTTCCCGGACCCCGGAGCCCCTTGCTGAGGGTGCTGCACCCTGCAGTACCCCCCTGGTTTTAGGGTCTCCCCTCCCCAGGGAACCCACCACCCACTATCCCCAACTCGCCTCAGAATGTGCCACTGTCAGTCACTACTTGCCCCTGCTCACTGGGGCGGACTGCAGTATCATGGCTACTCATCACCGGCAAGGAGGGTTGGCCTGCTGCTGCTATCTCCGGCCCTAGGCTGCTCCCTGCAACCCTGGTAGTTCTGGGTTGGACCTTGTATCAGGCCCGGAGGCCTGGGGCTCTTGGCTAGAGCCCACCCAGCTCCTTCTGCCCTGCCCCAGCTCTGCCCTAACCCAGGTACCTGGCTTCCTCCTGCAGCAGGCCTGTCTCGCTCTGACTGCAGAGGAGACTGCCCCTGCTTCTCTGCCTCCCAGCCCTTATATCCTGGCTGGGAGTGTTTGGGGCGTGGCCACACAGCTGAGCCCAACTCCCAATCAACCTGGGAGTTTGCAGGCTAGCCTCCCAGGCTATTTCAAACCCCTTTTGGGGCTTTTCCAAGCCCCTTTCAGTAGGGGGCGGGTGGACACCCCGCCACAAACCCCAACACCTCCCGGCTCACTTACCCCCCGACCAAACCCGACACCCCCACCTCACCCCCCGACCAAACCCGACACCCCCACCTCACCCCCCCCAAGCAAACCCGACAACCCCACCTCACCCCCCGACCGAACCCGACACCCCCACCTCACTCACCGTCCCACCAAACCCAACTCGGATCCGTCGCAGGGGGGGGGCAGAGCCGAGGGATTCCGGGGACCTTCGCAGGTGGGGGGGGGGGGCACAGGGCTGAGGGATCTCCGGGGTTCCGTTGGGAGGGGGGAGGGGCAGAGAACTGAGGGATCTCCGGGGTTCCATTGGGAGGGGGAGGGGCAGAGAACTGAGGGATCTCCGGGGTTCCGTTGGGAGGGAGGAGGGGCAGAGAACTGAGGGATCTCCGGGGTTCCGTTGGAGGAGGGAGGGGCAGTGAGCTGAGTGAGTGAGGTGTCTGTTGGAGGGGGTATTATGACATCATCACCAGCTAACTGCCCAGCCGATGTGATTGGCCCTGAAAGACTTTCACCCCTGGGGGGCGTCAGAGGTGAGGTCCGAAAATTTTTCGACCCTTACCAGCATCTAGACCCCAAGACCCCTCACTGTACCAAATTTCAAGTCTCTGGCTCAAACGGTGCGGGAGGACTTCGCAGTCATACGTACATACATACACACATACATACACCACTTGACTTTTATATATATAGATATTAATAAAAATAATTTGAAATGTCGTTTGTAGTAAGTTTTTAATCATTTTTCTTTATAATGTGGTGAATAAGAAAAATTCAAAACCACATGTGTAGCTAGCATCAAATTTCTATTGGACACCGCTGGTTTAAGGTATCTGGGTGCCGTATTATTCCTTATTATCATTAGTTGTCAACAATTCTGACATGCATGTTTTGGGGATATTCCCTGTAACGTCCAAAAAATTCTATACTAGATAGAACGGAAGCATGTTTAAACAAGGAGAGTAACTAAAGGGCATTACACAACAGAGTAACTAAAACCCATTATACTACACTACCTGACTGAATTATAAAATTGTTTTCTGACATGATTCCAACATGATTCCACTCTACAGTAGCCAAGACACATTCGCTACTATGTTCTCAAAACATCTGAAGCCTAGCACATGTAGGAAAATAATATTTAGAAATATATTGTGATAAATGGATTTTGGGCTCATCTGCATATAGTCTTACTCTTTTTAGTTACAAGTTGATAAAAACAAAGATAGCTTGATCAAAGCTTTTGCAGTACTAAAAAAGGGGACAACTGGATTCCCAACATGGTTGTAACTGTAGCGTAATGGTCCTTTAGATATAGTCTGCCACCATATTTAACAAAGAAGGGCCCATTTTCCTGAATGTTGGACTGGCCATCATTTCTTAGCATGAGAGGATTCGGGGGTTGGAGGGTTATATATTAAACAATACTTAGCATTCTGGTAGCATTTCAATGCACTTGTCAAAGTTTAAATTAGTCCTCCAAACGTACCAATGACATAGGTACTATCCTGATTTTTTAAGATGGGAGACAAACAGTGAGGATAAGGAATTGTCAGGGACCAGAGTGAAAGTCAGTATCAGTGCCAGGACAGAATTAGAAAGCAGGAGTCCCTAGTTCCCTTCTTGTGTTTAGCTATTTGTGTAAACTTGTACACACACAAAAATTAAGACAATAGGCAGGAGTGCCAAGAAACTTCTCACATTATGTACCCACTCATGAACACAATCAGTACTTATAAAATAAAGTACTGCTATAGAAGTGGCTCCCTGTACTCTGATTCCAGTTAAGACAAAGGAATTTATTTTTTTAAAAGCTGCTGAGCATGTCACTTGCCAGCAAAACTATTAGGTCACAAATATGTAACCATGGCTTTGGACAAGAATTTTATAAAGTCATGCTCTGATTGACCAAATTAGCTTTTTTGATGTTGGCCTACATATAAACAACCCCTAGAAAATATGCTGTTTGGACTCCACACTACAGAAACATAGACAATCTGGAAGTCACTAAATCTGTGTCCCTTGAAACGATTTTAGTTAAGGTATGGTAAATCCATTGATTATTATCTTTACATTAAAGTTTAACCAATCTTAAGCAGAAACATAGACACTTATAGCAGTCAGTTCATGAAGACACTACTGAGGTTGTTGGCTAACTCAGGAGTTCTCAATCCGCAGCCCACGGGCCCCTTGAGGCTCAATGAGCACACAGCTGCTGCTCGAGTGATATACTCAGGGCCATACAGGTAGTATATAAGTAGTGTGGATGTAGCCCACACAGCACAGAGAGCTGCATATGCAGCTCCAACAGTAAATAGGTAGAGAACCCCTGATCTAACTGCTATATCCATATACACGCTCTATCCATTTCCATTTTAATTTTCTCATTCAAAATGCAATTTAAAATTTCAGCTCCTAACTCCCTTATTAAAATAAAAAGTAATGTCTCCACCACAAATTTAAAACCGGCAACTCACCCAAAAAGAGCTACCACCTACCTACCGTATTTGCCCTTGGAAATTATAAACAAAATTTAATTACTGATTTTTATATTTTGTTTCAAGATATCAATGATGTACACAGAAATGGATACAATTAGGAACATCTGGCAATACAGAACACCCAAAACAGGAGGTGAAGAGGGGGAGAACATACGGCATCATAAACCACAAGTGAGCTATAAGACTATATAGTTGCATTATCAAATTTCAAGATCCACAGTAATGATACTGCTATGATTATGAACTTTTGGGCTATGAAATAAAATAGTTATTTAAAAATAGTACGTACAATATATTTATTTGGCCTCTATTATACCAGAGCTGTTTCCTGGGAAAAGAAACAATGCGAAAATGCTGCCCAACCTTTCTTAATATCTTTCTAGTTTAAAACAGTGAAACACTACAAAAATATTACAATTATTCTTGATACCTATGAACCGTTGTGAAGCATAGGGTGTTACAGTTTCAATTTTTCCTTAGGAAAATTCTGCCTTAGCAGATTGAGATAGTTCTGAAAAATTCTGTCTGTCTCCTTACAAATGCAAAATAGCATAAAAAAAGAAAACAAAAAGCTGTGTCTTATAAACCACTACAGATGAAAAGGGATGGCTTGACTCAAAATACACAATTACAAAAGGTCAACAACAAACACCCAATTATTAACATAGTGGAAGGAGAGAGAGATCACGGTTTTTCCCCTATACTTAAATTAGAAAACAAATGTGGTATCTTCAATACCACCATGTGGTAACTGTTAATTTATTACTTTTAATGGAAACCACTGTAGATTTCAAAACTATTTGGCTGCACTGATCACACTTACACAGTTTTAAAGCTAATACAGAGGTTTTATTTTATATATTTCATTCCTATCAAGTGGCATCCACTGAACCACACACACTTTCAAATGGAAGACTGAGGATTTCCCAGTCTATAAATGGGATGTATTATTTCTAGATATCAGGGCAAAGGCTTAAACTTACCTTCTTAAGACCCTAACCCAGGTCCATACCTAAAGCCAAATTTAAGGTCTTTTACACAGGAGAATTCCTGGGATAAGGAAGCTTCTCTCCTAAGCCTCTAAATCAGGCCTGCACAACATGCGGCCCGGGGGCCACATGCGTCCCGCACGGACTCACTGTGTGGCCCGCGAGGGGTGAGTAGGGGTGGGGCAAGCTTAGCGGGGAGGGTTGGGGGGGAAGCAGATGGGGGCGGGGCAAGGGCAGGGCTTTTCGGCCCGCAGCTGGGTTTTTTGCAGTAATATTGCCCTCGATGCTTTCCGAGTTGTGCAGGCCTGCTCTAAATACAGTTGTCTTCCTGCCTCCCCACATTAAGCAATGAAGCTTTGGCTGATGCCATGCCATGGAAAGAGGCCCTATACAACTCTCTACATTCAAACCTCCATCCCATGTACAACAGAAAAATGCTAGTCCCCCTCCAATGTGTCAGGAATTATGGATTTGCCTTGAGAAGGCATATGAATATCATGAATTAAGCTAAAGTAATCAGTGGTCCATGTAGTACAGCATCCTATCTTTAATAGTGGCCAGTACCAGATGCTTCAGATGAAGTTGCAAGGAAATGTGATGAAATAACCTGCCCACAGGGGAATTTTCTTCCTAACTCCCATAGCATGTGGCTGACTTATGCACATGAGGGTTTACAGAGTTTATAATTTTGTTAATATTCTGTTACGAGTAACTGTGGATGTTCTCATTATCCATTAAATGTCTTTTTTTTAAAAATCCTAGTAGGATCTTTCTTCAAGAAAATAACCTATTTTTATTAGGGCTGTAGAAAAATGTACAATAAATAAGTAAAAATCAAAACCATATGATTATTAAAAAAAACTGAAGCTAGACTGTAGCTCTTCTACTCTGCCTTAATTTAAAGGAATTTGGGGTGAAAGCAAAAATATTCAGTTTTGAAAAATACATACTCCTAAGCATGGCCCTGTTTTCTTTGGCTCTCTAGCCTATTGAACAGAAGGTCAATCTTAATTTCCTTTTCTTCTACATTTCAGTGCTGCATCTGATTGTGCAATAAAACAACACCTTCCGGAATTCTACTCACCATGTTTTTATTGCTTAATCCCCATTTCATTTATAATCCAATACCAGTAAATGTATCTGATAGTTACAGAAAACAACATTTGGAAACTGAAAATAATTATGCAAAATGCATTTAAACTGCCTAATGAAATCCAGAATAAACGAGAGTATATCACACATAAGAACACATCTCAGACAGATATGAAGAAAATGAGGGTTGGGGCAGGAGGGACGGTTGATCATGCCCTGATACAACAAATTTTGTAAATCAATTATACATAAAAAAAGTTTCACGTCTTAAAGTTTGCTTTAGTTTTGACATCTGCACAAGGAGGATTTGAGCTAATACTTTCTAAACAAATTACCACAAAACCAATCAAAATAAAATATAATGGATCAAGAAAAAAAATGTAATTGTGACAGTTGCATTTAAAAACTATAGCTAATATGCGTGTGCTTTTCTTTATTTTTTCCATAGTAACTTCTCAATAAAGTATTGATAAAAGCTCTATCATAAACATTTAGTCTCAAAGTCTCAAGTTTTATTTTATTTAGGGCTGTTGATTAATTGCAGTTAACTGACACAATTAACTCTAAAAATTAATCATGATTAACAATCGTTTTAATCACACGATTAAACAACACAATACCAGTTGAAATTTGTTAATATTGGGATGTTTTTCTACATTTTCAAATTTAATTATTTTAATTACAACATGAAATACAAAATATACAGTGCTCACTTTACATTACTTTTGATTACAAATATTTGCATTGTAAAAATAACAAAAGAAACAGTATTTTTCAATTCACCTCATACGAGTACTGTAGTACAATCACGTTATCGTGACGTTGCAACTTACAAATGTAGATTTTGTTGATTACATAACTGCACTCCACAACAAAACAATGTAAAACTTTAGAACCTACAAGTCCATTCAGTCCTACTACTTGTTCAGCCAATTGCTAAGAGAAACAAGTTTGTTTACATTTACGGGAGATAATGCTGCCTGCTTCTTATTTACAACGTCACCTGAAAGTGAGAACAGCCATTTGCATGGCCCTTTTGTAGCTGGCATTACAAGGTATTTACATGCCAGATATGCTAAACATACATATGCCTCTTCATGCTTCAACCACCATTCCAGAGGACATGATTCCATGCTGCTGATGCTTGTTTTAAAAAAAAAAAAAAAGCATTAAATTTGTGACTGAACTCCTTGGACGAGAATCGTATGTCTCCTGCTCCATGGTTTTACCGCATTCTGCCATATATTTTGTGTTATAGTAGTCTTGGATCAGGGGTGGGGAACCTCCGGCCTCCGGGCCGTATACGGCCCGCCAAATGATCCGGTCCGGCCCGCAGGCGGGTCTGGAAAACCTGCGCCATAGAGAGGGCCGGACCAACGTCGCGGTGGGAGTGCGTAGGCAGGGCGCTGCCCCAGAGCGTCTCTGAGGGCTGGGGGCGCGTCGCTCCACCTTGCCCTTGCAGGAGTCGCGTCCCAGCAGCGGGACCCAGCGGACAAGTAGGCGCAGGCGGCGGGAGACCGGTGCGGGGGGCGAAGCGGTGTGCAAGGGCGCGTGGGGGGGGAGGCTGGGCTGGGGGGCGGGGGAGGCGGTGCGGCGCGGCGCTTCCCCAGAGTGTCTGCGAGGGCTGGGGGCGCGTCGCTCCACCTTGCCCTCGCAGGAGTCGCGTCCCAGCAGCGGGACCCAGCGGACAAGTAGGCGCGGGCGGCGGGAGACCGGCGGAGGGGGGAAGCGGTGTGCAAGGGGGCGTTGGGGGGAGGCTGGGCTGGGGGGGCGGGGGAGGGAAGCGGTGTGCAAGGGGGCGTTGGGGGGAGGCTGGGCTGCGGGGCGGGGGAGGGAAGCGGTGTGCAAGGGCGCGTGGGGGGGGGGAGGCTGGGCTGGGGGGCGGGGGAGGCGGTGCGGCGCGGCGCTTCCCCAGAGCGTCTGCGAGGGCTGGGGGCGTGTCGCTCCACCTTGCCCTCGCAGGAGTCGCTTCCCAGCAGCGGGACCCAGCGGACAAACAAGTAGGCGCGGGCGGCAGGAGACCGGCGGGGGGGGGGGGGGGAGCGGTGTGCAAGGCGGTGTGGGGGGGAGGCCAGGTTGGGGGGCAGGCAAGGGGGTGGGGGGGAGGCCAGGTTGGGGGGCAGGAGACTAGGCTGGATGGGGTGGGTGCGGGAGGGAAGGAGGTTTGGTGGGGGGGGGAGGCTGGGCTGGGTGGGTCAGGCATGGGGGGCAGGGGGCTGGGTTGGGAGGGGGGAGGAGGTTAGCTTCCGTGGGGTGGGCCGGGCCAGGCAGGGGTGGGGGAAGAAAAGCAGTTAGATGGGAGGCTGGGCGGGGGTAAAGCAACATCACCCCCTACACTCAGGCTGATAGCGGGAGCTGACTGGGGCAGGCGGCAGGACCCCGGCTGGCAAGGGGCCAGCGGGGAAACCCCAAAGCAGTGCAGGGCTAAGCACTCCGCTTGCCACTGCTTTGGGGTTCCCCCCGCTGGCCCCTTGCCAGCTGGGGTCTCAGCTCCCGTTGCCAGCCTGGGCTTCCTCGGGGGGGGGAGGGGGGGAGCGGCCCGCGGGGGGGTGAGGGGGAGCAGCCCACGAAGGACATTATAAATGTCCAAATGGCTCTTGGCACAAAAAAGGTTCCCCACCCCTGTCTTGGATGATGACCCTGCATGTGTTGTTTCACTGCAGATTTGACAAAATACAAAAGTTCCAATATCAGATTTCTAAAGATAGCGACAGCACTCAACCAAGGTTTAAGAATCTGAAGTGCCTTCCAAAATCTGAGAGAGACGAGGTGTGAAGTATGCTTTCAGAAGTCTTAAAGAGCAACACTCTGACACAGAAACTACAGAACCCGAACAGAAACTACAGAACCCAAACCACCAAAAGAGAAAATCAACCTTCCGTTGGTGGCATCTGACTCAGATGATGAAAATGAACATGTGTTGGTCCAGGCTGCTTTGTATTGTTATTGAGGTGAACCAATTGCAGCATGGTGGTTGAAGCATGAAGGAACATATGAATCTTTAGCGCATCTGGAATGTAAATATCTTGCAATGCTGGCTACAACAATGCCATACAAATCCTAGTCTCACTTTCTGGTGACACTGCTGAGGCCTGCTGCCCTCAATCTACTCCCTTCCCTCTCTCTCCCCCTCCCCCCCCCCCCTGCCCTGCCCATCAGCAGGTTGTCTCTGCAGCCCACTATGACCCCTTTGCTATTATCATCAGCTACACCAAGAACTGCCCTCAAGTTTTAAATCAGAGGGATTAGGATGATATATTCAAACTTAGATTATCACTCACTTACCTGCTTAAGGGCTGCAAAATGAGTGACAGGATGCTACACTACACAGCAGCTGTCCCAACATATTCATTCACTTCCTTCCACTGAACCCAATACACAGGAGTTTCAATAGAACTAAAGAAAGAGGAGTAGATGATTCTGCTGAAGAACCACTCCTCCCTCTGAATTTTCTCCCCAGTAGGGGTCTGCTTTGGATGGCCCCATCTATCCATAAAGAAAGTACACACACCATTTATAGAGTGTGATATTTAAAAAAAAGCTTTTGGCAGATAAAGGCAAAATTTACTATTTTTGAAAATTAAAGTTCTCCAAACTGTAAAATGCCAAATTTACTTTCATCACACCGAGTATCACAGAAAACTGAACAATTCATGTTACTTAATATGATTTAGGCCTCATCTACAGAAAGTTTTACTATTATAGCTATACTGTCAAAACCCTTCAAATGCAGTCACAGCTAATACCAGGGGGGGGAAAGAGTGCTTTTGCAGAGATACTGGAGAGAAATAAAGTAAATTAAACCAGCAAAAGCACTTTTATGCCAGTATAACTTGCATCTACGCTAGGGATTTTGCTCATGTAGAAAATGTCACAAAACCCCACCACCACCCCTCTAAACAACATTGTTATGTCAGCTGATGTTTCTAGCGTAAATATGGCCTTAGACTTCTTACCCAACAGTTTTGGGGAACTGAAAGTCTGATATTTACCTGTACATTTACTTCTTCTGAATTACCATATGTGACCTGGAGATTTTGCAGCAATTAGAGCTTGTTTCCAGCAGATGTCACTAGGACCTACCTACCAACGACTACTTAGCATGGACAATCAAATATTTCTAAAAAGACTACAAGAATAGATTAATAATCTGAATACTAATAATTGGGTAATATAGGCCCAAAATGCTTTCCACTGAACTATGTGAACTTCCTACTCTGAATGATGATTCAAAATCCATGGAACTGCCGAATTTACTGTTTCTGAGAAAAGAAATGCATGGGTAAGAAGCAAAATTTCTCTCTCTCTCTCTCGAATGTTTGCAGTTGCATTAATGTAGGATGTAACTACCAGTGAATTCAGGAAGATTGAGAGAAGGAATATATCCTTGTTTCTTCCTTCCCACCCTTAAAACTCTCTCTCTCTCTTGCTCACACCCCTTATGATGCCTCCCCACTCTTCCTTCCCCCCCATTCCCTATGACTGCATAACAAATGCTACAACCAGCAAGCCTAATATTTTCAGTTATAATGTTTGGTATATAATTGATTTCCATATTTCTTTGATTCCCATGATCACTTTGTAGGAGTTCCCACTGATGTTCTAGCTTGTGCTTTAAGGTCTGGAAAAGGATTCTTCGTTTGCCAATGGTTCTACTGGGATTTATGAAACATAATAAATGCCTATTCCATATTCTGTGCACCCTTTCATAATTTATTGTCACAGTAAATTGTAACAGGTTTCTCAGCTTGCTTCAGCATGTAATTGTATACCAATCATACATATTAAGTTCCCTCCACAGGGGAGCTACATGATTGAATTATACAGAAGAACATACTGTATTACTCCCTGACCCTTCCAGAAATGCATTTATTAGGCACCTTGTTCTTGTGAACTGCACATTATCCATCCACTGTTGAGAGTGCCCCCTTCAGACACTCCTGGTCAAAGTTATGGGGGGGGGACCGACAATGCTATTTTGATAGATAAAAAGTCTAGGGACATGTAGTGTACTGGCTTTATTAAATCATGTAACGCTATATATGGATTATTGGATGGATCTTTCACCAATAGACATCCAATAGATGTCACATTGTAGCTTGTTTAAAGGAGCTATCATTATAAAAAGAGGACTGGACAGAGGCTCAAGCCAAGGCTATTGTTAATTCTATCTTGCAATAGTTTGGCCTCAGGTCGCCTGACAGACTCTTGAAGGAGTTGTGATACACAGCAGACTGGAGGGTTCCAGTATCTCAAACGGCATTCTGTATCCAAATGAAAAATCTGGGCATGTTTCCAAGTATTCTATTTATTTTATTTTTCTTCAATGCTGTTAATAGATTAACTTCTTGTCTGGAATATTCCTGACTTTCCAGAATTTCCTTTGAAGCATTGACACTGCTAACTTTCTGCAAAATAGTTCCACAAGGTGATTCATTCCCCATTGCAGCAGGTTTGGTCAGGTTGGCAAATTACCAGGCCTAGAGTTGGCACCAGGACCATTTTGAAGAACGATAGCCTTCTTGGCCATTATGGAAAGGCTCAGGGGATAAGATGAACATCTCTTCTGCTCTAACTTACAAGATTTTTGCTGGCAATAGAGTTGGGAAAGCAAATTGTTAGTTACATAGCCAGGTCTGGTACAATACTTCATTACTATAGCTCTGGCCTTGGTTACACTGGCACTTTATAGCACTATAAAGCCTCCAGGAGCGCTATAACTCCCTACCCTTCCACACTGGCAAGGCACATATTGTGCTATAAGTCCGAGTTTATAGCGCTCATGGTAATCCACCTCCGCACGGGGAATAAGGGCTGTAGCACTACCGCTGTAGCGCTAGGGCGCGAATGTGGACACCCATTGCACGTTAATTAGCCTCCAGCCTGGCCCATAATTCCCATTCGAGCCACTCTGGTCATCACTTTCAAACTCTTCTGTCACGTCCTCAGGTGACCACGTCAGACCCGCCCCTTAAATTCCCAGGGAAATTTGAAAATCCCCTTCCTGTTTGCTCCAGCCAGACGTGGAGTGCTCCTCAGGCAATCGTTGCAGTTAACCATTTTGCTTGGCCATGACTCCACGTGCCATGCCTCCTTGCAATAAGTGAGCTTCACCATGGAACAATAGTGAGGTGATGGACCTCATCAGTTGTTGGGGGGAAGAGGCTGTCCAGTCTCAGCTGCGGTCTAGCCGCAGGAATTATGATACATATGGTTTGATATCATGGGCCATGGCGGAAAGAGCCCATGACCGGGACACTCTGCAGTACAGGGCAAAAGTAAAGGAGCTCAGGAGTACCTATCGCAAAGCCCGCAACGCAAACAGCCGCTCTGGGGCAGCCCCGTGACTTGCAAATTCTACAATGAGCTGCACGCGATACTTGGTGGTGATCCAACGTGCACTTCATCGACCACCCAGGACACTTCTTCCCAGCCCACCACTGAAAGGGTCGGGGGGGGGGGAGAGGAGGCCGAAGAAGAGGAGAACGGAGAGGGGCAGGATGGAGAGGAGGAGGAGGCAGCGAACCAGGACACGGAGGACTCACAGGACATATGCAGCCAGGAACTCTACTCAAGCCCGGAGGGCAGCCAGAGCCAGCCACAGCGTCTGGCGGTTGCGGGGGGGAAGGGCGGCAGCAGCGGATTGCGCAGGTACAGCTACTTTTCTATGGGGAAGGCAGGCAACTTGGACGAGGGTGGAAAGGGATGCTTGCTGCATGCTTGCCTACATGTGGAATAGGGCATTGATGTAGTCTATCACATCACAGTAGTCATCATCCATGATTTCTTCAAAGGTCTCAATAAGAGCTCTTGCAATGTGCCTGCGCAGGTTTCTCGGGAGAGCCAGCGTGGTCCCTGTACCGGCCACGGTCACTAGTCCCCGCCACTGTTCTACAAGGGGTGGGGGGAGCATTGCTGCACAGAGGCAAGCTGCATATGGCCCTGGGCAGAAGCCGCATCTCATTAGAATGCCCTCCCTTTCTTGCTCCGTCACCCGCAGTAGCGAGATATCTTCCAGCACGAACACGTGTACAGAGAATGTTGGGACAGTGCTCAGAGTACGGTTCCCGCAAATGCCCTCCGCTCCCCCCAAGCCATAGGACAGCAAGGCAGGGAAACAAACATTCCCCCTGCATCCTGAGACAACTCACCATGGCAGGGGCTCCATTGCTGTCTGTGTGCTATAGCTGTGTGGGACAGGCAAACGGGACAGAGAAACATGGAATGCGGGGGAATCATAGCACTGTCTGTTGTGAACAAGGAAATCCTCTGTTTTAATTTTGCACTGACTTTCCCTAGTTTCGACCTCGAACATCCCATCACCGTCAGTCTTATCTCCAGCTGAGAAGCTGAGGAGGATTTGAAAGAGACCATGAAAGAGCAAGGAAGATCTTTTACAACAAGTTATGCAACAGGCTGTAATGGAGAATCGCGTTGCACAGCAGTGGCGGGAGAATGATGAACAGATCTAGTTGAGGGAGATGGCTCACGAGCAGCGCGCTGAAAAGCATGCTGACAAGCTGTTTACATTATTACAGCTGCAAGTAGAGACTCTGCAGCGCATCGCTGTCTTTCAGGAGGAGAAGCAGCACCGTGCTCGCCGTCCCCATTCTCAGTTGCCCCCTAACGCTTCCCCTTCTGGCCCTCTGTCCCCTTCTGGCCACTATCAACAGCTGCCTGGTTATTACCACCCACGGCTGCCTCTAAGTCCCTTTTCTTCACCGACCAACCCACAGACCCAGCACCCTCATCCACTGCACTCAACCCCTAATAACAAGCATTGTCGCCCTCCGCAAATGGAGTTGGGGGAACATGGCAACACGAAGGGCATTGGAGGGTATGAGGCCAGGACATACGTCAATCTCTGACTGACCCCTTCCCACCCCAATTGCACCCACACACACATTTTACTTTTTTTCCAACTTTTATTTCAAAATCTGAAAAAGCTGTTCAATAAATGAATTCTTTTTAATAAATGGGTTTCTTTATTTGGTGCACATATATATCTAATGGCTACAGAAAAGCAAATGCCTTATCCTATTAACAAAATGCACCCTGTCCCTCTGGAATTCCCATTAGAACTCGCTTTCAGCATCAAAATGCTCGCTCAAGGCATCCCTGATCCTTGTAGCCTCGCGCTGGGCCCCTCTAAAAGCCCTGCTCTCTGACTGTGCATACGTGGCCTCCAGCTGTTGAACCTCCGAGGCCCATGCCAGAGTGAAGCCTTCGCCCTTCCGCTCACAAAGATTATGTAGGGCTCAGCACGCAGAAATAACCGCGGGGATACTTCCCTCTGCCAAGTCTAGCTTCCCATAAAGACAGCGCCAGCGCGCCTTGAGACGCCCAAAAGCACACTCCACAGCCATTCAACAGCGGCTCAGCCTGTAGTTCATTGGTTCTCAAAATGGGGACCGGGACCCCTCTGGGGGTCATGAGCCAGTTCTGTGGGGGTCGCGAGCCCCTGCTGCCAGCAGCCGGCCACGAACAATGCCGCTGCCGCGGGCTGCTAGCATCCAGCCCCTGCTGCTGCAGGCAGCCCGTGCCCCTGCCGCGACGGGCTACTAGTGGCCCCGCAAGCCTGGTCCCAGCTCCCACCGCGGCGGGCTGCTGGCGGCCCTGCGAGCCTGGTCCGGGCCCTTGCTCCTGCTGCAGTGGGCTGCCGGCACTACTATGTGCCTGACCCAGCCCCTACAGAGGTGGGCTGCCGGCGCCCCCATGAGCCCGGTCCCTCCCGCAGTGGGCTGCTGGCGCCTCCGTGGCGCTGCTGGAAACCCCCCTCAATCCCAACCCCTGCCGCAGTGGGCTGCAGGCACCTCCCCCCCGCCTGACCCCTGAGGGGGGTCACGTTTAGAGGCCCGGTGTGGGAAAGGGGTCACCACTACAAAAAGTTTGAGAACCACTGCTGTAGTTGAACCTTTCCTGACTGCTGTCCAGGCTCCCCATGTAGGGTTTCATGAGCCAGGGCATTAGAGGGCAAGCGGGGTCGCCAAGAATCACAATGGGCATTTCAACTTCCCCCACGGGGATCCTCTGGTCTGAAAAAAAAAAAGTGCCTTCTTGCAGCTTCCTGAACAGGCCGGTGTTGTGGAAGATGCATGCATCATGCACCTTTCCCGACCACCCTGCATTAATGTCAGTAAAATGCCCACGGTGATCCACAAGCGCCTGAAGAATCATGGAGAAGTACCCCTTTGGGTTAATGTACTCGTCTGGTAGGTGGGCGGGCACCAGAATAGGTATCTGGGTCCCATCGATCGCCCCTCCACGGTTAGGGAAACCCATCTGTTCAAAGCAGCCACGATGTCACGTACATCACCAAGAGTCACGATTTTTCGTAGCAGGAGGCTATTAATGGCCCTGCACACTTGCATCAACACGACTCCAACGGTAGACTTTCCCACCCCAAAGTGGTTGGCCACCGATTGGTAGTTGTCTGGGGTGGCCAGCTTCCAGATTGCTATAGCCACCCGCTTCTCTACCAGGATGGCAGCTCTCAATCTGGTGTCCTTGCGCTGCAGGGCGGGGGCGAGTTCAGCACACAGTCCCATGAAAGTGGTTTTTCTCATGCGAAAGTTTTGCAGCCACTGCTCATCGTCCCACACTTGCATGGCGATGCGATCCCACCAGTCAGTGCTCGTTTCCCGTGCCCAGAAGCGGCGTTCCACAGTCGTGAGCATGTCCGCTAAAGCGACGATCAGTTTAGTGTTCAATGCGTTCCTCGGCTCGAGCTCGTCTTCTTCAGACCCATCATTACTGTCACCTTGTATGTCAAGAATGAACTCCGCTGCACAGAGAGCTGTGCTGGTGACACTCACCAGCATGCTCCTCAGCAGTTCGCGATCCATTACAGCACAGGAAAAAATGGACGACTGAGCGCACGTGCCTTGCTGAAACCGTTGAAAGATGGCACCTGAGGTGCACAGAAACACAGGGATTGCTGGGATATGACACAAAGCATCACGGAGAGTTGGAGCAGGATGCAGAATGGCTGCAAGTGACGCCCCCCTTCCCAAAAGGCATTGCGCCAGATTGGGAAGAGGTGCTCTGTGGGATACCTCCCTATTGCGCTGCTCCTAATGCCACCACATGCTCTAGTGCTGGTGGGTCAAAGTGTGGACACGCTCTAGCGCAATACCTATTGCTCTATATGGGACACGCTATAACCAAAAGCGCTATAATCCTGTAAGTATAACCCTGGCCTCTGTTGTTTTCATTCTGGAATGTATTTTTCTCTGGCTTATTTACTAAGCACTGAGACATATGTTTGTCTACTATACTGACAGGCTCACTGGAAAGGCAGGCAGATTAGATGGCTCTGATCATATAATCTGAACAAACATAATGTGAAAGAGACAAGAGGAACATATCTATAGATTTGGAGGAAGCATTTCTAGTACCCTAGTTACATTACTATTTTCTTGACAGGCAACCCTCCCATCACCAGTATGGATTAATGTGGGACCCCATTTGAAGTATTTAAGAATCTATATATATAAAAGTCAAGTGGTGTATGTATGTATGTATGAGTGCGAACTCCTCCCGCACTGTTTGAGCCAGAGACTTGAAATTTGGTACAATGAGGGGTCTTGGGGTCTAGATGGTCATAAGGGTCGAAAAATTTTCGGATCTCACCTCTGACGCCCCCCGGGGTGAAAATCTTTCAGGGCCAATCACATCGGCTGGGCAGCTGGGTGGTGATGACGTCATAATACCCCCTCCAACAGACACCGCACTCGCTCAGCTCACCCCTCCCTCCTCCAACGGAACCCCGGAAATCCCTCAGTTCTCTGCCCCTCCCCCCTCCCAACGGAACCCCGGACTCCATCAGACCTGTGCCCCACCCCCCACCCCCCACCTGAGAAGGTCCCCGGAATCCCTCGGCTCTGGGCCCCCTCCCCGCCTGCGACGGATCCGAGTTGGGTTTGGTGGGACGGTAAGTGAGGTGGGGGTGTCGGGTTTGGTCGGGGGGTGTCAGCTGTCTGCCCCCTCCCCACCTCCGACTGACCCGAGCAGCGCCAGGCACTTATGCTAGTATTACATATAGATCAGTATTATTTTAAGTTGATTTTCTTGCTTTCATGTGATAAATTATATTATACTTAAAAACCTAATTTTGTTCACACATTTCCTATTCCAACAAAATAAATGGGTGATAAAAATACAAATGAATAAAGTGAAGCTTTGTTACAAATCTGCACAATTGCTGTCTGATCAAATCTTGGTGACGGGAATGAAAGAAGAGCAGGATTAGGATACAATGGATGAGGGGGCCAAGTGAAAGGGAGGAGCTGAAGAGGATTCCCAGGTGATGAACTTGAGTGGCCTGGAGGATGCTGGTACATTCATTAAGAGGACACTATCAAGAAATCTTTCATTATATTTGTTTTAATATTTTTAGATATGCTACAAAAATATTTAAAAAATAATGTTCCCTCAACATTCTCATTTTCTATTGGTCAAATATTGTTTTTGGACTGTGTTTTAAGTGGAGCTGAGGCTAACTTGGCTGTGGTTTAAGAACTACCGTATTTTTCGCCCTATAGGACGCTCCGGCGTATAAGACGCGCCCGAGTTTTTAAATAAAAAAGCCGGACACAAAAAAAAAAAAAAAAAAAAAAAAAGCGCCTCGCTCTCCCATCCCCGCCGCGCGGGCGGGCGCTCGCAGGAGCCCCGGGGCCCGAGCTGCTCTCGTTCCCCGCCGGCCCCGAACACATGCGGGTGGGCTCGGGGGGGAAGCGCCGCCCCGCCCCGCCCGCCGGGCCACCTGCAGCCGCCCCAGCTCCAGCTGCCCGGTAAGTGTTTCATATATTCGGCATATAAGACGCCCCCCCTAATTTTGAGATCATTTTGGGGGGTTAAAAAGGCGTCTTATATGCCAAAAAATACGGTATTACTGGGTCTTTCCCATGACAAAACACTTGGTCTGACCAGCTGATATTACTATTAAAAAAGAAGTGCACTTTTTCTCCCATCAGTTTATAACTGTGAAGCAGGGTAAAATTTTGTGGATAAAACCTTTAACTGTCAATGTATAACACAAGCATGATAGATGATGCTTAAGTAAGCAGCACTGAAATAAATATAATTACTGCAAAGAGAAGGCAAATAGCACAAGCAGCCCAGATTAATAATATTAGGATATACAGTATTTAGTTCACCTGTAATACAATTTTTTCCTAGTCATTGAGGCTCCATTGTTAGATTCCCTATAACAATGTGAAATCTTTTAAAATGGCTCCATGAGGCAATCAAACCTCTGTAAACAGGCATGTCTACGAAGAGCCCACTGACACAATTCCACAGGATGACTATTAAAAAGGCCAGCTCTTTTACATCAGAGGCTCTTTGATTTAGATATACACATAAGAATTCCTTAACACACACCATTCCCATAAACTGATATTTTGGTACCAGCCCTTTAACAGACTGACTTTTTCTAGGGTATACATGCTATTGTCCATTCAGTGCATTTAAATAAATGTAATAACCCCTGAAGCAAAGAGGACCAGTTGTTCTCTACAAGCAAACCAACAGAAGCAAACTCCATCTCCATTATCTTTGGCAGGTTATGCAAGGCAAAGAATCAAGTCAGCTTATTCCTGTAGCTTGTGTTATACTTCACTGGCATTCCCCTTACTTCCCAAGTTTCAACACAAAATATTTCCAAGTACTAGGCGTGAAGTCACACCCACAGTTTTTATAGAAAGCCAACATTTGTCCCCATCTTCTTTTTAAAATTCAACTAAAGACTGTAACTACGTTACTCTGAAATGCATTCCATGCCATCTGCTGTATTTCAATGTGTTGTTGTTTCTTCACAATGAACACACTTCATGAAAAGCTGTAAGGCGAACAGAATGACTAACAAAGCAAAATTAACATTTAAAAAAAAAACCCACACCACACGAATATTTTCATACTGATTCCATCCTTCATTCTTACCAATAGGAAAGCGCACAGGAGTAACTTACAAATAGCACTCTAGGTATAGTTGTCTGTTTTTCCCCAGCTACATTGCAGGTTTCAAACAAACTTTAGCCAGATTCTTCGGTAGTTTCTATGACATAAGCAATGCATTTGAAACCTCTGGCCAATTAGAGCTACCTTTATAAACCTAAAACCAAACACAAGGTTCTTAAATACCCACTGTGAATTTTATATTACTATTGGCAGTGTAATTATCCATACACTGCAACACTCTTCAGAAGACAGGAAAATAACTTTTTTACCCTTTTTCCTGTGAGCACACTACTGAGAGCCATAAGGAAATGGCAGAATTATTAAAAGATAGAGATTAATCCTGTACCAAATTCTACAACTGATTGATACAGGTCACTATCTGGGAGTAAAACGTGGAATATCCAGTTAAAGTCCACTCTCAGCAATCCACTCATTGAGTTTCAAAAATGGATGCATTTTTATAGTTCTGTATCAAAGGAAGAATTTCAACGTATTTGTCTGAACACACAGAGGAAGCAGTTGACCCATCTTTTCACCCAAGACTGAACTCCACTTGCAGGGATTCCATTTAAGGACACTACCAAACCTTTTATCGACCCAGCAATTATGGTCCTTTTATACATAAGAGTGGCGAAAGGGCAGGAGAAAAACAGAAAAACCTATTCACAACCCATTCTTACAAAAGGAGAGTAAATAGAAGCCTGTTTGGAATGAACCCCTGAAGAGGGGTTGTAGCAGGCAGCTGACTCAGCAGCCTGCTGAGCCAGCCCCTGCTCCCTCCTTACCCCTGCAAAAGCCACAAGCCTCTGCAAGCAGCCTGCTGAGGCAGGCTAATCAGCCAGCCGGCTGTAGCTCCGCGCTGCAGAGGGCTTGATGGGCTCCACCTGGCAGCCTCCACAGGTATATAAGCCCTGCTAGGAAGGAAGCCAGTGTGGGTTGTGGAGCTGGGAGAAAGAGGTAGGAAGGAAGGAGGTAAGAAGGAAGAGTGAGAGAAAGGGAAGAAGCAGGGTAACAACTAGCTGAGGCAGCAAGCCTGAAGGGGATAGTGAACCCTGAGGCCAGCCAGAGACGAAAGGCTGAGCCTAAACTTGCACTGGGGAAGAAGCGGTATATAGGTGGTGGGGATTTGTGCACTGTATATATAGAATAAAAAGACACTGGTGAAGCCACAGAGCAGTCTCCGGCTGATATTTTGAAGAGGGCGGTCAGGGGCCCGCCTACAGGGGTACTACAGCTTTTTAAGTGAATGCCTCCCCACTTCCTGGGTAAGGGGGAAAAAAGGTGCTCTTCTGCCACTATACAGTGATCCACTTTCTGGAATCCTAAAATATTAAGCCAGGCAGCAGTAAGAAAAAACAAAACTGAGAGCTACATGGTGCAAAAGTGGTGCCTGAAAAATATATCTGTGCACCACATTTCCCCAGGCATTTTTATTTTTCCTGTCCTGAATTATTTCACATAAATCTTCACATTAAAGCCAAGAAGCATAGGAAGGGGAGGGTCATCCTGTGACAAGATACTTTACTTTTAGCTTACAATCACTTCATTGTATAGTATGCCAATTCTAAATAAGATCAAAGGTACAGTAGTGCTGACAAGTTAAGGCATGAGAACTCAGAAAAGTACATAGGATATTAAGAAATATTACACAATAATTCCCCTTTTACTAAATGGGGCAACAACATGACACAATCTAGGACACTAACTTCTAAATTACCTTAATCTGGGTCAATACAGCATTTTGTCAAACAAACACACACTCCAACCCATTAAAACAATGCTAAGAGTCTGGCTTCAAATTATGAAAGCAAGGAAATTCAGAGCTGAATGCTGAAATCCAATCCTCAACCTGTTCCAGTCTCCCCAAACAGTGGACGATTATACATACTGTACCACATGGGCTGGGATTGTAATCCATAGTAGGGTTGCCAGGCATCCGGTTTTTGGCCTGAACGCCCAGTCAAAAATGGACCCGGGCAGCTCCGGTTAGCACTGCTGACTGGCCCATTAAAACTCAGGTTGGTGGCACAGAGGGGCGAAGGCAGGCTCTATGCCTGCCCTGGCTCTGTGCGGCTCCTGGAAGCAGCCAATATGTCCCTGCAGCCCCTACACAGGGATGGGGGCCAGGGAGGCTCCATGCACTACCCCCCACCCCAAGCACCAGCTCTGCAGCTCTCATTGTCTGGAAACCACAGCCAATGGGAGTTGTGGGGGTGGCGCCTGTGGAGCCTCCCTGGCCTCCCCTCCATCTAAGGGTCACAGGGATATGCTGGCCACTTCTGAGAGCCATCTGAGGTAAACCCTAACCCAGAAGCATTCAAGGGCAGATGGATGTTCGTGTTTAAAAAATAAAACTACAATAAAAGTGTTCAAAATATGGTATGGTAGTACACACACAAAAGTCTTTCGATATGGATTTAAGTGGAGACTTGACCTGATTAACCTATATGATCTCTAGGATCTGCGGTTGCCAGTCATGGGGCAGTAGTCTTACAAAACAGTAAGTTATTTGTGATGTAGCATAGTATCGGCAAAGATGCTACTTTCCAAGTTTAATAACATCAGTTGAATTCATCCCATGCCCCACCCACATATATCCAGCAATTAAGAAGTGATTCATCACTAGTCAAATATACATTCACTAGTGCCATTTTAAGTTCAAAGAGAGTTACAAAAAACTAACTACTTTTTAATTACAAACTAATTTAAGTTTTTAAAAGATTTTTAAGACATTTGGTCCAGACTTGAATGTTGCAGGGCAAAGTAATGTTAAGTGGAAATCTTCATAGCACACGTATGAGGCACTGAAACTACGTATTGGTGATGGAAATGTTTTGGGGGTTTTGTTGGGAGAGGGTAAGGTGGCGAGAGTCACGCTTAGCTATCGTTATACCTCCAAGAACTGCTATAATCTCAGGGGCTGCTTTTTGGGTATGTTTAGAGCACAAAGAACTCTCTATTACAAGAAACAGATTAGTTTCTCCATCAAAAGAAATCTACATTTATTAGTCCCACTGCTTGTTTGATGACTATGCACTTCTTGTTGGCAGACTTACAAGGAAAACAGAAATAAAGAAGTTCATTTCAGTAGTCACTAAATTCCATCCATTATTTAGACAGGAGACACATGTTGCTTAGATTATATGTTACATACGTTACTTCATAATGTTGATACCAGAGTTCTACCTAAGGAAGGCTGATCGATCCAGCTGTCTTTCAGGCCACACATTAAACCCCACATGCTATTTAGCAGCCAAAACAGGTAATATGTGAGCATGCAAAACACTGTCCTACACTACCTGATTTACCTATGCACATTTCTTATGCATTGATAATCCAGAACTAACTTGTTATTCCATGGTGTCAAAGGCAAGCTTCTTCCAGAATCTCTGGGTTACATTTAAGTCAAAAGTTTATATAGTAGAACCTCAGAATTATGAACATCTCAGGAATGGAGGTTGTTCATAACTCTGAAATGTTCGTAACTCTGAACAAAACGTTATGGCAGTTCTTTCAAAAATTTACAACTGAACATTGATTTAATACAGCTTTGAAACTTTACTGTGCAGAAGAAAAATGCTTAATTTAAAATTTAAATCTTAATTTAAATAAAACAAGCAGAGAAACAGTTCCCTTACCTTATCAAGGCTTTAAAAAAAACTTTTATGTTTAACACAGTACTATACTTGGGGGGTTTTGTGTGCATACTTTTTGGAGGGGGACGGGAGGCAATGTCGCTGCTGCTGCCTGATCGTGTACCTCCAGTTCCAAATGAGAAAAGTGGTTCACCAGTCAGTTCATAACTCTGGTGTTCATAACTCTGAGCTTCTACTATATATAGAAAAGGTTGTTAAATATTTCATGCAGGAAATAATCATTTTACTGCCTAGGAAACTGATAAACACTGCAAAATAGTCATTAAATTACTAAATTTGGGGGAGATTGAGAATATGGACTCGCTTTTAGACAGTGAAGACACATTTTTTTCAACAGGAAGGAAAAGGGTGCTCATTCACACACAAGCTGGTAGACACTTTGCTCAGCTCTATGCAGCTATCCCTATATATCAGTTTTCCTATCTGGGGATAATATTTATTTACTTTCCTCCTTCGCCACTATCACCTTTCAACATTTTTTCTATTGCCCCTTTTCCAAGATGCAACTACTTGGTCATCTTGGAATTTACTGCAAGTCCAAGTCTGCTACTTTGGAAAATTGGTGTAATCAAGAGTATCATTATTAGACGGAATGCACCAAATATTAGGGAATAAGATGCCATGAACCAACAGTACCTAGAAGAAGAAAAACTGATTTCAAATAAGGACAGACAGACAGAGCCACCCGGGGGGGAGGGGCAAGTGGGGCAATTTGCCCTGGGCCCCACAGGGGCCCACAGGAGAATGTCTGAGGTCTGAGACAGGGAGTGCCAGAGTAAAGACCACCGGGGCCCCTAGGCTTGAGAAGCCAGTCTGAGATCTCAGAGTAGACTGGTCTGACTGGTAAACAAGGCGAACAAAAGAGCACAGTTGTGTACTTCGCCTGTTCGTTTGCAGACGAGGGCATACACAAGACGGCATTACTTGTTTTCAATGACATTTTCGTGTTATCAATCGATTCCCTGTCAATCTGTTCAGTCTATCATTCGCCAAAGATAACGGGCAATGCTTCTTGATGTTGCCAAAGCATAACGAAGTGATATCAAGTAAAATTTAGAGCATACATTTTGCAAGATATTCTCCCTCCTGCGCACGATGGTCATGACAGGAACTTCAACGTCTTTTTTAATTTCTGTTGCAGTTGAAATTGTTCCGCAACACACGGGGTACATAGGTAGTTAACTGAAAAATTCCTTAACAAAATGAAAGATACCAAGGGCATTAATTTGTTTGAAGGTATCATCACATAGTCTATGATTGCAGGGGTTAGAAAAATGAAGTGTATATATTTCAGGATCTGAGAAGAGAAAGCAGAAGAAAGCTAGACAGATGCAAGAAGAAAAGGGAAAAATAACTTCACAAATTTCTTCAGGCACAATCCAAGTCAAGTCAGTTGACTGAGTTGAGCGATGCTGACATTCAAGGTTCTTCAGAGGTGGGAAGTGAAAGTGGTATTGTAAGAGAAAAAGAAAAGGCGGTGTGTGAGGAATCCAAAATATTACCACATTCAGAAATCAATGTTATGGTTGTTGCAGAGGAAGAGAAGGAAATCCAGCCTCTTTGGATAGACAATGGAGAACACTTAACCTGCTATAATTGAGTAACTGGTACAGTCGACTAGTCCTGCTGCTGTAGATGGAAATGACGAAGAAGAGTTGTGCAGTAACGACCCAGCCTCTTGTAAGTACCTAGATATAAAGAAAAAAGATCTTATCGTATTTGAAGGCTCCACCACATAAGCCCGAAAACTTTCCCTGAGATTCTTTTGGCAGGAAATTGCCAATAACAGTTTTTTCTAAACATCTGAGTAATGGTGAATGTGTTGAAAGAGACTGGATGGTGTGGCATAAAGATGCTGCAGTAATATTTTGTTTTCCCTGAAGTCTCTACAGAAATGAAACTCAAACTAACCAATTACATCATTCAAAATTTGTTGAAGGTGGAACTGCTGATAATTGGAAAAAGATTTACGAGAAAATTAAGAGTCATGAAGCAAACGCTTTACATTCGAGCAATTACATTAAGTGGAAGGAACTGTTTCAGATACTCAGTGATAAAAGAGGCATTGATGCAGCATTACAGCATTGTATTAAGCAGGAGGAGGAAAAATGGCATAAAATATTAACTGCCATTGTTGAGGTCATTGTTTTCCTAGCAAATAATAATCTGCCATTTTGTGGTAGCCATTCTACTGTTGATTATGATGACTGTGGGCTTTTCTTGTCAACACTGAAGCTTGTGGGCAGGTACAATACTGATGTAAAACAACATCTAGAGATGGTAGTTTAATGCAGAGAGTCTGATCAAAGAATGAAGGCTCACTACTTGTCATGGCGTAGTCAGAATGAGTTCTTGAAACTGTGGGGGGGGGGGGGTTAAACTCTATTCTTAAAGAGGTAAGAAAAGCCCAATAGTTCAGCATTGTTGTTGATGGTACACCTGATGTTTCACACACAGAGCAGTTAGTTTTTAATTCTCAGATATGTGGTGCAAAACAACGGAAACTGGGATGTGCATGAAAGATTTGTTCAACTAGTAGATTTTGAAAAGAAAACTGGCACAGATACAGCAGAACAGATAAAGAGGTTTTTAAAAGAATGTGACTTAGAACGATCTTGGTGCAGAGGGCAGGGATATGATCATGCCTCTAACATGCCAGGAAAATTTCAGGGAGTAAAGACAAGAATTTTGGAAGAAAATGCCCAAGCCTATTTTTCTCCATGCAGCACTCACACACTAAACCTCTGTGGCACCCAAGCAATGGAAACCAGTGTAGAGGTAAAAACATATTTTGGAAATGCTCAGAAACTCTATAAAGTATTTGCTCTTAGTCCTGCAAGATGGAAAATTTTTCAGACCACTGAAAATCTCTCTTCACTCTGTATCTAAAACTACGTGGAGTGCAAGAGTTGATGCTGTTCGCCTCCTAATCAAAAAATCACACAGGCGTGCTGGAAAGTTTAATTAAAATTGAAGAGGAGCTTCATTTACCTCCTGAAATCCAGGCAGATGTTGACTGTTTGATTAAATGACTTAAGTCATTTGAATTTGTACTTCTTACAATATGGTTTAAAGTGTTTCAGTGTATTGATGATAAGAACAAGGTGCTCCAAATTAACAATGGAAGAGGGAGCTAAACACATGAGCAACTTAGTCAAGGAAATTCAAACAATGAAAGATTCTTAGCCAATTTTTTTTTGAAGCAGCCAAATAAGTCGCTTCAGGCCTCAGCATTGACCCAAAAATGAAAAAAGTGACTCAAGGATCTGGCAGAACAAGAGATTCTTTGATAACACAGGGGATGCAGACTATACGTTTGACTCTCCGATATTCAGTTCAAAGTACAGGTGTTCTTCCCGCCAATGGATTTGCTTCTATCAGAGCTAGGGGGTCTTGGTGAAAGAATGGCTGAAGTCTCAAATTTATTTTCACCCATTTTGTGTCTGCCAGATAAAGTGGATGAATCTTCTATAGAAAATTTGGTTGACACTTTGGCCACAGCATATCCAAAAGAGGAACTTAGAATCTTTTACAAAATAAAAAGATTCCAACTTAAGAGTTGATAGACATATAACCTTTGCACTTACAAATCTGTGGGAACACATTTTCCAGCCCTTTTTTGAAGAGAGCATTAAGAAGTGTATTTGTTTACACCTATTAACAGTGTTGCCAGTGTCGGTAGCATCGGGAGAGTGTGCATTTAGTAAGCTAACATTGATTAAAAATCGTTTGCATTCAGCCACCGGGGAAGAAAGGCTGAATCATTTGCTCACTTTGAGCATAAAATATGAAGTCAAAGACATAAGTTTTGATGACTGTACGAGGGTCAGTAGGTCCTCCGAGCCGCTGGGGGCGGTGGGGAGTTACTGCCTTGCTGCGAGGCTTTGGCCACACCTCCCAGGCACAGGGGAATGAAGGGTGGGAGGTGGGCCAGCAAGCGTCCCTGGCGGGCCCCTCAGGCAGGGGAGCGCCTGCAGGAGTCCACAGCGTGCCCCTAAGGCAGGGGAGCGCCTGCAGGAGTCCACAGCGCACCCCTTAGGCAGGGGGAGCGCCAGCAAGAGTCTGGGGGTGTACCTCATAGGCGAGGGGGCACCAGCAGGACTCAGGGTCGTCTGCCGTGGGAAGCTCCAGATCCCCTTCGGCGTCCACTTCCGTCGGCCAGGGGGTACTGTACTGCTGGGCTGTAGCGGTCCCCCGGGGTACTCTGCCCCTGGCAGCTCCGGTTCTCCCTCAGGGTTCACTTCCGGCAGGCATGGGTCCCCGCTGAGCTCTGGCAGTCCTTCAAGGTACTCCACAGCAGGCAGGTCGGGAAACCCCAGTCCTTCTGGTAGAGTAGGGTTCTCTGGGTCCAGGGCCTCCCCTGGCTCGGCAGCAAGGTGTGGAGGGAGCAGCCTGCGATCTGCGTCTGTCTCCCTCCCTAGTGCTGCCCTGACTGAGCTACGAGCCCCGCCCTTTGTACTTCCTGCCCCACCCCTCCGCTTCCTGGGGGTGGAGCCAGCTTGCTCTGACCCCGCCCACTCAGGCGGAGAGAGTGATTATTTCCCTTCTGGCTCAGAGGGAGGCCACCCAGGCCCCCTACAATGACATTATTAATGAGTTCACTGAAAGCGAGGAAAAAAATTGCAGCTGTATAATTAATGTTAAGAACAATTTGTTAAAAAATGATTTCATAAGAAGCATTATGTAATTGCAAATATATACATACCATTCAAGAACTGAAAGGTTTTAAATAATGTATTTCATGTATTTTCAAATTATTGCAAATTAATTTTGAATGTATTTCACTGGTTATTTTTTACATTTCCAAAACACATGTTGTTATTGCCGCTTTTTTTTTTAATGGAAGGAGCCCCTGAAATTGCTTTTCCCCAAGCCCCTTGAATCCTCTGGACAGCACTGCAGACAGAACCCACTTAACCTTTTCAGACAAAACTGTCAAGAGAAGAACTCGGATTTCAAATCCAAGAAGTTCAAGCTTGTTTGCCTTACAAACCAAGTGGACTAAGGTAGAACCACTGATACTTATTCCTAGCAGGCCAACAGGCTAGGGGACATGGTATTCCCATGACCTAAATAGGATGGATTGGCCTAATAAACTATTACATCCCAAACTCACCTGCTATAGAAACAGTATTGCAAGCCAAACTGATTGATATAGATTTAAATCCCAGCCTAGGGGGCTGGTCTTCACTGGGAGGGGGAGGGGAAGAGAGAATCGGCTGTAGATACGCAACTTCAGCTACGTTAATAATGTAGCTGAAGTTGACGTATCTACAGCCGACTTACCTGCCGTCCTCACAGCAGCGACAGTCGGTGGCGCGCTCCCCCGTCGACTCCAGCTTGCACCTCTTGATGAGCTGGAGTTCCGGAGTCGACGGGGGCGCCACTGGCGATTGATTTATCGCATCTTGATGAGACGCAATAAATTGACCACTAAAACATCGATCCCACCCCGCTGTAGTGAAGACAAGGCCTAACATGGAAAGGGTCATAGATTTCAGATAACAGCTAAACACAATATATGCATCACATCAGGCCAGACTGAGCTAGTATCCGAGAGTTGAGGAAGTTACAAGCTTCTCTTGCTTTGTTTGTTTGTTTTATACTAACAAGGGGCAGTCAGGGAACAGAGAGGGCTAGATAGGGGGTGCGGTCCTGGGGGGGCAGTTAGAGTGGGGGGGTCCCTGGAGGAGGCAATCAGGGGACAAGGGGGAGGGGTTGGATGGGTCAGGGGTTCTGAGAGAGGCAGTCAGGGGGCGGGAAGTGGGTGGGAGTTGGATAGGGGGCAGGGCCCTCTGCACAATTTTGAACCCCAGTATGGCCCTCGAGCCAAAAGTTTGCCCACCCCTGCCACCGACCAATGCAATTCTGAAGTAAACAAACAAACATTTTGGATTCAGAGTGTCTGTTTCGGTATTTAAAATTCAAGAAAAGTGCTCAGAAGTTTGGAGCATCTGAAGAACAGCATTAGTTCAGGGGAGGGTGCCAAAGACATAAATCAAATCGTATGGCTCTCACCACTACAATATATAGACGTACATACCACTGCCCCAACCACAGAAATGCAGCCAGCTGTGGCATGGAATGTAGCAGCTGCTTAACACCACACAGCTACACTGTGCCATACTTAAGAAAAATCCTGTGTCAATTTTAAACTGCACAAGTAAATTGGGAAGGCAGAATGTAACTAATCAAACTCGTATTTCCAAGAGTCAAGCCCTAGTAATCTGGGGAATGAAAGCTCAATGGGATCTTTAATGACACAAGTTGTAACAAGATTTAATGGGACCTAAATCTACATGGAGGTAACAATTGTCACACACAGATCAAAGGCACTATTGAGAGAATTTGAGGCAGATTAATATATTTCTGAAGAGAAACACTGAAAGGCAAGACGATTAAAATGACTTCTGAAAGCAGCGACCATCAGTGGAAATCTCCACTGGCAACCAACGGTGAAACAGAAAAGCCATATTACATACCACTTGCTATCGCTGCAATAGGTGGGAGAAGACAGCAATCCTCACAAGTCCAACAGTTCCCACCAAGTTGTGCAAGGATTTGTTACAACTGGTATCTCTGGAGATTTTATTGTTTCTAAATGTAGTTATTTTTTAAGTCTCACACATAGAAAAAAATTCATAGTTTAAAAGTTAGACACTTATGTCAGAATGGATCATTTTTTATTTAAACTAGATCTCCCTCAAAATATTAGCTTGATCTTTTATTGAGCATCTTAATCAAACTCTTTTTAATTATCTAGTAATGAAAGCACTACACAAGAGTTAGGCATTATTATTCTAATAAATAGATCTATTAGGAGCATTCAGTAATCATCTTCCATTTCATAAAATTAAAATGACTTGAAACTACATACACCCTCAAATTAAAAAAAAATAAATCATACATTCCAACAGGATACAGTTCCTCCAATGGTCAGACACAGCTCCAGCTATCTGTCTATAAGCCATTTAAAGGGTTATTTATGCCCTTAATAAAAAGGCTAAACAAAGGCCAACAGAGAGAGCAATAAAACTTACAAATAAAGATTGCTGATAACCGGCAACAAGGAAAACACCAGTTTTCTAGTCAGGAATCCCATCCATAACTGGAACTCCAAGAAAAAAAGAAGTTGCAAAATCAAAGGTCATCTTTTCCAATTCAGATCTTTTAATCATTCCCTTTCTTTCTCTTTAAAACAGTAAAAATAAGCTCAAGGGTGGGTGGGTGGGTACACACACACACACTATACTATACTAGTATAGATATATATATTAGTATTAATCTGACCCTCCTACAGAGTCAGTTTTTAAAAGGAATACTGTTTAAAAGAAAAACTGCAAAGAGAAATATTATTAAGTTAGCCATAAATATACTACAGGTGTGGAACTGAAGCATTATAAAAACAGGTGTTAAAAACCACACATTTTTTCTTTCCCAGAGCACAGAACAGTTTTTGTCAGCTGATTCTTGGAAGTCGTGTAAGAGAGGAACTGCAAGTCATCACATTTACAGGTGCACTAAACCACTGGTTTTACTGCAATTACACTGTGCTTTGAACCATTGCCAGCAGAAGGAATAAAAGAAGTTAAATACAGCAGCAAGGCACATATTTCTGCATATAAAATCCCACTTTAAAAAAGTATTTTAAAAGTAAAGATGATCATTGACATTTTGTGAGTTTTTGAAATTTATGAACTTATTCTGAAATGGCTATGTGAACTTAGAAAAATGAACCCACTATACATTGATGAAACTGTAGTCTTTTTTAGAACTAGATACTATTATGTTAAGTGGCATGTACGTTACAATTTCTGTCATTACCAGTGTGGAAAAAAAAATTATTTCAAAATTAGTGAGCTCTATTTTAGAATCGTATGTAAAATTATTTATCAATTATTCTGCAGACCATATCATAGAATCAGAACTGGAAGAGATCCCGAGAGGTCATCTAGTCCAGTCCCCTGAACTCGTGGCAGGACTAATTATCTAGACCATTCCTGACAGGTGTTTGTCCAACCTGCCCTTAAAAATCTCCAATGATGGAGATTCCACAACCTCCCTAGGCAATTTATTCCAGTGCTTAACCACACTGACAGTTAGGAAGTTTTTCCTAATGTCCAACCTAAACCTCTCTTACTGCAATTTAAGCCCATTGCTTCTGGTCCTATCCTCCGAAGTTAAGAAAAACTATTTTTCTTCCTCCTCTTTGTACAACCTTTTATGTACTTAAACTGTTATGTCCCCTCTCCGTCTTCTCTTTTCCAGATTAAATAAACCCAAATTTTTTCAATCTTCCCTCACAGGTCATGTTTTCTAGACCTTTAATCATTTTTGTTGCTCTTCTCTGGACTCTCTCCAATTTGTCCCAGCCTTCCTGAAATGTGGTGCCCAGAACTGGACACAATATACTCCAGTTGAGGCCTAATCAGAGAGGAGTAGAGCGGAAGAATAACTTCTTGTGTCTTGCTTACAATACTTCTGCTAATACACCCCAGAATGATGTTCGCTTCTTTTGCAACAGTGTTACACTGTTGACTCATATTTAACTTGTGGTCCACTATGACTCCCAGATCCCTTTCCGCAGTATTCCTTCTTAGGCAGTCATTTCCCATTTTATGTGTGTGCAAAATGGAGTACTTTACTTTTGTCCTTATTGAATTTCATCCTATTTCCTTCAAACCATTTCTCCAGTTTATCCAGATCATTTTGAATTTTAATGCTATCCTCCAAAGCACTTGCAACCCATCCCAGCTTGATATCATCCGCAAACTTCATAAGTGTACTCTCTATACCATTATCTAAATCATTGATGAAGATATTGAACAGAACCAGACCCAGAACTGATCCCTGCAGGACTCCACTTGTTATGTCCTTCCAGCCTGACTGTGAACCACTGATAACTACTCTCAAGAACAGTTTTCCAACCAGTTTTGCACCCATCATATTGCAGATGGTAAGAAACTGAATACCACAAACCCTGCATCCTGTTCTATTTACCAATAAGAGTTTGTCTTCACTAGAAGTGCTACACTGCTGCAATGTATCTGGTGAAGATGCTCTATGCTGATAAGAGAGATCTCTCCCATCAGCATAATTACTCCATCTCCAGCAGAGGCGGTAGCTATGTTTCCAGGACAGCGTCTCCCACTTAGGCTGGTGTAACTTGTATCGCTCAGGGGGGTGTTTTTTTCAAAGCCCTGGGTGATGTAAGTTATAGCAATGTAAGCAGTAGTGTAGACCTGCCCATTTTGTACAGAGGCAAAAAGAGAGGGTTATTCACCTTGTGCAGTAATTGAGGTTCTTTGAGATGGCTGTCCCTGTGGATGCTCCGCTTCAGAAGTCTTGACGCCCTGCACTTCTAATCAGAGATTTATCATAGCAGTGCCTGGCTGCGCCACGCACATGCCATAGCCATCCAAGTGGCTACATAGCAGTGCACAGCCAATTGTCTCCCTGTTCCTTCTCTACCTCAGAGAATCGGCCTGAACTCTGAAGTAGGGAGAAGGAGGGTGGGTAGTGTTGTTTTAGTAGCACACATGGATACATCCTGATATCCATTTGGATAGTTTCTGTTTTGAGATGGTTAGACCCATCGAGCATTCTGTGATGGAAGCAAATAGTCTAGGTGATTTCCTACATATTTTTGTTCTCTCATGCAAAAAGTTAATGCTCTGTGAACATCCATTGTGTGGAGTGCAACCTCCCTCCCATCCCCATGTGGCTTAGGAAAAAATATAGGTAAGTAAATAGTTGGTTTAAATGACAGAGAGAGGTGACTTGGGGCTTGCACTTAGGATGCAGTTGTAGGGTTACTTTACCCTTAAAAGCGACAAAGAGTCTTGTAGCTTTCGTGGGCTAAGACCCACTTCATCAGATGAATGTTGTGGAAATCTCCAGAGGCAGGTATAAATATGCAGGCAAGAAAGCAAGGTAAATTCAATCAGGGAGGGTGAGGCCCACTTCCAGCAGGTGATTTTGAGGTGTGAACACCCAGAGAGGAGAAACTGCTTTTGTAATTGGTGAGCCATTCACAGTTAATATTAAGCCCAGACCTGATGGTGTTGAATTTGCAGATGAACTGGAGCTGAGCAGTTTCTCTTTGAAGTCTGGTCTTGAAGTTTGTTTGCTGAAGGATGTCTGTCTTTAGGTCTGCTATTGTATGTCCAGGCAGGTTGAAGTGTTCTCCTATAGGCTTTTGTATATTGCCATTCCTAATATATGATTTGTGTCCATTTATCCTTTTACGTAGGGATTGTCCAGTTTGGCCGATGTACATAGCAGAGGGGCACTGCTGGCACATGAGGTGTATATTATATTGGTAGATGTGCAGGTGAATGAACCAATGATGGTGTGGGCTGATCTGGTTAGGTCCTATGATGGTGTTGCTGGTGTAGACATATGGGCAGAGTTGGCATCAAGGTTTGTTGCATGGATTGGTTCCTGAGTTAGAGTTGCTATGGTGCAGTGTGTGGCTGCTGGTGAGAATCTTCTTTAGGTTGGCAGGTTGTCTGTGGGCGAGGACTGGCCTGTGAAAGTGAGGGATCGTTGTCCAGGATGGGTTGTAGATCACTGATGATGTGTTGTAACAAGGTGCTCCTGAGAGGGGTCCCTGAAGAGGGACGGGGAAGGAAGGTGGGACAGAAATAAAGGGGATGGAGTAGCCCTTCTGTATAATCTCTAAAACGCATTTATCTGTCGTGATGGCATTCCAGACTGGGTAGTATGGTGACAGAAGTATTCAGATATGCTCTGAATGGGCAAGGGACCGTTTCTGGTTCCAAAGTCAGAGTGTGTAAAGGTCTCATGTTTTTGACTACAACTTCACAATGACTGTCTAGAGTTGGATTATTGAGACATCAAAGGCTGATCTTGGTTCTGCCAACGTCTGTTCTCTCTCTGTTTATGCCGCTGGTCGAACTGTCTTTGGGATTGAGAGGACGGCATAGACCGGAACCTCTGGTTATAAAACTTGCCTTGTTTCTTTTTGGTTGCAGGTACTTAAGGTCGCTCTTGTATCCTTTAGGATGTGTAAAGAAAGACACATCGGTTTTGTCTGCAAATGGTTTTTGACCCTTAAAGGATAAGTTCTCAATCATTGCCTGGACCTCCCTTGGGAACCCAGAGAGATGGAGCCAGGATGCATGACGCATGACCACAGATGTTGCGATGGATCGTGTTGCTGTGTCTGAAGAGTCAAGGGCCATCCTGGAGATGAGGGACCCTTTGGAAATGTTCACATATGTGGCCCACAATGTGTTATGTGGGCTGAATAGTCCTTAATTACAACTGAACTGCTGCCTTAACTCATAAGTCTACCCTGCCCCTTATCTCCTCTCCACTTTTTACATGCTCTAGTAACCCTGCCCTAGATAACCTGACATTTGACCCTGCCTCTAACTACCATCTCATTTCCCATCTCCATTCTATTTTCAAGCTTCTTAAACATGCTCTCTCACTCAACACCTTGATTTCCTTTCCTCCAGTTCCCTATTAGCACACTGCAATTTGGCTTTCACTCCCTTCCCTCCACCAAGACTGCTCTCATCAAAAAGTAACCCATCACCTACTGCCACTGAAGTCCACGGGCCACTTCTCCATTCTCACACTTCTTGACCTATGCACTGGTTCAGAAACAGCTTATCACTCCTTCTTCACAGGACACTGCCCACCTCACTTCCCCTCCCCACCCGGCCAAAATACTTCGCTTAAAAAAAAAAGCTGTTCTCCCCCTACCTCTCCAAATTTTCCTTCGACGTCTCCTTTATTAGCTCATCTCCCCCGCCCCCTCCCCCAACTTCATCTGTCTCCTTCAAGACTGTCTCCTGCATCAGGTCTTTTCCCCCATAAATTTTATTTCTGAGTAACTTTATCAGCTCTCACAGCTTCAACTATTCACTTCCCTCTTTCTGTTCAGTCTTGCATCTCTGACATTGCCTCCTAGGATGTCCTGCCATCAAGTTAAGATCAGTAATAAGATTGATCTCCTTAGCTGTCCTCATAATTCTTCATCACAGTTCTGTCAGCCAGACTCTCAAGCACTTGTAATATTACATTCCACCTTCCCCACATCCAGACTTTAGGATATGGTTAATGCATCAAACTAAGTATTTATTACCTGAATAAAATGCATAGGAGCCTCCTCCTGCTGCATAAATGGTGAGGCAAGCAGACATTTACTTTCAAGACAGGAGACATGACGTCATGACAACGTCCTATAACAATGTCTATATAATGTCTATTTTTAATTGCACAAAATAATCAATGTAAAGGTTTCCTTTCCATTACCCTGCCTGGATATATGAAACAGCTGTCTATTTTTTTTTTTTGGGGGGGGGGGGAGGGAAGAGTGGTCATTTGTCAAAAATCTTAAAATGTTTTCTGTAAAGTTTAATTAAGAAAGGCCACTTTGTTTTATTTGCACATGTCAACATTTGGCTATTTTACTCTATTTTGTTTTCAAAATGTGCTATCCTATTCTCATTCTCTTAAAAAAAACCAACTATCACCAACAACCCTGTATCTTAATAGCTCCATTTTTCTCAGCTTTTGTGGACATGGATAATCCAGATCTTTAGCTGCCTCACAGACTCACTACAAATGTGCAATTCTTCTATAGAAGACAAATTGTTAAGTACTTAATTTTTAATTAACAACTTCTTTAAAAACTTCCCAAAATCTTATTTTCATAATGACCTACCTGGTTTTACTAAGAAAAACCACAATATTATTCCAGTTCTGTGGCATCTAAAAGAGGAAGGTACCAATTGTCAACAGGGACAGAGGAAAGTCAAGGGGGAAAAAATCAAAAGACCATGTCTCATGAATGGGAAAACCTCCCTAACAACATCACTGAGCATCCTTCAAATTCCTCCTTATGACTAACCTCTCCTACAATACTTATAGAGTACTCACCAGATCCCAACACCTAAGCAGGCAGTGAACCAACATCTCTGCTTAATACACATTGATTTGCTTACTTTTCTGGTACCTTGCCAGCCTGCCCACTGCCATGTTTGTCTCATCCACACCGAGTCTTGCTACAATATATATTGTGATACTTGGGACAGAGACTATCTTTACTAGTGTCTGGACAACGCCAGGTCTGGAGGAAAAGGTGGGGTGGGGGAAGGGAGAGCCGATTCTTGATTCAGTAGACACGACTGTAATACAAATAAATTGCAGCGGCAAAATTAAGCCATTCAAAAACATAGCTTATTTGAAGAAAATGGTTTACCTCCCATTTCTTTCATGGGTACTAACTAAATCCTTGAAGATTCTTATATCTACAAGTTGTCTTTTTAAAAGGTTACCTTTAATAACTGTATACATACAAAGTTACACTTGGACCTTCTCAACATGTAGTTAATTCTCCTATGAATTATGTATTTAACGGGGGGAAAAGTCACAAATTCAATTCGAGTTTTGCTTAGACGGTACCAAGTATATGAACTTGTGCTACAAAATCATGTTCTTAGACATACTTACCACTAAATCCCAGTTATTTTGTTCAAGTAATGTAATAGCTTCATCAATATTTTCAATTCCGGTACATGCCTAAAAGGAAAAAAAAAAAGTATTAAATGGAGGGGGGGAAATGTTGATTTAAAAACAGAGTTCGGATCAATATTAATTCTTTAAAAGTTAAGTATCTGGGCACAGTCAAAGCCAAGGCATGGGTCTTTGAAGCCTAGAACCATGTGATGACAGGAAGAAAAGGACAGTTTATGTCAAAAGGCTAGCATGTTAGTGTAAGATTTGGGAACCTGGGTTCAGCCCCTGATCCACCATAGTCTTCCTGTATGATTCTGAGCAAATCACTTAGCCTCTCTGTGCTACTGTCATACATGTTAAAGATGGGGATAATAGTACTTCCTTATGGCACAGGAGTGTTCTGGAGAGACAGTTTGAGATGCTTAGATACTACCATAATTCAACTAATATATAAGAATCTAAGATGAACAGTTCTGCCTAATCAAGTCTAAACATTTTTTAAATTTTTAATAAAAACAAAAGCAGATACTCCTGTGCAAAACAAAACAAAAAAAAATAAACACTAACCAACGAATCTGACTGTTAGACTAGGAAGTATGAAGAGCAAAAAAACAAAAATTCCTTCTTGACTTCTGATCACAAAAACTGAGTAACTTTTTTACTTGTTCAAAAATACATCTAGTTGAATGTATAAGGTTTAAGTACTTCATTTAGGTAAATACACCGGACCCTTGCTGTAGTCCAGGGTTTGGGATCCATGCGTGGTCTTGCGCTAAAGCGGGGACCGCATTAACGTGAGGGACACGTTGCCATGGATCCCAATTTAAATATTTAAATTTGGGATCCATGGCAACAACCGTGCTGTACACGGGCTGTAGCGAGGGTCCAGTTTATATAGCCATGTTGCTCTATCCCTACACTATACCTTTCTAGAACCACACAATTTGCCTAATGAACCCACAGTGTTGGGATTTCTTATTATAAGGTATTATAGCAGAATCTTTGGGATTGTCATTACACTGAAGCCTTCACTTGGAGAAGATTATAGATTTGCCAGTTCAGTTAGAGAGAATTCTTTTACTTGTGGTTGGGGGCTGGAGGGGAGGGGGGGGGGAGAGAAAGAAAAACATAACTTTATAAATATTTCCATTTGTACCTTGACAGTGTCCCCTTTAAAACACGTTAAGAGTAAATATTTTTTTAAAATTATGGTAACTCACAGTGGACTGGTACAGTAGATTTTAGCTCAAACTCCCAATTCAGAGCAGGAGCTCTGTTCTATTTAAAATCCACATGCCACTTGCTTTTAGATACCTACATTTTTCTGAACTGTTCAACTTCCAACAGGTAGGGAATCACTTTCAGCTTTGCCACTGAGAAGTCACTTCTCCTCGTATATTGCCCAATAACTGATTAATTAATTATCTAACGCAGTCTATCATACAAGTGTTCCATGGGGGGGGGGGGAAGAGTGTAAAAGATTTGTTACCCAATTATTTCTTTCTGGAATTAATCACTTTACCACAATCCAGCACAAGTTAGTTTTGCCTCTCTTTCTACATACATGTATTAGCATGGTATTGTAAGCAAGAAACGAGACTTAATTCTTCTGCTCTGATTAGGCCTCAACTGGAGTATTGTGTCCAGTTCTGGGCACCACATTTCAGGAAAGATGTGGACAAACTGAAGAAAGTCCAGAGAAGAGCAACAAAAATTATTAGAAGGTCTAGAAAACATGACCTATGAGGAAGATTAAAAAAATTGGGTTTGTTTAGTCCGGAAAAGAGAAAAGACCGAGGGGACATGATGACTGGTTTCAAGTACATAAAAGGTAGTTACAAGGGGGAGGGAGAAAAATTGTTCTTCTTAACCTCGGAGGACATGACAAGAAGCAAGGGGTTTAAATTGCAGCAAGGGAGATTTAGGTTGGACATTAGGAAAAAACTTCCTGTCAAGGTGGTTAAGCACTGGAATAAAATTGACTAGGGAGGTTGCGGAATCTCCATCATTGGAGATTTTTAAGAGCAGGTTAGACAAATCTTAAAATAAGGAGATCTAATTTTCCAGAGATGTTAAGCACTCACAACTCTCACTAGTCACTTCTAAAATACTAAATCATTTATAAAATACTACAGTAGAACCTTAGAATTACAAACAGCTTGAGAATGTAGGTTGTTCGTAACTCTGAAATGTTCATAACTCAGAACAAAATGTTATGGTAAACTTTTGAAAGAACAACTGAACATTGACTTAATACACCTTTGAAACTTTACTATGCAGAAAAAAATGCTGCTTTCCCTTTATTTTTTTTCCCAATAGTTTATGTTTAACATAACACTGTACTGCATTTTCTTTTTTTTGTTTGTTTGTCTCTGCCGCTGCCTTATTGTGTATTTCTGGTTCCAAATGAGTTATGTGGTTGACCGGTCAGTTCTTAACTCTGGTGTTTATAACTCTGAGATTCTACTGTAAATCTAAGTCACTTCTAAAAATGGTCTAAATCCCAAGAAAGATGTCGTCCTTCTTTGCTAGTTCTATCACAGGAGAGCACAAGTCTGTTTACTTTTTTCCAGTTGAAATTACAGTAATTAAGACAAACACCTCAATAAAAAAAATTGTGATTTTTAAGATATTCAGGCTTCTATACTGAAATCACATCACTTAAGACTATTTAAAAATCAAACCAGTCACTGTTCAGACACTCAGAGTTAGATGTAAAACCTGCACCATCAAATACAACCAAAATTATCAAGACACTTCCCTGAGCTACTATAAAGTATCAAGTGCTAATGATAATTATTTAACATTAAAAAGTGACTAATTACTGTTTTCTCAGCACCTTATAAGTGACATGCTCCTAAATTCCATTGAAATTCAGTTCTATTCGGTCACTTTTGAAGTCTCTTTTCATTCTGGGATTCTGCTTATGAGTCATTGTTGAACTACAATATCAAATTTGGTCAGCTTACAAGTAAAAATGTGATTTTTATTTTTTTTTACATGTCAACCCTGCAAACTTCAGGTGACATCTGACAGTCAAGTTGTGTTCTGACTCATGTCACAACCAGATTCTTCAAGTCCAATGTTGGTCTTTGATTTATGACTACAGTTGTCACACAGGAGTAACTGAGGTCAGAGTTTATCATGCAGTTGAAACTTACTTACTTAACAGTTCTGTTGAAGATATGCAATTCAGAACAGAATCCTACTCATTTTCTCATAGTGATGTTTAGCCAATACAGGTAACAGGAGTACAGCGGGAAGTAACAAACAGTCACTAAAATAAACAGACGTAAAACTGAATACACAAAGGAAGCAAAATCTGTCAAATAAAGTAGGGGCATTTTTACATAGGGCAGTCGTGCACATTGAAATGCTCTGCTTACATGAGGCAAATCCTTAAAGCACACAACCTGTACAGAGTTTCAAAGAGTTCGCTATGTACTGAGTTAGTACGGACATGTGCACACTATGCTCTTTTACACTATTTTGACAGTCTTCCAGCTGCCATTCCACACTGCTTTACGTGCCATCATCACCAACCTGTCTGTTTACAGTGTGCTCTCCACTGTACCAGGGTCAAGTTGACTGGATGTAGCACCCTGTTTAAATGCTGGCATGCAGCCAGGACTGGTCAATTTGCTCCTAAATTTGAATACTTTGGCATTAAGGTGGTATTAATACAGTGGAACCTCACAATCCCACACCCCGTGTTTACCGTGGTAGATTTTTTTGGACCTCGATCGTCGTGGTATTGCGGGGTTCACCTGTATAGCCGTGTTACAGCATTCTGCATTCATCTGATTGGAGCCAAGTAGAGGTCCTTGATCTCCTCATTATCTCAGGAGATGCAAGTGTGCATATAACGCTTACCAACAAGCACTGAAAGATGCATTCACATCCATCACTATGTAGATGGCCATGAGGGTCACAGCTGGGATGCTATGCAGTGCTGCACCAAGAGCAAAGAGAGTGCTGGAAAGATGGTGCTCAAAGATGGTGCTGTCTCATCTTACATAATTCATTACAGCAAGTAGCTATGAATATCACAAGATACTAGCATCACGGATGTTTCCAGACCCCTCTGCATGTATGTATGTTACCATGTCAATCAGGCTATGATGCACCCTGGAGAAAAATCCCATTCGGTCATAAACTCTGAGGCCTCGTGTGCAGGGGGCACATGGGTCCCATAAATTGTCCCAAAACAATTTGGGAACCCCATTTGTGCAATGCAATCAATAATTTCCTGCCCAGCTTTACGACATGTTGCATCAGTACCTTTTTCATAACAACATCCATCTGCATCACAAATGGTTCCGGTCAGTCAACCCATCCATGCCAAAATAAATAGCTACTGACCAGTGAGTCAGAAGTGGCCTCCAGATGGTGACCTGTTTCTGAACAGTTATAGGAACTCATATGTTGCTATGCTGCCTCTATAGCTTCGGGGAGGACTCAGCACTGATCTGTAGGAAAGTTGCCTTTGCCAGCCTAAAATCCTGATGTCATTACAGGTCACCACTCCAGGTCTACAGAACAATCCTTTCCCAGTCGGTGCTTCTTTCCCAAGCCCAGAAATGGCACTGCACTGTATGAAGCTGCTCCAAGAAAAGTTTGTGCAGGCGCACTTGCTCAATATCCTCCTCCTCCTCTCCTTGCTCGTGATGGAACAGCCACTCAAACAACCCCTCCACACCAACAGTTTCTGCATATTCACGATTGTCAGAATCACTGTGGGAAGCATTGCTTTTTCCACGCTGGCCGGCAGCAGTTTGAAAACAGAAGTTTCCTCTCAAAATGGCAGTAACATTAGATAGCAGGAGTGGAATCATGGGAGTTTTGGAGTTAGACACACACCCCCAAGTCCCAAAATTCCATTGGCTTCCAGTGAATATCCCACAACCTGTCACGAGAAAAATCTCAGAATGCACAAGCCCAGCCACAATGCAAAGGACAGTGGAATACCCTCCCAGAATGCCACAAACTTACTTCACACAAAGTCCCTGTTGTGTGTACACAATTATACAGATTGAAAATGGAAACAGCTTCTGTGTGTATGCTACCATGGCAGTTTGGCTACTGCAAACTAGCCAGTGCACTACAATTCAGTGCATATTATAGCCCACCCATGTAGACAAGATCAAAGTCACTTTTCAAAATAGAATCTCACTTTTGGAAGTCTTAAGATTGAGTTTTCATGGTCTATAATAGCAACACAGCATTTTTTAAGGGCCCTAACTTCAATATTGATGTAATAATGAAGTAGGTAGTTTTGTTTAACTTCTGATTTAGACTTGCACCAAGTGAGACTTCAGAACTGCTCCCCAGCTGAACAGACAGTATGTGAGATAACTAATATCCAGTTTGGTTCTGTCAGAGATTCCCCTGAAAAGGTTTTCCTCCACCTGCCACCATTCATCTATTACCCAAGTTTCCATTTAGCACTGTTGGTGTGTTTGGCACTTTACAAGAAAACAAAAGCATTAACCATGACCAGATGATCTTAAATTTTATATGGCATGATAATGCAGGGCCTAATGAAACCATAAATCATAGGGAAGAATAATTAAATAAAGAGATGCATAACACTGGGAGTCTATTTCTTTATTTGGTTAATGTGATGGTAGTCAGGGTCATTGATGGAGAGATTGTGGAAATAAGTAGGTTTGGGTGGAGAGGAACTTATGCAGCGTACAGCATCAGGAAGGACAATTCAGGAATAAGCAGAAGGGCAGGAAAAAAAATGATGGGTGCTTGTGTTACGATACAAGAGAGTACAGCTGCAGTTTTGAGTTAAATCACTTAGAAGTTTGTCTACCAAAATAGTTACAAGGTCATTCTGTACCGACTAACTGTTAAGATGGGGCATGGGAAAAAATACCATCTTGGAGATAACTGGGGACTAGCCTCTTCATAGATCAGAACCAGGATCATGAAGGATTTGACACAGGTAAGCCCCTTTGTTTTCAGCTTAAGCCAATTTTTACTGCAAAATTCCCAGGTTTTACAAAAAGTATTATTCAGTTTTTTCTGATTTTCACCCTACTTTTGTATCATTCAAATATATAAAAAATAATTGTTTTATGAGGAAAATACAATACATTGCATGAGATACAAGTCTTACGATAATACCTCAGTCTGTGTGTATATACAACGCTGCCTGTTGAAGTAAGGCTACGTATTAGTCTAGAACAGGGGGAGCCAACCTGTGGCGCCGGAGCTACATGCAGCTCTTCAGAAGTTAATATGTGGCTCCTTGTATAGGCACCGACTCCAGGGCTCGAGCTACCAGCGCTAACTTTTCAATGTGCTCACTGCTCAACCCCTGGCTCTGTCACAGGCCCTGCCCCCAACTTCATCCCTTCCTACCCCCTCCCCGGAGACTGCCATGCCCTCGCTTCTCCACTCCTGACCCCAGAGCCTCCTGCATGCCATGAAATAGCTGACTGAGAGATGGGGGGGAGGCGCTGATCAGTGGGGTTGTGCGACAGTGAGTGCCTATGTTGGGGCTGGAAGTAAGGAGGAGTAGGGAAGGTGGGTGGAAGGTGCTGGGAATGGGACTGGGGGAGCTGGTGGGGGGCTGCTGATGTATGACTGTGGCTCCTTGGCAACGTACATTGGTAAATTCTGGCTCCTTCTCCGGCTCAGGTTGGCTACCCCAGGTATAGAAGATACACACAACAAACAAACAGGCACACACGCAAACTCTGAAGTGTGTGCACATCTGAATGTACTGATAAATCTGACACCCACCACATACACATTTCAAGCTGTTAGCAGAAACAGTTTAAAGATCTGATACATTAAAATGGGAAGAAAACAAAAATCTGTATCAGAATACATTTCAGAACACAAAGAAGAACTCAAAAGTTTAAAAAAAACCCAGAAAAATATGAAGTTGAGTGCAAATGGTGTGACCAATTATTAAATGTAAATATTTATAGGCTAATACAGTCGGAGCCCGCAATACCAGAACGATTGGGATCCAAAAAAAAATAAATGATCACAATCAACGTGGGGTCGCAGTATTGCAGGGTTCCACTGTATCAAAGCAGCGCCCACCGCTGACATCGGGAGCCAGCCACGCCCTGTGCTATAAATGGATTCTCGCTATCACAGGACGCAGTATTACGGGGTCCGACTGTAGTTCTAAGTCTACAACAGTAAACTGCTTATTCAAATGAAAAGTTTTATTTGGGGATTAGAGATATATTGTTTTCTTAAACTCAGAGGTGGCGTGTTTTGAGTGCTGTTTTAGTTCTGCAGCAAACCACATTGATAAACAGAATTCAAAGCATTAATCTACTGCATACTTCCCTACACCATCTTTCTGTCAACCAAAATAAACCCCCAAAAATTATGTTTTTTTACACTGATTTTCACCTGTTTTTGTTGTTGTGATAATGAACACTTATAAATTCCCAGAAAAAAATTTAAACTAAAAATGAAGAGCCCTAGACATAAAATAGAAGTCAGTGAACTACACCATGTAGCACTACCTCCTGTTTGATCCATTTAGGAAGGTGTTCACTTTGTTATTAGCCATTGCAGTTTCTATGTGAACTCTGCAGTCAAACGCAGTTAGGGCATATTGTGGTAACCCAGTCTGGAAGTGGAAAACATGCAAATTAATGTGGCTAAACCTGTGTTCGAGAGAAAGGGCAGTTTTCAACTAGCAAAAAAATGAAAGGCATTTCTGGCCTCAACTGCTATCAGGATATCTACTCCGGAGGGGATTCCGCATGACTGCGCACCCGCAGAAACCTCTTACCCCCCACAGAATTCCTGTACTTCCCTCCATAAAACGGCAGGGAAGCAAAGGGAAGATATGGGGGGGGGTTGCATGAGGGGCACATAGAATTACATGCCACTGCCCCCCTCTCATTTCTGAATAGGGTGACCAGCTGTCCCGATTTTATAGGGACAGTCCTGATTTTGGGGTCTTTTTCTTATATTGGCTCCTATTATCCTCCACACCCTGTCCTGATTTTTCACAGCTGCTGTCTGGTCACCCTATTTCAGCTGGGCAGCTCTGTGCTTCCAGAAGGAGACTGTCTGGGCTCTGCAGACTCTGCAGTTGAATGTCGCCTCCTGGGTCCTCGTGCCAGCCGTGCTCCCCTTCTGTGTGCTGGAAGCCTTTTTTCTGTGCAACTGTGAGTGCCTGTGGTGGGATTGGGAGTAAGGAGGGAAAGAAAGGGGGTGGAATAGGGCAGGGGGAGGCGAATGTGGGAGTGAGGGGAGGAGGGTGGAGAAGAAAAGGGGACAGGGAAATCACAGGGGGAAGCAGGAGTCCAGCATACAGCATCCTCTCGACAGCAGCTGGCACCCCCCGTTAAGCAGGCCCATTGAACCTTCACCCTCACAAGCTTTACCTGCCTACACCTACCTGGACCCTTCTGATGAGCCCCCCACACCTACATTTCCCCACACAGAAACCTCTCACCCCACACCTGGATCCCCCCACACTGAGCCCCTCCATACTTGGATCCTGCTGAGCTGAGCCTGCCCACCCACACCTGGCACAGAGGGGCAGGGCCTCGGGGTGCATCTGGAGCAGTCCCAGCCCTTGCACTGTGTCAGGGTCAGATACAACCTCATTGCCAAATTCCTTTAAAGGGTGCGTTCGGGGTGATGTCCCACCTCAATGCAGCCTGGTGCTCCCCATTGCCATGCTGAAGCCACATTTATTTATTGACATTTAATTTTTGAAGAATTTTAAAATATTGTGCACAGAACTTTTTGGAACAGAATTCCCTCAGGAGCAGGTATACAGAGCAGCAGTAATCCAACAGACACCCTTAAGGGTGTGGTCATAACTCCTGCCAATTTCTCAGCATGTTTTCCTCTTCCTAGAAAAATTAGCTTCATCTCAACCAGAATACACTTAGCCAACTTCCTTCCATCCTGACTCGGATTTCCTTCAAACACGTGAAACACAGCGCTGTCCATGCTAGATGAGAAAAGGAAGAAGAGCTGTGTACAGTCCGCATGTTTTTGGCAGTATAACCCATGGCATTTCACAATCTAACTCAGGGGTCGGCAGCCTTTCAGAAGTGGTGCGCCGAGTCCCCATTTATTCACTCTAATTTCAGGTTTCACGTGCCAGTAAAACATTTTAATGTTTTTAGAAGGTCTCTTTCTATAAGTCTATAATATAGAACTAAACTATTGTCATATGTAAAGTAAATAAGATTGTTAAAATGTTTAAGAAGCTTCATTTAAAAATTAAATTAAAATGCAGAGCCCTCCGAACCAGTAACCAGGACCCGGGCAGTGTGAGTGCCACTGAAAATCAGCTTGCATGCCGCCTTTGGCATGCATGTCATCTGTTGCCTACCCACGATCTAACTTCTAGTCTTAAATAAATGTTGACTAAAAGGCAACAGGGCTGAGTCCTGCAAGACTCCAAAGAGGAGACTGCTTGGGACAAAGAAGAATCTGTCCACCCTTTGGGGTCCAGCAGAGGGGAATGAAGTCAGCTTTAATACAGCTCCATCCACTGATGTAAGATCTTTTTGACAAGCCAGCACATTTCATGTTACATGTGTCAGAAATCACTGATAATTTGAACAGAATCTTGGGCGGGGGGAGGATGTCTTGCCATGGCCATCATTCACCAATGCAATCAAAGCTGTCTCATTGCTATAATCAGGTGGAAGTGGAAGTGGTTAAAAATAGCGGCAGAGACCAAAAGTCTGCTCACCCCAGCTTTCTCAATAAACTTGCCTCTGAAGAAGCGATTAGTAAGCAAGCAGCAGTTAAAGAGTTCAAAACATCAAAAAGGCTTTTTGATCACAGTCCAGTTCACCATAAAGGCTGGTAGAATTCCCTGACTAAGGGTGGTATTATTGATCTTGGTCAAGCAGCAAGCTCTCACTAAACAAGAGGAACATGGCTTTTAGTTCACAGATGGTTTCCCTGAAATGCAACCTAATATATACAGAGTCTAGGGGCATAGAATATATCAGCTTGAATCATGAACAAGTTAAATCATGTACACCAAATTTTGGTTCTTCAATGGACCTTTCATCTCCAGTAGGTTAGCAACATGGTCTGCTTTAGGATCCTAGCACTATACAGATGACTGAACATGAGTACTTGTTTACAGGATCTGCGTATTAATGAGCCACTAATGTACATCACAATCACATGGTAACAAAATCCCCTGCAAAATGTAGTAGACTGGAGTGTTCCAATGATTCAATATGCCAATTCTAAATCCAAGCTGTATCTTCAAGTATTCTCTATTTATTGTATTTAGGTAAATGGCAATCCCACACTTCCTGATGCTGGTAATATTTCTGACTTCCCTGTATTTCTTTTGGACCAACCAGGAAGCTAGTCTCCTGAAGAACAGGTGTAGATGGCAAGGTCTATCTCTGTTGTAAGAAAAAGAGCACATCGTTTTCCTATGGCCTTTGGTAGCAATGGGTTGGTGGCAAATGTAAGTCCGCTGGTCTTGTCCTGTACAATGCTGCTGCTGCCAGAAACTTGTGGTCCCTCCAGAGAATTATTTCTGCACCTTCCTGAGATCAGCTGACAGGAATACATCTATTGTTTGCTCCTCTAAGACACAGCCTATCCAGCAAAAGATAACGTACTTCACATTCCATAAACCTTCACTTATGGATTGCCGAGTCTGCCAATTCACTGTAGTTTAGCAAGAAAAGGCTTACTTTTATTTGTTGTCCCCATTGCCATCCTCCTATATCCAATTCGTCTACTATTATTTGTATTGCAGGAGCACTTAGAGAGCCCAACCAAAATTGGGGCCCTACTGTGCTTGGCTCTGTACATTTGCATAGTGAGAGACAGTCCCACCCCTGGATTCAGAGAACTTACATTAATATACAAGACAAAGGATGGCAGAAGGAAACAGAGACATGGGAAAGGGAAGTAAGTATGTAATCCAAGTCACACGAGAGGTCAATGGCAGAAATGGGTTGTGATCTTGACTCTATCTTCAAGTCCAGGGCCCTGCTCACTAAATCAGTAGTTCTCAATTTTTTCCATACCAGGAACCCCTTTCCATCTCATCAGGATATTCTTCCACTTCCCAATATGGGAAGAATAGAGTGGTCACAAACCCCAGACTGAGAACCCATACACACATCTCCCCTCTTCAGGTATCTTTCTAGACAAGCAACATAGGACCTAACCATTCTACTAATCTATCTTCTTGGTTCAGGGGTGCATCAGGATAGCTACACCAAGCATGCTGAATGGAAGAAGTTGTTTTGCATTGGATCAAGTCTCCTGAGGTCTCTGACTCTGTTATGGAAAACTACTCAGCAGAGGAAAGAACACCTCAGCATCCTGGCATCACAGCCAAATAAAGTTGTTTATGAGATGTTCAAAAAGTACCCTTTTATAGCAAGGAGACAGTGAAATCTGGTGAAAAATCCCATTCCATGAAGCAAATTCACTGTTACAAATGTTCAGAAAGGAAAAAGAAAAAAGAAAAAGAAAGAAAGAAAGAAAAAAGGCTCAGCTTCCTGGAGACAAGATTTTTTTAAAATTACAGGATTTAAATGATTTGCTGTACTGGAGAAACAGCTAGTAAAACAAACTAGCTACTTCCTCTCCCATATCTCACGGAGACCTAAGTGAGTAAAAAGGCCAGTAATAGGAAGATCTGGAAGTTAGTCAATGGGAAATTCCCAATGCCATCTACTGGAAGTCAAATGTAACTACCTCCAAATCCTTAACTAGAGAATCCCCACCCATATGCAACAAATTGCCGGACATACTAATAAGTGAGAATCCCTGCTTTCGGAGTCCATGCACTCATTAAAACAATTACCTTTGCAACAAGTCAACTAAAATAAAATAAAAACACAATGGACATTTTACGAAAGCAAGTAAAAATCATGAATTGTAGTAATTAACTCAGTCAAGCAAGTTACTATGAATAACTTGTAAATCCTAGTACAGGAATAAAACATATTTCAAATTAATCATTAAGACAACATTTTCAAACTTGGGTCAAGATCCACAAAGGGATTAGACTCTGCCATCAGAGCTCTAATCACCAGGCTATGAAGTTATTTTCACTCTCTCTCTCTCTGACCCAATGATTCTTCAATTATTTATCCACAGTGGAACAGCTTCAACAGGAGAGATGGAGGGAGTCCCACATCAGAATATCCCATAGCCCAGTGGTTACAGCATTCTCCTAATAGATGGGAAACCCCTGTTGGTATCCTCTCATCCAAGCAGACAGAATAACAAATTAATCCTGGGTCTCTCACATCCCAGGGAAGTGCTCTAACCACTGGGTTAAAAGGTAGAAGGTGGGCACCACCATAACCTCCTCCAGATAGGTATGCTCAGAGCACACCTACTGGATTGAGCCACACAGGCAAAACAGGCACTCCTCCACCTATCTTCCCACAGTTTGTGGATCATGGTGGGGCTTAGCCAGGAGATACAAGTCCAGAGGCTTACAGTGAAGCAGCAGTGTGCATCCCAAGGGACAAACCCAGGTGCCTAGGGAACTTTTACAGCAGAAATGTAGGTGCTGAGTGACTGCAGGTATTGACAGGGTTCAGTGGCAGTTGAGGTTTTGTGGATCACAGTGGCACCTAAAACAGTTAGGTGCCTGAAGTTAACCACATAAATAAAAGTGGCCTGACTGGAAATCAATGAAGTACAGCTTTAATTGACCAACTTTAAGTATCAAGTTTGAAAATTGTGGTGTAAGAACATTCAGCACGTAGAACAGCTAAACGGAAAGCCTATCCTCACAAAGAGAATTTCAAAAGAAATCAAACTAAGACATTAGAATGGAACTGTTATTCTTGTAGTTGTAAATCAAAAACCTAATTTGTAATTCCACAGATTTGCAATTAAGTTTTGTATTGCAGAATTTAAACAAGCCTACAGCACAGAGTCCTCTTCAGTAATAAGTTCTGCAGTGTCAGAGCAGCCACTTCTCCAACTGGCCTATGCCACACACAATACAGGCTTCATTAAAGAAAAAAGAAAAGAAAAAAGAGATGAAACCGGGAATAGACTCCATGAAAATAAAATAAAACATTCTTAGCACACAGGAAGATGAGACTTTAAAATAAAAAGATTCTTTGCTATTTTTTCAAAGTAAAGTTAGACACTAATTTATCAATATCCACATGACTTAAAATGGAAATACAGCAAAAGAGTATTAGGTGGCTGTACAATGTTTCCACTAAAGAACATGAGGGTATGATTTAAAATTTTCCAGTGGGTACTCAGTTACATTGTATATGAGAGAAGCAAATAAATGAAAGGCCACTGCTGAATCTGAAGTTGTTTAGCAAAGAACAACCACGTACCAATCTTATGATGATCCCAGTTTCTTAGGAACCCCGCAGATGAACAGTATTCTGGATCTACCTGGAACTCTTTGTTCAGCTTACCATAGAAAACATGTCTTCAAGTCAAGGTCATGGCATGGGAGTGCACAGAAATAAAAGCACGCACACTCACAGACTTTAAGGTCAAAAGGGACCATTATGATCATCTAGTCTGACCTCTTGCACAATACAGACCACAGAATCTTATCCACCCACTCCCGTAATAAACCCCTAACCTGTGTCAGAGCTATTGAAGTCCTCAAATCATGATTTAAAGACTTCAAAGTGCACTCCAGCTGGCTGTCTTCTTATCAGAAGACTAGAATACGAAAGCATACCAAATTTCTATTTGTAATTTAACCATACATGAAAAAGAGGGGAGAGGGTTATTTTGCTTTTTAATTTGTCACCAACTATACTCAAAGACCCCTATTGCCTAATAGTTATTTAAGACTTGAATCTCTTCAATAGCTCAACACATTAGTATAAAAAAAAATGGAGGAACTCACCATTTAAGTCATTGTCTGAACTCCAACATTTTATTATATATAAAAATAATATATATGTAGGGGGCTGTTTGGCTGATTTTGTTCAGGTTTGTTTGTTTTTTTAAAAAAAGATTTTATTTTTAATCAGATTTATAGAGTTTGCAGAACTTTTTTCTAACTGATGTTTAGCAGGTGGATTTCAGAAGCATGTACAGAAATGGCTTGATCGTAACTGCTATGAACTGTGTTTAATACAAAAACTTTTTTCCATCTTGTCCAAGGTAAACATTAAAAAACAAAACCTTCATGACAACAGCTCTGAAAGTCAAATTTAAGAGTCATCTATCAGACTCACCCAAATAAAAGGGATCTGTGAATACAATAAGAGGCAGTTTGAAGACTGAGTCATCTGGTAAAGTAGACACAGATTTGCAAAGTATTCTTTAATAAAAATATATCAGTATACTTACCGGTATCATAAACACTGACATAGCTCCTGGAATTTATGCCAGGATAAGATTTTGCTTAGTGCTGCTCTTCTGCAACTGCTTACAAAGCTCTCATCCCCACAATATCTGAGCACCTCACAATTATTAATGAATTTTATTCTCACAACAAACCTGTTGATTGGGGCAGTATTTGCCCCATTTTACAGCTGGGAAATTGAGGCACAAGGCAGTTTATGGTACTTGCCCAAGGTCACACAGAAAGTTTGTGGCTCAGCCATGGATTGAAACCACATCTTCCAAGCCCAGCCCCCTTTTCTTGTAGAGTTGGCTACTTAGATTATACACTATTTGTATTCAAGACTGACCCAACTTCTTAAGAGCTTTACAGAAGATATTTTACAACCTCTTGGGTTCTCCTTAAACATTCTACATTTCTCTTCCCTTATTCTTCATTAGATTTACTTGGGTTTGGTCCTGCTTTGAGCAGGGGATTGGACTAGATGACCTCCTGAAGTCTCTTCCAACCCTAATTTTCTATGATTCTAAGATTACTAACAGTTGTATAAAAAGATAATATGTTTAAGAGATCTTCTAATTCTTGGGATTTATTCTGTCTGTAAAATTATTCTGCTGTATATGATTAAATTCCCACAACCACTAATTGTTGTCACCAACAGTTTTAAGATTCCCAATTGAGAATAAGAAAGAGGAAGATTAAATAAAAACTGAAGCTGAACTGATGCTTTCCATATGCAAGTATCCTTTGCAATGGAGAAAACGTTTTCTTAAAGAAAGCAGAATTATTGTGAATTAAAGTGTCAGTTATTCAGTTACAGTACTGCAAAAACAAAGAAGTATAACAATACCATTTAAGGAGAATTCTGTCAATCAACTTTAAAGTTTTGCAAACATGAATAGGCTACAACCGGTAAAAAAATTCCCAGAAGCATGGTTGTGATCTGCTGAGGTGGTAATAGACTAGAATATCCTGATTTAAGAAGCCACTGCTGTTCTCCCTGTGCTTCAGATTCTAATGTGGTGGACTGTAATGTTTTATATTCAATTTTAAAACTATCCAATAAAAGACAAGCAAAGACTTTACATTCTTGTTTTGAAGTTGCTTTATAGTACATCTCCCACAAACTTCAGATTTGCCTAAATGTTTTCTGACGGCGTCCTTGAACCCACAGTAAAAAAGAGCTGCTCAACCAGCCAGGCACACAATAAAGACTCCTGGATGGTCTACTCTGATGGACTGAAGATGTGTGACCAGCCTAAAAGGCCTTTAATTTCTCCAGGGCGTGGTTTGGTTTGAAAAGCATGTTGTCTTCAAATAAATTCATTCTGAAGTTAAGGATAACATATGGCTCTCTAGTCCAGTCATCTGATGTACCATTTCCTTTCATCCAGGCTATGTGGGACAAGTACTACCTGAGGAGGCTTCCCACCCTTTTCATGCTGGTACTTTGTGGTAGTCAAAAGTTGGAGGTTCACCTAATGGTTCCACCCATTTAAAAAAAAAAAAAAAAGTGGTTCATGTCCTGCCACCACCTTAGAGAGGCTTGGGCTTCTACAGAAAGATGAATTTGTGGATTAGAGGAACTTACTCCTGTTATACAGTAGACTCTCGATTATCCAGGATGATAGGGAAAAAATTAATCCTGGTTAATAAAATCCCGGATAATCACCATCCATATGAAATATGGGGAGGGGTGGGTGGTTCACCAGCCACCCTGCACCGAGGGGAGAGGGTGTTGGTTCACTGGCTGCCCTGTGCCCTAGTGGGGTGTTTTTTTGTGTGTTCTTGGGGTGGCAACAAAGCCAGAGCCGGCTCTGCAAGTTACGCGTAGTTTTTTTTGACATCCTGGTTAATCCACATCCTGGTTAACCCAATCCTGGATAATCGAGAGTCTACTGTACTATAAAAGCAAGAAACAGAGGTATAGAATGTAAGCTGAACCTTATGTACCTCTCAAATACTGAGGAAGTCACCAGGCTCACAAGATGCAGAACTTCAGCTGAATCAAAGAGGACCAAGAAAGCTTTCAATACTACATATAAAATCAGTTGTACTTAGCCCCTTCAGAGTGTTGAACAGGGGTCAAAACAAAATAACAGGTTCCCTCTTTATTTAATCAGGAATTCATGCAGGGTAAGGCACCAATTATTTGAAACACAGAGTCCTGAGTTATCTACATGGTTGGCCCGGTCTCCAAGCAGGTGCAGTCCTACTTAAATCCTGCACCCTGAGAGATTCTGTCACCACCTTAGTGGCATTCCAATGCGGCATCACTACTTATGAAGATAACAAAACAAGGCGCTCTCTCTCAGGAGTTTATTATGAAATTCCAACCAGCTCCTTGGCCAGATCTCATTTTACACTAGAGACACTTTAGAGGCAAAGAAGGTATCAAGAATTATGTTAGCATCATCAAGTAACCAAATTTTATATAAGTAATGGCTGGCAAAAATGAATACAGGATGCTAAATGGCACAGCTTTAGGGATAACTAGACATTTGATAGGTGGCCTGCTGTTCTGAGATATTTATCCTACATGTTAAGATCAAACTACTGTACTCACGGGCACTCCCAAGAATACAGTAGACTCTCAATTATCCAGGATGAGAGGAAAAAAATTAATCCTGGTTGATAAAATACCGGATAATCCCCACCCATAAGAAATATGGGGAAGAGGGGTTGGTTCACCAGGCACACTGCGCCAGGGGGAGGGGGTGTTGGTTCACTGGCTTCACAGCGCCCTGGTGAGTTGTTTTTTGTTTGTGCTTGGGGCGACAACAAAGACAGAGTCGGCCCTGTGAGTTATGCATATTATTTTTTGACATCCTGGTTAATCCAATCCTGGATAAATCGAGAGTCTACTGTATGCAAATAGCATCCTTATAAGTCTCTGTGATAAAGTCCCTCCTGTGATGTAATTTGTCAAAGGCCTTTTGAAAGTCTAAATAAATTATGTAGTTAGGATGTGTGAAACAAAGTACTGTCATGGATCAGAAACTGGCTAAGAAACAAGTTCTGTGCTAGGACTGGTGCATAATCTTTTAATTAATCATCAGAAAAGGGATTAGTGAGGATGAAAAATCTGCAGGTGACAAAATTGTTCAGGTTAGTTGAGACTAGAGAAGACAGAAGCACTTCAGAGGAACCTATCAAAACAGAATATTGTGGACCATGCATACACCTTATTGGGTTATTTACTGATATGTTATTAGAACAGACTCTCTAAAGGCTAAAAATCTTTCCCATAAAAGCAAATGTGACCGTTTGAAACCTTCATTTACCTTGGAATTCACTCTTGGTCTATTTTGCTCACCCTTCAATAAGTTCACTCTGCTTCAAACATACGGAGAGAAGGAAATACAACCTTCCATTTACCAAACATTTTGTAGTTTCAAAAATACATTTATAAAACATTTCTCTGGCCCCAACCTTTGTTTTTACAGCATGAACAGTATAATTAATCTGACAAGAAATACAACTCATGTGAATGTTAACATAGGTCATCTACCCAATTATATATTGGAAAAGAGATGAACCAGGCAACTGGTCATGTAACACACCTACATGTAATCACCTTTGGTTCTGAGAAAGTATTTAAACTTTAGACTTTTTCCCCAGAGCACAAGAATGGCCACACTGGATCAGACCAATGGTCCATCTAGCCAGTATACTGTCTTTAGCAGTCAGTGCCAGATCTAATGTTAATGCAAAATAGGACATATGTGAAGTGGGACAACAGCCATCACTCTCTCATGTGACCACACAGGTTAAAATATAGTCTGTCTGATTAAGGGCTTGATCCTAGTCCCATTGAAGTAAGCATCAAAAACCCCCATTGATTTCAATAACAGGTCTCATATTCCTCAATACTTTTAAGCCCACTTTGAGCCAGAGGTATTTGACTCTGCATATTCTGGTGAGATTCTGCAGCTAGTTATGATTAAATGTTTTGCTCTGTACAATTATATAAGTGTTTTTCTTCACTTTCCTCTACATTTTCCCCTAAAAAGAAAGGGACAAGATTTTTGTTTAGAAGGGTGGTTTACAGGACATGCAAACCACTTCTCCAGCATGCATATGAGCTGCTTAAGAATGCAAAGATTGACATTGACCACCTATTGTACACTAAGACAATAACTTTCTCCATGGCAAATTAATCCTTTATCAAGTCCCCTCCTCCTGTTCCACTCATGCCAATATATTGGTTAAGTGCTAGTAAATATGAGACCACACATTTTTAGACACCACTGCAGAGAGTTTGATTGAGATGGCTGTTGAAGCATTTAACACTTGTAAGTTGAAACCTGCTCTGGGAAGAATTGGTCTCTCCTCGGCCAGTCCCCCAAAGGGACTAGTATATATATTATGGAATTTGAATTTTAGAAACACAAAAATGTCAAATGAGTACATTTTACATATTCACAAGCATATTTCCTATTCCTTTAAGATAAAACCTGGTGGCCTCATGGCTATGCCCCAATTTATTCCTCAGCCAGCAAGGAATTCAAATGCTATGGAAATTAATCTCAGGCCTACGAGAAAGAAGTGCTTATACTTGCAGACAGCTCTCTCTTTTAAGAGTATAATCTTTCCAGTCTTCCTAGAAGTAACATGGAATATTAAAAGTGGAGAAAGTCTCAGGACTCCAACAGCAATGAAGCAGACTACCCACCCTGCCCCAGGCAAAAAAGGAAAAGCAAATTTGGTACGTAATTCCTTCACGTGACTGATGGTTTCCAAAGTACTGTTCATACAAATAAAAAAACACTTATGTTGTATTTTTCATTACCCAAACAATCCCCCACCCTTTTTCACTCAGGGAAAATGTATACCTAGCTCTTGAGTCATGGGTATAATCATGATATTTCTTTGTTGAAAGAATCAAAACTAATTTCATTAATATGACAAGTGTTAACTGACATGGCATTTCAGCAAAAAGCCTACTGCTACCACTCCTAAAACAATATGATAGGGCTGTTTCGGTGACCTACTGCCCCAAATACCTACATGAGTGTGCTGGCAGACCTGATGACATGATTACTGTGGTGTGAAGAATCTCTTCAAGCAAGTTTAGTAATGAAACATCATAAACTTCTTTCTGAAGTTGAATTAGTGCTCCAGATTGAATTACTATGGTTTCTCATACTACGGCTCCAATGCCATGTAGTATTCTCATTCATCTCTATAAATGTCAGATAGTATTTCTAATTAAATATCTACCGTCGCATGGGAAAGAATAGCCAGCCTCACCATCAACAGTCAAAGTTGTTACACTAATAGTTTAGCATTCCAACTGCTCTGGTTTCTAAAAAGGACATCATTCTTACTCTCAGTCTTCTTCAATTTGTGATTCTTCTGGTTCTGTCTTTCAATTCATATCCTGTCTAAAGATCAGAGAGGTTACAAGTAAATCAAACTAAATTTGTACTGAAGAAGGTGAGCTTTAGGACTTCAGCTGAACAAGGAGTAATGGTCTCAAGTTGCAGTGGAGGAGGTTTAGGTTGGATATTAGGAAAAACTTTTTCACTAGGAGGGTAGTGAAGCACTGGAATGGGTTACCTAGGGAGGTGGTGAATCTCCTTCCTCAGAGGTTTTTAAGGACAGGCTTGACAAAGCCCTGGTAGGGATGATTTAGTTGGGGACTGGTCCTGCTTTGAGCAGAGGGTTGGGCTAGATAACCTCCTGAGGTCCCTTCCAACCCTGATATTCTATGATTCTATGACCATGAAAGTATCTAAACAAGTTAAGTGTTGGTTCTTCAGAAAAGCATGAAAAACAAAAGACAATACAAGCAAGGTTTTGGGAGAAGACAGTGACAATCACAATAACCAAGCCACAGAACATTAAGCATACAATATGCTTTCGTAGTCTGTCTTGATATTTCATTTCTAGTGCTAATTATATTAACAAAACCATTTGGGTAGCAAACCAAAACGTTCAGTTACCAGTACTAATGCTGTTCCTGCTCCCTAGCACCAGAGCTGTAAAATGTAGGGTTGAAGCTGTAAGCAGGGAAAGAAAAGCTATTATATACATTAGACTCATAAGTATAAATTTCAGTACTTTAAGGTTGCCTACAGTTCTTTCTTTTCAGAACTTTTAAGCTTGTGCTGTAGCTTTTAACCTTTAAAATTGATCTTTATACAAACAGGAACTAATCAGAATTTAATTAGAGATCAATTTTTTTCATCCATAGACAAAATGTAATCTGTACTATCATCCCTGAAATCCTTATGAAAACACTTTAAATAGTTTGTCAGTGTGGGGTTAAATTGATTTTTAAAAAGGAAAAGTATAGTTTCTGATAGCATACCCTTTAAATACTATGCTCTGCATTTTATTTGCTTCAGGTGTTGTTTTTTTAAATGTAGAAGGATTTTTCCAACTCCGCTATTTACTTTTATAAGATCTTTTCAACAAGGGAGAATCTGATTTTATAGGGCAAACAGTAAAACTATACACAAAGTGCTGTCAAATGAACAAAAACTGAAAAATGGAAGGAGGGAGTTTACTATATTTCTTTCCGTTATAGTCATATCAGGTGTCACTTGTAGCAATACTAGGTTCAAAGTTTTCAGGCCAGCGTGATTTACAAGTTGTCCCTTTTAATAAAACCGGAGTTTTGTAGGCAATTGTTAGAATGATAAACTGTAAACCCTGGCAACTGCAAAATGTTGGAGCGAATAATAATTTGAAGAGACTATATATACACACACCCACTAGAGTCAAGGTTTAGATAGCAAACTCTTGCCCCAACTGATTGGAAAAATAACGGATCGTAAGCCACAATGGAAACGCACCACAACACATTCATGCAATATTCTGGCTAGAAAGTTTAATGCTCATAAAAATTAGGAAAGAAAGAATCTGCAGTTATGATTCTACAGTAACTAATTCAACCATACTGCAGATTCTGTATACACTGAAGCAGCATAGTGATCACAGATGGCAATAGAACATATTGTAAAGTGAAATTAGTAAATAATGATCGTCCTTTGAGGTAAGAATGAGAAGCTCTGTGTTTTGGGTATTATTATTATTAGGGAGGGCGATCTCACAGTTGCTCTAAGAATCAAATATAGGAGTAGTCTGACTTGTGTCTAGATGGTTGAGATTTCAGGGAACGACTATTTACCAGAGATCGTTTATTTTATTGCATAGGGTCTGATGAGGGAGGTTGGTCTCATCCTGCATCTTGAAGCCACTCCTCTCGCAGTCCTTCCAAGAGTACAGCAACAGGAAACCCAAAGAACTCCCTCTTCTGGGGATACACAAAAACATGGAAAAGAAAGGCAAAAATAGGAGCTGGAGAAGATAAGGGTCTGCACGATGACAAGAAAGAGGTCTTCTGTGGATTTGTCATCTCCAAGACATCTTCATGCATGGTAAGCAGCTTTTTGACTCTTTGCTAGATGTAGAGAGAAAATTCCTGGGGCCTTTTTGTTTTTCAATATCCTCACTGGAGAATGTACCTAGGTATTTCTATTGCTCTCATTGCCTAGTACCTGAGCACATCACAAATATTAATGAATTTATATTCACAATATCCCTAAGAGGTAAAGCAGCATTACTCCCACTTCACAGTTTAACTGAGGTGCAGAAAGATTAGGTGACTTGCCAAACATTATACAGGAAGTGTGCAGCAGAGAGAACAATTGAATCCATATATCCTTAGTCCTTGTAATGTATTACACATAAGACCATCCTTCCTCTCAGGAAGGAAAGCTAAGGACACCAATTCTACTAGGTCTTCAGTGTCCTTGGTGGAAAGTTTCTTCTTCAGGGCTCTGGTTGAGAGGCACTTTCCAACCCCCAGCATAAGCAGCACGGTAGGAGTAGGAGGGAATAGTCTCAGCCTCCTACGGTATATCAAAAGTTTCAGCTAAATTTACATTACACCAGGCCTGAGGTAGCTCAAAATTTATACCAAAGTATAGGAGGTACATAAAATGGCTTAAAGACATCTCTTCCCACCTTTCCTCTACCCCAGATTCCTGCACCGATGATATTGTAACTGTAACAGAATTTGGCCCAATGTGTCAGTACATGGAGAGCTAATTAAAAATAAAGAAAAAAAATTCAAAAGCCAGCATCTAGTCTTCTTTTAAGATGAAAACACTGTTCTGAAAACAAAATGTATTTTCTCAGTTATAACTTCAGTGTGTGTGGATTTACAGTAGACTCTCGATTATCCAGGATTGGATTAACCAGAATGTGGATTAACCAGGATGTCAAAAAAATATGCGCAACTCGCGGGGCCGGCTCTGGCTTTGCTGCCGCCCCAAGCACACACACAAAAAACCCCTACCAGGGGGCAGGGCAGCCAGTGAACCAACACCCCCTCCCCCCCGGCACAGGATGGCTGGTGAATCAACCCCCACTCCCCATATTTCCTATGGATGGTGATTATCCAGGTTTTTATTAACCAGAATTATTTTTTTCCCTATCATCCTGGATAATCGAGAGTCTACTGTACTAGTAAAACAAAAAAAGGTTCTTGGATTTTATTTTTAATAATCCCAGCAGGAAACTAATAATGTGGGTTTTACTTAAATTACATGAACATACTATTTGTCCTTACATAATTATACCAAGACCCATAAGAAACAGTTTAGTAATCTAATCATCATGTTTATCTAAATGATATTCTAAGTATCTAGCATATTTGGAACTGCAAGTTACAATTCCAGTAGGATTAACTCAACCGTTTGTTTTACATATCAATCTCCAGCTAACAGGAACCCAACAAATTCGCAGACACTCGCCCCTTCCAGCTGCTCATACCCTGAAATGTCCTGGGTGCTGTGCGGGTAGGCTGTGGATTTCTGTTGCTCTACCTCAGGGGTCAGCAACCTTTCAGAAGTGGTGCGCCGAGTCTTCATTTATTCATTCTAATTTAAGGTTTCACGTGCCAGTAATACATTTTAACATTTTTAGAAAGTCTCTTTCTATAAGTCTTTAATATGTAACTAAACTATTGTATGTAAAGGTTTTTAAAATGTTTAAGAAGTTTCAATTAATTAAAATGCAGAGCCCCCAGGACTGGTGGCCAGGAGCCGGTCAGTGTGAGTGCCACTGAAAATCAGTTTGCGTGCTGGCACGCATGCCATAGGTTGCCCATCCCTGCTCTCTCTCTATCCAACAGCCTTTCATCTGCTGGCATAGGAGAGAGTCTAGTATCAGAGGGGTAGCCGTGTGTGTATTTCTGCTATTTCAACTTTATTTAAGCTTTCTCAAGCAGCAGCAAAGTGATATTTACCTAACACATTCCCTGATGCCTCTGGGGTTCTGAATTGCTACCGTGAAACTGACAGAATTCTGAAGCATGAGAAAAGTTTATGAACAGCAACAGAGCACTGGAGTTGTCTTGTCGGCAGATTTTGGAAGTAAACACTGCATCGGTTACACATGATTCACCTTTGGATATTTATCTTTGCAACAATAAGGACTAGAATTTTATTCTTTTGTTTTTTTTCCCCCCAGTAACAGTTGAGAGCTTAGATTCTGCAGAAGTTGAGGGTACTTTCCCAAAATAATTTCTTACTCCAGATGGGCAAAAGGATCTTTTAAGATTTGCTCAATTACACTGGGCCTAGTTCTACCAGTTGTTACACCACATCTTTTCATAGAAAGAAATGTTCTCCAGGGAACATTTGAAAACAATTAAAAAGACAACAGCCATGTCCTAGGTCAGGTCTACATTACCAGCACTTTATTGGTGTAGCTATACCGGGAACAGAACACTCATAGCCACAACCCCCTCCAAGCAAAATAAACTACACAAGATCACAATTTGCCAATATAAGTATGTCTACGTCAAGGGCTTTTGCTGGCACAGCTATATTGATCAAGGATCACATCTCTTTATGCCCTTGACAGATAGAGCCATGACACCAAACGTTTGTAGTGCGGACCTAGCCTTAGTTACACTGAAGTCAGTGGAAGTTTTGCAATTTAAATTAAACTAAAATTGGCCAGTGTGCCTTTGGAGCAATTCTTTCTAAACTCACCTACTTGCAAACAGAGTCAGTATCTGGGCTCCACAAGAACAGAATGTTTGCTTCTTAGATCACACTAATGCTATGCCACATCCTACCCATGGAAACATAGAGGAACTAACTTTTTTTTTTCTGAAAAAAGTTGTTACACATAAATACTGAATACCGAGAGAACCATATTACCCACAATGCACCTGTGCTTTTAAATTCAGGACATTCCTTTTTAATTTGATTGTAAGTTCTTAATTAAACTATAAACTCTTCAGAAGAGAGACCAGCTTTTACTCTGTGTTTATATGGGGCATCTCAATTCTGATTGAAGCCTCAAAGTTATATGATTTGTGTTGCTGTAGCTCTTTAGGGAACCCAGTCATAGATCAATGTCTTGCTGTGTTAGGCAATCTATATATATAAAAGTCAAATGGTGTATGCGTGTATGTATGTATGGGTGTACGCTTACTCCTTCCACACTGTTTGAGCTAGAGACTTGAAATTTGGTACAGTTAGAGGTCTTGGGGTCCTAATGACCGTAAGAGTCGAAAAATTTTCAAATCTCACCTCTGACGCCCCCCAGGGGTGAAATTATTTAAAGGCCAGCTGCTGTTCTCTGTGACATAGTTATGATGTCATAATACCCCCTCCAACAGACACCGCACTCGCTCAGCTCTCTGACCCCTCCCCCCTCCGACGGACCCCGGAATCCCTCAGCTCTGTGCCCCCTCCCCCCTCCAACGGAACTCCGGAATCCCTAAGCTCTCTCCCTCCTCCCCCCTCCGACGGACCCCGGAATCCCTCAGCTCTCTCCCCCCTCCGACGGAACCCTGGAATCCCTCAGCTCTCTCCCCCCTCCAACGGAACCCTGGAATCCCTCAGCTCTCTGACCCCTCCCCCCTCCGACGGACCCCGGAATCCCTCAGCTCTGTGCCCCCTCCCCCCTCCAACGGAACCCCGGAATCCCTAAGCTCTCTCCCTCCTCCCCCCTCCGACGGACCCCGGAATCCCTCAGCTCTCTGCCCCCTCCCCACCTCCGACGGACCCGAGTTGGGTTTGGTCGGAGGGTAAGTGAGGTAGGGGTGTCGGGTTTGGTCGGGGGGGTAAGTGAGCCGGGGGGTGTCGGGTTTGGTCGGGGGGGTAAGTGAGCCGGGGGGTGTCGGGTTTGGTCTGGGGGGGTGGGAAGGTGTCTGGGTGGGTGAGGGGTGGGGGTAAGTGAGCCGGGAGTGTCAGGTTTGTTCTCTGCCCCCATCCAACGGACCCCACACTCGCTCAGCTGTCTGCCCCCTCCCCACCTCCGACTGACCCAAGCAACGCCGGGTATTTTCGCTAGTTTAAAATAATATTTTCCATTTCCCACATAAACTGGAGATATACCCTCTCTTAGCTCCTTTAGTAATGTATATTCAATTCTCTATTTAATGAATTTATGCTATCGACTTCAAGTGTTAACTTTCTGCAGTTTGCCCCATATTCCTGGCACATACTAGTGAAGAAAGTCTGAACTGCATTTATGACAGTAATTAACACTGGTACATACTTAAATTTACCACCATGCATAATCCCACTGAGGTCAGTGGTACTATTCACAGCATATAAAGTTAAGCATATACTTAGTCTTTTCATGAACAGGGCCTATAAATAACAGGTTAGGCCGGGTGCTTATGCAGCCTGCTTGCATTAATGTATCCTTTTCATTCAACTTATGGTGTACAAATAACCTCATTTATATCTTCTTAGATAATTACAAGTTTAGATGCTTTCTCTTCATAACATTTGCCTTCTAAAACTACTTGAGTAGTCCTATTCTCAGCTACTGTTATTGGCTCTTAATCTAGCCACATGTAAACCTCACAGTAAGGTAACTAAAATAATAGAAAACATCTTGAGTTTTTTGTTTCTAGTGCTACAGAACACAAAAAGTAGTTAGAATCACAGTCAAATGAAAAATTAAATATTAAGTATCAAATGCTCTTCCCACTGAAGTCAACAAAACAACTCCCATTGACTTCGGTAGAACAAGGTGATGCCCTAATTGTTTCATGAAAACACCCAATGATAAAAATTTCTGAGTCCAATGGAGAATTTCTGTGGGGATGGGAGCGCTTGACATGTTAAAAATAATTACAATAGTGGCCTTTGCTTGGTAATTTTTGTAAGAGGTTTGATAAGCAAATCCCCTCCAAATTTTATCCTTTCCCATTTAGCAAACACTAATTGAACAGAATTGCAAATAACTGTTTTGTTTAATAGTTTCCAGTGTATACAATGTAGTATAACAAAATATCTTGCACTACTATTCTCAAGGATCAGAATAATATTTGTTAGTTAAAAAACATAGAAAATACAGCAGAGACAGCATACAAGATTATTTTGGTGAATCCCCCCCCCCCCAAAAAAAATGGCTTCTGTTTTATTTTGTATTAAGTTGTTGATGAACGACTAGCAAATTTAAAACAATACTAGAAATTTAAAACAAAGTGGTCTCACTAATTCATAGCATTTTAGAGATAAGGATCAAATCTGGCATAAAAATTATTGACAATGTCCCTTTAACTAATGTAAGCAGTATCATTCCATTGGAAGCAGGAAAAATTCAAAGAGGGCCAGAAACACAGTAGGTGGCTACTGAAATACAAAAGACAAATGAGAAGCTGGAGAAGAAAGGGTGATTTAAAAGGGGGGGGGGCATTAGGAGACATGGTGTTACCTGGAGATCTGGGTTCTGTCCTCATCGCTACCATTTATTATGTTTATTTGACACACCACTTAACTGCTCGTTGCCTCAGTTTCCCCATTTGTAAAACTGAGGTAATACTTTCTTGCCTTTAGCTGCACATTTATAAAGCTACCCTTTGCTGCAGTTACTCAGCACACCTTTATTTAGAGCTTTAAGATCCTCTTAAAAAAAGAGAGAGAGAGAGAGAGGCTATATAAGTGCAAAGTAGTATTATTAAAATCAATCTGAAAAGTGAATAGGAATTAAGCATTCTGTTTTAGGACTCTGGTAAGATGCACACACCAAGGCCCCAATCCTACAGCTGGATTCACACACATGATCCTCCAAGCAGCATGGAGTTCCAGACCATCAATTAGGTTTGGCAAGTTTCTGCCTACATGGATACAATTGCAGGCATGGGGCCCAGTCATTTTCTGTGGTATGTGGAGTTACCAGAACCCTCTGAAGGAATCATAGTTTAATTACATATAATTGGGGTATGGTGTTCCTTACACATTACTGTTCACTCCAAATATTTAAAAAAACAGGTTGCCTGTAAAGATGTGTATTAAAATATCAAAGTAGATAAACAAATATCAGTCATATAGTCAAAGTCCAATAAAAGGAAAATATCCACCATCATCCCTGTCGAAAACATGACCCAACATGTCACAGCAATAAACAATAATAGATTGCTTACTCTTATTATTATTACCACCATAGTAACTAGGAGTCCTACCCCAGGACCAGGGTCTCATTGTGCTAGGCACTGTACAAATAGAGAACAAAGAGACAGATTGTAAACTCTTTGGGACAGAGACTAAGTATAAAATAAGAGACAGACAGAAGAGTACAAAGGAACAGTGAGACAAAATTGGTCACATGACAGGTAGTGGTCTCAACACACTAGCAGCCTATTCGTTATCAAGGTTTTTTGTAGGCATCTCAATAGCGGAGAATATTTTTAAAGAGATATTAAATTATATTTATGATCAAATAATTCTTAAGGAATATATGTATACAGACACATACTAGAAGAAGATGTAAAAAAAGCTTTTTAAAATAAATAATAGATATAATCATCAAATGAAGCTATGTTCCTAGTGAACTGCTCGATCTTTTTGAAATGTAGAGGTAAAGACCTAGGCCCCAATCCTGGGAGCTAATTTAAGGTCTTTCCATGCACCAGATAATAGACATGGCTTAAGAATTAAAAAAATACATGAAACAAGTACATGCAAGACAATGAAATCAGACAGTTTTCCAAGTTGTTTGACACATATACACACCCTCCGAACTAATGTCAGTTTAGTGTATCCTTTAAGAGGAGAAGGGAGAAAAGTAAATACCTGCTTAATTGATTCATGGGGAAACAATATAGACAAATAAACTACCAAACTATTACACTGAACTAAATACCTGCAAACCTGTTAAATATCACTTTCATTTGGGAACACTTGCTTTGGGATTAAGATAGTCTAGGGATTTATTTTTTTAATTCCCTTGTATGGTGAAAGGCTTCCCAGTGAATGTATAACTCTCTACAAATATTTTATATATATTTCTTAGTTCTTATTTAAGAAAACTTCCTACTCATTCAAGCTACCACAGGGGGAGGCAGCCATGGTCCCAGTGTGCTGAATGTTTACTTTATGATGGAGATGAGCACCCATCACCAGCACAGCAAGTGGCCTGTAGCCAGCTAAGTGGTTACACACAGTGACCATTGGCAGAAGAGATGAGTTTTGTATCCTGCAGGATTTTGCCTGGACGGGGCGAGCCGGGCGATCGGTTTGGGGATGGGGGCGGGGATGAAGGTGCCTTTAGAAACGGCCTGTGCGTGTTTCGAAGGCTGTTGAGCCCCACACCCCGAGTTGGGAGAGCAGGGCAGGTTTGACGAGGTAAAACAAACGAGCCCACAGCTCGGGGGGGGGGGGGGGGCTCCACGCCCCCAGGGCCGAACCCGGCACAAAGAAGGGGCGGCTCTGAAATCAGGAGAGAGGCCGGCAGAGGGGCGGGGGGCGGCTGAGGGGCGGGGGGCGAAACGTACCTGAAAATCTGCCAGGATCATTTCTCGGTCCATGTTGGACGCCATTGCCGCCGGCCGGGTCCCCGGCTCTCGTCCGCACCGTGCACCTGGAGCCGGCTGCTGCTGGGCACCGGGGATGGGAGGCTAAGCGCTCATGGGAGCTGCGAGCCGAGACAATCCCCCTGCTGCTCCCCCGCTCCCGGGGCCGCTCTTCGGGCTCGCTCCGGCGTCGGAGAACGGGGGGGGGGGGTCCCCGGCGCGCGCGGGCGGGAGGAGGGGGCTCGGCTCCGAAGGGGGCAGGGGCGCAGCCGGCCCCTCTGAGCAGCGCCCTCCGCCGCCGTGCCACAGAGAGGAGGAGGCAGCGCCGCTTCCTCCCTGGCTCGCAAAGCGTCTGTCGCACATTTTGCCTGTCATTGAGGTCGCAAAGAGACGCTTTGCGGCTGCCACGTGACCCTCCTGTCAAGCGCCGGCGAGGCGAAAAGCCGAGCGGGGAGGGGGAGGGGTTGTGTCTTTTCGGCCGCCCGGCCGGGAGCGCGGCTCGCGGGGCCGGGGAACGCGGCAGAGGTGGAGCCGCGGAGCCAGCCGCCGGCCTCGAGGGGATCGCGAGGGTCGCCCGTGGCGAGACGCGCGCCGCAAAAGCGTGCCCCGCCTCGGCGCGGTTAGAACCGGCCTTGAACGCAGTCACGACCGCGGGGAATGAAGCTGGGCAGGGCGAGGGGGCTCTCGGCCCGCGTTGGGGCCTTTCCTGGAGTCATGATCTGCTTCGTTGTACCAGGAAACGTCGCCCTACCGGGCTACGTCTAGGCAGGGTTGGGATAGCCCTGGGGGGGGCAGGGGTTTAGAGAGAGAAGGGGGGCAGGGGGAGGGAATAGCTTGTATTGGATTAGCTCCAAAGCGTGTCTCTTTCACCTACAGAAGCTTGTCTTCAGCTATATACTGATAGGGTGACCGCTAAATACAAGAGGATACAGATAGTTCCGCATCTGTTCAATCTTGTCTTTAGCTGTGACGCTCCGAGGACCTTTCCCAGACCTGAGGACTCCAAAGCGTGTCTCTCTCACCTCTAGAAGCTGGTCCAATAGAAGCTTTTACCTGGCCATCTTCTAAATCTCAATGTCATTTGAGGGTTAAAAGCCCCCTTTGAAGTAGCTCCCCCTGGTTATGAATGTCTGCTTTATTTTTCAATGAGAATCAATATCTTGATTTATTTTAACTTCATCCATTTTGCTTGTCATTTTGACACAGCTCTATATTCATGACACATGTTATTTCACGTTTGAAACAATTGCTCATCGGTATGGTGATTAGGGTATTTCTTTGTACATATTTTCTTGCAGTCACCAGTTTGACCTGGAACACCTGTTCCCATCTAGCATGACAAAGACCTACCTGTATTTATGTATGTTGTAAATTATTGTGTGTGCCTGAATTAAGGTGTAACTCAGTGGAACTATGAGCCACAGGATGAAATGTCAAATCATTATTGTCCCATTGAGGCCGAAGCAAGATCCATTTTCCCCTCCAATTACACTCCGCCTAGAAAAGCCTCTCTCAAAGAGAACACCCATAGAAGTGTTTTTGCTATCCATTGTGATTATAATTAATGCAGGACTGAGTTCGTTTTGCCTTTCTGTACCACAATATCTGGTTTCTTTGTATATAAACAGATTGTTACTGATAAACAAAGCAGGTGCTTTCGTTGTGACATATATAAATACAGTGATTCAGTTCCAAACCAGATTAATTGTTCCTTAAACATATTTTCCTTTAATAATACATGATTTGTTCTATACTGTGACTTCCTTTTCATGAGAGAAAAAAATAAAAGGGATGGCTAGATGTGCAAGATGAATTTCTCTGTCCTTGTACCTTCTCTCATGTGGGAAACAGCCCATCTGACATAGGTTTCATAGTGTTCTGACCCAACAGATATGAATATGCATAATAGCCCTTACCCTTGGGTTTCCCACAACAGCACTTGAGGTCTCAGCTCCATTACATACAATCATTAAACTTGTTTCATAATATTTATGCTAGTCCTAGTTTTTTTCAGCCTTGTTTGTTATTTTTAAATATATGTCCCCTCATGTTTTCCATCTCTCCTCTAGCTACATACACAGTTTGACTCTTTAACTGGCTAATTAATTCAATTTCTAGTTACTTTGCTGACACTTAAGGTCAAACACAGAATCATCACACAGCCAACCTAACATTACACCATGCACAAGATCTACATTGCAACATATTTGCTATTCTGGATATTCTTTTCTAGAATTATGAAACTAACAATGTGTAGTAAATGTCTACTGCAAAACACCCCTCAAGGTGGCCATTTAGGGATGGGGGTTAGGGATAGCTCAGTAGCTTGAGTATTGGCCTGCTAACCCAGGGGTTGTGAGCTCAATCCTTGAGCCGGCCATTTAGGGATACATGGGGCAAAACTCTGTTGGATGATTTAATTGGGGATTGGTCCTGCTTTGAGCAGCGGGTTGTTCTAAAAGTAGATCTTCTGAGGTCCCTGATATTCTTTGGTTTTAAGATACATAAAGTTAGTTCTTGACAGATTTTATTTTCACGTTTTTAAGACGATATATACAAGCCTGTTCAGAATATATGGGCTTCCTGCTGATCATCAGAAAAATAATGGCAGGATTTATACTAAAAGGGAGGAGGGGGAGGAGAAAAGAATAAGTCACAATGGAAGCCATTAAAGAAGGGGTTGGTGATTTAGGTTTAGGGAAATAAACACTACATGCAAGTTACAAGCTGCAGACGAACATCGACAAGTTTAACTGTGTCTATTTGCAGGTTAGACCATTTGCCCACAAGAAAGCAGTAAAATAACAGGACATAGAATTATTAAGGCACATTGCTAGATGCTAACAAGAGCAGTGATCCTTACTATGCATTTGGTTTGTTTCATACCACTCGACAACCGTTTTAGAATGTCAAGGTGAACTATGACAATAGCAAAGTCCTACTTGGGATGGAAAGCAAAATATATCATTCATACTGGATATTCTAATTTGTCCTACTCCTGTTCCAATTCATATTGACTGGTTTTGCAGTAGAGATTTACTTACACGTTGTTAGTTTAATAATTCTAGTTTAACTTTACAGAAGAATGTATAGATGACACAGCTATTACTGCCACACTCCTTTTTCCACTGGTTGACATGACAGACAATTCTGTACTATATAGACAATGTGGTTCAATACCTAAAGACAGTATACACTCAACTATAAACAAATCTACCCAGTATTACCACAAAATAACTATAATAAAGGCTGAAAGGCAAGTTTTGTAAATTGGATTAAAGCCAACTATTTTCTGTCAGTCATTTAAAATTGTAGTTTAGTAAATAGCGCTGTAATATTACTCACGGCCATCAGCTGTAGTCAAAGGTTAGTTACTTGGTGCTTATCAAAGCAATATTTGAAGTGAAAAGTATCCATCTTAAGTTAAATAAAGAGCAGGATCGAGGTCAAAATGAGATGAAAAATGCTAAACCTACGTTATGTTACATGCAGTCCACATTACAATATATAAATAACTTCGTTTATTCCCCTCACAACTCTTAAATACGTCCCCAAACTGGGTGTCCCCTATACACATTGGATAAATTATAAATTGCCCTTGAAAGAGAGGGAAGTCAGGTGGGCACATGTTTCCAGTACTTCGTGCGGTGTCCGATGATTATATCTGTCTGCAGAGGGTTTGCGGTTTTGTTTTTTTCCCTAGTGTGTTGGACGCTGATACAGCTCTTTCTGTTTTATGAGATACAATTGTTAACTGTGATTAATTAAAACAATATGCTCCTTCCTACAGACATTTTAAAAGGACATAAAAGGCAGCAGGTGGTATTTCTGCTTGGTCAATTTAAGATGAAAAAAAGAGGCCCTAAGTGTCTCAAAGTAAACTATTTTTATGACGATGACCAGTCACTTCTGTTAGCTGAAATTATTAACAACAGAAGGATTCTTCTTCCTTAAGTGTTGTATACAAAAGACTAGTAAAAGAATATAATATTTATGGGTCAACTTCTGTAATGACTTAACCTACATATAATTCAATTAAAGTTAATAGACTTGAACTAGGTGTAAATCAGTGCAGAAGTTATTTGCAAACTACCTAGTGAAACACCCTATTCTAAATAATATTGTAATATAATGCCTGTGCTCAGAAAATCAGTTTTATTTAAAGCATATATTTCTGGAAATAACATTGAAGGTAGTTAAAAATCACATTTCTGCCTAGAAAATTGTTAGCCCCTATTGTTACTTAGAACACGTAGGTTTAGCATAACGTCATTTTAAAAAGTATTTGCTCTTGTTTCGTCTTGTTTGCTTTGTGCATTTGACAACAATGTGAGGCTAGTCAGTTTCACTATTCCCTGTGCTATCCACCGTATCAGCCCATTCATCAGCTTCCCTTGTTGCTTGTGTCAGTTTTTCACAAAACAATAGGGAAAAGGAAAACATTTTCAAAATAGGAAAACGGGGCTGTGAAGCCACAGAACTTTGCCAGGAGACTCAGATGCCTAAGCAGTACTTCTAACTACGTTCAACTTGCTTTTTGACTGACTACATTTCAGATTGACATGTCCCTTTAAAAGCAAATTATATTTCTAGCATTAAGCATCTTAAGTCAGGCCCTGGGCTTGCGCTGCCTACGCATACAAAACCTGCATTGTTGTCAATAGGAGTTCTGCCTATGAGGAAGTCCAGGATCGCCTCCTTTAATTATCTGGTATTGTTTCGAAACAGTTCTCTCCAGTAACATCATCAGTTAGCCAGAGTGTGTATTAAAATGAACGTTTTGCTTATGCATGGAAAATAGAATGACAGAGTATTTATCAAAGGAACATATTCGCTATACTTCTGTGGGCGTCCTGAAACTGACGCCGAAGTACAGCACACTTTTCAGAGCGATGACCTGTGCGGAATTCAGGTTTCTAAGGCTCACTGATTTTAGAGCAATTCAGTATTTAAATACGTCTACCATTCAAACGCTTTTAGTCACCTCTGGCAATAAAATCCTCACTCCCTCTCATCCTTGCTTCTTTCTCCTTTGACATACAAGCGGATCCCGCATTTCTTCCTTTCTGCCCATGTGTCATTTTCACTGAACGTGGCACTTTTCAGTTTTTCGAGGATGCTCGAGTCAAGAGAAGCGAAGGTTTCTGCCCCGGATGATCGCAGTTCACAGTTGGAACCACTTGACATTGACCCTTGCGCCATGACCTTGTCTTTAGGAAGCTAGTGCGGGGACCTGGAAATTGCCTCCTGTCGGGGTGATCGCCACCCTCTCTTGGCCCGACGCTGTTCTGGTGGATTTCGAGGGCACGTCCCACATTGACTGCACTGAGAAGAAGGACCGGGCCCGGTGACCCTTCTCTGGCTCCTTCTTGCGGACACGCACCTCTGCCCTGAACTATGTCTCGGCAAGAGAGCGTGGCAGGGACGTTGCCTGGGCCCCGGGGTCCGTCCTGCGGGGATTGGCCCTGCAGCAGTGTCAAGGGGCATCTCCTCTTTAGGCCTCACCAGCGGGCCTCTGACAGAGCAATCTGGGGAGGGGGGGGTTGTTGGGGGGGGGGGGGTTGTGCGGGCGCGTGAGTTTAACCTTGGCCGCCCCGCGCGAAGCCAGGCGCTGAGGGGGCAAACGGCCGCTCCGCGCGCTGGCCCGGGCGGCTGGGGCCTGCGCGCCGCGGGCAGGCGAAGGGGCGGGTGTGCGCCGGCGCAGGCCTTCCTGCTCGCCTGGCGGCCGCACGGCAACTCCGCCGCGCCTCCTTAAATCTCTGCCGTTACACGGTGGGCGGGTAGTTCAACTCAAAAAGCGCTCAAATTTTTTTCCTTTTCAAAAAAAGCTGATGAGGGTCAAAGCGGCGCGGGGGCCGGCGAGGGAGACACCGGCCGGGGGGGCGACAGGCGCCGCGAGTGGCCGGGCACTGCCCGGCGGGAGGGAAAGTCGCCGCTGTCACTGAGGCGGCGGCTGCTTTGCCGGGCTGGGACTGTGGCCCCGCCAGGTCGCGGCCGCGGCAGCAGCTGGGCTCGGGAGAGCCGGACTCGCGCTTCCCTGCTCCGGGGAAGGGGGGTCGGGGACAGCTCGCGGCGCCCCGCAGAGCCGCTGCCTTCTCCCGCGAGCCGGAGCCGAGGCGCCGAGGCGGGAAGGGCTCAGCCGGCGGCTTGCAGCCGAAATGCCGCCGCGGACCTCGGAGATCGCCCCGGTCGGCTGGATGGAGCCTACGCCGCGGCTGGGCTTCCCCTGAGCCCCGACAGAGGCGCTGGCCCCGGCATGCAGCAGCGCGGGGACCGCCGCAGGACCCGGTGCCCTTCCGCAGGCGCCGAGCGACCATTGCTGGGGGGCCACGGACGCGTTCTCCGCCCAAGATTTGCTCCGCTGCAGACCCCGGGACACGTCCGGGTGAAGGCGGCTCGCGTGTGAGCGGTGCCGCGGATCCGTCTCTCCGGGGCTCCCCCCCTTCCTTTTTCGCACCCTTGGCTTGGAATAAACGCACTGAAGCGGGGACCCCCCCCCCCCCCGATAACGGCTGCAGACGGCTTGGGAAGATTTCTCGGCGAAGTTGTTCCTGCTGAGCCGCAAATCTCGACTTGAATAAGGGTGGGTTGTTTTCTTCTTCAGTCTGAGTTAGTCTCCTAGGTATGTGTATATATGTTATCTGTAACATATAGAAGATATGATAGAGTAATATATTCCCCCTTTAAAATGCCAAAGTCCCTAATGTGAGTTGCTCTCCGTGTAGAAGCAAAGAAATATTCTTTCAAGTGGAGCTGCAGTTGAATAATCACGTGTGAATTTAGGGGCGGGCTCTTGGCAAGCAGTTTTTTACGAGTATTTACTACAAGGTCTACTCCAGAAGATTAACCATCCCAGTCCTTCTGTCAGTCTCCGATGTCACGCCTGGTTAAAAAAAACCCCAAGCTCACCTTGTTTCGATCGTCAGTCACCCTAAAGAATGGCCGAGGCTTTGGGGAACGAGTTGACGTCCGCAGCTGCAAGGGGGGACCTAGAGAAACTTACTAATTTGTTGCAAACGAATGTAAACGTCAATGCCCAAAATGGATTTGGGAGGACTGCGCTGCAGGTTGGTATCCAGAGAGAGAGAAAATATTTCAGCACTGCTACCTACGTGACCCGCGTTGCAGAAAGACAAGGTTCTAAATAGGCTGGTGTAACAAATTTTCTGTGTTTTTTTTAAACTAGTTGGTTGCCATATTTTATAACTTTAGTGGCTCTAACTCCCTAAAATGACGTACTTGAAATAAAACTGGCCCCAAACCATTATTTTAAACGGGGATCATCCTCGATATCAAATAGACCGCGAGTTTCATCCAATTTTATTATGGGGGGAAGGGGAAGGAAGGCAAAGAAAAGATTAGCGAGATGAAAATAAACCATCCTAGCTGAGCACTGTTGCATAGATTTGTAAACACGTACGGATTGTTATTTGAGCTTTTGTGTGGTTTCGAAAAAAACATACGGTAGAAAAATACATTAATTTTCTCGATTATTTATTCTGGAGTGGATGGTACTTTTCCTTTATGCGATATTTGTGACGAATGACCTTTCTGCATTTGAAACATGCTGCACAGGGACTGCGTACCTTTAGATGTGCATTAATAGTTAGAGGAATGAGTTAGAGCTCAGTCTGAATCACTTGTCTATCCATTCATAATTAGGGCTGAATAAAAATAGTATTTTCAAACCGTAACACTAGTGGATGAACTCAACAAGATTTCATTTCGGAGGGTGTACGATTGTATGTCCTAATTTTCAGTATTCAGATCTAGAGTCAGTAGTTGGAACTGATCCAACCGCTAAATATTGGAATTGATTAAAGTTTTTTTCTCTTAAGATCATCATAATGGTGGTGAAAATGTTAGAATACAGAGGAAAACGTGAAACTTTTTAACTAGGGTAAAATTCTGTGGCTATTTATATTGTACACTGTGTAGGGAAATGTGAAAGTGGAGTCATAGTTTGTTTTTTAAGTTCATACTTTTAAAAACTTCTTTCTGATTTCAAATACGAACTACTCTTCACTTCTCAAATATTCTTTTCGGGCACTGTGTTGTTTGCGATTGAAATCCAGATATGGCCTGGGTCTTTGGCTTAAAATCAAAATGCAGGATCTGGAAAAGAGGAAATTCTTGTCCGAATACCATAATGATTATTATTTTTCTGTTTCTGTTAAACTCAATAACTAGACGATTATCCTTGCACTTTATTACTATTATCACATAGGGAGGGATTGAGTGACACTGCAGAATGAAAGAACTTGTATCGAAACCTCACACAAACTATTTTCTGTAGGAAATCAGGAAACGTTTAGCCAATTTTTTTATCCTTAAAATGAGGCTGAAAAATTCAGTTGCGCTGCAGTAAATATAGGGCTTTAAAAATAATAATCAACGGACTTACATTGGGAAATATTTTACACAGTGGCATACCACCCAGCTATCTTAAACATAAGCATCCATCTGATAATATCCACTTTTATTGCAGCTTAATCATCACCGATTTAATGAACCATAACACCAGAGTTGTCTGTCTACTTATTTTCACTATGCATAAACCTGAAACATGCTGTGGGTAGGTGACAGAGGTCAAGAATATTTTCAATCAACATTCGCCAATATTGTTCACGCGGTACTGCACCGCATGAAAGTGAAATTGTATTTTCGTATGAAATTATGCTAATTTAAACAGCTACTTATAAATATTTTCCTCTGCACTTTTTTTGATGATGAGTACTCATGCAGGCCTCAGATATTGAGTTTCCAGTATGACCTCCTTCAGGTTTGTTCCACAGATCTCTCCTACCCTACCCCAACTTTTAGCGCTCCCCCCCAAATTACAGTACCACTGATAGTTGAAGTAACCATGGTATCCTAAATCCCACTACCTTTTATATCACACTGAAGTTTTAGGGTGCTCAAGGAATCGAGGATGGGCTTCTCGAAAGAATAACAGATAAACCTAGGATTTACCAAACAATAAGGAAAAAAAGGGGGGGAGGAAAGGGGACGATGCCCTCACTTATTTTCCAGAGGTATAGCCGTACCTCTTATAATTTCTATTCAGAATTGAAAGGGGTGGCAGGTAATGTAAAGGAAACAATCAGTTCTTATCACAGATAACCTTTCTCCAATCCCACCACTACCCTCTCCTATAATAATATGTATTTTATATGTGCCTTTTTCACTAAGCCTAATACACATTTAATTTTCAACAACAGCAGATTTTCAACAAATGCCTTGTAGAATTTGTGATTTGTGGCGAGTGTAGTGTAACTGTAATCCTTGTTTATGCTAGTAAAAGAAAGCTTCTTTGCAAGATTTTCAAGATATCGGTTGAAAATTTCTAAAGAAGTAAAGAAGGTATTTTTCTCTTATCTGATGTTGCTAATAAATTTGTCTCCTTGCTAGAGTAGTTGAATACTAGGTCTTGAAAAAACACAATCTCTCTTTTTTCATTCTTTTAAAGACTGAAGGGACAGAAGTTCTGGCGAACTTTGGGGTCAGGCCAAGCCACTCAAACCCCTAATCAAAGATGTCCGTGTGCTCAGTTATAATAGGTTAATGATCAAACAAGGTTAAAGAAATAAAGTTTTACTTAACAAAAAGAATAATTAGGAACACTGATCGCTGTTCTTAAGAGGGTTATTTTTAACAACATACATTGACAAATTGCTTATTGACAGAGATTCTGAAGCTATGAGATAAATTCTTGTAAAACAAGCATTTTTATGTGAACTTAAAGTCATCTCTCTTAAGTTCTCCATTTTGGGCAGCACACAGTGAAGCAGTAAACCTTGAAGGATTATTTTCTTTATATATAGAACTACGGCACATTTATACGGCAATACTGACATTTAATGACAAGAAACAGACAATTTAAACACTTATTGGAGAGTTTATCCTACATTTTGTGTTACTGAAAGCATAAATATCAGAGCCTCAGAAAAACATCCATCTTATACTTAACGAGTTTAAAGAAGTTAATGAAAGTTTCTCAATATTTATGGTATGTGAAACCGAATTACATATAGATTTTTAGCATTGCAAAATTCGAGATAGAAGGCAACAGAAAAAAGCATGATAACCTCAATATTCCACACTAGCTCCTTTTGATATTAAGTTCCTGTGAGAGAGAAAGATATTTTTCACTGAAAGAATGAAATTATTCATAAATTTACTGTGGCTAGTGTAGAATTGGAAAGTTAAGTTTATTTACCCTCACATCATTTTTTTTATCGGGGTTTCCCTGCAGAGGCAGTCTCCGACAGTGACAAAGCTCAAATATCAAAATAAAGATTCTAAAACAAGTGAGTGAAATTCTAATATTATTTAGAGCATTAAACTCTTATTTTTCCTCTTTAGGTGATGAAACTTGGGAATCCTGAAATTGCCAGGAGGTTGCTAATTGCAGGTGCTAATCCTGATCTGAAAGACAGGACAGGGTTCGCTGTAATTCATGATGTAGCCAGAGCGGGTTTCCTGGACACGCTGCAGATTTTACTGGAGTTTAAAGCTGATGTTAACATTGAGGATAATGAGGGAAACCTGCCATTGCACTTGGCAGCTAAAGAAGGCCACCTCCCAGTAGTGGAATTCCTTATTAAGCACACAGCAAGCAAGGTGGAACATCAGAACAAGGAGGGAGACACTGCCTACGACTTGGCTGTGCAGTTCGGGAGAAACGATGTAGTTAAACTAATGGAAGGCATCAGTTTAAGTGCAGAAGCTACAGACATGAATTAAATCAAACACGGACAACTTCTTACTTGGACATTAAAGTTTATAGACCGTGTTTTTAATAACAGTTATTACAACTTTTTTCTTCTTTTTTTTTAAATAACTAGCGTAAGTCTCTTGAATCTGCCAAGGTGCAGATGTTGTAGCAAATGCATATATTTAAAAATCACACCAACAGCATTTTCCTGCACCTGCCATCTGCACGATGCTAGAAGAGACACAACATGGACATATGTTGATCGCTTTTGCTTAGTTCTTGCAGTGTATATTTTTACACTTTCTTCGTTTGTTTTAGGTCACAAATACTAAAAATATATATGCTAAAATGCTTTATGTTACTGACATTTACGTTTTAAAAATGTTTTACTGTGATATTTTTTCTTAAGATCATGCCCAATAATTTGAAGCTCTGTCTCTCACAAAACAGGACATTAAAGGGTGTAGCTTGTGGTTCAGGCAACACTTGAATTTAAAGGACGTTTGGCCTGTAAAGACAAAAGGATTGGGCCCCGCAAGCCTTAGGAAATAGCTGCATTTGGACACTAATAAGAGCTTGTAGATCTAGGTAATTTGCTTTCTAAATTGAGATTATACTTTTCTTTTTCACCGTATTTAATCTTTCACAAATCTGCTTCTGAAACTGATGAACAGACACGATGTAAGTGGCTTTTTTGTTTGCCAGAGGTTAAAATAGCTAAGCTTGGTTGTTCGTGTTTTCTGAGCACTGAACAATACACTTTCCTTGTTTCAAAACAAGCAGCAGACAACAGTTGTCAGAGGACAGAGTATAATAAGGCTGTGATACCAACAGAGAGATCCCAGTTTTCTGGTCAGCCACAATCGAAGAGACGGTAGAAGCTAATTAAGAAATATTTGGTTCCCACCAACTTTTTATTGTAATTAACCATTTTACTATAGTTGCATCTCATAAAAGGAGGATATTTGAATACAGTGGAATTTAGAGGGGATCACGTTTGCTGTTCAGGACATGCACATGATAGACAACACACCCCTGAATATTTTAATGGACAATAGGGTTGATAGTATTTCGGAGACCTACAGTCACTTCCCATCCCATGCTGCCCGGTGCTGAGCGCCTTCTGCCTCCCTGAATGCAATGGGCGCTGACGATGCTCAGCACCTCGGTGGACTGAGTCTATTGTCAACATTTTATACATGGGATAGGTGTTAGTTGTTTGGCAGATCAGCAGTTTTAAGTGATTTATTTTTAATATTCTAAACATTTTAACTGCATGAAAGAGATGGGATCAAATCAATGTAAAATGAACACATTTACAAATATAGCATTGAAAGGGGGAATAGACTTTAGTTAAGATTATTTTAACTTTTCAGCAAAGGTTTTACCCCCCAAATCAATAACCATTGTTTGAAAATAAAGAATACATTCTCAGAAATTGTTTATCACGTGTTTACTATACACTCGCTGTCGCATTGCTGTGTTTTTGATTAAAAACCTCTGACAGCTGGAGCTGCGTGCATTTATTTTCAATATTATCATTTTTGTTCATACATAATCTGTAAATCAATCACCTAAATAGGATGTAGCACGTTTTATGAAAGAACCTACGCAATAAACACACGAATATCACTAAAAGAAACATATTTTGAGTTATTAAAACCTTGGAGTGCAATTCACAATCCGATAGCGTTACATGGCCACAAACAAACCCCTGCTGGTCGTCACAGAATGGCCTTGTCACTTTGCCACCAGCCTAAAACATTGCGTGATACCCTCTTTCTTTCCCCATCTTAAGTCATTCACATGATTCATCGTTACACTGCACGGCTTAGTCTCCACTATGTTTTCTCGCTTTCTCCCCCACCGCACCCACACCCGATTCCCCAAATCGGAAAGCAAAGTTCATCTGGGGAGCTGCTTTGCTTCTATGCCATTTGCTATACCGCTAGATCTCCCTCCTGAGCGCTACAAGCATCCAGTTTTAAACCGAACCGGTCTAATTAATTCCTTACTAAAAACAGGCTGGGCTCCAAAACTAATCCCCCAGGGTTCAAAATTAATGGCATTCATTGCAAGGATATGGCGAGTTACAACGGACTTCAGACCCCTTTTCCAATGAGACCAAGCTCTAGCTAGCAATCTGTATAAATAATGTGTAAACGCACTCCCTTGATTTCAAGTTAATTTTGTTTCCTCTTTGACACTTCAGTTGTAAACAATTTTTTATTTCTCAGACACAAGACTGGCAATGAAGCTTCTCATTCTGATACTTTTAAAACACTACTCATCCCTTTTTTTACATCCCGAAGTTTACAATAACTACAAAACGACAGGAAGGTAAAGACACTTTTTTGCTACCCTGTACAGTCTCGTTGGAGATGGAGATAGCATCTGGCTTGGAGAAAGGGGGTTATCAGTTTATCTTCTATATAAAAAACCCTCTAAAGTTTACTACGCCTAGACCAAAAAGGGCTCTACATTAATAAAGATCCTCATATTGAGAAAAAAAACATTGCTAATTTGATGTGGTTTCAGAAATGACTTGTGGTTCCTTCCCAGTAGCCTATCAACAAAAACTAGTGTTAAAAATGTCCACGTTTATGAATGTATCAGTTTAATAGTTACTAAGAGATCCGAAAATAGTGTAGTATATACATTAGAATGAAATACTATTGAGATAGTTTTTTGGGTCCTGGTGATAGAAGCAGAGATTAATATAGCATTTGAGGAATGGGGAATAAAGAACGTAGCACTGAGATGAGCTCACAAATAGTAACAAATTCTGCAACCACAGACTAAATATAATGAAAAGAGCACAACATAGATAACTATACAGGGATAAACAAAGAACTGGCAATGTACAAACACAAATTGGCGGGGTTGAGCCTATCCAGAGGGATTACATTGCTTTTAGCAAGGTTGCTGGATTTGGCCTTTGTTTTGCGACTGACTGCTGAATTCCATTTGAGCCAGGACAAATGTTACAGTATTGCTGTATGGAACCAATATAGTTTAAACTATGTTAGCATCTGAAATAAAATGAAATAAGCTTTATGTCCTAAGATTGACAGAGAATGAGCTGTCCAATACTAATGGAGATTTAAAAGAAACCCATTATGTGATTTTGCTGGAAAGGTATAGAATCAATTCTTAGCATTCGGCATAAGAAAATTAATTCAGCATCACTATTAATATAGTAAGAATCAGAGAGGTAGCCGTGTTAGTCTGGAATAGCAGAGGTAACAAAGTCCTGTGGCACCTTAAAGACTAACTATAAAGTTTTGAAGCATAAGCTTTCGTGGGCTAATACCCACTTCGTCGGATGCAAGCAGTGGCTTGCATCCGGCTTCCACTGCTTGCATCCGACGAAGTGGGTATTAGCCCACGAAAGCTTATGCTTCAAAACTTTATAGTTAGTCTTTAAGGTGCCACAGGACTTTGTTACCTCTATTAATATAGTAAATGACTGTGCAACTAGAGGAATAAAATAAACGTTTTAATCTATGGTGGGATAAGGAATGAATTGACTATGAAGTGCCAGTGTAAGGCTCATTAATGCAAAGTCGCAAAAAATCCTTGAAAAATATCACGTCAAGCTTTTACAAATACAGTATAACGCCCAGAAAATTCTCTCATGTGAAGAGGTTTGGGCAAATCACTGAACAACTAAAGCAGACATACGTTGCTCTAATTTACTTACTAGACCGGTGGAACTCCCACCAAACAGCCAGGGAAGGAAACGCTTCTGGATTTTGCTGGTTAGACTCTGGTGTATTTTACATGATGGGGGGTGGGGGGACACGATATTTCTCACCAAGGAACCAGAAGCCAGTCTGGAAAATCTGCCCCACAACCAATGCGTTCAAAATGTCGGATTTCCTCACAACCCCTCTCAAGAGAGGGTCCGAGAAAGTCGGATCTCGGGGGTACCCGGACCCAGCGCCCTGGTCCGCCTGGGGCAGCGCTGAGCAAAGCCGCGGGGGAGCGGCGGGGGGAGACGCGCAGCTCCAAAACCGTTAGCTTTGCTTCTACGGTTTCTTTTCCCTTTCTCTTCCTGTCCAAATATTTTAAATTTCCGCGCCTGAAATAACAGTCTGATTGATTTAGTTTCCTCCGCGGCCTTGCTGCGTCTGGGTCTCAACCCCCTGGTCCCTGAGGGGCTCCGCGGTCACCCCTCTCCCGCACGCCGACCCCCGTTCTCAGTGGGCTCCGCAGCCAACCTGGCTGCGCCTTCAGCCTGGAAGGGGGGAGGGGGGCGGCGGGGAGACCCCAACCCCCGCCCCCCGGCTTTCAGACAGCTCCGGTTTATTTCTCCTTTGTCCGCGGCCGAAGAGAAGGTGCCGCGCCGCCGGTTTCTAGCCCCGATGCCCCCGCAGCGAAGTAGCAGGGTGAGTATTTGAAGGGGAAGCTGCACATGCGGCGGGAATGCTGAGGACACTGGGAGGGTGCAGATGTGTCGGCTGCCCTTCCTCCTAGCCCCGGGCATTTGCGAGCATCCCCCATTGTCTCCTTTGAACGCTGGGTTCCCACCCACCTAGCCCCAGATTTCCAGGCGGCAAGAAGCGTCTCTATCCAAGGTACCCTTTATGCCACATGGAGGGAGTAAGGAGACGGGTTTGGGTTCAGGTTTCCATAGAAGTGGGGACTGACGTGTGTTTTCCTGTTCCTGCTTTTCAAGACCTTCCATGATGTGTTAAAAATCATCTGCCGCCGAATGAGAAGAATATTCCCCACGTTGAGTCTCTTGACCAGAAAGTGAAATAATCGACCTTTAGAAATCATGTTAACTTTAGTTTATTTGACTATAACCAGACGTGCCAAATCTTCCTTTGGAGAAGTAACGTCCATGCTGCTGCAATATAAAATAAACTGAGCTGGCACCCAAAGTAATCTTCTTAGTGTGATTTCAACCGTGGAAGGAAGTTACAATAGTAAAGCTTCTTTAATTTACAAGGATTATAACTACTACGACCCCCCCATGGATAAATTATAACGATGAACGCGGGTGTCACTGGGTGTAAGACTATTTTAATCACCTTCTTTAAGGGCAGGATCATTCATATTTTCTGCGAAGTTGGTCTTAGTAATCAATCAGGAACACTTTGGATATTTTAAAATAATCCTGACTTTTCAGTGTTGATTGCAGTAAAAGCGAAGAAGTACTATGAGAAAAGTAATCATGACACCTGCAAAAGCACAAGTCAAATGTATTTATTTTGTCACTTGTGTAGTAAAATGGCTTCAGAACTATACGAAGACACAAAATGAATGGGGAAAAGGCAGGGTGTGACTCGAGGGGGATGCTAACTCAGCTCTTTTAGTACAGATTGGACATTAAATTCACTGATTCAGCCCCAAACCCACTTTATTAGTCCATCTTGTCAGCTCTAGCCAAGTAAGTGCTGCCACAAAGAGATACCTTCTCCCTGAAAAAATATTTAAAGAGTAAAATCTGCTTTTCCGGTGGAAGTAGAAAACTACTGAACCTAATTTCCAATTGCATTTTTTTTTGTTCCCCTGTCAGTAACCAGCTAATTTCCACACTTAAAATAAAATAAAATATAGCAAGGTTACTACACTTAGCCAATGAGTAGTTTTAATAAACTTATTTTCACATAAGAAAGGACTAGTAATTTCTGTTTTACTGTCACTAAGAGGTTAACATTAATGGATGGCACCCTTTGAAAAAGTTTTTCTTTAGTAGATAGTCGTTAGCAAGATAGTCTTGTTCCTTGCCCACTGCATCCTCAAAGGCAGAAATTCAGACAGACTCTATCTTAGTTCATTCCTTAATAATATTACCATCAGCATAATTATATTTTAGTGTTTTGTCCACACAAATAATTAAAACACAGATAATTAAAGTGCTTTCACACATATTCGTACAACACAAACTGCAATAAAATGCTATGTGAAAAAGTTCTTTTCAGAGTTTAAACCTTATGAAACTTTAGGACAAAACATAATACACACCACATTTACATTCAGAATACAGAGTAGGCCTGACTCAAAGCTTTTACCTGTCTGAGTAAGGACTATAGTTTCAGAATGTAAGTTATTAACCTCTCATTCATTCCCACACTGTCAGTGATGTAAACATGTAAGTCTGGGCCCAGTTCATATCAAATCAAGAGCATTTTCTCTCAGGTATGCTAATATTAAAGCTGATCATTTCAAATGCCCTCAATTCTAACAGAGATGTTATGTTGGTAATGAATTCTAAATCATGAACTTTTGCTTATATTTAGTGATGTTGAAGAATAGATGGGATTTTTTAAAGTCACTGATGATTAGACCATAAGTAGGCCTAGACATTGAGCTGCTGGTTACAAATGTTAGGAAGTTTTCAAATAGGTCAGATTTTTTTTAAATCCATGAATAGGACAAATACATTCACTGGGCAACAATAGATATAAGTAACTAAAAATAAAACTGAATGATGCCTAAATATGAATATATTATGACTCCAAAGAGTGTACTTTTAAACACATGAACTGGGTTATTTTACTTTTCTTTATTAATGTCTTTTTTACAAACTTCTTTTAAGGCTTTTTTTTCTTTTTGATCAGTTTATGATCAGTAGGTCATTTTTTAAACTATGTGTCTCCTGGCATCAACATCAACAACAACAACAAAAAAGCAGTGGCTAACACGATGCATGTAGATTTTTCAGCTTCATACAGTATGGCTTCATACAACAGTATGGCTTCATACAACAGTATGGCTATGGGTTGAAATGTACAGCAATTTCCTTCTTGTATTAACATTCTAAGTTAAAGAAGGATATTGCTTGTGTAAAGAAGGTGGTAGATAATTAAGGATATTAATTTAATCTAATTATAGGCCTCTAAGGCAAAAAAAACAACAACCCTGACTTTTCATTGTGATATGTTACAGAAGTTACTTGAAAAAACATTGCAGCCACAAAACATAACATGACCATATTATGTGTGATACTAATTTGTTTTTTTTAATTGGATGAATTTGATAATCATTAAATACAAGAATTAATAGCAAGGCAGATTCTGTATAAATTTCTTACACAATACTGCCAGTACACTGCAACATTATCTGCAATTTCAGGGATCAGCAGACAGCTAATTATGACAGATTGTGTGGTGGTTTTTAAATATGGACAAATGTCTATTATGAATCAGTTATAAATTGTTTAGTAAGGGCATAATTTTGAAATACATTCATTTATGCTTTTGATTCACCAAAAGTTCTATATACAGAACTAAATCAGCACATGCAACTCCCAATTACAGTACAAGGACCATTATTTGTATCACTAGAGTACATATCAATAATTCTAACTTCTGACAGTCTTCAAATACTGAAACTCGAAAGGAAACTGAAGCACTATGGACAAAACCCTGCAAAAAGTATTTGTGGCCTTTAAGAGGAAAGGGAAAATAATCCCTTTAGCTCTGCTTCTTGTGGGGGAGAAGTGAGTTGTTTATGTAAATCCAAAATCACTCATGCTGGACTCAAATGCCTCCCTTTCCTTCCCCTCTCCATTGCTGGAACTGTAAAATCCCCTGGAAATGTCTGTACTTCTAATGGCTGCAGTAAACCTACTATGTAAGATTTCCCACTCAACCCTACCCCCAAGTTTTTCATTCCTTTGCATTCCAGCCGGGCTAGCTCTACTCTAGGCTTTCTGGATGCTAGTGGGGAACATCAAAAGCACAGGAGATAGGGTTTCTGCTGTCACTTCTGTTGCCACAGTGGCCACCAGCAAGCAGGAGGAGCAATTGCAGGGACAGTCCTGCTTGTCTGTGAAATGGAGCATGCTCAGATGCTGTAGGGGTAGTGCATTCACAGTCTAGTCAATATGTGTTACAGAGAATCAGGCAGAGAAATGCCATGAAATTGAGTGTAGGGCTTCACTCCACTTAGCCAAGTGTAGGCAGCAGTATCAGCACCATCTATAGTTTTAAAATTACTTTAAATATTTTTAAATACATTTTGCAGAGAGATTTCTGGTTAAAGAGGATGGTTTTCAAATTGTAAGCAAATTGAAGATTTATCCACAAAATTATAGGAGACCTGAAAATTAGATTTATTGATTTTTTAACCTTATTTAGGGAGCTGCTATTGAGCAGTTTCATAATATTTGACAAAGAAAGTTTCTCTGTATCCAGACACTGAAATAAAGAACTGTTGTTGCTATAAAATTTAGCAATTCCCACTCATTACCCCCCACCAAAGATGAATTCAAAGTTGAGCCGATTTATAGCTCATCAAATATTGATTCATATTTAGAAAGCATAATACTTTGGGATATAGTATCTTAATATGGAACAGAAAGTCCATGAATAAATTAATAATTCTGTATTTAGTGCAGGGATTGAATAGCATGCAGTAAATCAGGCATGCAGGGAATGAGGATAAAATAAAATATTTAATTGCTGCTCATTTTATAGGCCCCATCATCCTATCCTTCCTCCTGCACCCCATTCTCTCTAATCCTATCTCCCTGGGTCTTGTTTCTCCACCCTCTTTCCTCCTGTCCATTGTTCTCCACCCTGGTTCCTACACTTCTTTCCCTCCACTTCTATCTAAACCTCCCTCTCATAATAGCTCCTGATCTCCTTCTCTTCCTCTGTGCCTTTTCCCTCTCCCAGCCCCTGGTTCCTGCCCCCTCTTATTCTACAGCTATTCACCCCTCCATTCACATGGTCCTGCTATCCTCCCCCTCTGTGCATATCCACCCCCACCCCCAGCTTCTGCCCACTCTCATTCTTCTCCTAACTACCCACCCACTCAGCTCCAGAACCCTAATCCCTTATATGGTTATTCACCATCTGCAGTTCCTGTTCCCCTCCTTCCGCTGCTATCCAACTCCCATCATCCACTGATCCAGTCACCTTGCTTCTCTCCATTCTCTGTCTTCTGAAAGCTATTCTCTTCCCGCTTCTTTTTTCTCATCCTCTGCATTCAGATCAGTTTCTAGCTCCTTCTCCTCCTCCCTGTCTGGATGCCAACAAGGAAGACACTGAGAGCACAGGAGACAGCCTTCCTGATTTCAGTTCTAGTGTCCAGCACTCCAGCAACTCCTGGCAACCAGGAAGAGCAACTGAAGGGAAAATCCTGCTGATTCCCTACAGCCTCAGGTTGAAGGATGCTCAGCTGGTCTGTGAGAAAGATGCACAGTCCAGTCAATACATAGGTAGGGTGACCAGACAGCAAGTGTGAAAAATCAGGATAGGTGTGTGTGTGTGTGTGGGGGGGGGGGGGTAATAGGAGCCTATATAAGAAAAAAAAATTGGGACTGTTCCTATAAAATTGGGACATCTGGTCACCCTAATACGTAGGCATTGTGAGAGGATGGAACGTGGCCAGAACAGATAGAATCTTTGGAAAATTTAGATGCCAGACTGGAATAAGTTTGTACTGAACATGTACAAACAGATTTTTCAGACCCTTATAACTTTGCCAAATTTGGGCATATTTTCAGAGGAACAGCAAAAGGCACATCCCTGCCACCATTGTGATACCCCTCTAAATTTCAAGTTCCTCCTCCAAAGCACGGAGATGCTAAAGACTCTCAAATAAACAGTGGAAGATTTTGTTTTTAACATGATAAAACAAAGTCTCTCCCTACTCGACTCCTCTCCTCCCCCTCTAATCTTGTTCTCGGAAATGGCTAAATTATTCTAGTTGAAATTTAATCAAACAAACAAGTCAGCCTAAGACAGACACCTACCCTGGAAAATTTCAACCCAGAGAGTTAAAATTTGTCAAAGTTATAAACAATTGAAAACAAGATCTTATATTGGAAAGGAACTATGAGCAGCATTATGAACTCTGCCTATAATGTGAAAGAATTTAAGCCATTTGCACTGAATTTTTTATTTGGTAGAAACTTCTGTTGAAACAGGGTGGAATCTAGGCAGGCTTCTCATTTTTATGAGAAGTAGCTTCTTTAGAAACTGAAGAGTTCAAGGCAAAGTTTACCCTCATGGATACATCAGTTACAACTTCATAGATTAGTGCTGATTTACCTCTTTGCAAGGTATGAAAAATAGAGTATATCCTCCCCAGATTCACAGTACTTAATCTTTGAATACAGAATGAATTTTCTAAGAATTTGCAAGCAAATCAATTAATTTATGAGTTGAAATTATTAAAAACTTGGTCCTTTAAGGCAATTTATCATCTATACAGTGCTTTCTTTGTTCTAAATTACCTTAATAGTGGAATAACAAGGCTCTTCAAACTTTCTATATAATTAAAACTCTTTGAAATCTCATGCATAGACTATACATGAAAATATTAAATTGTAATTAGGCGATATTAGAAATTATTGTTGCATCTCAATATTGATTATATACACTATAATTTTAATTGTGTCATGTAGTGACACCAGGAGCAGAAAATATGAAAAAACAACAAACTAATGTCTTTAAAAATCTGTTTAATTTATTCTAAACACTAAAATGCCACAATCACAAATGTATGGTTATTGGTTGATGTCATTATAGGGCAGAGATATGGTTGTTTGGGTACCTTAACATGTTTAGATTTCTTTTAAGTATACATTGAACTCTGATTTTCTAGTTTGCCATGCTTAGTTTTGGGATAATTACAATATCTATTTTTTTTACCCTTTTATTTTTTACCCTTTTACCCTTAAGTACTGATATGTACTTTGAATCCCCTTTTACATATTTTTGATCTGGAAATTAGGAAAAGATCTGTTTTAGTCTGATTATCAGGTAAATATGCCTGACAGCATGATCTACTGGATTGCAGAATAGTCTCCCAAGGGAAAAGGTGGAAGCTCCATTGCACAAAGTACCAAAAACTAGATTGGACAAAGTACTGGAAAGTGTACTGTACTTAACATCTTAATATGTAATGACTTTTCAGGGGAATGCATTAGATTAGCTTCTGAACACGTAATTTTCTGTCTAATATCTAGATTACCTCTCTAAAGTGTGATTATTTCTGAGAGGTCTGTAATTGTAATTTGAAAGACCCATGAATTAGATGGTCAAATAATGGCACCACCTAGTGGTGGAATTGTGCTATTAAGCCTATGATAAGCAAGAAAAGGATTTTGAGATTTTAGGCTTGGTTGATTTTTGATCGTAGTGTAATAAACTTCACACTGCAGGCATAAGGAATCTGTTTATGACACATATCATGGAACATTGAATATCTCAGGCACTTGAGGAAAAATAATGCTTCCTATGGAAATACTGGATTTTTTATAATTACTTTTTATTCACATATAACTGAAGACTCTCTTTTTAGATAGGTTTAAGATTAACAGCCATGTTAGTCTGTATCCCTAAAGAAAACGAGGAATACTTGTGGCACCTTAGAGACTAACCAATTTATTTCAGTGTAAGCTTTCATGGGCTAAAGCCCACATCATTGGATACATCGAATGGAACACACAAAAGTAAGATGCATTTACAGTAGACTCTCAATTATCCAGGATGAGGGAAAAAAATAATCCTGGTTGATAAAATCCTGGATAATCCCCACCCACAAGAAATATGGAGAGGGGGGGGTTGGTTCACCAGGCACACTGCGCCAAGGGGAGCGGGTGTTGGTTCACTGGCTGCCCAGTGCCCTGGTGAGTTGTTTTTTGTTTGTGCTTGGGGCGGCAACAAAGCCAGAGTCGGCCCTGTGAGTTACGCATATTATTTTTTGACATCCTCGTTAATCCACATCCTGGTTAACCCAATCCTGGATAATCAAGAGTCTACTGTATATACACAGAAAGCATAACAAGTTGGAAATTACCATACCAGTTTTAAGAGGGTGTTTAATTTGGATGAGCTATTATCAGCAGGAGAAAAAAAACCTTTTGTAGTGATAATCAAGTAGATCTGTGTCTGACAGTTGACAAGAAGGTGTGAAGGAAACTTAATTTAGGGAAATAGATTCAATTAGTGTAATGAGTAAGCCATTCACAGTCCTTGTTTAACCCTTGATTGATAATGTCCAATTTGTAAATTAATTCCAGTTCCATCAGCTTCTCATTGGAGTCTGTTTTGGAAGTTTTTCAGTTTTAAAATCGACACCTTCAAGTCTGTAATAGAATGGCCAGGGAGATTGAAGTCTTCTCCTACTGGTTTTTGAATGTTATGATTCCTGATGTCAGATTTGTGTCCATTTATTCTTTTGTCTAGAGACTGTCTGGTTTGGCCAATGTACATGGCAGAGGGGCATTGCTGGCACATGATGGCATATATCACACTGGTAGATGTGCAAGTGAATGAGCCTCTGATGGTGTGGCTGATATGATTAGGTCCTATGATGGTGTCAGTTGAATGGATATGTGTACAGAGTTGGCATCGGGCTTTGTTGCAAGGATAGGTTCCTGGGTTAATCCTTTTGTTGTGTGGTGTGTGGTTGCTGGTCAGTATTTATTTCAGGTTGGGGGGCTGCCTGTAAGCGAGGACTGGTCTGTCTCCTGAGATCTGTGAGAGTGAGGGATCATTTTTCAGGATAGGTTAGATCTTTGATGATGCGTTGGAGAGGTTTAAGTTGGGGGCTGAAGGCGAGGGCTAATGGTGTCTGTTATTTTCTTTGTTGGGCCTGTCCTGTAGTAGGTGGCTTCTGGGTACTCTTCTGGCTTTGTCAACTTTACTCAATATATTTTTATTGTACAATAATGTTGTACAGTAGACTCTCGATTATCCAGGATGATAGGGAAAAAAATAATTCTGGTTAATAAAATCCTGGATAATCACCATCCATAGGAAATATGGGGAGTGGAGGGTTGATTCACCAGCCATCCTGTGCCGGGGGGAGGGGGTGTTGGTTCACTGGCTGCCCTGCGCCCTGGCAGGGGTTTTTTGTGTGTGTGCTTGGGGCGGCAGCAAAGCCAGAGCCGGCCCTGCGAGTTGCGCGTATTTTTTTGGACATCCTGGTTAATCCAATCCTGGATAATCAAGAGTCTGCTGTATACAGTTAGTTGATTCACTTGCTTATTCATTGGAGATCAAACTCTCTGTTCTCCCTTTGGGGTGTCTGGCCTCTGATTGTCAGAGAGTTTAGAAATATCTGATAAACTTACTTCATTTGTGCACCAATGAAGTCTCAGACACAGTGATGAGGCTTTTGAGTTAGCTGATAGGCTAACACTATCTTTACACAAGCTGTACAAACTTCAGAACAGTTTTTCCTTTCAGACAATAACTTAGCCTTTTCTTAATTTTGAAGACATTTTCTCCCCAAAAGTTGTTTCTCTGTGGGAGTCAGGACAAATGGCAACAGAATGTATCACAGAAGATGATATCACATTCTGGGATGCAATCCAGATTAATGAGAGGTTGTGTCATCACCTATTATGTAACCATAGATGCTTGAAACACCCTACTGCTGTGGTTTACAACCTGGATACCAGTAACCACAGGCAAGCATGCAGCTCATACCTGAGTGTCTATGTTGCGCATCCCTGGATCAGCAACTCTTGACTCTAGCAGCTTGCCTGCAGCACAGTAGCTCCAGCCTTGGTTACTACTTGCAGGGTAACCCCACCCACTCCCATTTTCCCCAAACAGTATGCCCTGAAGTGTCCTGTCCTTTTGTGGATTCATCAGAGAAATAACGTTTGTTCCTTTAAAGCAGGGGTCAGCAAACATTTTGGCCTGAGAGCCACATCGGGGTTCCAAAATTGTACGGCGGGTCAGGTAGGGAAGGCAGTGCCTTCCCAAACAGCCTGGATCCACCCCTATCTGACCCCTGACTTCCCCCTCCAGAACCCTCAACTCATCCAACCCCCCTGTTCTTGTCCCTGACCACCCCTTCCCAAGACCCCCCACCCTAACTGCCCCCTCAGGACCTCACCCTCTACCTGTCCCCCCACACCCTGTCCCCTGACTGCCCCGACTCCTATCCACCCCCTGAGAGACCCCATGGAATCCCATGTCCTATACAACCCCTCCTCCCCCTGTTCCCTGTCCCCTAACCACCCTCCCAGAACCTCAACCCCATCCAACTTCCCCCTGATCCCTGTCTCTGCTGACTGCCCCCTGGGACCCTCTGCCCCTTATCCGCCCCCTGGCCCCCTTACCGTGCTGCACAGCGTGTCTGGCTCCGTGTGGCCTGTGGGAGCTAGACACGCTGTCCTGCAGGAGTGCAGAGCATGCAGCGCCACCAAAGCTGCCGTCAGGAGCTACGGGCCTGAGCGCTGCCCCCATGGCATGCTGAGGCTGCGAGGAATGGGAGACAGTGGGGGAGGGTCAGCAGGGAGCCTCCCCAGCCGGGAGCTCGTGGGTTGGGCAGAAGGGGCCCATGGGCTGCATGTGGCCCACGGGTGGTAGTTGCCTACCCCTGCTTTAAACAGACAAAAGCACATTATAGCTTATTAAATTAACTGGGGCAAATACACCTGTCCCTTCAAACACAGCTCTATTTTGTGATAGTTAATAAATGTGTTATATTTTTACAACAGCATATAGGTTAGGTGATACCAAATAAAAGAAATAAAAGTAGAGATGGTTACAAGCAAATAAAAATGAAAATACACGTCTAAAAGTCTAAAACTTAATCTAGTAAGGTACCAGCGGCGGATTGGGGGTTTTGGAAAAAGGGCACCTCCCACACTCCGACCCACTCCACCTGGCACTCTGTAGCAGCAGCACTAAGGGTATGGTTAGACTGAAGATTGTAGCGTGTTTATTTGTAGCGCTTCCCAATGTAGCGCAATTGGTATCGAGCTAGAGACTGTACAAATTGAAACCTTGTAGCGCAAAATAATGGCTACATTTGTGGTGCTTCTGCCGGCAGTAGCAGTTGCGGGATAGGGCAGGTATCCCAGCATTCAGCTGGGTGCAACGTGGTTTGCAAAGTGGGGGGGGGGGGGGAGGGGGAACTGGGAAGTTGTTCACAGGGAGATGAGATCTGGCTGTCAGTTAGTTTTCATTAGCGAAAACTGACAGGCTGTCTATTTCAGACACACAGCTCCGTCTGCAAGCATTTTCACTGGTTATTTGCTGTGTGAGTTGTTAGAGAGAAACTGCAAAGCTACTTCCGCCTTTATAAAAACAACACCTCAGGTCATTTGCCTTACATGGCAAGTTGATTGTCTTTAATGGCTTGCTGATGGCCTTCAATGGGTTGCTGATGGCTTTACATGGCTTGGAGGCATGCAAGAGATCCCATGAGTGTCCACATTCCCACCCTTGCACTACAACGTTAGCGCAAAAAGGCTTATCACTCTGGAAAAGGAGGTTTAACACTTGCGCTTTAAACAGGGAGTCATTTAGCAAAATCTCCCTTTGAAGTGTGTTCGGTATGAAAATTCTGGCGCTAGAGGAGGGTTTTTGCGCTGCAAAGCGCCAGTCTAACCATACCCCAAGTGGGCAGGGTGGAGAAACCTCCTGTGTCCCACCCCTGCTCCCTGGCTGGAGAGTCAGGTGGATGGGGGGGAGTGGGCTCTGACCCTGCTCCCCAGCAGAAGTGGGAGGGGTGGGAGAGGACTGCAGTGGACGGGGTGGGCAGGGCCCCCACTTGCTCTGGCTCAGAGCCCCACAACACCCTAATCCACTCCTGCAAGGTACAGGTGTTATTCAAGATGGTTTATCTCCCAAACATTCTCCTTCCCAGCCATGGCTGGCTTTGCCCTCAGTAAGAATCTTCCACAGAAATACAAGGTGCTGACTTCCTTTGTCTTCCTAAGCGGAAGATCTTTGCTTAAGCAGGTTTCTCACCTATATTATGTTCCCAGAGGCTTCAGTCCTCCTTGGTTGAATGATTAGTGAATTATTAGTTTCCAGTAACATATTACATGACACCTTTTTGATACAGAGAATAACCAAAGTGACTTGAGGTATACTGAATTGGTTACCCGACACCAGTGAGTCCTTGTCCTCTGACACTGGGATGCTCTTAGAGGTCACACTTACCCACTTCCAAAGCTGCAGGAGTGTCAGCCACTGGCTGGCCAAGAGGCAGCTAGTTAGAACCCTCTTTCCTGGACAGGGTATCTGACACCAGATTTTCTTTCCTCTTTATATAGAAGAAATGTGTTTTGTTACCTTTATCTGTTTACAGTCTCTAGGATATAATATCAGAGTATCTGTAATATCAGCTACAGATTTCTTAGACATTTTACAGTGACATTAATGACCAGTATTATACTTCAAATTATATATCAGGTCACCTTTCAAATAAATATCATGACACTAGTATGTTAGGTGTAGTATGTCAGGCCTGAAAAGAGCTGTTGACACAGTGCAGTGAACCACAAATGGCCCTCTGTGTCACAGGTTGGTCCAACAAGGGCATAAAAAAAGTCAAAAGTGATGACCATTGCTATCTCTCATGTATGATATGATAAAATGTCACTGAATCTCTTCTTAATTTTTATACTGAAGTGTTGGAATCTACTGCTTAATATTTCAGATATACCGTGTTTCCCCGAAAATAAGACAGTGTCTTATATTAATTTTTGCTCCCAAAATTACATTACATTATATTACAGCGAGAGGCAAAACTGGAAGTACGTCTTATTTTCGGGGGATGTCTTACTTTCGGGGAAACAGGGTATTTCATGTTTAAACTTTAAACTTTTCCCTCTGATGTTCTAATTATTTTCTGAAAAAAAGAGGCTCTTATATACGTCTATAATTCTCATATCCCTGTTTCTACACTAACCATCATACATGAATTAGCTGTTTTATTAATAGTGGGACTGTAAAAATTAAATTCGGTTTTAACATAAATACCTTGTAACTACCCTGAAATTACAAACTAGATTTGGATGATATGGCATTATTTTCCTGTGACTATGAATACATTCTTTCCAACCTTTATCTTTCTGTGTAATGGTCTCTTTTCCAGATATTTTAAGTAGAAAAATGATGCATTTAGCCCTGGAAGTTTCCTCCAGTCTTAGGAAAATGACACAAAACACACAGATAGTAACAGCAGAAAAGTAAAATTAGCAATGTGTTCATTAGCTGAAAGAAACGTATTAGATGGGACCTTTTCTTATTATTCTTTGATTTTAAAATTTGCATAACTAAGCAAGTTACATTTAAATGATTAAAGAAATTCTGACATACAATATCTAACAACTATCAAGTCAAAAGTTAAGAAAGTGGTAAATGCAACAACTCATGATCAGCCCACATGTGCAGTTGTTTTTGGTCTTCAGCGCAGATGTGTTATTACAGCACAATGAATGCCTTACACTTGTATCAACAGAAAAAGCCTGTAAATTCCACATCAAAGCTTTAGAAACTATCTAAAAAAACCTCTCTCTCTCCTATATTTTGAGATCAGTATTTATAAGTTCAAGACATAGTATGTTAGGATATCTTTTAAACTATGCTACCATTATGTGGTAAGTACCATTTCTCTACATGTAAATTTAAAAGAAAATGTTTAAAGGGAAATGGAAATTGAAATTTACAAAAGACAGAAATTGGCTTATCAACTTTTCAGAAATGAATGTAATGCATCATATATTTTAAAACTACAGCAGCAGCTTATTTTGACTCATTGTATACCCGAGAGGTTTTCATCTATTAAATTCATTTTTTTTAAAATAATGACATTCTTAACCAGATGTTCTCTAGAACATGTTGTACAGTTTGGTAAAATTAGGTCTAAATAATTTACAAGGTTTTAATGGCAGGAAATCCTGTTACTGGACTTTGTTTAACACTCATACATTTCTTCTAAAATTTTGATAATGATTTCCTCTTATAAATTACAAGTCAAATAAAAGCAGACAAATGTATGGGAAGAAGCCAAAATGAAAAGAAGATTACATTAAACTTATATCAGAAACATAATTTTGGATTAGTTTGAAAGCTTGTTATTGTAGGATTTGATCGTGTTCAGCTCCATTGAAGTAAATAACATTTTTGCAATTGACTGCAATAAGAGCAATATTGGTCCAGTTCTGACACCACATATCAGAACTTCCTCTAACGATCATTCCCAAGGGAAGTCAAGGAGATAGCTTTCAAAGTCTTATCTCCTCTTCAGGCATGAAATATTTATTTGCACCTCACCCATTATTGTTTAGTAAGAGGTTTTTAATTTTTTCTACGTATAAGCAAATGTAATGTAATACAGAATAATTCATCTATAGTCTAGACAGATCACATTTGCTGTTTAACTGAAGAATATATGTTAATATTTCTTGTTATTATGACTCAAATACAGGCATATTTAGGAATAAGTAATTTTTTAAAAAAGCTTACAATTACCTTTGGTCATTTTTAACTACTTAGAACAGGCGTGGGCAAACTTTTTGGCCTGAGGGCCTCATTGGGGTTCCAAAATTGTATGGAGGGCCAGGTAGGGAAGGCTGTGCCTCCCCAAACAGCCTGGCCCCACCCCTATCCAACCCCCCCACACTTCCTTCCCCCCCTCAGAAGCCCCAACCTATCCAACCCCCCCCACTCCTTGTCCCCTGACTGCTCCCTCCAGAGACCCCCCAGCCCCTAACCACCCCGCAGGGACTCCACACTCTGTCTAACCCCCCCTGCTCCTTGTCACCGGACCACCCCCTCCCGAGACCTCCCATCCTGACCCCCCAGTACCGCACCCCCTACCCAACCCCCTGTTCCCTATCCATCCCTCCTCCCCCTGACAGACCCTCCGGACTCCCACACCCTATCCAACTTGTATAAGTAGGGGCACTGCTGTATAAGTAGGGGCATTGCTAGCAGATAAAGGGTCGTGATCGTTCCCCTCTATTAGACATTGGTGAGGCCTCATCTGGAGTACTGTGTCCAGTTTTGGGGCCCACACTATAAGAAGGATGTGTAAAAATTGGAAAGAGTCCAGAGGGCACAAAAAATTATTAGGGGCCTGGAGCACATGACTTATGAGGAGAGGCTGAGAGAACTGGGATTGTTTAGTCTACAGAAGAGAAGACTGAGGGGAGATTTGATAGCTGCTTTCAACTACCTGAAAGGGAGTTCCAAAGAGTATGGATCTATTCTAGACCGTTCTTAGTGGTACCAAATGACAGAACAAGAAATAATGGTCTCAAGTTGCAGTGGGGAAGGTTTAGGTAGGATATTAGGAAAAACTTTTTCACTAGGAGGGTGGTGAAGCACTGGAATGGGTTACCTAGGGAGGTGGTAGAATCTCTTTTCTTAGAGGTTTTTAGGGTCAGGCTTGACAAAGCTCTGGATGGGATGATTTAGTTGGGGTTAGTCCTGCTTTAAGCAGGGGGTTGGACTAGATAACCTCCTGAGGTCCCTTCCAACCCTGATATTCTATGATTCTAACTCCCCCGTCCCGATTGCCCCCCAGAACCACTGCCCCATCCAACTGCCTCCTGTTCCCTGACTGCCCTGACCCCTATCAACAACCCCGCCCCGACAGACCCCTGGGATTCCCACACCCTATCCAGCCCTCCCGTTCCCCATCCCCTGACTGCTCCCCCAGAACCTCTGCCTCATCCTCTGCTCCCTTCCTCTGACTGTCCCCAGGACTCCCGGCCCTTTATCCAACCCCTAGGCCTCCCTACTGTGATGCTCAGAACAGCATGTCTGAAGGCCATGCGGCCTATTGGAGTTAGACATGCTGCCCCGCCCTCTTACCATGCTGCTCAGAGCAGCAGGAGCTCAGGCCACGCCAGAGCCAGTCATGCCGCTGCAGCGCTGCCCAAGAGCAGTGGGCCAGAGTGCTGGTGGCTATCTGAGGCTGCAGAGGAGTGGGGACAGCAAGAGAGGAGCTGGGGCTAGCCTCCTGGCCAGGAGCTCAGGGGCTGGGCAGGAAGGTCCCAGAGGCTGGATGGGGATCGTGGGCCATAGTTTGCCCACCCCTGAGTTAGAAAGTAAATCCATCAAAATAAGAATAAACTATCAAGTAATTTTCCTAGTATCGTCATAGTAGGGATCTCTGGCTATCTTGTTCTACTAAGGATCCAATCCAGCAATGCACTTAAACATGTGGCTAACATTAAGCACTGTACCATTGAAGAAGGGAAGTTGAAGTCAATGGAACTACACATATGCTTAAAGCTAAGCACATTGGCCTCAATACAGCAATGTATTTAATTACCTGCTTAAAGTTAAATGTGTGCTTAATTCTTTTGCAGTCAAGGACTTAATTAGTGGATGTCTCATCCATAAGCCTGTGTTGTGGTATGACCACCAGCCAAAGCATATGAATATTGCTATTTTAGAAGCATGAAAACCAACTATTTTTTCTTCAGTTTGTTACTTCAAATGGCCATTTGGGATTGTACAAAACTTTCAAAAAATCCATAACTTATAACCTCTGACAAATGTATTCTTAATGTAACATATTACAGAGAGAAAATAAAAAGCTCATGAGAAAAAGTTATGGTCATAAAGCAGCCTTCATGGCAATCTTAAGTAGGTAGGCAATACTACCATCAGGTGAGATAATCTGGCCATCCTCCAGCGAGTATAGTGTTCAGCATCTCATTCATAATTATCAGTCTTTCTAAACCCATGATGCAATATATGGAACGATAATACTGAATCAGAAATGATTTCACAGGTTCCTAGACTATAACCAGGATAATAAAAACATCTGATCAAATGTAACTACAGCATCAATATTGCAATATGATAACAAGGAGACTGATTAGAGAACTAAGGGAAAGCAGACTTAGCTAAGGGTTAAAAATTAACCATACCTTTGAATTTCTTGTTTTTGTCAATTTATTCCAGAGGCCTAATGTTACCAAAAATGTTCATTTATTAATAAAGAATCTTATAAAAGAGTAACAAATGGATTGTGTATCTGGAAGATCTTCTGATAGGATAGCATAGACAATCCTCTATTCCAAAGAATTCCAGAGTGACAAGGCTCTGTTTCTCTTTCTCCCAAATTGCTGTAAGGTTGCTCTGGACTCTGGAGAAGGGGATATGAAGAGGTTGATTAGCAACTGGATGGACAGCCAGAATAATGAATGGACAGCCAGAATTCCTCCTGTGGGCTCCAGAATGCACAGTGAAGAAATAGCTCTGCCATCTGCAGAGGGTACAGTAGGCTCTCTGCTCGCTGCCCAGACAAATCTGGACTGTTGTGGGGTGAGAAAAAACAGTTCTCCCCTCACTCCACCTCTCACAGCCACATTAACAACTCAGTGATATCAACTGCGGAGAAACTGGAGAGATGTACTTTCCCTAGAACATTAGCATATGGATGTCTGGTATCTTCCTGTGAATTTATGTAGGCCTGCCTTGTGTTTTCAGATTGTACTGTTTCCTTTCTGATTTTGGATATGAAGGGCCCTCACTTTTTTTCCAAAAATCTTTTGAGGATAAAAGGTACTATGTAAATGCGACATTATTATTAAATTATTTGTTCTATTATTAACATTTCAAGTTTTCATAAAATCTTACTAAGCATTAAGTAAAAAACTGTGTATTAAGTTCTGCAAATTCAATATTGTACACAAGCTTTTTAAACTAGAGAATGTGATCACTTCAAATGTGCTTACATTTATTTCCTGTGCTTAGATGTAATGCAATAATGCCACAATTACCAGAATGTACAATCTAAATTATAGCACTCTGTAAATCAACATGTAGCTGAACAAGTTACATACATCCTACAGGATACCACTACAGTTCTAAATTGTTTCCTGTTAACACTGTGCACGCATACTATAAAATTTTGAAATGTGCTCAGCATACAGAATGGTAACTAACTAATAATTCTTAAAAACGATACCAGTCAACAGATACATAAATGATGTATAGATACACAAATGTAAAATAAATAAACTTTATTCAGAGTTGCATAATGGGGAATCTAGAAAATTCCTGTAATTTCTATTGAAGAGAAATATATATATTTTCACTTACTAGTGAGATTTCAAATAATAAGAAAATAAAATCTTTACAAAACACAAATCTCCAAACAACCTCCCATATCAGAGTGAAATCAATAATGTGCATGCTGAGACTTTGCATACCATGGAAAATTGTATATACCATATCAGATGCACTATCGCTTTGTTTAGAATATGACATTGTGTTTCCTTCTTAAATGTGTATGGGATAGCACTGTTAACCACTGGTAAACAAATAACAACTGGGCATTTTCAAAATAACTTATTTTTGCACATAATTTTTAAAAGTAAAAGAAAAAGTATAAATCTCAATTACAACAGAAATGTCACTTTAATTACAAAATACTTTGCTGTGGATGACTCAGAGAATATTCTCTCAGAAACCACTTCACTGATATCACTGCCATATGTATAACTGAATGAGACTTTAGATCTAGTTCACCTTTTCACTGAATATGATGTACATTCAATGAGCTATTCAGCATTGCAATTATATTACTTACTGTTAATACCTGTACATCTTTTCTAAGCCATTGTAAAGTAGTTTAAAATAAAACAGGAAAACACAGTCATTAAAAAAGGATACATTTATTTTTATCTAATACTCCTTTGTGAATGGCCAGGTTCATCAATCCTCTGGTTGGATCTCATTCTGCTTTAGAGCTAGGAGGCATCTCCAAACTTGTCAATTATGGCTAGGTTTCAGCTCTACCTACTTAGGAAAGCCATTAGATACAATGTTTCCTGAAGTGAAACATGCTATAAAATGACAACCTGACTACTCAGAGAAAATAAATTATCAGATAAAAACATATTTATCCTTCTTTATCAGATCCAGGTCTATCATTGCTATGAAGGGATTTTAACAGCCATGAAATCCCACTATAGGGCCAAATAATGCCAACATCTGAAAGTTTCCTTCTTTCAAACATCCAGGTCTACTGTATGTAAATATTTTTGTCTTTTCCTGCTTTCAGAGCAAAACTAATCCTTTGAGTCAATGGCTCAGGCCTCAGTGCATGAAACCTAAATCCTGCCCACTGCAGAAGCTGCACTAACTAAGCTGTAATGCCTTACTGCAATGCAGATGTAGGGAGCACAGATGGGATGGAGGAAGGAAGATGGAGATTTTGGTAGCTGGGTAAGGGACAATTGGAATAATTCAGGAAGCCACTTGCTAAATTGGGACTATTCAAAATGCATTTTAATGAAGCTAAATGCAAAGTCATACCTCTAGGAACAAGGAATTAGGCCATACTTACAGAATGAAGAACTGTAGTAAGTAGGGAATGAAAAGGATTTGGCAGTCATTGTGGACAAGCAACTTATCATTAGGTCTCAATTAAATACTGTGGCAAAAACAGCTAATGTGATCCTTAGATGTATAAACAGGGGAGTAGTGAGGTAATTTTACTTCTACGTGCGGCATTGGTGAGACCAATATTGGAAAACTGTTTCCAGTTCTGGTACCCATATTTTAAAGTATGTTGAAAAAATTGGAGAGACTGCAGAAAAGGACCTCAAAAATAAATCAAGGATGGAGAAAATGCCTTATAATGACAGACTTAAAGTTGCCATTTACTTAATCAAAAAGATGGAGAGACAACTTTATTACAATGCATAAATACCTTCACAGCAAGAAGGTATCAGGTACTAATGAGCTTTTTAACCTAGCTCGGAAATGCATAAAGAGAACTAATGTCTGGAAGATTGTCGGGGTCCGCGCCCCCGTCTATTGGGCAACGTGGCCTAATGGCCAACGTCCGTAGGCTCGCCCTAGCTTCAGGGCAGCCCGGCCTAGTGGCCTGAGTCCACAGAAATACCCAGTGGTTGCTAGGTCACGCGGCCTATTGGCCAGAGTCCCTAGAAATACCCAGCGGTCACTGGGTCACACGGCCTATTGGCCAGAGTCCCAAAAAATACCCAGGGGTCGCTGGGTCACACGGCCTATTGGCCAGAGTCCCTAGAAATACCCAGGGGTTGCTGGGTCACGTGGCCTATTGGCCAGAGTCCCTAGAAATACCCAGTGGCCCCTGGGTCACACGGGCTATTGGCCAGAGTCTATAGGAATACCCAGTGGTCACTGGGTCGCACGGCCTATTGGCAAGAGTCCATAGAAAGTTGCCCCGAGTTGCAGGGCAGTGTGGCCTGGCAGCCTGTGTCTGACAAAGCGCCCTTGGTCGCGGGGTAATACGGCCTAACAGCTGGAGTCTAATAAAGTGGGCTGCCCACCCGTGGGTAGGGCAGCCTTGGTAGGGGGGCCCGGGGCCCACCCACCTCCACCGGGCCCCAACCCAGGGCCCTAACAGTGGCTCAGCGTCTTGCCACTGACTCAGCGGGGGGGTCCCACCGAAACACACTAAGGCTTTCCAGGTGGGAGATACCACAATCGCACCTGCCCTGGATCACTTCCTACCGGAGTCTCCTCGGGGGTCTCCCAGGCATCCTCGCCTCCTACTCGCGCTGTGGGGGTCGGTCACCTCTTCAGGCTGCTCCTGTTGCTCAGTTCCAGGCAGGCTTGGACAAGCCTCGGATCCTGGTATCTCCCAGGGCCGCGGCTGGTCCACTGCAGGAGCCTCCCAAACACGTCCTCCTCCCTTGGTGACCAGCCCAGAATGAGCTAGGCTCCTGCCTTTTATACAAGCTGAGCACTTCGGGCATGCCCAGTATGGCGGGGGCAGGACTTCCACTGTCAGGGCTACTGGCTTAACCCCTTCCGCTTCAGTGTGGGGCTCGCTAGCCCTGTCGCAAAGATGAAGCCAAACAAATTCAAATTGGAAATAAAGTACCAATTTTTAACATGTGAAGGGATAAACTACCAAGGGAAGTGGTGTACTCCATCTCTTGATGTCTTCAAATCAAGACTGGATGCCTTTGAAGAAGATATGCTTTAGCCAAACACAAGTTATACTTTATTAAACACAATTTATTGCATTTAATACAGGGGTAACAAGGTGAAGTTTAATGGCCTTTAATATACAGGAAGTCAGACTAGGTGACCTGATGGTTCCTGCTGACCTTAAATTCTACGAATTAACTTACTCCACTCTGACAATAATGCAAGCCTCACTGTCTCATTTGCTCACTTCACCCACAACCACCTCTTTGCCTTTCACCACAATTCCCCTATGAATAGAATACAATCAGTTCTAGTCCACCAAGTCAGTACCCTCTTTTCATTCAAATTCGTTCTCAAGAATAGCTTATTCTGAGATGACCATATGCAGGAACAATCTTAACCACATAGGAGTGCACACACACACATAGGCGCCAACTTCTCCTGGCACTAGTGGGTGCTCACAACCCGCCAACCCGTCCCCACCTGACTCTGCCCCACCCTCATTCCAACCCCTTCCCCAAAGTCCCTGCCCCAACCCCACTCCCTCCCTGCCCCTACTGGATTCCTTCCCCAAATCCCGCCCCGGCTCTGCCTCTTCCACACCTCCTCCCTTTAGCACACCATGTTCTCACTCTTCCCCCCTCCCTCCCAAGGCTTGTTACTCCGCAAAACAGCTGTTTCGTGGCTGCAAGAACTGGGAGAAGTGGGGATGGCACACTCAGGGGAAATTGTGGAGGTGAGCTGGGGTGGGGTGGGGATCTTGGGTGCCGGGGGTGCAGAGCATCCACCAATATTTCCTCATGTGTACTCCAGCCCCGGAGCACCCACGAAGTCAGCGCTTATGCACACACACAATCTTCTTGCTGCAATAAGCTCTTATCTTACTGCTAGATTGCTCCTAATACATTACACAAGTAAATATGAACACTAAATTAAATTAAATAATTAGCATTAGTATATAATAGTTTTATATATCATCCAACAAGCAGATGTTGCAAGCCCATTTTATTTCCTCATATTCATGGATATCATTTTAGGTTACCATAAAATATCCATTATGAACTGGTAAGTTGCAATGATTTCAAAGAGGTAAAGACTATGGCATCTGCAGTTTAGATATAAAATACAAGATTAAGTATTCATTTCCAAATCCTATACACATTTTAGTTGGTTATAAAAAGCAGATGTAATCTACGAAATGTATTCTTCTGATTCTTCACTGGTTAGCATTGGCACCACCTTGTGGTCATTTGCTTAATAATACAAAAGTTGTGCTATTAAAAGGTATCACAGCTGTACTACTGTAATTTTGGAAAGAATATTGCAATATTCAGACACACTTTGTTCAGTTTGAATTCAATGTTTAAAAACACAAATTCAATTAACAACATATTTATGAAAATAAAAGTAATGAAAGTTTAAAATGTAATAATCTCTCCTTACAAGGGGAGCTTTAGCATGGATTCACAGGCTTAACTGCACTCACAGAAGTCACCCCGCAGCAGTGGCTCCTGTCCCACAGGGCTGGGCTCAGCTCCCTGTTCTAGGCATTGTGACTTGCCACACAGAATCACAGCACCACTCAGATTTAGCCAGCTGCTCCTCTGTCATGATAGCAGGCTCGCTCTCCAGCCCCTCTGCTCTGCCTCTTCACTGGGCTGGAATTAGGGTTGCAGTACCAGTGTGGAGGCTACTGCTGCAGGTGCTCAGTGCCTCCTTGACAGTTGACTTAGTGCAATCATTTAATCAGGTGACTACATCCACCCCTGCTCCTTATTCAATCTGCTCCTTTTGAAATCTATTCATTTTTTAAAGTTGTCACTGTGCCTTTTGAGCATCAGTAATAAGCCATTATGTACTGGGATGTAGGCAGTCTGGCCTAATAGTCAGAGCAGGAGTCAAGTCTAGTGGGCAAAGCAGGCATCCAGGTTGGGGAACAAAGCCAAAGGCCAGCACCAGAGTCAACTGACAATTACCAGAGCCAGGGGTCAAGCCAGAATCATAACCAGGAATCAAAACTAAGGATCAGAGCTGAGGTCACATGCCAAATGCCAGAACCAAAGGTCAAGCCGGAGGCAAAGTCAGAAGTCAGAGACTGGGATTGGAGCTGGGACTGGTAACTGAGGGTAGGAGGCAAAGCATAAGAGCTGGAGAAGAGACAAGGATCAAGCACAGAGCATGATCATGGTGGGAACAGAAGTGAAGGCAGAGGTGAGGCAGGAGCACAGCAGGAATCAGGATCAGGGTTGGGAAAAAGAGGCAGGTGCAAGCAGGGCCCAATACAGCCACAACATGAAACCATCTTGTTGCCCAGACAAACTTCCTGCATCACCTTCTGGATTAAATATCATAATTGGACCAATCGGTGGAGCTAAGCAACCCTCCAATCACAGATGCTGTGGGCTGTAATAGTAGGCAGTTATCTTCTATGTGAACAAGTCAGAAAAGGAGGCCATGATACACACCTCACAGTCGGCTACACAACCCTTTGCTAGACAGCAGCGGAAGGCTGAGATCTAGGAATCCAGTGTTCTGTTTCTGATTTGGGATGGGGGGAGTATTAAGCTACACATAGCACAGCCCATTACATATCTGCAACATTCATATAGAAAGGCAGCAAGACTAAGTGGATGAAACTAGAAATAACTATTGTAGAACCTGTATTCTATTCCCATTTGTGCCAGAGGTGACCTTGCACAGTCTCTCAGTTATACTAAATGTAAAATAAAGAGGGAGGGTGCCACAGCCCAAGTTGAGCTCCCCCTTGCGGACTGTCACCAGACTGCTGTATTGGACCTATCTTTTAGATCTCTCTGCTTTTTAGCCTGCTGTATCTAAATGGAGTCCAGACATTGTCTCTAGTCTGACCCCCTCAGACACACTCAGAGTGCAGATTCCTTGACTGGTACCTCTTCGTGTGATATATAATCTAAAAGTCACATTCTGGTTGGATGCTCCTAATGATGGAGAGCTGAGAATTCACCTATGAAAACCCCCTCACTACCCCTATTATGTTAAATGAATGGGGGGAGAAGTTCAGGCGGGAACAGAGATAACAGAGGCAGTTTGCAGGAAATTATAATGAAGAGGTGCGGCTTGGGCAGGAGACGGAGGAAATGTAAGAAAAAATCACATTTTTAGTTACCCCCTTTATTTTGGCAACAGTTTGTGGACCTCAAACTACTTTTAACCTAAATTCTATTACAAGAACTAAAGGTAAAAGACTCCCTTCTTATTTTGCTAGAGAAGAGGAGAACAAAGTAGTGGAACTGACCTAAGAGTGAGGGACAGGAGTGCTGGCTTCAGAATAGGCTTCCCTCTTTTTCTTTTAAGATTAGCAGCCGTGTTAGTCTGTATCCGTATATAAGACGAGGAAGACTTGTAGCACCTTAGAGACTAACCAGTTTATTTCAGCATAAGCTTTCGTGGGCTATAGCCCACTTCATCGGATGCATAGAATGGAACAGAAGTAAGATGTGTTTATATACACAGAAAGTGAAAAAAAGAGATCAATTTCAAAAGGTGTTTTTTTCTCCTTGTGATAATGGCCCATCCAAATTAAACAGCCTCTTAGAATTGGTATGCTAATGTACAACCTTTTTTTTGCTTTCTGTGTATATAAATACATCTTACTTCTATTCCATTCTATGCATCTGATGAAGTGGGCTATAGCCCACGAAAGCTTATGCTGAAATAAAATGGTTATTCTCTAAGGTCCTACAAGTCTTCTTCGTCTCTTTTTCTTTGAAGCTTTTCTATAAATCATGGGAATTACGTGTTGTGTGAGGGAGGGGCCCAAGATCCATGCTGGTGCTAATTAATGGTGAATGGATCAGTAGGGATTTGGATTGCTTTCCCCACTGTACACTGACATATTTACCCAAGCAGCCACAAAAAGGGCTACCTGTGCAGATCCAATTACAGACCTTCGTTTTCCAGAATGAAGTGAAAATGGCTTTGGGCCAAAAACAACTGTCAAAAGGACAACTGGGACTCTAAGGGCAGGAAGGGGAAGAAGCCCAGAGTCAAGGCAACTTGCAAATAAGCAGCTAGGTAAAATCTCAGGAGCAAGGCATTAAGTGCACAGTCATTAAATATCATTCAAATGTACCATATACTGTCTGTTAACAATCACCGTGTCCCTCATTAACCAAAACATAAATAAATAAAAATAAACAAAAACCTATTCAGCCCAAAGGTGTTTCTGCTGCTACTTTACTAACATTTCCACTAATGTTTTGAAGGGGCGGGAGGGTTGACGCTCGCTTGTCATTACACACCAGATTTTTCGATCGCTTCTCCAACTCGACCCAAAAGAAATGTCAGATCCCACCTCCCTCGCCTCTTGAAGGGTGGGGTGATGGGAGGGGTTGTGTGGCTTATCATAAGTTAGATCCCATTCGCCCTCTAAATGGGGCTGCTTTGTTGTGTGTGTGTGTGTGTGGGGGGGAATCATCCTTCCCCCTGCCATGGGTTACGACGAGGGCATCAAGAGTCACACACCTGAGGGGCAGGCAGCAGCTTTCCCCTCCCTGGCGAACAGTGTCAGGCGGGCGACAGTGCGCGAAGGCGGGAATTCAACGCCCTTCGCGCCCTCACCTGAGCTGAGACGAGTGGCGCTGCTGGCCTCTCCCCCGCGCGTCTCCCCCATGGGCAATGCCAAGCGCGCGCGCGCGTCTTCCCAGGGGCGCGAGGCTGAGACGTTACTTTCCCCCCCTAAAGGGACGAGGCTGAGGCGCTGCCCCCACCCCCGGAGGCGCGAGACCGAGACGTTACTCCTACCCCCCCCCCAGCAGTCTCGAGACCCAGGAGCGGCTTTCCCTGCCCCCTCCCACTGGTGCGCGCGCGAGCTCGAGGCCCTGCCCGAGGCGCCTTCCCCGTCAAAGGCCGGGCCCAGCCCGCTGGCGGGCGGCGCGGGCCGCTAGTTGTGCGACGTTCGCTCATTCTCGTTCCTTCCTTGGCGGCAGTTAGAGCCCGAATTACCTCTCCCGCCGGGGTCCGACACCGCCCCTTCCACCCGCAGCCCATGGCGGGCGCGGAGGCGGGCGCCATGCTGACGGCCGGAGGTTTCATGTCTATAGTACTGGTGACGCTGGTGCTAGTGGCGAGGCTCCCCGCGCTCGGGCGGCCGCCGCCGCTGTTGGGCCGACTCCTCACCCTGTGGGAGCTGTGGCCAGGTGAGAACAGGGATGGAGGCTCCAAATGGCAGGCACGGCACCTGCACAAGGGGCGGTCGGTTACCGGGCTGTGATGCTCCGGGGTGCCTGAAGCTGTGGTGGAGGAGCCCCCTGTGCGACCCCAGGCCCGCTTGCAGTCGGGAAGAAGATGAGAAGTGATAAAGGTCCAATGTGCACGCTGAGGGAGGGTCTGAGGACCAGGGCCATGCCTATGAATGGGGCCCCCTGCAAGTGGTGGTGTAAGTGGCTCTGTGGGGATGATCAGAGAGGGTCCCATGTCCCTTGATTATGGGTCCCCCCTTTATACTTTTTGAATGGGTACCCATGGGGACATGGAGCCTTCTGTCAATATTCACAAGCAGAGACAGTGCTCAAAAGGAGGACCCCTGTCAATGTCCAAACTCACCGCTTTGCAAACTGAAGCAGAATGAAATGAAGGAGGCTGTGGTCAGCAGCAGTGAAAATGCCAAGGATGGTGTTACTTTCATGTTGCTGCTTGGGAAAAGCTACAAGAAGCAGTAACCCTTGTGGAACAGAAGCCAAAAAACAAGCCAGAGCAGTGGAGGGAGACCCTTCCCCGCAGCAGCTAGGAGGCTTTGGAAGGGGAGAGAGACATAACTTATCTCCCTTCTGTCAGTAAGAGCCGGGTGGATGTTCCACTGATCAGAAACCTAATAGCCCAGCCGTTCTCAAACTTCATTGCACTGCAACCCCCTTCTTATAACAAAAATTACTACATGACCTGGGGTAGGGGTGGGAGTGTGGTGGAGCCCTAGTCCTGCTGTCCCATGGTGAAGCCCTTGGGCTTCAGTTTCAACTCAGGGTGGCAGGGCTCAGGTTTCAGCTTCAGCCCCTGGCCCCTGGAAGTCTAACGCTGGCCCTGGCAACCCCATTAAAATGGGATTGTGATACACTTTGAAGCCCTGATCTGCAGTTTGAGACCCACTGTAGCCCTATGGCTGTTAGCAACTCAGTCTTTCCCCCCCCAGGAGGATCCTGGAGCAGCTGTTTTGTAGATACCATTCCCTTCTCAAGCAATTAGTGTCCAGTGGTGACTTTAATCACTGCAACAGTGACTGACTTTTAGACCAGGGGTTGGCAACCTTTCAGAACTGGTGTGCCGAATCTTCATTTATTCAGTCTAATTTAAGGTTTCATGATCCAGTAATACATTTTAACGTTTTTAGAAGGTCTATTTCTATAAGTCTATAATATATAACTAAACTTTTATTGTATGTAAAGTAAATAAGGTTTAAAAATGTTTTAAAATTTCCATTTAAAATTAAATTAAAATGTAGAGCCCTCCGGATCAGTCCAGAACCCAAGCAGTGTGAGTGCCACTGAAAATCAGCTCGTGTGTCGCGTTTTGCATGTATGCCATAGGTTGTCTACCCCGTTCTAGACCCTTGGTGAAAGCAAGGGAGAAGTCCATGGTGTCAGTGATATGGGGAAGTGGAGGAGGTCCAGGAATCTCAGTTTAGAGGCTCATGAAAAATGTAATCAATGAGGGCTGGGGGAGAATCTGAAGAGCAAATAGCCAAATACACAAACAAATAATAAAAATGTTTTCAAGTAGATTAGAAATGGAGCCTGTGAAGAATATGGATCTATTGGGCAGAGTTAAGGAAGAAACTGAGATTAAGGGCTTTCATGAGTGTAAAGTGCCTTGGAGTTGCTGTTTTACCTGTTAGGGGTTAACTGAACAAGAGAGGGGGGTGACGTAAGAACTCCCGATCCTCGAGACACAGGGAGAGAGTTTAGTTTCATTTTTAGTCCGTCCAGGGCTTTCTGGCTGACTCAATCTCTTTTCCAGCTATGGAAGCTCATCTCCTCCTTTTCCCTCATATATCCATAAGTTAGATGAACAGTAAGTAGAGCTATTGATTTCATAAGCGTTGTACCTGAAGTTTGAATTAGTTGTATGCTTTGTTCTTTTCTTTATTAAACTTTTTATACCTATAAGAATTGTCTGTAGTTCCATGGAAGTGATCTAAGCTTTGGATCTGGCAAGCACACAGTTAGTGAGCCTGTGTGCTGCGTTCTCTTTCCCCTAGGCCAGGGGTCTCCAAACTACGGCCCGCGGGCCAGATGCGGCCCGCGAGGCCCTCTCATCCGGCCCGCGGCAGGGGTCGGGAACCAGCCACGGGGCCGAGACGCGCCGCGTGCTCCGCTGCCGCCGCCGGCCGGGACGCGCCGCGTGCTCCGCTGCCGCCGCGGGGCCGGGACGCGCCGCGAGCTCCGCTGCCGCCGCCGGCCGGGACGCACCGCGTGCTCCGCTGCCGCCGCCGGCCAGGGACGGCTCAGAGCTGGGGCCGGGACGCGCCGCACCGCCACGCAGTTACAGGCGGCGAAACAAGGAGCCACCCACTGCCAGGCAGCGAAACGGTCTGTGGGGAGAGACCGGGTTGAGCGGGTCAGTTGGGGGGGGGGGGGGGTTGGAGGAAAGGAGGTTTGGGGGGGGAGAGACCTGGCTGGGTGGGTCAGTTGGGGGTTGGAGGAAAGGAGGTTTTGGGGGGAGAGACCTGGCTGGGTGGGTCAGTTGGGGGTTGGAGGAAAGGAGGTTTTGGGGGGAGAGACCTGGGTGGGTGGGTCAGTTGGGGGGGGGGGGTTGGAGGAAAGGAGGTTTTGGGGGGAGAGACCTGGCTGGGTGGGTCAGTTGGGGGTTGGAGGAAAGGAGGTTTGGGGGGAGAGACCTGGCTGGGTGGGTCATTTGGGGGGGGGGGTTGGAGGAAAGGAGGTTTTGGGGGGAGAGACCTGGCTGGGTGGGTCATTTGGGGGGGGGTTGGAGGAAAGGAGGTTTTGGGGGGAGAGACCTGGCTGGGTGGGTCATTTGGGGGGGGGGTTGGAGGAAAGGAGGTTTTGGGGGGAGAGACCTGGCTGGGTGGGTCATTTGGGGGGGGGGGGTTGGAGGAAAGGAGGTTTTGGGGGGAGAGACCTGGCTGGGTGGGTCAGTTGGGGGGGGGTTGGAGGAAAGGAGGTTTTGGGGGGAGAGACCTGGCTGGGTGGGTCAGTTGGGGGGGGGTTGGAGGAAAGGAGGTTTTGGGGGGAGAGACCTGGCTGGGTGGGTCAGTTGGGGGGGGGGGGGTTGGAGGAAAGGAGGTTTTGGGGGGAGAGACCTGGCTGGGTGGGTCAGTTGGGGGGGGGGGTTGGAGGAAAGGAGGTTTTGGGGGGAGAGACCTGGCTGGGTGGGTCAGTTGGGGGGTTGATGTGTAGTGTTCATGTGTAGTGAACAGGTGTTCATGTGTAGTGTTCATGTGTAGTGAACAGGTGTTCATGTGTAGTGTTCATGTGTAGTGTTCATGTGTAGTGAACAGGTGTTCATGTGTAGTGTATCAATGTGTTATTAAATAATAACTGAATAAAATAATATTAAATAAATAATTAAAAACAACATCCATGTTTTGATTCTTTTTTATTTGTAACTCGAGTGTGTTGTCGGCCCCCGAACTGCTATTTGATAGTTAATGCGGCCCTCGGGCTGAAAAGTTTGGAGACCCCTGCCCTAGGCTAAAAAGGGAGGGAGTGGAGCAGGGTCTGAGTGTCCCAATCTCTCAGGAAGAGGGAGGGGGTGTTCTCAGGGGTTCCAATGTGCCCCAGTCCATGGGTTTGAAATAAGAGCATTGGTGGTGGCAGTGGTCCCAATCCCCAACAGGTAAAGTGTGGGTTTTGGGGGGAAAGGATTTAACTTAGGCTGGGAAAGTAGCTTACAGTTATTTGGTCTTGCATATGAGAGACCCCTCTCTTTTACCCTAGTGTTTAGAGTGGGGGGAGGAAGATTCTCTCACAAGGGCATTGCAAAGAATATAAAGCCAAATGTATAAAAAAAACCAGCCACTACGTTTTGGAGCCCGAACTGAAATGCTTTAGGCCTGATTTTCAGAAGCACCCACAGCTCCCATTCACTTCAGTTGTACTTGCAGGTGCTTAGTAGTTTTGAAAGATCAGGCCCAGTGTGTCTCAAATTACATCTCAAAATTCATGGCTATTTTAAAAAGTTTGGCTGCATATGGTGTTTCATATGTAAAAAGCGCTAGAAATAATATTGTTTCTGAAACATTTAAGTGGGTGTTTCCTGACATTTGAGTGCTAATTCAGAAAACTTTAATATTTACTTACTTTATATTTAAAAAGGGTTTTCTTTTTAAAGAAAAAAAGTAAAGTCAACCTGGAAATGATAGCAAGGTGTACACTATTACACAGCTGGGTTTCTGTAGACCCAGAAGAGGTTCAATGCACATTTTAGGAGATATATGTGTACATGTGTGTCCTGAAACAAGCCCATGAAATCAATGGAAAGACTCCTATTGACATTAGTGAGCTTTGCATAATTTCTGTGAGGCACACAACCTTTTATCATTTAATATATTGCTATAGAGTGCTAAAAAATTATACACTTCCTGTATGAAATGTTATTTTCAAACCTTCAAAATTAATTCAAACAGTTAAACTTTTTATAATTATATATTAATATCTATTTTGTAAAAATTCTAAAATTATCTTGTTGCTGGTGTTACAGGTTATATAAAAGAGTGTCAGCTAGTATCAATGGTAACAGTAAACAATTCTTCAGATAAAATATCACAACTTGTGGACCCAGAACAATCAGCATTGAAAAAAAATCTTCTAATTTCTCATGGTGTTTGGCAGCACACTTCCACAGTTGGAAAAAATTACAAACATTTTAAAACAAAATCAGAAGCAACTAGAAGAAAAACTGACAAACACAAGCACCAATGGGAGCGTCTCAGAAACAACATTTTAAACACTTTCATGAATAAAAACAAGCCACAATTAATTACCAATGAAGGCATAAAAGCACAAGTTTCCAAAGAGTGGACAGGAAGTGGAAAAATAACTTCAACTGAAACAAATGCAGAGCTAATAGAAAAAGCAAGAAAGATCCTAATTCTTGGGAAAACTGAAAATACTAAGATAATAAGTCAACATAAAATTAATTTACATCTACAGAATGAATTTAAAATTGTTGAAAAGAAAACTGCAAATAATAAAAGAAAGCAACTACAAAGAATGTTGTTTGACAATTCTGGTATGTTTAACAAATGCTTTGGAACTAAGTCATCATTGGTTAATACATTTTTGACAGCAAATTTTCTATCAACTGTTAAAGGAAAATGTAGAAAAAATCTGAAAGACTTAGAAAGCATTTTGGTATTAAATTTAGTAAAAAATCAGATGGTCAATGAAAATCGTCAAAATCAAACTAAAACAATGAAAAAGGAAAAAAATAAGCATACCAATAAAAAAAGTTTAGCATTTCTTAAACAAAAGGAGTTAGCTGAAAAGAGTTCTAAAACGTGGGACTGGAAAAGAATAAGTGCAATCAGCACAGATCAGCATAAAATATTAACTGATGCAAGAAAAGTGTTAATAAGTGGAGAAAAGAAAAGTGAACATACTGAACTTCAGAAATATGGACATATACCTAAAGAGTTTCAGGAAATAACCAGCTCTATGAACAATATACCAAGTGGAATAAGCAGTTGGAAAAGAAAATCAGAAAGACAGTCTACTAGGCCTTACAGTAAAAACCAAAACATTTTAAACTCAATGAAACAAAGATCAGTAGGATTGCAAAAGGGTCAACCAAATATAAAAGACATAGGTGGAGTGTACACAACAGGAAAATCAGACAAAAATAATGAGAGCATTAATGTATTGTTTAATAGCTTACCTAAAGCAGGAATCAAAGTAATGGTTCAAGGGAAAGAGCAAAGAACTAAAATAACTCCAAAATCTGATGAAAATCAGAGATCTTCTACACAAGCAATGACTTTGCAAAGAGGCAAAGAAAATGTGCAGGAAAAGTGGTCAGTATATAAAACTGGTTCTTCTAGAACTCATGAAAGAAAACAAGATGCTTTTAAAACTAAAGCTTCTAGAAAACAGAAATGGAAAGGGAATCCAGTTGAAGTACATACACCTGAAAAAGAAAGTACTGTGTTTAGAGTGGAAGGGTTGGAATATTCATCTAAAAATGACCACGTAGAACCTACTAAGTTAAATTCTGTCTTTCCAACCACAAAGTATGCTCTAACTGTTAAACAGGCATTATTTACACCAGAAATAGGACAAGCAAAGTCTTCAAGACACGTGGGAAAAATGGTGACACATAGCATGTCAACTTCATGGAAAATAAAAGATAAATATTTAAGCTTTGCTCGAAAGCATTTAAATGTTAAAGCTAGAAGAGCTGCTGTATCAGACAAACAAATTGTGATTAGTAAATATAAAAAAAATTATAAAAGAGATTATTTATCAATGCCTTCAATATATCCTTATAAACACACTTCTCAAAGTGTATCCGATGGTGAAAGAAGGAAACAATCAGCACATGGTGAAAATGTAACAGTACCTATAGGTAAGTTGACCTGTTTTTTCATACTGTAGTCATAAATTGTAAATTAACCCCTTAACATTTAAATGTATGTTACTTTTAGAAGAAGATCTATTTTGTTTACAAAGGAATTTTCTTAACCCTCTTCATAGGATGGTACAATAAAAGGAGAACGGTGAGTGTCCCTTGCACAGATTTGAAGGAATGTGCAAAAGGGGTGTTCTCTTGTGTAACAGTGCAAGGGCCCCCCACATGACCAAACTCTGGGTTCTGGGGAGCACAGAGACTGCTTACTCCTGCTTCCCACCTCATTCCACCAGGAGCAAGATGCTAAAAAAGAAGCATGGAGGAGGCAGGTTGATAATCTGAAGCTCACCCCTTTCCCACACCAACCTGCAGCGTAATAGATGGAGCAGATTACACATCCTCTGTATCCTCAGAAAAGATCTGGAAGGAATTGTGTTTCGGGTAGACACAATCTGTTGTATGATAATCCTAAGGCTCCACACACAACATCTTCTATGTAATTGCTCTAAAATTGCTATTGACCATATAGACTTGTGATTGTGATATTGACAACAAATGGTGAGGTGGCAATGAATTACCTAGAATGGTAAATGTGTATATATATACAAAGGGATGTGTTGCAAGAAAAAGAATCAAGTACAAACATAGAGTAGTTGTGTCTGAAAGAAATCTGAGACAATTTTTCTCAACTAAGGAGAAACATTTTCATGGGATGAAAGTTACCCTAGTGACAGAGCCCACATAAGATCTAATATACCTGAAGGGCTTAGGTGCTCATTAGAGCCTTTTGTGAGTCCTGTTACAGGCAAAAAACTTCACCTATTATATATAAAGTATATTTTAAAATAAAGTTTTAAAATTATAATGAGGCTGCTAAAACGTTGCCACTAATCCTCATTAGAGAGGTTTAGTCATTTTTAGAATCTATTTTTAATTAACTTGTTAGATATCTTTGTGCAAATACAAAGTTAAAAACTATATCAAAGGCTGAATGTTATAACCACAGAACCACATATCTCTCTTCCCCCACCAATGTCCAACTATGAACAATATTTTTTTTCAGTTAAAAAGCTAGTTTGAACAAGTACACAATGTTCTGCATTCTAAAGGCTATTTAACATGGACTTTGATAGACTGAATAGAAGTTCTGTAAAATTGTTTCTCATGTCACCTGGAATTCAACCCTGGAACCAAGCAACAGGAGGATTTGAGTTGTACGGATGAGGACAGGAAGCTGTCCCAGGAGAAGTTGAATTCCATTCTGTTTAGTTCATTGCAATTAATCGTTAGCACTGTAATTTGCATGTGATAACTAACAGGAAGCTAATTCAGGCTTTGGAACATTGGTCTTCTGTGTTCATAGTATCTGTGTCATATTTAAAAGGTAGATAATTTAATTCAAGTTTAGAAAAACAGGAATATGGTCTTGCTGGATGTTCTAGTCCTGTATCTGACAGTGAACAGTATCAAATGCTTCAGAGAAAGATGCAAGGAGATTTTAATAGACAATTTTGGAACAAACTTGTCATCTTGTCAACTTGTCAGTCATAAGGAAAGACTCTCCCTAAATCTGATCAGGGATAGTTTATATTCCTTTTCTTTTTTATACTCTATAATATAAATATGAGTGATGTCATTATCCATATACATGTCTACTTTTCAAAAATTCCAACTAAGCTTTTGACCTTTCTATTTTGTGGCAGAGAGTTCCTTGTATTAACTAATAGTTTTATAAATTATAAACAAAAAACAAAACAAAAATATTTAGTAAAATGTATATATATTTAAAGAATCATTTTCCTGTGAGTACCAAGAAATGGTTCTGTTCTTATTTAGTTTTCTGTAGAAAGTATGATCAGCTGAATGGGAAGACACTAATAAAAGTGCTGAGATAACAGCATTGCCAACAGTCCAATTGAATATGTATATAAATTTGGGAAATTAGCCCTTTAAAGTATGTATGTAACTGGGAAATTAGCCCTTTAAAATACCAAGAATATATATTGCTGGTTGGGACCATCTTATGTTTGCCCATATTAACTGTAATGAGGTCACCATTACTGGTCCCCGTGCAACCACCAACATCCTGTCCAATGAAGAATCCATCTTTATCTGCCATAATGAAGTAAAAAATATTTACCTGTAGAACTTGTTGCTATGTTACCTGTAGAACTTGTTGCTATGTTATTTTATGAAATCCAAAAGTATAACTGGTTCAAAAAAGAATTATATAAATACACGAAGGTTAGGCTATTAACCAAGATGGTGAGGGACACAATCCCATACTTAGGGTGTCGTTAAACCTCCACCTGCCAGAAACTGGGATTGCATGACAGGATAGATCACTTGAAATTACCCTTTTCTCTTCATTCCCTCTGAAGCATCTAGATACTGGGTTAGATGGACTATTGGTCTGATCCAGTAAGGTTGTTCTTGTATTGAGTGCAATGATTTTTATGTTAGAAAATTATCATCTATAATTTTTAGAAATGCTAATGATGTCTGTCAGGACTGGGACATGGGCATTCTGACTTAGAGGTCAGAGCAGAGATGGTCATGCTTAGTGGTCAGAACCAGAGTCTAAACCAGGAGTCAGAACTAGAAACAGGAACCAGGAATAAAGCAGGAATCAGGTCCAGTGCAACAACCAGTCAGAAAGTCTCTGACTTGCTCAGACTACTTCATAGAATCATAGAATATCAGAGTTGGAAGGAACCTCAGGAGGTCATCTAGTCCAACCCCCTGCTCAAAGCAGGACCAGACCCAACTAAATCAACCTTCCCATGCTTCCTTCTGTCTTAAATAGTATGGTTGGGCCAATCAGTGGGACCAGTCATTGTCCCCAAGTAGTATACTGAGAGGGATAGAGTTTTAATAGCCCCTCACTTCCAGTAGTGTTTGGTGAGTTGTGCAGTGGCAGCCAACATGAGAGTGCTGCCTGGGAACCTGTAGACCCATGGGCCCTTATAGAATATATTATTGGCTACTTGAGAGTTCCCTGTGTCTCCCAAATTTGAAGTCCCCCATAACACCATTTTTCTTTCCACATATTACAGATAGATACTTAAGGAGTAATTTATCCTGTTCCCTGGTTTGATTTGGTGGTTTGTAATAGATCCCAACCAGTGCCCCCTCACAGGCTTTGTAAATTAGCTAGGATTAACCACTCGTAGACTTCAAGTGCTGGGGTTGATCACAGACTTTTTGTTTACTGAGGTGATCTGTCCATGACTTTTACTAAAAATACCCATGACTAATATGTAGCCTTAGTGATGATAAATCACAGTTTCTATAAGAGTAAGTGCCATCTGAAATTTTAGATAATTAATCCCATTATGGTAAATCAATAAAATAAAGCATAACCTGAAACAATATTGTCTCAACACAGTAGATGTTAATTACATAAAATGTTATTTGGACATTAACCATTTTTGTTTGTTTGTTTATGTAGATATTGTGAACCGTTTAGTCTCCGCTGTAGTAGCAGATACTACTATTGGTGGAATTGCCTTCTTTGCTTTGGGATTAGCATTGTTTTACCTGTTTTATAAAAGAAGGTAGGGTTAAAAATTACTCTAATCTTTTTTTCTTTTAAAGGATTGCAGCAAATTAAACTTTGTTTTTTGTAAAAGTGTGACTGATGTAAGACAATAGGTAAAAGTAATAATGTGTTTTAAAGAGCAGTGATGCATCAATAGTTTATTTTGAAACATATTTTACTACAAACAGTTCTTACAATATGTCTTATTGAGGGTTTTCTTTGCTCACTTTTTAAATTAAGATATTTGCAAAAAATAAATCTCTTTCTTAGGAATTCAGTTGTCCCTTCTGTTGATTCTTCAGCTAAGTGAATACTTTCTAAAGATCACATAAGATAAGACAGCTTGTGAGGGGTGAAATAGATGTTCTTCTTTACAAGCTTACATTCAGCATATTAACAGTTTATTTTCCTTTTTACCATTCAACAGTTTCTTATTCTAATTTCATTGCTTGTAAAATTTTAAAGTGGTTGTAAATTTGTAATAGATATACTTAGAAAATTGATCAGCAAAATGCATACTTAAAAGATACTTAACAGATCTGCTCTAAGATTATGGTAATATCAGCGGGGGGAAAAGAAGGGGTTTTGAAGGTTATTTTTGCTACTTTTTACTTCTGATAAGTGTGTTCTTCTTCATGTCTAAGAAGGAAGGAGTTGAATTTTATTTCTTCTCATGAATCATCAATAGAATTCTTTACCATGTTTCAGTCAGTTATACCAGGGCAATCCCATTAAGAACAGTTGGATTATCCAGCCATCCTTTTTCATAAAGAAAAACGCAGGTGCAAAAACTTTTAAAGTGACAAAATGTAGGTATAGTCATAACAAGTGGGTGGAACCGGGCCAAGATCTGTGCAACAGATTGCACCAAAGGTAACATTTTGCCAGGCATAATTTAGAAAGATATTTTATTGCTCTCTCTGTAGGGTGGATGGAAGTGTAGTTTTGTGACCATTTAGATATCTTGACATCAAGTCCAGTGCAATCTGCTGAGGCAGGACCAAGTAAACCTAGACCATCCCTGACAGGTGTTTGTCCAACCTGTTCTATAAACCTCTAGTGATGGGGATACCACAACCTCCCTTGGAAGCCTATTCTAGAGCTTCACTACCCATATAGTTAGAAAAAAAATCCTAATATCTAACCTAAATCTCCTTTGATTAAACTCATTGCTGCTTGTCCTACATTCAGTGGCATGGAGAACAGTTGATCACCGACCTCTTTGTAACAGCCCTTAGCATATTTGAAGGCTATTATCAGCCCCCCTGCCCCTGTCTTATTTTCTCAAGCACTAAACATGCCCTGGTTTTTAAAGCTTTCCTTATAGATTAGGACAGTGGTGGGCAACCTGTGGCCGACCCTAGCCACTGCTTCCTGCAGCTCCCATTGGCCGGGAACGGCAAACTACGGCCACTGGGAGCTGCGGGCAGCCGTACAGATGTAAACAAACGGCCTACAAGCAGATTACCCTGACAGGCCGCAGGTTTCCCACCACTGGGTTAGGTTATCTAAACTTTTTATCATTTTTGTTGCTCTCCTCTGGATTCTCTCCAGTTTGGCCACATCTTCCCTAAAGTGTTGCACCCAAAATTGGACACAGTACTCCAACTGAGGCCTCACCACTGCCAAGTATAGTGTGAGAATTTCATACCTTGTCTTACATGCAACACTCCTGTTAATACATCCCAGAATGATATTAGCCTTTTTTGCAGCTGCATCACATTGTTGACTCATTTTCAATTTGTGATCTAGTATAACCCCCAGATCCTTTTCAAGAGTAATACCATCTAGCCAGTTATTCCCCATTTTGTAGTTGTGCATTTGATTTTTCCTTTCTAAGTGAAGTACTCAGCAATTGTCTTTACTGAATTTTATCTTGTTGAATTCAAACCAATTCTCCAATTTGTCAAGGTCATTTTGAATTCTAATCCTGTCCTCCAAAGTACTTGCAACCCTGTCAAGTTTGGTGTCATCTGCAGATTATATATGTATACTCTCCACTCCATTATCTAATGCTGATCATATTGACACCCTGAAAGCCTTCTCTTCCACACAAAATAAATGAGAATGGTGAGGGAGCAGAGTGGGCAATGGGAGTACACACAGAGCCCTGAAGGGGGTGGGGGTGACAATGGAGGACCATGGCATGGGAGAATGGGGTCCCAAAGAGTCCCTGTCACAAGGAAAGGGGTAGGTGCCTTGCAACAAGTCGCTAAATAAAAGGGGATGGGAGGGTGGTACACAGGGAATTTGTGAGGGGGAATGGAGGAGTGCAAGGAGCCCCCTACTCCTGAGGTTATTAGGAGTTGAATTTATTTCTGTCTGTACTGTACTGTACTAAACAAGGGCAGCCAGATACAGAGAGATACAAGTAAACTATGAAAGGCTGATAAAGGGAAAGTAGCAACTGTAATGGGGGGCATGGTTATGATAATAGGAAATACACTATAGGAGTAATAGGGCAGGATAAATATGGTGAAATTAAATAGGATGGGGAATTGGGAAGAAAAGGCAGCAGGAGTTTTTGTGTCCTTGATTATGCATTAGGGATCCATAAGGAAGCCAGAAGTGGGAAGAGCAGTGCAAGATAGTGTGGGGGGGAACTAGCCATCATAGTTGAGGGGGATGACACTCATAACTTTTGTTGCCTTCTAAAGAGAAAAAGAGACAGAAAAAGATAAAATACACAACTTTTATATTAATAATTTACTGGAAACGCAAGTAGAGATGGAAATGTCTTTACTGAATAAAAAGTTAATGTAAAGGATTAATATCTGTTGTGAGCTGTTGTGAGACAATCCTGTAGATTCAAAAATGAACCCAGTTAATTCAAATATGTTAGATACTTCAGAATGTGTGTATCTGAGGACTTATATAGTTTTAGTTTAAGGACAAAATGTCCTGACAAAGTTATCATAGGCATTAATCTCATTTACATGCATTCATGTCATATTTTTATTGACCCTGAGAACCTCTGTACATTAGTATGAAAATGAAATAGAAAAATATTTGCTTACAGTTGTTACATTTATTAGCATGCCCTGAATTTAAAACTTTCCATAAACATGCATACTTTTAAATTTCATGTGTAATCTTATCCTTCTATTTCATATTCCTTTCAGGCAGCTTTTTCAGTTTCTCAGAACCGTTATGAAAGATGAAGAACTTCCAAAAAAAATTGTGCCACTTGATGCTCAACGTAATAAGCATGTGTCTCTCTCTCAGATGTTTCATGTTGGAAAATCACAGGTAAAACTTAGCATCTCTATTCTAAAAATAAAATGCAGCCCTAACATTATTTGAATTCCAGTCTTGTTCTCAGTCTGGTGGTATGAGGGTAGCAATAAGATATATCTTTACAGTTCCACAAAGATACTTCTTTATGTAATAAAATGTCTTCATTTTATCCTGCCCTAACAGTAATACTGTAGTTATAGTTCTTGGGACATAGTAGATATTTATAAAAAAAACATTGTTACAAAACAATTTTGTGGTTAATTATAAGGAATATTTCTCTTTTCTGAGTAATATGTAACAAATCTCCAAGGTAGTTCTTTCAGAAAAGGCACCATCTATTTACTTCAAGAGTAAAGTACCTTAGAGCAAAATTATGCTCATTTCCTAAATAGATGAGCAAATAAGGGAGGGAAGAGTGCAAAGATCTACATAGGTAGTTTTAGATCAGAGGTCCCCAAATTGTGGGCCATGGTCCCCTGGAGAGCACAAAGAAACATTCAGGGGGGCACAGTGGGGCCTGGGAGGCAGGGAGGGAATGTCATCCATCCCCACTCTGACCCCAGCTCTGCTTTGGCCCCAGCCTGGTCCCCTGGCTCACAGCCCTGACCAGTTCTATTCCCACTACTTCCTAATCCTGAAAGCCAAGAGTGGGGTCTCAGACACATTTTAGACCTGCACGGTCTCAACCACCATTTCAAGAACCTGAAGTTCCGCATGGTTTCCTTGGCTTCCATCATTCCCTCACTGGATCCTGGGGATTGGTATGCCACCCTTAATCTAACAGAAGACAGAGCTTGTGTCAGATGAGAACTTAGACACTTCAGATACCCCGGGGACCAGAAAGTAGGATTCTCCTCCTCTCACCACCCCCATTAACCTTAAAATGGCTTCCTTTTTTACTACCCAGAGAATAGGGCCACCACCACAACGACCTTTTTTTTTTTTTTTTTTGCACTGGATTTTCAGATTGTACTGTTTCTCAGCCTCAGATTTAAATAGGTTGGAGACTGTCTTCTCAGGCTTCTTTCACCTTCCATTCTGTCAGCTCAATCGCTTCTTTCACCTAGATATTCCATTGTGGAACTTTCCTTTGTGGGCCAGAGCCCCACTTTGACTTTCTAGTCAGTTGAGGGTTCCAGAGTTGTAGAAAATGGTTCATAGAAGAACTAGAAACTCAGTCCCAGGGTCCTACTTAGAAGAGGACCTACACTCTTTCACTAGCTTCCCAGTCATGGAAAAGCTGCAGAAAAATAGAAAAGAAAAGCAAACATTTTACAGCAGGGGTCTCAAACATGCGGCCCGCAAAGCCCTTGCCTGCGGCCCGCCAAGCTTCCTGGCGCCTCCCCCTCCCCCCTGGTCCCCCCATAGCAGTTTGCAGGACAGAGGGGCCAGAAGTGGAGGCTTCTCTGCTGCCTGGCTGGGCCGCGCGTGTTTCTAGCTCTGGACTTCCTATATTGCTCTTGCTTTGTTTGCCAAACAGCTGTTGGTGGTGCCTAGCGCTTTCCAGGAGGGAATGGGGAGCTGCGTGCTCAGAGGAGGAGGTGGGGCAGGGGTGGGACCTCTTGGAAGGGGTGGAGTGGGGGCGGAGCCGGGGTAGCGAGGGCAGGGTGTGTGTCAGTGGTGCGGCCCTCGGGCCAGTGCACTAGTCCTCATGGAAGGGGTGGAGTGGGGGCAGAGCCGGGGCAACGAGGGCAGGGTGTGTGTCAGTGGTGCGGCCCTCGGGCCAGTGCACTAGTCCTCATGGAAGGGGTGGAGTGGGGGCAGAGCCGGGGCAGCGAGGGTATGTGTGTGTGTCAGTGGTGCGGCCCTCGGGCCAGTGCAGTAGTCCTCATGCGGCCCTCATGGTCATTTGAGTTTGAGACCCCTGTTTTACAGGAAGCAGACACACTCCTCCTAGAAACCCCAATTCTCTGTTAAGCTCAAATCCAAGCTCTGCATACAGAGGTAAAGCCACTGGCATGAGTCTATAAAAGGGAAAGAAGCCCTCCTTCTACCCCTTCCTGATTCCTTTCCCTGCTTTTGAGATCACTCAAACTGGATTCCTTCCCTCCCTGGGAGATTGTTCTCTCTGAGGAACCCTTTCTTTTGGAACACTCTTTCTCTCTTTCTGCCATCCTATTTCATGGTAGCCTGAATCTGTTGAATTCCAGGCACCCTTCAAAGCCCATCTCTGTTTGGAGGAGGGCTGAGCAGTTGAATGTCTGATGGGAATGTGTGTGGATATAAAAGTTTAATGTAAAAACCTGCTAATGTTAAAGAACAGACAGGTGTTACTAGTTAAAATTTATCCTGTGGATTTTACCAAATACAAACTTTAGCTTTGGAAAGCTCATTCCATCCTCCTCCCTCTCCCCCACAAATAGTTTGTACCTTTTTCAAAAACATGATCTCAGCCAAATGCTTCATTTGGAATTTTGTCAAACTAAAGTCTGTTGAGAAGTAATGATTAAGAGTTGGAATATATCTTAAGAGAAGTTACTTTTAAGAAAGCATTAAAGGTGACTATATATTAGTCTTCTTTTTCCTATATGATAATTTTACTTAATTAGCAAAATAAAATCTATTGTAATTTTTAACTTGTTAGTGGCTTGATAACATTTTGTTTTATGTATGACAGGAATCAAGCAAAAAGAAAACAGAAGCAGCAACAGGTACTATAACTTTCAGAGTCCAGCACACAAAAATCTGATTTACACTGTTGAAAACCAACACAAAATAAAGGAAAATAAAATGCCAAAATTAAATACTAACTCTGATAGGAAAATACCATTACCAAGGCATAGGAATTATAGCAGAAGCCCCATAGCATAGGTTCTAAAAGTTAAAGAAGAAATATTTTCAACATTGTAATAACTTAACCTGTCAGGCCTTGCCATCAGTTATTGGAAATTGCCATAACTTCACTGAGGATCTGGCCCCGTATCTTTTTGGTGCTGTCTTTATACATCAATACTATTAGCTCCCTTAAAAACTGTGATAGCAATAAGAATATTACATAGCTTCAAAATTGTAGAAAAAACAGGCAGCCAAAGAAAACTCTATTTTATTGAAAAAGTGCATACTAAATTAAAGGGATGAGGACAAAGATTTACTTTCTTCATTAACCAACATAACTTTCATGTTAACTGTCTAAATTTTTTACAAACAGGTCAGCATGTTCATAAGTATCAGTTTGGTTATAAAGTATCAGTTTGGCTTTGAATCTCTTCTCACACCAATTTTACAATGTAAAGCTTCAATGGAGTTACTTCAAATTAACACTGGTGTGAACTCATAGTCAGGCCGTTAGTTTTACCAAATGTGTAGTGCAATTTGATGGTGCCTGTTGCTCTGCAGCATTAACAATCTATTTGTTTATTGTATGGATCAGATTAAGAGATGGTGTACTATAATTGATTGTTTAAGCACACACAATGATAAGGAAATATGCAGTAAGCAAGTGCAGTGGTCCTCCATGGAGAAGCAGTTTACTCTCCAATTTCCTAATGGAGCCACTGTCTCAGTTTCCCTCCTGGGTCTGGAGTGAGCATACACAAACAACTAGAGTTCCAAATACAGTAGACTCTTGATTATCCAGGATTGGGTTAACCAGGATGTGGATTAACCAGGATGTCAAAAAAATATGCGTAACTCGCATGGCTGGCTCTGGCTTTGTTGCCGCCCCAAGCACACACACAAAACCCCCCCACCAGGGCACAGGGCAGCCAGTGAACCAACACCCCCTTTCACTGGCATAGGGTGGCTCGTGAACCAACCCCTCCCCTCCATTATCCAGGATTTTATTAACCAGGATTAATTTTTTCCCTATCATCCTGGATAATTGAGAGTCTACTGTGCAGTCTTTTTTCCTGGGTCTGGTATATTAACATACAAAATACATCTCAAGATTTGTACACTACTGCTTGCAAGCATGAAGAAAAGGGAATGAATTAGTTAGGAACCCTTAGAAACAACTAACTTTTGCATGGACTAATTTTATAATTTGCCTACTACGAGGGTAGCCAACCTGAGCCTGACAAGGAGCCAGAATTTTCCAATGTACATTGCCAAAGAGCCACAATAATACGTCAGCCACCCCCTCTCCCAGCGCCTCTCACCCACCTGAAGTATAGCTGATCAGCGCCTCTCCCTCCCTCCCCACACCTCCGGATCAGCTGTTTCGTGGTGTGCAGGAGGCGCAAAGTGGGAGAGGGAGGAACGAGGGCACAGCAGAGTCATGGGATGGGCCAGGAAGGGGTGGAGTGGGGGCAGGACCTGTGGCAGAGCCAGGGGTTGAATAGTGAGCATCCCCCCCCACACATTGAAAAGTTGGTGCCTGTAGCTCCAGCCCCGGAGTTGGTGCCTATGCAAGGAACCAGATATTAACTTCTAAAGAGTTGCATGTGGCTCCAGAGCCACAGGTTGGCCACCCCTGGCCTACTACATTAAAAAATAAACCAGTTTCATTCTGTGTTCGCAACAAAATTAATGACAACAATACTTTATGTATGAGTACAACTACTTTATCTCAACTAGATCTATTTGTTTTAGCAAGTGGTTGCTTTTATGAAATCCTGAAATAGAGCAGGGAGGGGCAAAAATCTTATTCAGTTACTGTTAGGAAAAAAAATTAAATGTGATTTCAGAATTCGTGAAGTTGACAGTAAAGTTTTACACTAAACTATAAAATGGCAGGAAGTATTTTTATATCAATACAATTTTGAGGATTAAAATAGGATTTGACATTAATCTATAGATTAAAACTTTTGTTCAGAGCTCTCCCAATATGGATTTTTGGGTTATTCTTATATTCTGTGACATGCCTTCAAACAGATCCAATCAGAGTGTTTAGTGTGAGGGGTCCTGTTGTAGCAGCTCCATCTTGCCAAGAACCAGTCTCTTCCCTGATGAATCAGCTTTGTCAGTCAAGCACGTGCTGATATTGGCAACCTCTGTCCTTCTTCCCTCATCCAACAGGAATGGGATGGCTAGATTTTTTCCAGATCTTCTGATGAAATAGGGTTTTCCCTGAAAAGGAAGTTATGTGCATGTGCACACACAGCTTGGAAATCTCCAGACAACTCCATTTTGGAGACTGAAACAGTATTCTTTACTTTGGACCTCTCCAAAGAGGACATTTGAGAGTTGAAAGGTTCCAGAAGAGGCCTTTTCAAATCCAGGTAGAACCAAAGACCTGCTTCCCTATTGATTTTGGAAATTAAGAAGAATCCTGTGATAAAACCCTCTTTCCAAAAGACAATGCAGAACCATAGTCTATCCAAATTTTGCTCTGACTCATGTTTCTTGTTCTCTGTTCTCCCTCCCCTCTTGCATAAAAGCAAATGATATCCTAGATAAGAAGTCCACTTTACCAGTGGAAGGGATCTCCCTTGGGAGCCTCTGGAATACAAAATTGAAGTCCATTTTCAGAAGAAACCACTATGATGTACATAACAGGCTAGGCCTAATTACAAATATTGAATTTGAACATGCCTCAGGGCCACCTTGTCTAGTCCAGAAGTTCTGGAATAACCTACACAGTTGGTCATCCTCTCCTATTAACTTCTAAAGAAAATGACAGTGAGGGGAATGCTTAAAGGTAGTTCGAGAAATCATTAGACCCCAGCCCTGTCTACCAAAAGTTCCAGTTGGCTTACCTCTGCTCTTAACGAGAGCATTTAGGATTCAAAAGATCCTCCCCTAAATCCCTTATTCACCCTAAATACCCAGAGACTAACTTTGTCATTTCCTGATTTTTGATGGCTTCACTTTGAAATCTTTTATTAGCTTATTTGTATGGAATTTTCTACATTTTTTAAAAATTAAAAAGATTCCATTATGTTTAACTTTTTGCTAGACTGCAGTAAAATGCTTTGTATTGTGAAGTATGTACCATCAATGACTCCTCATTCTATACACACCTTTCTATATCATTGTGATGGGGAGTGCATACTGTGCCTGTAGGGGTTAATGAGAGCCTGTGGATCCAGTCAGCCACACTCTCCTATATGTGAAGTAAGTTTTGATCCTGGAAGGAGGAGATAAATGAGGAAAAGCCCAACTCCGTGAGGGTTTTGACTGGGAGAGGGAATAGACCTCTTGAGCTGGCCCTGTAAAGGAAGGCCTGGTTGGGGCCAAAGCCAGCTGAGAAGCTGTCTGAGGGTAGGATCAGCTGGAGCTAGAGCCTAACTAGCTAGAGCCTCCCAAGTGTTAGAGCCTCCTTTGGACAGGTAGGCCTGGTACAGAACCTTTTTGTTCCTTTTGTTCCTTAAGCAGTTTGGAGCCCCTTTGTTTCAGTCCTGCACAACAATTGATGGGGAGGATACTGAGAAAGGCCTATCTCCAGGACATGGTAGGAAGCAATCCAAAGACACTCAGCAGAGGGCTTAGGCAGACAGACCCTATCTGCTTCATACTGGGTTGCTGAGCTGGAACTCAGAGTAAAGAGTGGGCCAGGGTTCCCTTACCGGCCTATGTAGGGCGGAGTTGTGAAGACCTTGGAGCAAAGGGCTGGCAGGCCCAAAAGCCTGATGTTGAGCTAAACTTCTGGCATGATGCTGCCAGACCAGTGCTGTGTTGGACTCCCATTTTCCCAGAATGGGCAGGACTAAAAGTGACCTGGCCAGAAAGCTGAGTTGCAAGAAGAAATAGACCATTATAGGGCAGGAATGGCTGTCAGCAGGGGCTCTAAAAGAAGAGAGCCTCCTAGGCAATGGCAAGCCACCAAGGTATGTACTGGCCTGTGAGCCACAAACTTACAATAATATTCAAGGTTGCAGGATTTTAGAGGAATCCTGCCTTCTTCCTTATGCTCTCTAGAACTTATATGAAAGGAGGTGGTACTAGTTTTAGAGAAAAAGACAGCACTGCCTATACATTTTCCTAAGCTATGTACTTATGTGCAGAACCAATAAAACACTGGTAGGTTATTGAGATTTCATTATAAAAATGCACAAAGTACTTAAAACTTTGACAAGCCACAGACCGCTAAAAGACATATCTGCAACTATCTCCTAAACAAATTTCAATTTTTTGGAAATGTTACAGCTATTCAAAAAAGTTCACAAAAATGTTTTCATTGAGTAAATTATATTGTATTCAATCTCTTAATTCCTCAAAATGGCTGAACTTTTTTGCTCAAACATTTAAAAAAATCATTTCTGGACAGCAAACAAACCTGCCTAATGTCAACCCAAAAAGTAAAGAATTTAAAGGGAGAGTTGAAAGTGACCCTTTAGAATGGAGGCATTTGTGCAAACCTGTGTCAAGGCATTGCTACACTTTCTGCCTGTATAACACTATAGGAGTAATAAATGATCCATTGGGGGCCATTTCATAGTCACTAGATTCTTCCAAGCAGTCAAAAAACTAATTTCAAGCAAGCACTGTCCAGTAGTGTCGTCTTGATTCTCAAAACGGGTTTTATGCTCTGTATATGTTTCCCTGTTCTTTTTATCTATAAAAATATTCTTCCTAGTAACTAGTACCTCAACTCACCAGTTATTGGAGTAGCCTGTCCTTTCTCATTACTTCATCTATGAAAAAGAAGAGTCTCTAAGACTGTTCCTAGTTTTTCCAAACTTATTTTCCACAGATATCGTGCTATTTCTTCTGCCTGAACAGTTTCCTCAAAAGACAAGATATTGTAGGAGCTGAATGGTGCTCACCCCCCTTAATACTATAGCCAGGAATATCACTCAGGAATTTGTCAAACCTAATTTGTACTATATAAAAGTCACAGGAAAGGACAAAAAAAAAACAATCATTACCGGCTAGAATTCAAGGCTGAGTAGTAGCAGTCTCCCAGGCAAGAGAAAAACAACCTCTTTACAGGTGGCTGCATGGCAATCAGTTCACATCTTCTTAGTCACTATCAATTTGATGTTTGTGATTCTTAAAAAAAAAAAAAAAGCATTCATACAGAGTTTTGAGTGCCATAGGAGACAATACCTTTGTTTCTTGTCCTATTTCCCACCCCCAACATAGCCCATTATTTCATAATGGGGAATGCATCTGAAGAACGGGAATGGTGATTCCTACCTGTTAATTGCATTTTTGTGAAGGACTCCACTATATTTTGTTGCAGTGGTTTTAAAATGTTTCCTAAATTTTAGAGTTATTTTTTCCAGTGCTTGACATGTTAATTGTGCTAAGGCAGTCATTGACTGGTTGTCCACAAGATGGGGCTTCTGCAACAGGGATCTTAAGATCCAAATTACAACATTCTGATTAAAGAGCTATCTGATGATGTTACAGTTCACAGGCACAATCTGTTAGTCCATATTTCTGAAGCCCATCACAGAAATATAACATCAGGAACCAAAATTCTTGTTTTTCAGGTAAGAACAGTGTTCTTTTATTACAGTAGTCTTTCCCATACAATAACAAACGAGTTTACTTTGCTCTTCACACATATGTAATGCTGGTATATACTTGATTATTTTGAAAGACATTCAGATATCAAGATGATGGGGTGAGTCTATGTATTGTTGTTCAAATGCTGTGTAAAATCACCTTTGGCTTCAAGTGATTGTCCATATACACGTCACTAATTCTCCACATACACCCCATGTGCTGGAGTTTGCAGTCTTTTGGCCAGCAGCGTCCACATGGCACATATGCACCCAGAAAGTCCTTGTGCTCTGCATTGTGGGCATAAAAGGGCAGAGCATGCCATCTGCCCCTCAGTCCCTCTCACCACCTCCTGTCTTCATTACAGAGAGGCTCGTTGTCGGTTTTCAAGCAAGCTAATTTCCAACCTGTATTTTGTACAGAGTTAGAGATTTAGTCTAGTTAGCATAGTTTTCTAGTTGCCTATTGTGCTATTAGTTTCTTCAATTACCAGAACTAAAAATTTTCTAGAACCGGCTCGGCTTCCACCAAGTATCCCAGGTTCATGTACTACCCCTGGTGGGGAGGCACCTATACCTGTCAATGATGGCCATTTGAAAGTTCTTTACTAACAGGTCTTCAAAGGACAGGGAAGCCTGATGGGCAACTCCATGTGTCTTACTTTGGATACAGATGTGAAGACCCCACTGCACATGACCTTTTAAAACAGAACAGTTCCAATGTTAGGTCATTTGCTCATGAGCTGGATCACTGGGCTCCAACTTCAGCGCAGGCTCTGAAAAGTTGACCCAATCTGATAAGACTTTGTCAGAGAAGGTACAGGGGTAAAGAAGGTATTAACAGTAGATCTCCAACAGAGACCACGAAAAGAATTTCACCCCCACACCACTTTTCCTCCAAGATTTCACGGCTCTGTGCATTTTCTTTTGAAACTTAACCTCACAATAGTGCTGAGGATTCAGCATTGAGACAACTGTCAGATGAGCTGTTAAGACTGGTGCTGTTGAAACCTCCCTCATGTAAGAGCTCAGCTCCATCAACATCCAATTTTCAACATCAGCACTGACAAAGGTTATTCTGGCTCAGCAGACCACAGCAACAGTATGGCAGCAGTGGCTAGACTAGCACTGTGTGAGCTCATGGCACTGTCTTTGTTGGTTACCCCTTGGTATCACATGGTATAGACAATGTTATTAGTGCCAATGGACCTCATAGTGCTTTAAGAGCTGGAATACCCATTATGTCTATTTCTATTGTGATGGTCGCACCTGGGATTTTCCTGACTATGGCACCATGCATCCACTGTGTTCTACATCAACAGGCAGGTTGAGGCAAGATCTTCCTTGCTATATCAAGAAGCAATCAGGCTATGGAACTGGTGTCTCAGACACCAAATCTCCCTTTTGGTGGTACACCTACCTGGTCTGTAGAATCATACTGCAGACAATTTGATTGGGCACTTCTCTAATCACAAGTGGGAGATCACAGATTCTGTCCTCTGGCACATATTTTTATTCTGGGGTTATCCTTGAATGAACCTGTTTGCAACACAAAACAGCAGGTACCAGGTGTACTCTTTGAGAGGGGAGCATGAGCCCGGGATCCCTGTCTGATGCTTTCTTAATCCCATGGACAGGAATTTTAATGTATGCCTACTTTGTGGTTCCATTGAGTTCCAAACTGGTATGCAAGGTCAGACAGAACTCAGCCAAGCTGATATGGATAGCAGAGGCAATTTTGGTTTCCAGACATCCTGAGCCTGTCAGCCAGCTGAGACCCTTTCCTCTGCTTCCAGAACTATTATCACAGAGCAAAGGGAAGATCCTATGCCCAGATCTGAAGTCCCTTAATTTCACAGCTGGATTGATGGATGGATGTCAAGTTTAGAGCAATTATGCTATTCACCTGTTTAGTGAACAGCAGCAGGGGGCTCTGCTAGGTACACTTAACTTGCAAGATGGACAAGGTTTTCTTGTTGCTAGTCAGAAATTCCTGACTCCCCAAGAAGCATCCATTATCACAGATCTTGGATTACCTGCTTGGTTTGAAACAGGGTATCTGATTGCTTAGTTCAGTCAAAATCCTCCTAGCAGCTGTTTTGCACCACCAGCCACCAAACTGAGGTTCACCATTTTTTCTCATCCATCTGCAGTTAGATTTCTTTAAGATCTAGTTAAGGTTTATCCTGCTATTAAAGAACTAATCCCACTGTGGGACCTGAATTTAGTACTCTCGACTCTCATGGAGCCATCATTTGAACTAGTGGCAATGTGCTTTCTGCTATACTTAAGCATCCTATCTTGTTGCTCTTTTTAGCGAGATGAGTATGAGAGATCCAAGCACTAAACTCTCCTTATACAATGTTTTATCCTGATCAGATTAACTCAATCTAAGTTTTTGCCAAATGTAGTTATGGAGTTTCATCAGAACCAGCAAATTCACCTCCCTATATTTTTTCCTAAGCCTCACACTTGCAAGGTGGAGGTTGTGATTGCAACTTAGATGTCAGACATGCCCTGGCATTTTACCTACAAAGAACAAGAACATTCAGATCTTCACCTAGATTATTCATTAGAAATGATGAAAGACAAGACTATCTCATCTCAGAGACTGTCAAAATATCTATCGGGCTGTGTCAAACTTGTTACGACATGGTGGCCAAGGCTGATCCCATGGCCATCCTGAGAACTCTTCCAGAGCTCAGGCAGCTTTAACAGCTTCATTGAAGAATGTCTGTGATGAGCAGTGTTTGCAGATGATGTTTCCTAGTGGTTAGAGCTGTGGTCTCCAAACTGTGAGGTGCGTCCCTATAGTGATGCATGGAAGAATGTTCAAGGGGTGCAGCGGGGCCTGGGTGGGGAAGGAGTGCCACCTAGCCCCTGTCTGCCCCCAGCTCCACTCTGCCCCCCCATAACCCTAGCGCCACTAGGTTCCCAGCTCCCCTCCTAGCCAGCTGCTGATCTGACCGCAGCCCCACTCCCAGCCAGGGCTGCAGCTCTAGCCCCAACTGCAGCTCTTCTCCCAGTTACGGTGCAGCCCCAGCCAAGGCCCAACTCCCACTCCCAGCACTTCTCATGGCCACGCAGCTCACAGCCAGCTCACGGCCATGCAGGGATTCGGGAACCGGGAGCAGCCAAGGGGGCGGCCATGGCACTTCTACTTTTTGCCATGGGCCTGGCCCCGCATCCCTCTTCTTCTCCCCGAGTCCCCATCCCCCCAGCCATGCCAGAAACTGGAGCTCAGCAGGGATAAGAGCAGCCTGGGGAGCCCAGACAGCTATGGGGAGATGCCGACCCTCCACCTGCCTGGGTTGCAGGGGCCAGAGAGCAGCACCCAGCCTGTGTCCTTGCCCCCTGGGCTCCCCACCCAGGGCAGATGAGTGTCTGCAGCTGCCCATGTAGCAATTACCATGGCCCGGATGTGGCTCTTTGGTCCCCAAAGTCCTGCCCCCAGGCCAGGCCGGAAGCTGGAGCAAGGTTGGGATAAGAGCCATGTGGACAGCTGTGGGGAACCATGGACCTCCACCTGCCCTAGGTAGGGTAGGGGGTTAAGACATGGGCCTGGAGAAGTTCTTGGGCCCCACCCTGGACAGGTGGAGGGGCCTAGGCTCCCTGGCCCAGCTCCAGCTTCTGGTTTATCCAGGAGACGGGCCTTAGGGGAAAGTGGGGGAGCAGGGGCAGAGCCGTGGAGGGGGTGGGGCCTTGTGCCCTACCTCACTTTTAGGAAGAATCTGTCACCCCTGCAGCCACAGCCCCGCTTCTGGCTCCAGCTCCTAACCACAGCTCTAGCCCTGGCTCTCAGGGTGATGCGAATTTGGTAAAGGAGGCACAACTGAAAACATTTGGAGACCATTGGGTTAGAAGGTTAGGTCCCTGGTTGTCACATCTCTATTCTTCTCCTGGACCACCTTCACACTTTGTGTTAGTCTGGTTTGACTCGACACTCTGGTCAGGTTACCACTTAACCCTATCTCATGGCAAGTATGACAGGGTTTCTAGGGAGATATGGGGTTTGGCTATTGACCCCTGTGACAGACCGCTCTCTCACCCCTCTCAGGAACACAGGCAGGAAACCCTTCTCTGCTCCAAACAGTGCTCTTTATTCACAGTGCAGGCCCCACCACCAATACATACAGCTTGTCCAGTCCTTCAGTATACAAAACTCACAGCTCCACAGACTCCGGATACTCCAGCTTACAGTTTGCAACTCTTGAATAGCTCAAACCCACAACTCTGAATCACTCAACCAACCCAAACCAACCCAACCCAACCCAACCCACGCCACGCCACACTCCGTCTATACCAGTGATGGCGAACCCGTGGCACGCGTGCCGCTGCCGGCATGCCGAGCCGTCTCTGTGGGCACGCCGTCAAAACGCCGGACCAGAGGGGCGGGGTCAGTAAGAGGCGAGCGGGTGGTGGAGGAGGAAGTGAAAGGACGGCCGGAGCCCGGGAAGGAGAGCGGAGGCGGGGCCGAGGCAGGAGGCGAGGCAAGGCAAGAAGGAGAGCGGAGGCGGGGCCGAGGCGCGAGGCAGGAGGCGCGCGGCGCGAGGCAGGAGGCGCCGCGAGGCGAGGCGCCGCGCGGCGAGGGAAGGCGAGGCAAGGGAGGGAGGCGAGGCGAGGCAAGGGGGAGGGAAGGGGAGGCAAGGGGGAGGGAAGGGGAGGCAAGGGGGGGAGGCGAGGCGAGGCAAGGGGGGAGGCGAGGCGAGGCAAGGGGGGGGAGGCGAGGCAAGGGGGGGGAGGCGAGGCAAGGGGAGGGGAGGGAAGGCAAGGCAAGGGGGGGGAGGCAAGGCAAGGGGGGGGAGGCAAGGCAAGGGGGGGGGAGGCAAGGCAAGGCAAGGGGGGGGAGGCAAGGCAAGGCAAGGGGGGGAGGGGAGGCAAGGGGAGGGAAGGCGAGGCAAGGGGGGGGAGGCAAGGCAAGGGGGGGAGGCAAGGCAAGGCAAGGGGGGGAGGCAAGGCCGGGGGGGGCGAGCCGTGCTGCTGAGGCCGGGGGTGGGGGGCGAGCCGCGCTGCTGAGGCCGGGGGGGGGGGGGTGAGCCGCGCTGCTGAGGCCGGGGGGGGGGGGGTCCCGAGTCGAGCGGGGGTGTTGGCACTTTGAAAAAAAACAAGTCGTTTTGGTTTGCAGTTTGGGCACTTGGGCTCAAAAAGGTTTGCCATCACTGGTCTATACCATCCCCACCACACTGGGCTTGCCTTCTCGCAGGCCTTTTATCCCCCTGAGGAGGCTGCCAGGTGCCACTCCTCAAGGCTAATTGCCCTGCAGCCCAGGTGGCTGATTAGCCTTTCTGCAAGGGAGGTTTGCAGGCTTCTGCTCCCTCTTAAAGGGCCAGCAGGGCTGGCTCAGGCACTCTTGGCTAGCGCCCTGCCACACCCCCTATAAGTGTCTGATCCCAACCAGGGGTTGTAAAAGGTATTAATCCTCCCGGGGGAAGTCTAGAAGGTAAGGGTTTTCATGCCCTTCTTGATAAGATGGGGAATTGGTACCCTCCTATGCCATTAGGCTCTGGCCCAGGGCCCCGTAAGGATTACCAAATGTCCAGTACCCAGGGGTGCCTGGAGGCTGCTTCCCTGGGCCACTTCCTAACACCCATTTTCCTATTGTAGTCTTGCAGTCTGTCACAAGGTTGTCAGAGAAAAGATACCAATTGGACCTTCAGCCCCTCCGGGCTTAGCTGAAGTTTTTCTTCCGGTTTTGTCAGGCTTCTTCAGAACTGTCTGACTCCTTTTTAAGCGTCACCTCTTCCTCTCTCCTCCTACACCCCCCCCCCCCGCTGGACCATGCTCTGCAGGTGTGGTTCTAATAGGGGGTTTATACAGCCTGTCGTAGTGTCTATTTTAGACATATGGAGAGTAGCCTCCTGGGCGTCTGTTCACACACTTATGAGACATTGTGATTACTGAATTCTCTAGGTCAGATTCTGCATTTGGCCAGGCTGCTCTGCAATCTTCATTCTTTTAAGACTGAGCTCCCATCTATTTGCAGCTGGTCCACTGCTTGGGAATCACCAGTTGTGGAATATGCATAAGTACAATCACTTGAAGGAGAATGAGAAGTTACTTACCTGTACAATAATTGGAATTCTTCAAGATGTGTTGTCCATATGTTCTTTTCAGAACCTGCCCTCCATCCCCTCTGCCTCTGAGTAATTTATTCCAGGATTCTGCAGTTGAAAGGAAACTGGCAATTGGCATACTGCCTTCTTATGCCTTCTAGACAGAGCACAAGGACATATGGCACATTCATGCCATACAGATACTGCTGCCCAAAAGATTCTGAACTTGTGTGCAAGGGGTACATGCACACTATTAGAGGAATATGTGTATGGACAACACATATTGAAGAATTTGTTACTGTACAGGTAAGAAACTTCTGTCTTTTCTGAAGTAAGTCTGATAAATAGCCACTGTCCAAATTCATTGATACTGTGGGTTTATCCCTTTGTATCATTTCAAGGCAGAATTTTTGCCTATAACATTTTATTTTGGTGGAGATGTTTTACAGTACAGTAGTAATTTTCACTAAATTTTCAACAGTAATTCAACATGTAATAGTTTGTAGGACACTTCGACAACACAGTATCTCAAGTGTGCTAGAGAAAACAAGACTGTTTCACCCTTTGCAGCCTTGGGTAGTGAGAAGTAGTGAACAACCCCAGAATAAGTGTGAGATAGTATGCACCATCAAAAACATCACATGCCACTCTAAGAAGATTATGTAAAGCTATCTACAACACCAAAGGGATTACTTGGGAAAGTTCACAGTGTTGCAGATGTGTCTTCTAAAGCAATCCATAGCTGAAGAAGTCAATAGTCCTATTGACTTTCTGTTGAGAAAGTAACATCCCCAAGCAGATGCATGAAGTCATCAGTTGCGGAAGAGGGACTAAATAAGAAAGCTTTCAGGCATGATGTAAATCTCTCTCTCTCTCTCCCCCTCTCCCCCCTCCCCCATGAAGCAGTGCCAGCCTGGATATAGTTTATCATGCAGTCATAATCTATAAAGTCTTATAAAGAACTCAGACTACAAGGGTCTCAGGCATTTGTTTTCAATGGAATGTTTTGTAATATTTCTTAAGTTTGCCCTCAGTACTGCTTTGATCCTCTCAACTCCCCCATACCTCTCTAAGCTTCTTTCAGATTCCTGGACTCTTTCTTTCAGTACTGCCAAATCATGTTCTTAATGACATCTATGAATCACATTCTGTAAAATTTTAATAAAAACTCATAAGAAGAAGTTATTGCACATGGTAGGCATATATATTTTAATCCATCAAAACCATTTTTCCCAATTTTAACTAAAATATATTATACAGAAAAGATACTAGACCTCATTCCTCACCCACCTGCCAGTGTAAGATGTTAGTTAAAATACAGACATTCTGTCATCTCATGAATTATGGGGGGAAATTTTCAAAAGTATCTAAGGGATTCAGAAGTTCAGGTCCCATGGAAAGTCAATGGAAGTCATGCTTTTAGATCTCTTAGTGCTTTTGAAAATCTCCCACTTAATTACAGTTCCTTAGTGGGTATTACTAGAAAACAGCAAGAAGAACATATATATAGTTATATATTTAACTTTACTACTAAACTTTAAACTATTGCACTGAAAATAGACTCAGTAAACATTATAATTTAATTTATCATGGTCATATTTTAATTCATGATATCTAATGGACAGTACCAAAATGTTGTCATTGCAGCTACTGAAGGTAATACTACAGATGACTTTCATTCTGTTACAAAAACAGTCGTGTGTAACAGCTCAGATTCGGAGGTCAACTTTAATATGCCAAGCAGGAGTTTGACTGCAAGGTCCAGGACTTCCTCATTTACATCTTCACCCAGCAGGAGTACAGGAACACCTTGTGACTGTTTATCAGATGATTCCACTTCTCATGTTTCCCTCTCAAATGAAATTTTTACAGGAAACCTGAACTCACACTTGTCAAGTATTAACACAAAGGAAAGAGTTAGAATTCCTGTTGAATTTCAGTCAAACCACTCATCCTGTGATGAAGAAGAAAATGAAAATTCTGCTAAAACATTCCCACAGTTTGGAAAAGCAAGGAGTCCAAAGTCAAGACTTGAAAACAATGCTGTCATATTTTCTCCCTTTAATGAAACACCGACTGTAGTGAAATCAAGTGAAGACATGACCCATCTACCCATTTCTGAGTCAGCCCAAAGATCCATGGGTAATATTTGCAAATCCCATTCATTAGATTCCAGTTGGCTCACTGATTGTGATTGCTCTCATTTCCCAGAATCAGACAATGACTTGAATGAATAAGCCTATGTAAAATATGAAGAATGACAGACTTGCTTTTATAATAGTAAAATTCATAGTAAGAATGTATTCATAGTAATTTTCAAAAAATTACTCAAACTATTACAAATTCTGAATTATTTTTCCAGAAAATAAACGTGACTAACAATGCCTTTTGCTGACATGTTTTAATTTTCAGGGAGGGTATTTATTTCATCAATCCATGACTGGGTGTGCTAAATCACAGGCCTCAGAATCTTCCCTATTCATCTGTCAAACAAGCAAGACTAAGTTCCCAGTTTAACTTCTACCTCAGAAGGAGGACAGGGGACCATCTTGGATTGTTTGTATGGATTTTGAGCCTGAAAACACTTTCCTGGGCAAGGATTTCTGTTTCTTACGCCATTTATAATAGCTCTCTAACAGCCTCTTTAGGAATCACGTAAGTTACTATGCAAGCCTTTCATGTTCCTACCACTGGGAAAGCAGATGACCTGATGCAGGCTAAAACTGGTATTGGTGCACATTTTCAGACTGCTCTCTGTGACAGACTCTCTGAGAAGTCTGGTTGATATATAAAAGAAACACTCTTTTGCCCAGGTTCAAGAAAAGCAGCCGTGTTAGTCTGTATCCATAAAGAAAGCGAGAAATGCTTGTAGCACCTTAGAGACTAACCAGTTTATTTCAGCATAAGCTTTCGTGGGCTATAGCCCACTTCACCGGATGCATAGAATGGAACAAACAGAAGCAAGATGCATTTATACGCACAGAAAGCAAAAAAATAAATAAAAAAAATTTCCAAATTGGACACTGTGAACCAAGGGTTAAACAGAGATGTTGAATGGCTTTGCCATTATACTAATTGAATATATTTTCCTAGTTAAGTGTCTTTTACAGATTCTTATCACTGTTAGACAGATAGATCCAATAAATTTTCACTACAAAAGGTTTTTTGTCTCCTGCTGATAATGGCCCATCCAAATTAAATAGCCTCTTAGGGTATGTCTTCACTACAGGACTAGGTCGATTTCCCTTAATTCGATTTTCTAAACTCGAGTTTAGAAAATCGAATCAGTGTGTCCCCACCAGGACAGCAGGTCGACAGTGGTCGACACTGTCTGTCCTAGAACTTTTGCAGGGGTCGACATAGCCTGCATGCTGGACACCCCCCCCCCCCGCCCAAGCAGCCCCGCAGACCCCACCGCCCGCCTGAACAGCCCCCCCCCCCCGTCGCCCGCCCGAGGGGGGGGGGAGCCGGCACGGGGCTGCTTGGGCATCGGCTCAGCTGTCTGGTCAATTTCACCTGAAATTGACCAGGCAGCTGAGCGGATCGCCCAAGCAGCCCCGTGCCGGCTCCCCCCCCCCCAGCAGCCCCGCGGACCCCCCCGCCCGCCTGAACAGCCCCCCCCCGCCGAACCCCACCCCGCCCAAGAGGGGGGCGGCGCAGGGCTGCTTGGGCGATCTGCTCAGCTGCCTGGTCAATTTCACCTGACCAGACCCCCCCGCCCGCCCGCCTGAACAGCCCCCCCACCAGACCCCCACCCCGCGGGGCTGCTCGGAGGTCGGAGGCTTAACTTCAGATGCCTCTTCACTTACTCACAGTAGACATAGAGAAGTCGATTTTAGCCTTACTTCTCTCGTCAGGCAGGAGTTACAAATTCGATTTTGAGGGCCCTTTAAATCGACTTTAAGGGCATGTATGTGAAGACAGGTACACCTTTAATTCGACCTAACGTTGTTAAGGTCGAATTAAAGTGGTAGTGAAGACATGCCCTTAGAATTGGTATGGTAATTTACAACCTTTTTTTTTTTTTTTTTTTTGCTTTCATTGGGCTGGTCTTCACTAGGTGGGGGGATGGCTGAAGATACGCAACTTTAGCTGAAGTTGGTGTATCTTCAGCCGACTTACCTGCCGTCCTCGCGGCAGTCGGTAGTGCACTCCCCCCATCAACTCCAGCTTGCACCTGTCGGCGAGCTGGAGTTCCGGAGTGGACGGGGGCGCTGCTGGCAATCGATTTATTGCGTCTTGATGAGACGCGATAAATCGATTGCCAAAATATCGATGGCTACCCGTGGTAGTGAAGACAAGCCCTGTGTGTATAAATTCATCTTACTTCTGTTTGTTCCATTCTGTGCATCCGATGAAGAGGGCTATAGCCCACAAAAGCTTCTGCTGAAATAAACTGGTTAGTCTCTAAGGTGCTACAAGTATTCCTCGCTTTCTTTTTGCCCAGGAGGTAAATAAATGCAGCTCTTTCCCCAATGCCAGAAGTTCTGGACTGGTTTATCCAGTCCTGAGCAGTCCAAAAGGATCTGTAGGGAACATGCACGGACGGAATGGGCACTAGTACCAAAAATGTCTGATCAGAGATAAATGCATATCTGAAGTGGAGCACCCATAGAGATACACATCTTGAAGAACTCCAGTTACTGCACAAGGTAGCCTCTCCTTACGTAAACTACAGTAACTGTGGTTCTTTGACATGCTGTAGTGAGTGTGGAATTCATGGCCCAGCCACCGTCCCTGCTTTTCAGAGTCCTCAGCAACCACAGACTTAAATTGCATGGGAATTGAGGCTCATGTCTGCCCCACCTTCCAGGCCTTTGTAGAGGAGCATAAGCAGGCACAGGGTACATGTGCAGTTCCAACAGATAGATATTCAAAAGACTCTGATCTTGTGTGCATGTGGGGGAGGCACACCTACACTGGGATTTGCACTGACTGCTACATCTCAAAGAACCACACTTATTGTAGGGTAATTGTTTTTTTATGTTTTTCCATGAATTACCATTAGAGGTGTGCAAAGATTTTTATGCTGCTTGTCAAAACCAAAAAAAAGTCAAGCTTTCACGGGATGCAGAAGTCAATGTTGGTGTTTTCTCAACATATTTTTCTGTTCTGACAGAAAGCTTGTTTTATTCATGTACTTTGCTCCTGGTAGAAAAAGTGGTGTGCCCTAGTTCAATGAAAGTACAAAAAATCCCTTGTCTAAACACCATCTTTCCCCAAGCTTATATGTTTACATTTCATAACAGACTTTTTACTTGTGTAAACTGCAAAATCACATTTAAACAAATTTATAAATATTTACATGTATTTACATTTTCACCATATAAAAATCACAAAGTGCAAATTGAGAATTTTGCACAACTGTACTTTATTTTGTAAAAATATTGCTCATCATAATAGCCATTTGAAATACATACTATTTACATGAGAACCACAGTGGAAGAAAATAGTTCTAAGGGAAAATAATTTAGTATTCTACAAACTGAAAAGATTTAATCTAAAATAGCAATCAATTTACTTTTCCTTTATTTTCATATGCCAGATTTTATCAACATCAAATTACAAACTTGGTATTAAACACTAGCCATACAGCTTTAAATTTTGCATAATCCTAAATAAATCAAAAGGTTATCGAAATATACTGGGCCATATTCTGCCCTCAGATGTGTGACTGTGTGTGGAAGATAAGCAATGTAAATGATACTGCGTAGCATGTATCCTTCTAAAACATATTCCACATCAATTCTGCCATCATCTTTGCATTATTCCCGCTGAGATTTTCTTGTCAGATAAGGCTGTGACAACATAGCTCTAAGAAAGGATGTCTTCAGATTTTAGGGAGATGCATTTGTGCCCTGTCATCACATCCACATATTACCATCTTTAGTCAATGATAGCTTCTGAAAATAATAGGAAAAGTTAAAGCAAAAAGCAACTTTTGTAAATCACTCGACGTACATTGATATTGGCAAATGTCAGAGTCATAGAGTTTAAGTCCAGAAGAGACCACTAGATCATCTAGTCTGACCTTTTGTATATCACAGGCCACCAATATTATCCACTACTTGCACACTAAACCCAATAATGGAAATGGGCCCAAAGTAAATAAGACCCACAGAAGACTAGGTTATTAAGTGCCACAGGCAGAGAACAGAAGGGACCAAGATATGCCAGTGCTCAAGGCCCCTGCAATGGCAGGGATATGATTAAATGAGATATACCCAGATAAAGCAAGTAACCTGCACTTACACACTGCAGAGGAATGTGAAAGTGTGTTATGAAATGAACGAAAGGATTGGCAAGACTGACTGCTATGTGAAGATGGCTGAGAGGAATATCTGTTTTCAGAAGTTATTGTGCGTACTGTGGATATGGACTATGGTGATTTTCTTTTTGTCAAAACACATCTGTTTTCTATTTTGTGGCACATTATCTGTATGTGTATCTTAGTACATGGGAATGGGTATCGCTTGCTGGGGCAATATGACATAAAATGTCAAGCAAAAGCTTTTGGGATAACACCTGTTATGGAAGGTAATACATCTTTGGCAATACTGGAAGCATCTGCTTGCTAAGATATCACATGAATATGAGCAAAGCAAACAAAACAAAGAAGTTAGTCTGCTGTTTGCTTTACCGAGTTGATTAGGATACCTCCTACTGATGCTGTTTTTTCTTGGGCAGTTACTTAACATACTGCTATACCGTGTTTCCCCGAAAATAAGACAGTGTCTTATATTAATTTTTGCTCCCAAAATTACATTACATTATATTACAGCGAGAGGCAAAACTGGAAGTACGTCTTATTTTCGGGGGATGTCTTACTTTCGGGGAAACAGGGTAGTACCATATAGATTGATTTATTTGGTTATAAACCATTCTCATGATCACATACTCTGTTATACAGTACGTTAAGAGAACAGTCTCATTTGTGATTATTTCCACAGCACCTCACATGGGCATGTAATTTAATAGAAAAATAAAAGACAATTATAGGGCTCAGATGATCATACTTCACAGGAATGAGGAGGAAAAGGAAAACTCCATGAGGTTCCATTCATAGAGTTTCCTCTAACTCATTCTGCGTGGGGCTGGTTTTCTCCAGTGGAATGAAAAGGAGGTTCCACTACTGTTTGCGGGATCAAGGTCATGTATCTGTCAGGTCATGTAATGTGTTGATGGATGCCCAGAATTGAGATAGCAGGTATGTTGCAAATCAGGATTGAAGCAGATTGGCAGAAGTATTTGGATGAAATTTTAAGAGGTGTAAATCACTCTATACTGTAGTCAATAGGTCTTTTGATATTTACATTTATTCAATCACATTATAAATCTGAATTAAAATAGGAATAGTTTTGTATCTACTCCCAAGAATCCCCAGTTAAACATTTTATTGTTTATTTAATAAGAGAAAATATAGTAGCAAGTTAAAGGACTGGACAGACTTTACATTAACACTCCCACTTTGCTATCATATGTGGAGACACAATGATGGTAGCAATAGTGGAAATTTTAGAGAAAAAAGGCCAGAGACAAGTTATGAAATCCTGACCTCAAAGTAAATGAGACTTTTTCCATTGACTTCAAAGGGACCAGAATTGAATCCAAAACCGGTGTTAACTTGTGTACTGGGGGCATCACAAGAGTCAAGTGATTTTTACTCAGGCCTCATCTGCATTAGAAAATTAGGTTGGTTTAACTATCTTAATCAAATGTGTGAGAAACCTACACAAAGTCTGTTTACGCAGCACTGTATCAAAAAATTCTTCTGTTAGCCTAGGTACTGCCTCTCACTGATGGGAGAACCCTTTCTGTAGGTAGCGTTTACACTGCAATGCTACAGCAGCACAGCTGGGCTGCTGTTGTATTTTAAGTGTAGACAAGTCCTCAGACTGCTTAAAACACTATTTCTGATCGCTTTTGAAACTTGTATTCAACCAAAATAACTAACTAGTATTTTGAGTAAAGGATGTCTTTTTCCAAAAATCACTCTTGCCCCTTCAAGGAAGGTGTTACATCTCACAATAAACATGTTCTGAAATCCCCAGCACATCTTCCTCCCAAACCAGTGAAGACCAGATTTTTCATTCTTAATATTTCAAAGGTAAACAAGCTGAAAAGAAAACATATAAAACCCCGACTGTTCTGGTTCTCTTTATATATGACTGGAGTTGGATGATAAATTCCTGGGTGAAGGAACCTCGAGTACTATGGGATCCCAAGAAGTTGGCCTATAGGCACTACCACAATATACATTATAAGCAAAGAGGCACAAATTCAATTAAAAAAAAAATCCTTGGCAGGCCAGTATGGCAAATTTTAAAAATGACTTGGGCACCCACAAGTCTCACAAGCAGCAAGTGAGGTTTTCAGTCTCAATAACAGAGAGATTGATAAGGTCCACATTTTTTAAAATAGCCATTCAGGTAGAAGGCATAATTACTAGGGTCCAAATGTGTGCATAATGAACTCTATGTTCTGAGTGCAAGGGGAGCTCCTCATCACCACCTTTGGGTGCCATATTCGGACTATGTGCCTAAGTCTGAGCTTTTGCTCTGGCGGTGACTGTCTTCCAGTTCTGTATTTGTTCTGCACCTAGCACAAAAGGGTTCTGGACCATGACCGGGGCTCTTAGTCATCTATAACTCACCCCAAACAGGCACACGCTGCATTAAAATAATTCCAACCCCCCCCCAGCCCCACCCCAAAACAGTGGGGCAAAATCGCCCCCCAACATTTTGGGGAGCAGGTTGAATCCGCGCTGCAAATGGGATCGTAACGCATCGCAGAAAGCCCCCTCTAAGCGCGATCCCTTCCATCCGCTCCTCAGGCAGCGACAATGGGCAGCAGCAGCTCGTCCGCCAGAGAGCAGCCAGGCCTGGCCCCGGCGGGGAGGAGGAGTGAGAGGAGGAGTTACGAGGCCCGGGTGACAGAGCCCAGTGCGCAGAAAGCTGGTGACCAGGAAGCAGAACAGCTCCTGGCTGCGGCTGGGGGACGGGCGCGGGCTGCACCTGAACCCAGCTGTCCAAACCCAGCCCTCCCCCCTTGTCTGCGGCCCTTATGGGGGTGGGGAAGTGAGGCCTCCTCCTCCCGCCCGCTGCGCCTCACAGGCCCCGGCAGGGGGAGGAGGCAGCAGCAGGAGCCCGAGTGTGCGGGGCGAGGGAGAGCCAGCGGGTCCCCGGTGCAGCCGGGCTGGGCTAAGCCTCTCCCGGGGTGAGACTGGCATGAACCTCCCCGGCCGGGCGGCTGCTGCTGCTGCGGGCGGCCTGGCGCGGCGAGGAGACTAAGGCGGGAGCGGACACTCTGAGGAGGAGACGCCTCTCCCCGCCGGGAGCGATGGGGAACTGCCTCAAGTCCCCCACCTCGGACGACATCTCCCTGCTGCACGAGTCCCAGTCGGACAGAGCCAGCTACGGGGACGGGACCGAACCGGATCAAGAGCCGCCGCCGCCATATCAGGTGCCGGAGAGAGGGGAGTGAGGCAGACACAGAAGAAGGCGAGAGGGGGGTAAAGGAGCCAGACGTCCCCAGAGAGGGACAAACACAGCCAGACACGGAGAAAGGGAAGGAGAACTTGAGAGAGGAAACGGAGGAGGAGAAAGAGGAGGGTGGGGAGAGAAGCAAAACAATGGGAAGGAGAAAGAAAGAGACACACACCCCCCAACCACTCTTTACTCTTTTAATTCATGGCATTTGGGTGGCTGTAGCTTTCTATGGGGGCTCTGGGTTTTCTGTAAACCCCTCCAGTGATCCTTGCCCTTTAACAGACATATTTTGGGGGCTCTGCCCGGTGCTGTCAGTGCTTTTTCTGTAAAAGCGTTGGCTGGTGAAACTAATGTGTGCCAGGTCTTAAGTTTGGCAGCTGGCTAACTCATGTTAGGCACACCCTCGAGTGAGACTTCTTTGTTTCTTTCAGTCTCATCTATTTTTGCCTTCCAATAAATTGGGAAGGAGATCAAAGGTTTTTCTCTTTAGACGGTTGCTCAATGTGGTGGTGGCGAAGATTTTAAGTGATTTATGGAGCGTAAGTATAAGTGTGGTGTAGGAACAATGCACACAAGAACAAAGCAATATACACACCAAACCCAACTATTTAATTTTTAGACAAATCTGGATTAATTATTTTAGGTGTTATTCTTCTAATTTTTGGTTAAATGAGAAGAGCCTCTAGTTTCTCAGCTTGGGCAGCTTCCTTTGTTATCTTCATGTGGTGACATCACTGTCTGGCGTTGCTCTTTTCTCATTACCCTCTTAAACCACAGACCACACAAACAAAAAACAGTCTTTGTTCAGGTTTATTTACTCTTGCCTGTGCTTTCTTGATTTTTACCATCATTTCACCTTAACAAATAACTTTTTTTTAAGGCAATAGATCTTATTTCCCTGGAGGAATATCAGACATAGGAAGTGTGTTTTCCATTGCTTCTCCCATTCTTACAAATATTCAGGAATTTGCAGCTTCTTGAAAGATTACAAAGATGGAAAATACGTAGCAGTTTTTCTTCTGCATGAAAATTAATGTTGAGATCAAAACAATGTGGTCATGAATAGCAAGTCTGTAACCTTGACCTCCATTCAAGTGGTGACCAGAGAGACAGAGACAGGCACACACTGAACTTGTGATTGCATTTGCCCACTCTGTGTGATCATCACTCCCCTATATATCAAGCCATCCAAAAGGAGTTGGTTATATAACACAATAGTAAAAGTGAAAAAATAATCAAAGGAAAATATTATAACTATTATCTTCACTTTTCTTAGGGGATGAGCAGAGAAAAAAAATCTGTTGAATTTTGAAATCTGAAATAATGGGATATCTTCGTGAGAAGTCTACCCAAGTGATTGAGACAGTAACCTTGAAGAGAGAGACTTGATAGCTCTTTAGTTAGTTAGATAGGAAGCATTCAGAGTTGGCATATAACTAACAAAATTGTTACATACATATAACTAACAAAATTGCAGGAAGAATTTAACTGGGTAGATCTGTCATTTACAAATGTTCTCTATGTTAAAGAATGATATCTATGAGAGGAATTTTTTTTTAAACGTTTAAGAGCAGGCATGTGTAGCTGTCACTGATGATGCAGTGAAACAGTAGTGGTATTACAGAGCATTGAGTATAGTTGGTTACATTTTGCATTTGCAGAAAAGTGTCTAACAATTTTAGAATGAACTTCCTCATATGAAGAACTTTTCCTAAAGTCTCAATTAGAGCTACCTAACTCCAGTGAAACTCATCACTGTCAGATCAAGTTATTTAAAGAACATATTACTCAAAATTAAGTCTCCGTTATCTTTTCTGATTAAGAATGAAAGAATATTTAAAAAAATGAAGACATAATATAAACAAAGTTTGGCAGTCCATGCTATACATTGCAAATGCCACATGCATTTGTGATCTTTCACACTATTTTTTTTTAAGTGACTGACAACATTATCATAAAAACTTCTTCATAATGGTCAAGCGCCTCTTGTGCAAGTTCTGCAGGCCTGTTGATTTCAGTAGCAGATTAGCATGTGTGTAAGAAGGATTAGATTCTTTCTCAGTTTTCTGCAAGGTTTTTTTTGTTAAATTAATGTGCATTTAGGAAGTGGAAAGGAATAGGCTGATTTAGTTTACTATCTGTTCTTTTTGACAATTATTCTAAATCTCTGCAATGATTGAGGTATTGCAGCAGATTTATTTCAAAGTTCACTTTAATAAAGTTATGGAGCTTCAGATGTATTCACAGAGTATATCTGAAGATCTGCTATTTTGAACCTCATTTGTTGCATTGACATCCGTGATATTCTATAAAACATTTTATATTTACTAAGTAAATCCGTGCCAGAAAAGCTACTTTAATACAATATCATGGTTCAATTTCTTGATTTGTATGTTTAAAATTTCAAAGTTACAAGTCTCACAACTATAGTTCAGACTCAATGACTCAAGATATAAATTTAACACTAGATACAATACAGTGTCACATATGTTAAAAATGAATACATTAAAATTGGGAAAACCATAATTTTGAATTATCTGACTTCTGTGCAATATGGAATTATTAAAAGAATTCCATATTGTTAGTTTCATCTCTTATTGTGAAAAAAGTCATTATCTGACTATAAAATTATTTAAACAGTTTCAAATTGTGTATGAAAATGTATAAGATTGATGAGGAGTGCATAACCATTTAGAAAACTCCTGTTTTTGGAAACTAATAACATCTACTCTGGACAATGCTGGGTGATTATTACCATAAACATTGTTACTGGACTTTTTAAGCTTAAAAATAGGCAGACATATGCCTAAAAACTGCTACTATTTAGAAGACAGTCCTTCTCTTCTAGGGCTCACTTTACTAAAAATAAATACCAAGAACAAAACCTAGATTTCTCTTCTGCCGTATTTCAATCAACTTGTTTCCCTCCTCATTACCTGTATTTCTGAAGGTAGACACTGGCTTATGTGTCTCATAATTGACCACTTAACCATTTAGAGAGAGAAGGCGGGTGATGTAATATCCTTTATTGGACCAACTTCTGTTGGTGAAGGAGACAAGCTTTCTTGAGCTCTGTGTAGCTTGAAAGCATGTGTCCTTCAACATAAGTTGGTCCAATAAAATGTATTACCTCACTCACCTTGTGTCTGATATCATGGGACCAACAGGACTGTAATATCACCTTCAATTGTTTGGCATTTAAAATATTTAGTGCTTTCAGATATTATGGTGATGGGCACCCATATAAGATCTAGTTAGGGCAAGTCGTCCATAATTCTTTTTTTAAAACTGTTCATGCAAAATATCCTCCCAATATTCCTTTACCTGGGGATGACAGATTATTACTGAATGCAGCCTCAGTGCTCAGTGATGCATAGAAATTAGAAGATGCAATTTTTAGTTCCAGGAATTATAAATCAAGACTGAAATATGGACACATAGGATAACGGGGATCAGAAGCTTCACTTGGTGTTCATGCCTGTATCTACATATATTACATGATGTGCATTTGAGTTGCAGCTGAAAGATTCACAGGAGAATTATGGTTATTTTTAGGGGGGACTTGAATGACCAGGAAGGGTAGCCCAAGATGGAGAGCAGTTCTCATTTAAGGGGTACCATGGAAGAAGGAACAAGACTGGAAGAAGGGTACAAAGGAAGCAGTTACTGATAACTCTTTTCATAGGCTATATATTTTGTCACATACCAAAAGCCAGCATTTTGAAGTATCCACTAATTTTGCGTGCCTCCATTTTAGGGTGACCAATTTAGGACCTGATTTTTCTAAGGCACTGAACACATGTAACTCCATCAACATTGAAGTTTCTTTAAAAAATCTGCTTTTATTTTCTGCATGTCATCTCATCATTTGTTAGTATCACACTTCTGCTGTATTTCAGACAAGTTCACTGCTTTTCCTGCTTCCCAATTGTCACTCCTAGCAGTTCTAATCCAAAGATTATTTTACAAAACAGAAATCTCATGTGTAGCTTCAAAAAACAAAACCAAAAAAACCAACAACCACCACCGAACCGACCCCCTCCTGCCACACACATTCTCACTTCATAACCATCCTGTTCCTGAATAATTGCACAGAACAATTTATCATTTTATTAATTTTTGGTGACCCATACAATAGCATCACAGTCTGAATGAGAAAGTTGAGGAGAAAAGATGTGGGAAAAAATACACTTGTAGACAAAAGAGGTATAGCTAACTTCTAAAAAAAAGGATTTTCATGAAAGTTCAAAATTAAAGCACAGAAAGTTTGTCTCCGTATACTTAATGCAGTAACTGAAATGCATGAGAAACTCATGCAGGTTCTTGGTATTTGAAATGTTGGTATGGAAGAATAATTTACAAAACATTTTCACGTAGTTCCAGATCTAGCCACAATTTCTTCTAATACTATATACTGGCCTACAGAATCACACATTATGGGATCCAGAATACAGTATAATTTATTGTTTTGGTTTTTTTTAACCTGATGTTCCTTAGATTAGATCTTCAACACAAGATTAAAGGGAACAAAGGTGCCTTAAAGCCAATTTTATGCTCCTATACTCTTGGAGCAGCTGCAAGGGCTGAACTGTTTCCCAGAAAAATTTAGGACAGACACATTTCTTCTCTAAATTCTGATTGCTGCAATAGCCCCTTACGTCTGTGGCACCAGCTGGGGGGTCACCTGCATTTAGTGTGCTCTGGCCATGCCCGCTCCCTCTCTAACATGCATCCTCCCACCCTCAATGCTGGGGATGGCAGGCTGGGTCTGTGCAAGTCAAATCCCCAGCTGCCCTATTAGCATAGCTATAGGAGCAGCCTCATGGTGCCGGGGCTGAGGCTCTGTCCCCTTGATTTTAAGGAGTTTGCAACTGTCATGGGAAATTAATCTGAATAATCAAAAGACTATTTATTGGAATAGTCCACTCCTTTTCTGTTTGAAACTTTCAGCCTTGGATGCATTTATTGGCTTTATTTTGTTGAACAAAACAGACGAGCTTTTGTTGTGTCTCAGCAGTGCAACTTCTATGTTGTGACTCACCCGACTATTACACTGTATTGGTGGTGTTCTATTGTCTCCAAAAGGAGCAGTAATTAACACTATTAAATAGGGCAAGCCAAATTAAACTCTGGTATGAGTGCAACTCCCATAGAAGTGTCTGAGCCAAATTCTTTGAAGCCTCAAAATGATGGTGTGAGTTACATGGAGGCCTAAGATATTAATAAAACAAGTGTAAATGATAAAGTAGTATAACTTGTTCCAATTTGGGAATGAGTAGGTTTGTAAACCTAATGTAACTTACACACTGCCGGGGCATAAGAGGATAGCTGAGCAGAAGAGCTACTAACAGGAAGAAGTACCCAGTTATCTTATTGGTAAACCAAACCAGCTAGTAGTTTTTATGTTTACATAAACAGGCCTGTTCTTCGTTCTCTTACCTTAGTACAGTGAAACCTCGATTTAACGGACCTCCATTTAACGGACTTCGGATGCAACGGACAAATTTTTTCAGAAAGTCTGATGCATCCGAAATCCGTTTGTGGAGGGTTCCACCGGGGTTTGAGCCAGGGGGCGGGCTGCTGCCCGGCCCCCGGCACCATGCTGGCTATGTGGAGGGTCCCGGGAGCCGGGACCCTCCGGCTGTCAGCCCGCGCGCGCGGCAGCCGCCGCGGTTTGAGCCAGGGGCGGGCTGCCGCCTGGCCCCCGGCAACGTTCACCCTCCTTGGAGGGTCCCGGGAGCCGGGACCCTCCGGCTGTCAGCCTGCGCGCGCGGCAGCCGCCGCGGTTTGAGCCGGGGGCGGGCTGCCGCCTGGCCCCCGGCAATGTTCACCCTCCTTGGAGGGTCCCGGGAGCCGGGACCCTCCGGCTGTCAGCCTGCGCGCGCGGCAGCCGACGCCGTTTGAGCCGGGGGCGGGCTGCCGCCTGGCCCCCGGCAACGTTCACCCTCCTTGGAGGGTCCTGGGAGCCGGGACCCTGCGGGCTCTGAGCCCGCACGCCGCAGCCGCCGCCGTTTGAGCCGGGGGCGGGCTGCTGCCCGGCTCCCAGCACCATTCACCCTCCTTGGAGGGTCCCGGGAGCCGGGACCCTGCGGGCTCTCTGCCCGCTCACAGCGGCCGCCGCGGTTTGAGCCGGGGGCGGGCGGGCTGACAGCTCCCGCCCTGGTCCCAGCAGCCGAGGACCCCGGCGGGCGGGCTGCTAACTGCCGCCGGGTCCCAGCAGCCGGGACCCGGGCGGGCGGGTTGACGGTAAAACCTTGATATAACGGACTAATTCGGGCGAGGGGGTGTCCGTTAAATCCGAAAGTCCTGTTATTTAATAATTTTAAAAAATTATTAAATAACGGACTTTCGGATTTAACGGACACCCCCTCGCCCGAATTAGTCCGTTAAATCGAGGTTTCACTGTATTCCAATCTCTCATGCCTTCTTCCTCCTCACCCTCCCCAAAAACCCACACAAAAGGAACACCAAGCAGTTGCCTCTGTGGTACTGAACTGTTCAAAATTCTGGTTAATTTCACTCCGCTCATGTGGATGGCATTGGAGTAGTTCTGCACTGGAGAAGAGATTGTCCTAAGGGAGCTTCAGAAGATGTAAGACTCCTGTGCCAAATTTTAACCCTTGGTTAAGCAAGCCTCATATTTGTAGTCTGACGTATAATGAGGCTCAGTCTCCTCTGTCAAAATATGGATGATACAAAGGCTCTGTCAGTTCCAATGGGATGAGAAAGAAACAGAGTGGATGAGGAAGCTTAGAACTTGAGGAGGGTGGGAAATTGTAAAATGAGCTAGTGTTGTTCTTGCAAGGAAGTGAACAGAATGTGATGATGTGGGCTATCTTGTATAGCTTGTTTTACAGATTGAGCATATCCTGTGACAACATTCAGTAACAATGTCTAATTATAAAGCCAGTTATGAAAAATTGTGCTCACGGCAGAATGAGTGCAATGTTTTCAGATGCAATTTAGAAAATTATATTTCCAAGTCCTTAGAATGATTCTTGTATGGTAAATTGTTCATATGTGCAAAACTTGTCATTTTGTGAGCGTGAAGCACACTGGACTATCTTGTTTAATATCTGTATTTGGAGTTGCTTGGAGAATAGCTTTATCCACACCAGGTTATTTGGCTAGTAAACAATTTACCTTGGGGGGGAAAAAAAACCTGAGGAGTCCTTGTGGCACTTTTGAGACTAACAAATATATTTGTGCCTAAGCTTTTGTGGGCTAAAATAAATGTGTTAGTCTCTAAAATGCCACAAGGACTCCCCGTTGTTGTTGCTGATTCAGACTAACACGGCTACCTCTCTGAAACAATTTACCTCTTCCATCTGGAGGGTCATATCTTGTGGACTCCCAAAGTGATTGTTTGGAGGTTTGTGTCGCAATTGATCAATGCTGAATAGAATGTGTTTTTTTTGTTGTTGTTGTTTTTTTAAAGTACAGTTTTCTTTCTGGCTAATGCTAAACAAAAAACTGTGCAAGTGTGTCTGTCTACTTTCACAGCACTGCAGCTGTAGCGCATGTGGTGAACACGCTCTATGCTGACGGGAGAGAGCTCTTCCATCAGCATAAAATAATCCACCCCTGTGAGCAGCATAAGCTCTATAGGTGAAAGAAGCTCTCCTGCTGACAGAGCACTATGCACACTAGTGCTTTTCTTGGTGTAACTTCTGTCAGTCAGTGGGGTGGAATATTCACGCCTGGGAGCAATGTAAGTTTGATTGACAGAGGCGGTAGTGTAGACATGGCTCTGGTGCATACTAGTTAGATTTTTAGCTTGAGAGAGTTGCTATTTGCTCTCTTAGCTTTTTCTAGTTAACAAGATGGGGATGGGGGAGAGCCATCCTAGGTATCCAGAAGATAAAGGACACCAGATAGGATAATAAGGTAGGTAATCTTCTGGCATCAAATAATGGTGGAAGTATTCTTTATAAAGTATATTAATTAAAAGTATATTTGGTTATCGGCTGAATCTTGTTACTGACTCTCTTCCAGATTAAAAAAATTAGTGTTTTTTTTTTAAAACCCCAATCTCATTTGGTACAAGTATTAAATTAAGACCTGAGTTAGGAGGAACCACTATGTCCACCGATATTTGAGTTCTGTGTGTGTTGTGTCCTTTCTGTTGTGAAGACTAGAGAGAGTTTCTAGAGTTGTTGGTGATGGGCCTGCTAGCAGTAAATACTGATTCACAGACATTCCCGCCAGAATGTTCTGTAACAGCTACTCTGAAATAAATAGAATATGCTTATAGTCTTGTTTGAAGGAGAGCTTTTTCCCCTTTTGAACACAATTCTTTAGAAATGTCTGAGCTGGATGAAGACTACATATGAAGTAAAATCCATCTACCTCTTTCTCCCTTCCCCATTTTGATAAAAGTCAGTGGTGATGGACTGGTTGTAGATGTCTTTTTGACCTTTACTGGAGAAAATTTTAGTTGTGGTAAGTGCAAATGTAGCTAATGCTTCTTAGGGCTGATCTCCACTGGGGGGGGGGAAGGGGGAATCGACTGTAGATACGCACTTTCAGCTACGTCAATAACGTAGCTGAAATCGACATCTCTAGAGCCGACTTACCTCCAGTCCTCACATCGGCGGCGGGCGGCAGCACGGTCCCCCGTTGACTCCAGCTTGCGCCTCTTGACGAGCTGGACTTCCGGAGTCGATGGGGGAAACAGCTGGCAATCGATTTATCACGTCTTAACGAGACGCGATAAATCGATAGCCAAAAAATCGATGCATCCCTTCCGTAGTGAGGACAAGCCCTTAGAACCGTTTTTGGGGTTGGCACTGATTACTGTGCTCCAAGAAGTTCAGATAGGATGAATTTACCTTGCATAAGGAGACCGACTATGTGAGCTAACTTGCTATTCTGTGTAGTTTATCAAATGCTCTGTTGCAGCTGAATTTGGTAACTGAGGCAATTACACATTAATCTGACCAGGGTTCACCATACTAACTCTAGTTTTTCTAAAAGTTTGAGTGAAAAAGGAATAATCTCACTACAGAATTACTGTGTGTGAGCTTCTTTCATTGGTAAGAAAAATAAATAAAATCTTAAGAATGCAATGGTTGTGTTTCCTCAGATTTCCTCCCGCCCCCATACCTCTTCTGTGGAAGGAGGGACTATTTCTCCTCCATTCTGAATCATAAGCAGTAAAATGATGAGAGAGACGTTTTTTCTCTCAAATATTTTAAAATCAAAGCTTAAGGGTAGGCAGAACATTGGGGGTTCAATTTAAACTGGAAATCTAAATAAAACGGAAGAAAATTTCGTCTTAATTAGGCATTAGAGAAGATAATCCTCTGAATGCAAACACTTTAAGAAGATAAGATTCAATAGAATAACTTCAAAGTTTTACAGATTCGGAGAGATAAGTCTTTGTATGTGCATCTGCCGATGCAAAATAGGAGGGGAACAACGGTCCCTCTGACCAACAAGACAATAATTCATGCCAGCGTCCCACTAATGGGATCACGTAGGGGTCGGTGGGACTCTTATGTGAAAACAGAATCAGTAGTATTGAGGAAAAACAAAGTCTTCAGCTATGTCCCTGCAGACAGATTCACTACTTCTAAAGGGAAGCTTTGATGTATACCCCAATCTGAAGGATGATCAGTTTCTAGAGGCTTACTATTTTTGTGGTCATCTTTTTTTTATGTTTGATGCATCTTAAATGCATTTTTAGATATGCTTAAATGATCCTCTTATGTGATTGCATGGAACACTGTGTCCAGAGAAGACATTTGTGTTTGAAGCCTTGAAATGTCAAGAGGAAAAACAAGAAGCTTCTAGCTTCCACCAAGTTTTATAGAGGGAAATTGTTTTTAAAACTCTTTATAAAGCAGTGGGAGAAGAGAACAAATTCCTCCTTTTTGCAAAGTATTTCATACAGATCCAATTTTTTCCCCTAAAACTAGCCTTTCCTTTTGCATCTAGGCAGAAATCATAGAAAAGATTACAAAGACAATAAACATACAGTTCTTGCCAAAGCACCTTACAGAAGATAGAGAAAGAATTAGTTAAGTAAGTTTCTAACATTTCAGCAGCTAATTTATATCAGATCAGTCCACTTAAAACTACCAGATAGGAAGCAAGCTGCTAAGATAATCTGACCTTCAGTGTTTATTACATTTTAAGACCAGTGGAGAAATCCTGGCTCCATTTAAATCAATGGGGATTTTGCCATTCAATCCAGTGGGGCCAAGATTTCCTTCCCAGCAGTGTATTGTTTGCAATATCTTTGTGTTTATAACTTATTTTGTTCAACCATTTTATGATTTCAGGGTGGAGAAAGGTCAGTTTTCAACAACATGTGTAATATGCCCATAACAAGCTTATTTTGACAAGCATAAATATTACATAGGCAAAACATTAGAAGAATGTTGTTGTGAAGTCAAGCATTCAAAAGTTGGGAAATACCAAAATTAGGGTTACCTGTGTAACCGTGTGTGTGTGTGTGTGTGTGTGTGTGTATGTATGCATTCTGATACAGTTTTCAGTTATCACAATATTTTTTCCATTAGACCCCTGACTCATTCAATGAATAGGAAAGATGGTGCTTAGCAGCAAGTGAATAAGAGCTGTAGGATGAATGAGGTGGGGTACAGGAATTGGAAATAGTTGATAGTGAATGGGGCTGCAAATAGAAAAAGGATGGTTTTGTTAATTAATGAACCCTCAAGCCCATAGAAACACTTGGTATTTAGTGATGTCCTTAAATACTTGCTTTGTTATTAGATTGCTGTATCCCTTTTCAAATACCAGAACAAAACCAAAAAAACCCACAACCCAACCTAACCTATCATACCTGTATCCAAGATACAAATGAGTGTTTATGCAGAATTAAGTGGACTTCTTACAATATACACTACATATAGTGCTTAGGGGAAAGGGTGGAATGGGGGTGAGGGTGAGGAGGCTGGGACCAAGTCGCTTGCTGCTGCCAGGGCCAGGCCCCCTGCTAGCCCCACAGGCCGCCCTGGACCCTGTATCCCCCTGAAGCACGGGACCTGTCGAAGTGCAGGGCCCGAGGCATTTGCCCCAGTCTGTCCTATGGATCCAGGGTGGCCTAGAAGGTTAGTGGGGGGGCCTGCCACCAGCAGCAGCCAGCAGCCCAGCCCACCCCTGCTTTGCCCCTCCCTGTGACCATTCCACCCCTTCACCTAAGCCTCTGCCCCACCTCTTTCTGGCTTCTGTCCCCTCCCCTGAGCAACGTCGGGGGGAAGCCGGGTGGGTTGCTGCTGCCAGCGCCAGGCCTCCCACTAGTCCCCCAGGCTGCCCTGGCCCCTACATCTCCCTGAAGGGCGGAGCCTCCTGAAGCACTGGATCCCCCGAAGCGCGGGACCCAGGGAGTTTGTCCTGGTCTATCCCATGGACATGACGGGTCTGCTTGGTCCCATTCTGAGCACCACCAAAAATTAAACAAACCTGGCGCCCATGCCTCCCCATACCCTTGTTTGTGGTCAGTTCCTTTGTGTGTCGTGCCTGAATTAGATAGAAGAGGGTAAGAAGCTGCCCCCCACCCCTCTTCTTCCTGTTAGTTGGTAAAACGCCATTCTATGGTGCTGTATAATTTGTGATCTCTGGCAAACCACTTAAGTTCTCTGTGCCTCAATTTTTCCATCTGTCAAAAGGGGAGTGCTAATGCTTACCTACATGATGTGGTTGAAGCACAAAACATCTTTAATTCAATCTGTAATAGAAATTGGAAAATTAGATCCAAAGAAGGATACTTTAATTATGGGATGAATTCAAGCAAATTATCTTACATTTTTAAGCCTTTGCAAAAACAAAAGAAACCGAGATACATTTGTTATTATGTACCAATTAGCCTATTGAAAATTACATAAGTAAAGAAGGGGTCACTTTGTCAAGAAATCCTAGTGAGCTGTGTTCGTTTGTATAATATGACTTTCTCTCAATTCTCTGCAGTCAATATCCCAATAAAGAGTGGAATACCTAAATTCCAGCTGTTTCAGCTCAAAAAAAGATCTAATTCATGGAAGGGAGAAAATATTCTCCAATTCAAGGCAAATAACATTTCATCCTTCTGAGTCATGTTCAGTTTCCTCTTTGTGGTCCAAATTCTTTAGTTTTATTCAGTAGGTGGCTATCTCATTTCAGCTCCCAGAACAAGCAAGACTACATATTACAGATGGCCTAGATTTAGAGCTCCATGGGAAAGTACAATTTGCCCATCACACAATCTCTCATTAAGTCCCTCTTTATTGTGCTAAACTTGTTCATCTAGTCTAGTGTGAATTGATAAGCTCTGCATTAGAAAGAAATCTAGTTATTTGCTTGCTTTTTACTTTGTCCTTGTCTGTTGTGTTTGTGTTTGGCGTTGTCTAGGCACAATGAAAATACAGCTGCAGTTCTTGAAGTCTTAATGTCATTAAAGTTCCACTTCTATTGTCTTTCCAGCCCTGTATCTTCTTTTTATATATAGGGCACTATTGCTGTAATGAAAAATTCACTTTTCAATTAAAGTGATAGGGACCCAATGCACTCATACCTACAGGAATCTTGGCTATTGACTGAAACAGTGAGTCAACCGTACCTGGTACCTCTAAGATCTTCTCTCGCCCTTCCTCTGCAGGCAGGTCACAGAAAATTTATGTAAAAATGATGTCTCGCTGTTAAATCCTCTAAAAACTCTGTAAATGGTGCTATAGTATTTTTACTGAAAGCCAAAGACAGGAAAGAGCTTCTCACTTAAAAGTGATGGTAGAAGATGGTACCAAGAAGGTTGTGCTAAGTTGGACTAATGTTTCTCTTCATAGTAAATCAAATAATTTTGGAAATTAGGGTGGGGGGGAGGAAGGGGAAAGACTATTCATCCCACTGCCAATGCAGGAATCATTCATTCTGGTATATTCTTGGGGAGCTTGTCTGGTTCACTTTTGAATTACTCAGGTGATGGGGGGTTTCTACAGCTTTCTTAGGGAGATTGCCCCACATCTTCTAAGAAATTGTCCCTGGCTAGTCACCCTAAATATTCCCTGCCTTATCTACATTGGGGACTTACTCCCGTTAAAGCCTTCAGTGACTAGTAATCATTGAAGCTGCACTAGTGCAGACTCCAGCAAGGAGTAGGGTACACCACTGTAAGCTGCAGTTTGTATCGGTGTATTAGTTTCAAACAGGGGTAAGCTCCACCAGTGCAAACAGTAGCTAACCATATAAGGGGTGAAATCCTGACCCACTGAAGTCAATGGCAAAACCCACTGACTTCATTGGAGCCAGGATTTCACCCTAAGGGTTTGCAATGGCTGCAAAGCAAATGTCCAGTGTAGACAAGGCCTCAGTTTCATCCCCTTTTTTTCTCTCCTACCCATGATCCTTCTGTAAAAGAGTAACATGATGGGATGTAAAACTATCCACGTCAGATATCACCAGAGCAGCCTGGATCTTTACTAAACCACCTAACAGTTCATAAGTATTTTTTTCTGTTTGTAGATTTAGGAGGAGAGTGCAGAGGCTTACACAGCTTGTTCGCGTTGTGCAGCAGACTGCGATATCCCATGGGCCATTGAGGATTACAGTAACATCATTCATTTGCATTGTGGGGTGCTGCCTGTGCCTCTTTCCCTCACACAAGACCGCCAGTTATAACTCTATGGATTGTTTCCAAAGTCTGAATATGTTTGGCACGCTTTCTCAATACCATTAAGAGTTTGATTACCTTTGTTCGTGCGTGTGGGGACTGCCTGTGTTTTTTGCAGAAATTTTGAATGTAAACCTTTTGGTTCTCTGAAATTGTTTTGCTTTTGCTGGAACTTCTGCTATTATATCATATTTTTAAAATTGCAAAGCATTGACTTTCAGTTAAACTGCACTGTGTTATACTTAGTGGTTCTTTGCTATGGTTTAGTGTTTGTCATTAGAGTCCACCAGTTTCCTCTCAAAGTCTTATGTTGTTTAATGTGATAATCCTATCTCTAAACACAAAGTTCAGGGACTCCTTTCAAGAAGAAAATCTTGCTTCCATTTTAAGTGTTGTACATACAAACAATAACTAGTTTACAGTGCAGCACCACATTTCTATATCGTTTTTAGCCCATCTTATTAACTAACATTTTATTTCTTTAGCCTTTGTTAATTCATAATTAGTGAGACAATGTTGGCTGGCAGCAAATACCTTTGTCTGTGGCCCCTTCAGATCTCATGAGCTAAGTATGGTCAGGTCTCATCAGTACTTGGATTGGAGACCTACAAATAAAACCCAGATGCTGCAGAAAATTGTGTTATAGTGCCATGATGCTTCTTTGCTAGTCAGTATTAAACTTAAAAAGTGCCTGGCGCTGGGGCACTGCACAGCTGGAAACGTCTTCTGATTGAGACGTAAAATTGAGGTTATGATTACTCAATGTCACTGAAATTCCTTTGGTTCTTTTCACAAGATGTACAGGTCAAATTCCAACTTGAGTACAGTAATTACTAAATTCACCTGTCCTTTAAATTAGAGCAGTTACGCTTCATGTCTGTAGTACGGCTCTACCGCCCTGGACACGCCCGATCCCATCTGATCTCGGCAGCTAAGCAGGGTTGGGCCTGGCTAGTACCTGGATGGGGGACCTCCGGGGAATACTAGGTGCTGTAGGCTAACACCTGGCAGTAGGTATAAAATGCCTCCAACAACAGGTGGCGCGATGCATTGGTTGGAGTATACCCCGGTCGTATCACTGGTCCTGTCCGAGCCCCGAATGGAGGCGGACATGCCGACCAAAGCGGACCCTGCCATAGTGTGGGACTAACGCTAAGAAAAACAACAACACTCTTCATGTCTCTCCTCCTTTTAAAAAAAATAAACAAAAAGGAAATGTCAGCTGCAGAATGACAACTGTATTCAGCACAGCTGTGGTTGCATTTCAGTGTAAGATGTTAATATAAATATCTTCACACTTTAGCAAAATGTAAGTTGCTTCATTCGATGCTACAGGCCAGATGTTGGCCTGTGATGCAGCCCCTTTGTGCTGCTGGAGCAGCGTAGGGAGGTTTGTAAAGCTGAGGATTTTCTTAGTGTGGTAGAATACCTAGCTGGTATAGAGCCAGCACAGCAAGCCTTATGACACTCCTCTGACACTCCCCGCCCCACCCCTACATTGGGGATACTTTTGGCTGGACTGTGTTCTAACAGTCCTCACCAGAATAATGGTTATCCCCTAAGAGTTGTTACATTATAAATTAGGCAACCTTAAAGTTAATTTTAACCTGGAGCCTGAACAGACTCCCTTGGGAGCAGGAGGAACACAGAAATGGTGCAGTCCTTGCACATATCCCCTGCCCACATTGAGCCTGGTGGGGAATGTAGCTTGACTGGATCCAAAGATGATGGCATATATATATTAAATCTATACAAATGCAAATATCATGCACTCATGCCTTTTATATTAACTTACACCAGCCAATAAGATTATTTTTACAGCATTTCTAGGACAGTGATGTGGTAGCTTTTATAGAAGTAGTTTAAGACTTTTGCTGAAACACTCTATCTTCTTTAGATTCAATTAATAATTATGTTTATTACATGTATTTTAGTTTTACAGAATTTAGGAGGGCTTTTTGATAAAATTATGTGTTAACTGCGTGAATCAGAAGTTTCTGTTAAACTCAAATCATAGAATCATAGAATATTAGGGTTGGAAGGGACCTCAGGAGGTATCTAGTCCAACCTCTTGCTCAAAGCAGGACCAATTCCCAACTAAATCATTCCAGCCAGGGCTATATCAAGCCTGACCTTAAAAACCTCTAAGGAAGGTGATTCTACCACCTCCCTAGGTAACCCATTCCAATGCTTGACCACCCTCCTAGTGAAAAAGTTTTTCCTAATATCCAATCTAAACCTTCCCAACTGCAACTTGAGACCATTACTCCTTGTTCAGTCATCTGCTACCACTGAGAACAGTCTAGATCCATCCTCTTTAGAACCCCCTTTCAGGTAGTTGAAAGCTATCAAATCTCCCCTCAGTCTTCTCTTCTGTAGACTAAACAATCCCAGTTCTCTCAGCCTCTCCTCATAAGTCATGCGCTCCAGGCCCTAATCGTTTTTGATGCCCTTCTCTGGACTCTCCAATTTTTCCACGTCCTTCTTGTAGTGTGGGCTCCAAAATTGGACACATGATGAAATGAACTAGGAATTGGGGGTTAAAGCAGAGGCAACTTTATAATACACGTGATTTAATAAGACAAGCATTCTGGATCATAAAGTTTTTTCTAGCTATTCTTACACAGCTATGTGATGGACTTGTAAAGACTTTTTTTTCCCCTCAGAGGTAGTCAGAACCTGGGAAACCATAAAGTTCTAAAGATTTTTAGTTCAGTAAGGCCTTGTTTAAACAGAAGGGGTTTGGAGAAGATACTGTGGTATTATCAAGTATAATCATTTCCCCCCTTTCTGTGCTTCGACTTACCTTTCAACTATGGTACAGACCAGAGCATGGTCTTTTCAGAGCTTTGATATATTTGATAGTGTTAAAATCATTGATATAAGGAGAGTAACAGAAAATTTCAAAAGGAAAATATTTTAAATTTTCCTGTGAAAATATTGAACCCGATTATGCTCTAATTTAAAACAGTATAAATTGGAAGTAACTAAAGTCACTGGAGTTACGTTAGTGTAAACCAGTATAAATAAAATCAGAATCAGGCCCTGTGTTTATAATGTTGAGTGTTAGAAGAAATACCACAGACATAGAACATTTTGATTAGACAGACATAAATGTTTAAACATCTTCCGTGGTGGATGACTTGTCAAATAGTCTTGTTCAGTGAGGCTGAATGTACCTACATTGACCTAATAGTGCATCATTTGAATGTATGCTTGATGAAATCTGTAGCCTGAAGACCTACATTCTGGTAGCAGACCCTGGACAGTCTGTATAGATACAAATGGAAGAAAATACCTTCTGGAAGCATTCTACTTGTGCTGTATGACCTGTCCTCAGTGAGTCTACCTCTGTGTGTTGTACCTGTCCTTGCCTTAGTACAAGCCTCTCTCCTGCGTTAGAAGTTTTTTTTTTTTTTTTTTTTTTTTTTAAAAAAAAATTTTTTATGGGGGGTGGGGGGATAGCTCAGTGGTTTGAGCATTGGCCTGCTAAACCCAGGGTTGTGAGTTCAATCCTTGAGGGGGCCATTTAGGTATCTGGGGCAAAAAATCTGTCAGGGGACAGTACTCAATCCTGCTAGTGTAGGCAGGCGGATCCTGCTAGTGTAGGCAGGGGACTGGACTCGATGACCTTCAAGGTCTTTCCAGTTCTAGGAGATTGGTATATCTCCATTTATTATTATTAAGTGGCTTGACAGTTGAACGAAATGATCCTTGGTTTTATGCCCTTGCAAGCTAAATGCAGAGTCACTGTTTGTGTGGATCGATGAAGTGGGTTTTAGCCCATGAAAGCTTATGCCCAAATAAAATTGTTAGTCTCTAAGGTGCCTCAAAGATTCCTCATTCTTTTTGCCGATACAGACTAACATGGCTATCCCTCTGAAACCTGTTTGTGAGGACAAGCCTTATGTGAATGAAATTACAATACTGCTCATGTGTAGATTGGAAGTATTCGTGGAGTGAAGGGAGGAAGTATATAATGCTTCAGTATCTCTCCGTGCATATACTTTTTCTGCCTGTTTACCGATCTACCACTGCCTCATTCTCAACATGTTCAACAGTAATAATCAAGAATGGAGCATCTCATAGGGATTAGTAAAGGCCAGCTGGGATGAACTGATGGCCTGAGTTTATGCCTCTGGCTGCTTACTCCAGCTAGTCACTAATCTGCACCAAAAAAAAAAAAAAAAAAAAAAAAAAAAGCCTTGTGTCAAGGTAATTAGAGCTATTATCAAATGACACTAAACAAAAAGCTTAATAGCATTTTTTTCTTAAATTCTGTCTCCTTGTGTATTCTGTGAAAAGTGATTGTATGTGTGCATATGAGCAGAATGCATCTTCACAATCTTGTACTCGAGTATGGATATACAAAGAAAACGTACTGCAATGTCTGCCCTTCCCTAGCAGGCAGTATTTCTGTGGTGCTGTTGGCGATGGGCTATTCCATGCTCCAGTATACGTTCCCATACAAAAAACAATTTCCGGTTGAGGTTGGTAGACTCCACAGCCCTCCAAAACAAACTGTAAAAAGCAAGAAACTAGCAATTACATCATTTAACACCTCATCTGTGCTCCATTCATCACTTGGTTGTGAACAGGAGCAATTGGCTGGGTAGAACCTAGCAAGGCTGCAGCATGGCCAACAGGCCACATGCAGCTGGCAAGAGGAGCTACAACTGCATTTGGCAGAGCAAATGTGTTCAGGCTGCATATGGTGAGATGGGACAGAGAGATGCCTGTGGGTTGAGGGGCAGCTGCAGACTTTGCACAGCAGTGCAGGCTTTCACACAGAGTCAGATGTGCAAAGCGGTGATAATACTTCAAACTTTTGATTAAAGAATCTGTTCTGACAAGTCACTTTACTGCCATATGAGATTAAAGTGTTAAATAGACCCCCCCCCCAAACCTCTTAAAAATAAAATTAAAAGAAGTAGCAGACCTTATATCAGATCATAAAGCCGCTGCCTCTTAGGGTATGTCTTCACTACAGCAGTAGGTCGATTTCCTTTAAGTCGATTTTTTAAAGCAGACTGTATAGAGTCGATTTTGTGTGTCCCCACAAAGCACAGCAAGTCGACAGTGTCTGTCTGCACAACTGTTGCAAGCGTCGACATAGCGAGCGTTGCACTGTGGGTACCTATCCCACAGTTCCCGGAGTCCCCAGCAGGCACCATTTCGAGTGCTGCACTATGGGTAGGCATTTCATAATTTCGCGCCCTTTTTTCGTGCCGCCGACCCCATTTTGAGCGTTGTACTGTGGGTAGACATCCCATTATTTGTGCCCTTTCTACGCGCTTCGCTGACGCCATAGCACTGCAAGCATGGAGCCCGCTGATGCCACCACTGCAGTACTGGCCGTTGTGCGGACCTCACGCACTGTTGTGGACTTTATGCTGTACCGTCTGCAGAGGAATGCGATCCGGAGACATCTGCGCTTTCTGGAACCCGATGACAGTGATGAGGAGATGGACCTGGACGTGCACAGCAGGGACAGGGACACTGACGTTTTTGGAAGTAGGGCGACCGACAGTCTGGCAAATTTGGTGGCAATGGGGCAGGCTCATGCCATTGAACGCCGATTCTGGGCCAGGGAAACAAGCACTGACTGGTGGGATCGCATAGTGCTGCGGGTCTGGGATGACTCCCAGTGGCTCAGAAACTTCCGCATGCGTAAGGGCACGTTCATGGAACTTTGTGACTTGCTTTCCCCGGCCCTCCGGCGCAAGAATACCAGAATGAAAGCGGCCCTCACAGTTGAGAAGTGAGTGGTGATAGCCCTCTGGAAGCTTGCAACGCCAGACAGCTACCAGTCAGTCGCGAATCAGTTTGGGGTGGGTAAATCTACAGTGGAGTCTGCTGTGATGCAAATAAGCAGGGCAATCATCGAGCTGCTGCTACCCAGGGTTATAAACCTTGGAAACCTGCAAGCTACAATGGATGGCTTTGCCGCCATGGGATTCCCTAACTGTGGTGGGGCTATAGATGGGACTCATATCCCTATCCTGGCACCGGACTACGAGGCCGCAGAGTACAGAAACCGGAAGGGATATTATTCTATGGTCATGCAAGCAGTGGTTGACCACAAGGGACGTTTCACCGACCTGTATGTGGGATGGCCGGGAAAGGTTCATGACGCTCGTGTGTTGAGGAACTCTAGGATACTTAGACAGCTGCAGCAAGGGATTTTCTTCCCCGACCAGAAAATTACTGTGGGGGGTGTAGAAATGTCGATCGTTATCCTTGGGGACCCAGCTACCCCTTAATGCCCTGGCTTATGAAGCTCTACACAGGAGCCCTGGACAGGGGTCAGGAGCTGTTCAACTACAGGCTGAGCAAGTGCAGGATGGCAGTAGAATGTGCATTTGGCCGTCTGAAGGGGAGATGGCGTTCATTACTGATTCGCTCAGACATCCGCGAGAGAAATATCCCCATTGTTATTGCTGCTTGCTCTGTGCTCCACAATGTCTGTGAGAGCAAGGGGGAAACGTTTATGGCTGGCTGGGAGGCAGAGGCAAATTCCCTGTCCGCTGCTTACCAGCAGCCACCCACCAGGGAAAGTAGAAGAACGCACCATGACGCGCTGCGCCTCAGGGACGCCTTGAAAACCAGTTTTCTGAGTGCCCAAGATGGCATTTGAGAACCCGCTCCCTTGCTCTGCTCAGCCCTAAGCATGCCGTCCTTGCACCCTCTTTTCATCCCCCCTCCCGATGCTTGCAGAGGAAATAAATTCACGGTTTTAAAAATCATGGTTTCTTTTTTGCTGCATCACAAATACAAATACAGGGGATCACTGGCAAGGTAGCCAAGAAGGGGTGGGTGAGGAGGAAAACCAGCAGTCGCAGTGGTGGAGGAGTGGGGGGGGGGGGCAAGACAGCAGCTTTTACAAGTTTTTAGAGAAACTCAACCTGCTGCTGCTTGTGCTGGCTTGTGGGGTAGAGTGGGTCGGTCCCCGGAGCTTCCCCCCCCCCCCCCGGGTTCTCACCCCGCGTCTCGGCGGGGAAGCTATGGGACTTGGGGAGGTGGTTACACAGAGGCTGTAGAGGCGATCTTTGGGCCTGCTGAAGCTCCACCAGACAACGAAGCATGGCACTTTGCTCCTCCATTATGCGGAGCAAAGCATCCATCCGCCGTTCTTCACGTTCCTGCAACTTTTCTGCTGCAGCTCTTGATTCTTGCCTTAACTGTAACAATTTTTCCCTCCATTCTGTCTGCTGTGCAGCCTCAGCATGAGAGTTATGCAGAAGTTCGTTAAACATGTCATCGCACGTTGTTTTTTTTACGCTTTCGTATCTGTGATAGCTGGCGTGATGGGCAAGAGGGAGGATTCACAGTTAAGTGTGCAGCTGGTGAAGAAAGAAAGGTATAAGGTTATGAGACACATACAGTCGCGGAGAACAATGAGATTACTATGCAGCGGGGAAATACAGTATTCACAGGCCTGATGTGGTTTCTGTACAAGGTCATATTCCTCACCTAAAAGCTACTGGATCAGTCAAAAGTCACAGAATCAACTCACACACGAGAGAGCCTCACCACGGCTGCTGAAATCACCATGCAGCCCGCTATGGTAAGCTCTTTACAGCAGCGCTCGGATATTCCAGGGTAACCCCACCCCCTTCCCCCCCACCGCGTGGCTCCCAGTGAACCGCGAAATGCAAAACAAAACCAAAAACTCTCTGGCTTCGGGCTGGCTGCGGAAGCATCCGCTTGTAGGCTCAAAACTCTTCTAACTGCTCTCGCAACGGGCTGGCGGGGGCAAAGGGGGGTGGCTGGCGGGGGCGAGGGGGGGGACTGGTGGGGGGGGGGCTTACAGGCTGTCTCGCTCACTGTGTCCAGACTAATTGCAGTCCGTATTTCAAACAGGCAACCATGAATGACATCACTTTGGTTAGAATTTCTCAGAGAGATAGAGAACGCATGCTGCTTGAGTCACTGCAAAGTCCTGGTCCATTCGCCGCAATGCTAGCCTGCTCAATGATACCAGTAGTAAAAGTATTTACTACTTTCGTGGCGTGGGATGGTCTCCTATCACGGGGGGCCACATAAGGTGTCTCTCCCCAGAAATCTGGTGCGGAAGATTCATCGCTACCTCTTGGATAGCTTCACTGAAATGTCCGCAGAGGACTTCCGGTCAGTACCCGAGTACATCGACAAGCTCTTTGAGTGAAAAGGGACCAGACCAGCAATGAAAGCACGCCAATTCCTTAGGTCAAGTTAATCATTAATAAATGCTTCCTTTAAAAATCATGAGTCATCTAATCCCTTAAAAAAAAAACACTCACCAAAGTTCCCTTCGCCGGCTTGGGTACCCGCTTGGGAGGGTTGACTGAGTACTGGCTGCAGGGTGATAAAAAGCTCCAGGCTATCTGGTAATAATACTGTTTCTCTGTTTGCGTCCTGCTGTTCCGTGATATTTCCGTCGTCCTCCTCCTCCTCCGAATCCTCCTCGTCCCTGAGCATTATCCCATGTGCGGAATCCACGCAAACCGGTGCGATGGTGGTGGGGGCGCCCCCATTATCTGATTCAGTTCATTGTAGAACTGGCATGTCCGCGGCAGACCCCCTGAGCGTCCGTTTGCCTCTTTGGCTTTCTGGAATGCTTGCCTCAGCTCCTTAATTTTCACGCATCCCTGTTGTGGCCTCATTCCAGCATGGCCTTGGAGACCCTGGCGAATGTGTTGGCATTCCGTTTGTTGTTGCGGAGTTCCAACATCACGGATTCCTCTCCCCAGATAGCGATCAGATCCAACACCTCATGATTGGACCATGCTGGAGCTCTTTTCCTCTGGCTGGTCTCCTGTGCTGCTGAGCTCTGCATGGCGTCTTGTGATTCTGAGGTCTGCATGGCGGCTTGTGCTGCTGATTTCTCTGAATGGTGACTGAGCTGTGCAGGTGAGCTGGCCACGCTGACCAAACAGGAAATGCTATTCAGATGTTCCCGGGTCTTTTCCTGTCTACCTGGCCAGAGCAGCGAGTTGAGAGTGCTGTCCAGAGCGGTCACAGTGGAGCAATGAGGCAGTCCAGAGCGGTCAGAATGGAGCATTGTGGGACAGCCTCTGGAGGCCAATAACGTCCCATTCGTTCTCACTAGTCCACAATCGATCCAGAGAGGTCGATTTCAGCGCTACTCCTCTCGTTAGGGAGGAGTACAGAAGTCGATTTTGAGGGCCCTTTAAATCGACGCAAATGGCGTCCGTGTGAGGACGGGTACAGGTTTATGTTGAATTAACGTCGCTAAAGTCGACGCTAAGCTGTAGTGGGGACCAGCCCTTACACCGGTAATTCTTTAGCTGCACTTCCTGAGTCCAATTTTCAGACCTGGACTTTTGAATTTTATGTATCCAGTTTGTGTGTGAAAATTGGGTGTTAACGTTTTTTCAGGTAGTCAGAGGCTGATAGAAAAATTGGCCGTTTGTATCTGACAGTGGCAACTTCCTGTGTGAGTATTTGGTATTCAGGATCGTTTTATTTAAAAGTTAAGAATATTTTAAATTGAGCATTTTGGTGCTTTCAGATCAGATAACCTTAGTTATAACACTGATTCTTGAGTTGCTAAGGCCCTTTTTAAAAATTCCTAAATATATCTATAGTGTCATGATCTCAAACATCCCCTTGGCTTCATCAAGAGTTCCGGTTTTGATCATATGCTTGACAACTACGTCCACAATCACTGTGTTTTATTCATAGAACACCCTCCTCCAAAAAAACAAATGTGTAAAATCACTGTTGTCACTTCCTTCAAATCCCTCCTTAATACTCACTTCTACCAGGATGCTACAGAAAGCGGTAAGCTGATAATAGCTAGGAAGGTGGTGAACTGAGACTGCTGCTTTTGATCTGCCTGTTTGTTTTTCATTAATAACAAACAAAACACTCACAACTCTCCCTTGCATCTTGTCTTAAACTACATTTTGAGCTCTTTGGCGCTGTGACAGAGTGGGGTATGTCTGTATCCAATTGTGAACTCCATTTTGTGTTGTAACCTTAATTTTAGGACTGGAACTGGGATGCTGCCAGGAGCAGGAGTGCCAGGGACTCTGGGAGAGGCAGCCTTGAAGCCAGAGGCTAAGTTATGAGTTAAGACAGTGGGGTTTTTTTTGTGTTTGTTTGTTTTTTGTTTTGGGACTTTTTTTTTTTTTTGCGCTAACCTCTGTTAAGGAAATAAACCTCCTTGCAAAATAGTGTGTGTGGCAGCACATGATTTGAAGCTAAGGAGAAACCTGTTCTGGTGATATCGATACATTTTCAGCAGTGAAGTGGAGGACTCGGTAAATTCTTGAAAAGGGCAGGAATGCTAAGGGGGTTCGTAGGGAGAAGGTGTGACAGAGGAGGGAGTATTAACCGAGTAATGTTACTAGTTGACTGTTAACACGGGGCGTGCCTCTGTTTCCTTGGGGTACTGGCCCAATACTAGACGGTGATGGGAAATAAGGGTGTGACTTCACTGAGGGATGATACTTGATGGCCAGCCCGTAATGATAGCGATTGCTGTTCATAACCTGAGCCCGGGGGGGCAGGGTTTGGGGCCAGGTGACACCTTCTGCCCAGAAACTGGACAAAGGTTGGAGATGGGGCCGGGTGTGTGGGTGGGTCAGGCAGCAGGAAAGGGTTTCATTTGGGAGCTTGCTGGGGAGACTGGGGGAGGCCCAGAACCTGGGTCTGCCCCCCCCAACAGGGACCTAACTGAGGGGTCCTGTTTTCTGTACCCAGAAACTCTGTTTTAGACTGCGTTCCTGTCGTATAATAAACCATCTGTTTTGCTGGCTGAGAGTCATGGTGAATTGCAGAAAGTGGGGGGTGCAAGGCCCTGACTCCCCTGCACTCCGTGACAGAAGGAGAAAAGGAAACCTAGACAGAGGGGAAGGGAGATTGTGGAAGAGTACAGAAACAGAAGAAAGTGTGAGTGATTTGGGAGAGAGAGAATATTAAAATAAATAAATAAATAAATATATATATATATATATATATATATATATATATATATATTGTGTGGCAGGGTGGGCTTGACCCAGCCTGCCCCCCCCTTTAAGAGGGAGAAAAGCCCTCTGCAAACCCCTGGTGCAGGAAGGCTAATTAGCCACCTGAGGTGCAGGCTAATCAGCCTGCATGAGTTGCACCTGGCAGCCTCCTCTGGGGGATATAAGGCTGCCAGGAAGGAAGCCCAGTGGTGGTGGTGGCATGAGCTATTCAGAGCTGTGTGGGTGTTTGAGCTATCAAGAGCTGAGTGTTTGAGCTATCAAGAGCTGAGTGTTTGAGCTATCAAGAGCTGAGTGTTTGAGCTATTTAGAGCTGTGTTTGTATGTTAGCTGGACTACGTAGAGTCCGTAGAGCTGTTTAACTGTTAGCTGGACTACATAGAGTCCATAGAGCTGTATAACTGTTAGCTGGACTACATAGAGTCCATAGAGCTGTATAACTGTTAGCTGGACTACATAGAGTCCGTAGAGCTGTGTGTGTTTGTTGAGCTATTCAGAGCTGTATATTAATGAGCTGTTGAGCTGTATATTAATGAGCTGTTTTGAGCTGTATATATTGGTGGTGGGGTCCTGCACTGTAAATGAAAGAGCACTGTTTGGAGCAAAAAAGGGTTTCCTGCCTGTTCCTGAGAGGGGGGAGATGGCGATCTGTCACAATATATTAATATAGATCAGGAAAAATGAGTGAAATCATGGCTCCGTTGAAGTTAATGGCAAAACTCCTACCTCTGCAACAATGGAGGATGCTAACTCAAAGTTATTTCTGCATGAAAAGACTATTATTCCTTGAAGTGTCTCTTATAACAACAAATCCATGTTAATTATGATACTTAGTAAAGGGAAAATCAAGGTTAGAAATGCTTTATGCTGTGATGTTTTTGACCTTCAGCACTGTCAGACTTCCCAAAGGGACCTTCAAATGAGGGAGAGTAAACAGTAATACTGTGCAGATAAATGGCCTTTGTGTAACACTACAGATGCAGTGATATCAGACCAACCCCTCAGACCTAGGAGCCAACTCCATGGGTGCTCCAGGGCTCGAGCACCCACAGAAAAAATAGTGGATACTCAACATCCACTGGCAGTCCCTTGGCTCAGCTGTTGAGTGGTGTGCAGGAAGCGCTGAGGGGTAGAGGGAGGAGCGGGTGCAGGAAGAGGCTGGGGAAAGTGGTGGAACTGGGTGCAGCAGAGCAGGGGCAGGAAGACGCAGAGTTGGGGCGGAGTAGGGCTGGCGCACCCACCAGGAACAGAGGAAGTCAGCACCTATGTCCCCAATAGTATATTGTAGCAGGTTGGCACTTACTGAGCACTCCCTTTTTGGCCAGAGGTCACTTTGAAGGTACCCTGTTAACCCCTCTTGCAGGCCCCTTAAGAACCTCCCCCCCTCCCCCCCATTCACACACACCTAGCAGCACCCCCACCCAGGGCTGGTTAAATAATAAATGTTTCTCAACCCTTTCTAGCTGGAGCTCTAGCCATGGTTTGCTTCTCGTCTGCCACCCCCTGAAACTTCCTGCTGCTTTTTATAGGGAATTCCCTGATCCAGTCCAGGTGTGCCTCTTTCATAATGGGGTGGACCCAAATCTTCCAACCCTTAAGGGGCAAGCTACTGTGTCACATACATACTACATCTATTTTTCTAAGTATTCTTGTTCTGAAAGCTATGTTGTAAAATCAAACAGAAACTGACAACTATTTTAAAGAAAAAAGTCTGTCAAACCATAAGTTGTGTGATTAGTTTTGATAGGGATTCTTGTTTCCCTAACATAAGGGGTTGCACATTCTTGAGATATAGCAGAGAATCAGAGTTGTATTTTATTCCTCTACTTAATACCATTTTATAAAGTGGTGTTAGGTTACATATTTTGTGGAGTGGCGTGGAGATCTGTTTGAAGAAGTATCATAGTCCTGCCATGTATGTGTGTTGGGAGAGAACTACATGTGTTAGGAATCCTCTTCATAGCTTTCATCCCGTCCATTTCTTAGGATCAAACAGGCCTTTTGTAGATTTGAAGACCCAGTAAATCAGGAATCAGTTACGCTTTTAACTAACAAGATGTGAGTTTAGTGCTTTCTTTAGACATTACCAACTATATTACTGTTAAATATTTGTGTCTACTATACAATACCACTATTACTGATTATAACTTGTACAATGACTCTCTTTGACTGATCTGGTTGTCTATCCTAGGTCTCTTTACAAATTAAAAACAAAAGATTTCTTTCTGGTTTTGAAAACTAAAGCATAATTCTTCAGGCATGCTAAAAAATTACTTGCATTTTGGATGGGTATTTGGAAATAAAACATATGGGGTCTTACTAAGTTCCTCCTCTGCCTTGGTGGGTCCTGTGCTTTTTGGGGGATTTGCTTGCCTCAGAGGTTCACAGCAACCCTCAGTTTGGCCACTTCTGCTATAGCACGGTTTTTCAAACTGGGGTTCACTGAGTGCTCCCAAGGGGGGTCGCAAGCTTCCTGCACCGCTTAAAAGCCACCGAATGAATTACTTCCGCATTCGGCGGCTTTTCGGCAGACATGCCGAGCTATTTCGGGAGCGCTCGGCATGTCTGCTGAAAATAGCTGCCGAATGCAGAAGTAATTCATTCGGTGGCTTTTCGGCGGACATACAAGGGTCGCGCCGCCAGGCAGCTGAAGAAGAAAGGGTCGTGGTTCAGGTAAGTTTGAGAACTGCTGTGCTATAGGCTCAAACCTATCATTCACTCAGCTAACCTCATCGCTGTCCAGCATGGGGGAAACGGAGAACAATCTCCACAGTCTCTGTTGTCCCACCTGGTGGGTCAGGGACACGCCAGATCCCTTTCCAAATTAGACCTTCCTTTCTGGTGTTGCTCACAGACCAGGTCAATTATTCTTGTGACCAATCAGGAGTTGGGGGATAGGGAAAACCCAGGCCCACCTTATACACTGAGTTCCAGCCCAGGGCCCTGTGGATAGCAGCTGTTTACAATGTCTCCCGTGACAGCTACAACTCCCTGGGCTACTTCCCCATTGCCTCCCCCAGCACTGTCTTTATCTTCACTGCAGGATCTTCCTCCCAAAGCCCGATCACACTTATACTCCTCAGTTCTCCAGCAGCCCACCTTCTCACTCCCTGCTTCTTGCATGTCCTTCACTAACTAATGGGAGGTCTTTTTAAAACCAGGTGTCCTAATTAGTGTGCCTGCTGTAAGTGATTCTAGCAGGGCTGGCGACAGAAATCTGGGGGCCCCCTACTCTGATAGTTTGGGGGCCCCCCAGCCCAGCCAGCCCCCCCCAGCCGCGCTGCCTCCCCGCCCCTTCCCCGCTCTCCAGGTCCGGCGACAAGGGGGGACGACAACGGGTACAGCTGTGTACCGGGGCCCCCCTAAAGTCGGGGGCCCTGGTACAGCTGTACCCGTAGTACCCCCCCTGTCGCCGGCCCTGGATTCTAGCATATTCTTAATTGGCTCCAGGTGTCTTAATTAGCTTGCCTGTCTTAATTGGTTCTAGCAGGTTCCTGATTGCTCTAGTGCAGCCCCTGCTCTGATCACTCAGGGAACAGAAAACTGCTTATCCAGTGGCCAGTATATCTGCCTTTGACAACTCTCGTGCCCAAGTGGCCTGGGTCTATCACATGGGTTAATACAAAATTATAGGTAATAAGTTCATTAAACTGTGTTTTATTAACTGGTGTTCAGCTATATATGTGAACTGCTCTTTTTTCTGTATAATAAGTAAAGTCTATTATAAAATTGGCATATATCTCATAACGTTTCTAAAAGGTTATTAAATTAATCTATGATAATAATATAATTCACACAGCAATGGTGTATGGTGTTAAAATAATACAACTTTGGGGAGGATAAGTAAATTATCTCAAAATAAATCTAACATAATGAAGTTTGATAAAGCTTTTCCAGTATAACCAGAATAACATTTACAAAAACAGCCCCTACACCTCCACCACTATGCCAAGTAAATCTAATAACTCGATGAAGCAATAAGAGCAGAAGACTCTGTGAAATTCACTAGGGATATTGCAGAAAATAACCAAGTGAAATTCAGTTTGGAAAAAATATGTGATAGTACAAATGGGAAAACAACACACACAATACATGCTATAGTCAGTAACAGCTTGATCCAAAGTCTTTTAAAGTCAGTGGTAGTCTGTCTATTGACTTTGGTGGACTTTAGATAAGTCCCTAGTAGGAGGAAAGAGACCTAGAGTGATAATGGACAGCACAATAGACATAAATTTGCAGTGTATTATGGCTGCAGAAGAAGCAGGGCATTTTAGCTCTTCATATCAAATGCACCAGGTCAGTGTACCTGGAGGCAATAGCATGTATGGCTCAGGTATGTAGCAGTAATTGGACTATTACAGTTGCTTCTGGACCACACATTATAATGAAGATACTGACAAATTGGAAGGAGTTCAAAATAGAGCAGAAAAAAATCATGGCAATAGGAGGGATAGATTTGTGGGGAAAGATCTGGACCATGGGTGGCCAACCTGTGGCTCTGGAACCACATGCGGCTCTTTAGAAGTTCATATGCGGCTCCTTGTATAGGACCCAACTCCAGGGCTGGGGCTATAGGTGCCAACTTTCCAATGTGCTGTGGGGTGCTCACTGCTCAACCCCTGACTCTGCCCCCACTCCATCCCTTCCCTCCCCCTACCCTGAACCTGCTATGCCCTGGCTCCTCCCCCTCCGAGCCTCCTGCATGCCTTGAAACAGCCGATCGGGAGGTGCGGAGAGGGTTGGAGAGGTGCTGATCGGTGAGGCTGCTGGTGGGCAGGAGGTGCTCGGAGCAGAAGGGAGCTGATCCGGGGAGAAAAGGGGGGGTGCTGCTGATGTATTACTATGGCCCTTTGTCAATGTACATTGGTAAATTCTGTCTCTTTCTTAGGCTTAGGTTGGCCACCCCTGATCTGGACTGTTAAATTCACAATAGTTGGTTAGGCATCAACTAAGGGGAGAGAGAGGAATATACCAGTCTGTAAATACATGAAGAATGTAAACAAAGAACTAGAAGAATTGTTTAGTGTAATACACTGAAGTAGAACTAAGAGTACAGTAAAACCTCCATTTAACGGACTAATTGGGGCGAGGGGGTGTCCGTTAAATGAAAAAGTCCGTTATTTAATAATAAAAAAAAAACGAGCTGCCGGAGCAGCAGCCCGACCGCCACAGGGTCAGGGCGGCAGCTCCGCAGCCCGCCCGCTGCCGCGACCCGGGTGGCAGCCGGGAGCCGTCAGCCAGCCCGACGGGGTCCCGGCTGCTGGGACGCAGGCAGCAGCCGGGAACAGTCAGCCAGCCCGCGCGGGTCCGACCCAGGCGGCAGCCGGGAGCCGTCAGCCAGCCCGCCGGGGTCCCAGCTGCTGGGACCTGGGCGGCAGCCGGGAGCTGTCAACCAGCCTGCCCGGGTCCCGGCTGATGGGACCCGGGTGGCCGCCAGGAGCCAGCAGCCAGCCCTCCCGCTGCTGGGAGCCGGGCGGCAGTCGGGAGCCGGCAGCCAGCCCGCCCGCAGGCGGGACTCGGGCGGGAGCCAGGAGCTGGCAGCCCGCCCGCTAGTGGGACCCGGGCGGGAGCCGGCAGCCAGCCCGCGCGCAGGCGGGACTCGGGCGGGAGCCGGGAGCCAGCCTGCCCGCTGGCGGGACTTGGGCGGCAGCCGGGAGCCAGCCCGCCAGCTGCCTGGACCTGGGCGGCAGCCGGGAGCCGGCAGCCAGCCCGCGACAAATGGATTTCGGATGCATCAGACTTGCTTAGAAATTTTGTCCGTTGCATCCGAAGTCTGTTAAATCGAGGGTTTACTGTATGTCTAAACTTGACATTTTAGTAGTGTGTGAGCATGTTAACTAACAACTGTGTATCACAGCATAAGGACACTACTCAAATATTAGGGTTAAAAGTGACAAGGAACAAATGTTTGTATCTTTCGCACACTAGAGTTTATAATTGTGGTAGTTAACTGGTGTTAAAACGTTCAAATGTTCAACATTTAAAATGTTCAACATTCCAGCATGAATATGACGTATGTTAGGAGTTATGGGATTTTAAAAAAATAAATAGGGAAATTTAAGGCTGTGTATTGGAAGGAAAACCTAGACTGCTAGAAAATGACTCTAGGGAACAGGGCCGGCGACAGGGGGGTACAACAGGTACAGCTGTACCGGGCCCCGGACTTCAGGGGGGGCCTCCTGAAGTCCGGGGCCGGTACTCAGCTGTACCCGTTGTCGCCGGGGCTGTGAGCGAGGCGCGGCTCGGGCAGCCGCTGCGGCGCTCACCAGCCCCCTCCCCCGGCACCCAGCAGCCTCCCCCGCCCCCCTTTGCGTCTCCCGGCCAGCCACGCGGCCGCAGCGCATGCGGGGGTTGGGGCCCGCAGGAGGTAGGAGACCGGTGGGGGGCCTCGGGCGGTGGAAGATTGGCCAGGGGGGGCCGCGGGAGGCAGGAGAACGGGCCGCGGGAGATCTGCCGGGGGGGGGGGGCCGCGGGAGGCAGGAGAGCAGGCCGCGGGAGATCGGCGGGGGGGGGCCCGCGGGAGGCAGGAGAGCGGGCCGCGGGAGATCGGCCGGGGGGGGGCCGCGGGTGGCGGGAGACTGGCGGGGAGGCCCCTCGGGTGGCGGGAGACTGGCAGGGGGGGGCCCGCGGGCGGCGGGAGACTGGCGGGGGGGGGGGGCGTACGGTCTGCTGTACGGGGCCCCAAAATTCCTGTCGCCGGCCCTGCTAGGGAAGAGTCCTGGGGTGTTTCTGGGGCAGGCCAGTCCTTGCATTGTCAAGGTTGGGTCCAGCCTCACTGCTGAGTCCATGTTCCGGGGGGAGGAGCTGTGCAGTGATCTCCCACCTCTATACAACCAGTGGCCTGTGCTCCCCAGTGCCATGCTGGAGCTTCCACATTTATTTGACAAGTAAAATTTGCAGAATCTTAAAATATTGTGCTTATAATTCTTAGGCGCAGAATGTCCTCAGGAGCAATTGTACTCACTGTGAGCTAGATTGTACCAACAGCATTTAGCCTGCAATAAGAGGTGGTGCAGGGAACATTATGCCTTAGAGAGGCAGCCTGCCAGAGCTTCCTGGTGTATGGAGTAGCACACAAACTGTAGCACCTTTGAAGGGGTGCATCCTGCAGTCTGACGCCTATTCAGCAGGCTGTGGTAGAAAACAGTTTTGTTGTTTAATGTGGTGCTGTAAGGTGTATACTACAGTGATGAGTGCAGTATAAGAACCTAGAGAATAGACGCAAAACTCTAGTTTCTCTAACTTTCTTGCTTTCTTTGGCATCGATCAGTAGCAACTCTGTTCCCCTAAAGGAGTTGTGATATTTATAATCCCTTATATGGGCTGCTAAAGGTGATCATCTTGCTCCTTTTTCTCTTTGCTCCCATTGTGTGCTAGCATAAGGGCTGGCCATGCTCTATCCCTCTGTTTGTAAAATCAAAATCCTGCTGAGTGTGGCAGGAATTCTAGGCTCACCCGGAGACTACAGTGTAAGTGGAATCTATGCTTTTGATTAAAGTTAATGAAAATGCTGTATGGCTGTAAGCTTCACAGCTCTTGTGATAGTTTCATTAATTCAGCCAGAGATCACATGTTTTTTTGCCTCACTAAAGGAAATCTGCTACCAATATTGCATGAAAATATATTTAGTATCTAGACCATATTGGAGAAAATTTGAGGATGAGTAGTGCACCTATTTGGCCTTGTTAATCTAGAGATCTGTGCTTATAAGAAACACGTAATATTTTGAGTATAGTACTTGCCATTTGCCCTTTATAGACTTGTACCTCTTTGCATTCTTTGGAGTGTGGGTTGCTGTGTATCATTCTGCTTCTGAAATGCCAGCATAAGATTGGATGTGAGCTGTCAGTGTCACTACCTCAGATGACTTTAAAAAACACAAATGTAAAAGAAAAATGTATCCTGACCTTCTTAACTTCTCATTCTCCTGTATTGTTCTCTGTTTCCCTGACTTTTCACTCCACTCTCCTTGTATTTCCCAAGTGGTAAAATGGAGGGGAAGAATAAACCAGGTAAGGCCTCTTTATTTCCACATTTGAGTCTATGCTTTGGTTGATGACACAGCTATGGAATGAGAAACTTAAGGAACTGCTTTATGGTCATTTCAGCCCTTTAATAAAAATATAATTTTACTTCTACAACATCACATGACTGAATGCTGTTAAAAGAATTGGTACTCTTTCAATTGACTCTTCTGGTGTCTTAAATTATTGACAAAGTATTCGGTCCAAAATTTCAATGTTTATATTTTAAAGCTTACACAAAATAAATGTTTCCATTATTTGTTTAAATCCCACATAGTTGTTTTTAAACAAATAAACATTCCCCCCTGATGTTTGCAGTCCAAACACTGCAACAGTGTGAACCAGAAAGTGAAACTGATTTTTACCAACTTTCATTGTCCAAGTTAAAAAATGCAAAAACTAACAAATGGCAGATATGATTAAAATATATAGATTTTTTTCCCATAATTTTAGGTGGAATCATATTAAGACGACATTAACAAGTCGAATGTTCCTTTAATTATCCAGGTGATATAGTTTACTCATATAATATTTCCTTTTTAAAAAAGAATAATGTAAAGTTATACTGATATATTTCTTAAGAGCTAAATAGATCTATGTATAGGTTGTGAATTAGTACTTCATCTTTTGTAGGGAGCAGGAAGGTCAAAGGAAAAATTGTGCAGGTTGGTACGATTCTAAAGAATTGTATATTTATACATATCGGTGTAATGTATTGCTATTATGTGGAATAAAAGAATCTTAAAATCATCTTTATCCGGGATTAAGAGTTTCTGGTTTACCAGTGACCTGTTTTCAGAGTATTACAAAATCATTGTGTGTGCAAGTACAAGATGAAAATGATGTACAATGTGAGGTTAGAGAAACACAGTTTTACAGCAGCGTAAACAACGACTGTCAAGAAGTTGTACCTCCCTTGCCAGATAAATGACTATAGGATTGCCAAAAAATTGCTGGGGAAAGTAATGCTCATTTTGTTTTCTGTATTCCTAAATCTTGGAAGTAAAGAACTGTTTTCCAGTTTGTTGTTTTAATTGAAATGTTATAGATCTGCCTCCACTGTATGTACAAACACCTTCTGGTCTTTTGTTTTAAATATATCAGTGTATAAACATGAAAATCCCCGATACCCCCTATCCATATAATATTTAAAATCTGCTTCTTCAGCCTAACATTTAAGCCCCATCCCCCCATAGGAAAAAAAATCCTTGTTCTAAAGGACTTGGCTAAAGAAATCTGAATTCTCACATTCAGTGAATAGCAGAGGTAACAAAGTCCTGTGGCACCTTAAAGACTAACTATAAAGTTTTGAAGCATAAGCTTTCGTGGGCTAATACCCACAGCCCACAAAAGCTTATGCTTCAAAACTTTATAGTTAGTCTTTAAGGTGCCACAGGACTTTGTTACCTCTGCTATTCCAGACTATGGGCATGTCTTCACTACCACTTTAATTCGACCTTAACGACGTTAGGTCGAATTAAAGGTGTACCTGTCTTCACATACATGCCCTTAAAGTCGATTTAAAGGGCCCTCAAGATCGATTTCGGAACTCCTGCCTAACGAGAGAAGTAAGGCTAAATTCGACATTACAAGCTCCACTGTGGGCTAGTGAAGAGGCATCAGAAGTTAAGCCTCCGACCTCCGAGCAGCCCCGCGAGGGGGGGGCTGTTCGGGGGGGGGGCTGTTCGGGTGGGGGGGTGTGTGTCCGCGGGGCTGCTGAGGGGTGGGGAAGCCCGCGCGGGGCTGCTTGAGGGATCGGCTCAGCTGTCTGGTCAATTTCACCAGGCAGCTGAGCGGATAGCCCCGCGCCGGCTCCCCCCCCCCTCGGGCGGGGGGGGGTCCAGCGGGGGGGCTGTTTGGGTGGGGGGGCTGTTGGGGGGGCTGTTCGGGCGGGGGGGGGGGTCCGCGGGGCTGCTGGGGGGGGGGGAAGCCCGCGCGGGGCTGCTTGAGGGATCGGCTCAGCTGTCTGGTCAATTTCACCAGGCAGCTGAGCCGATAGCCCCGCGCCGGCTCCCCCCCCCCTCGGGCGGGGGGGGGTCCAGCGGGGGGCTGTTTGGGCGGGGGGGCTGTTGGGGGGGCTGTTCGGGCGGGGGGGGGTCCGTGGGGCTGCTGAGGGGGGGGGGGGAAGCCCGCGCGGGGCTGCTTGAGGGATCGGCTCAGCTGTCTGGTCAATTTCACCAGGCAGCTGAGCCGATAGCCCAAGCAGCCGCGCGCTGGCTCCCCCACCCCCCCTCGGGCGGGTGGGTACGGCGAGGGGGGGGCTGTTCGGGCGGGGGGGTCCGTGGGGCTGCTTGGGCGGGGGGGGGTCCAGCACGCATTGCACTGTGGGCTACCTACCCACAGTGCAATGCGGGCTATGTCGACCCCCTGCAAAAGTTCAAGGACAGACAGTGTCGACCACTGTCGACCTGCTGTCCTGGTGGGGACACACTGATTCGATTTTCTAAACTCGAGTTTAGAAAATCGAATTAAGGGAAATCGACCTAGACCTATAGTGAAGACATACCCTAACACGGCTACCTCTCTGATTCAGTGAATAAATACTTTCAGAATTTTTCAAAAATAGTACTTGCAAATATAGGTACCACAAACTACTTCCCATAGTATTCTGTTCTGTGCTTTTGCATGTTTTTTTTTTTTTTAAGTTTACATAATGATTGGGTTTGATGGTCCAACTTTGAACAGTAATTTGAGGGGAGATTAATAGTGCCTTCAGGCACTCTCAATCATGCATATTGTAGTGTTACATATTTTTAAACTTCCAGTAATACTGATTTATGCATTTTTATGGGACCATATCAGTGTCCCTCTTTTTTTAACATGATGGATTAACAGTAAAAGAGAGCACCATTTTTCGTCTTCCTCTCAGTCTACTCATCTGAGAAGAGATTCTTGTCTAGCATGTTAGATTGTAGATGCTCCAGCTGGCAACTGCAAATTCTTCACTTAATTGGTTATGTCAGACATGTAAGTGTAGTACAAAGAAGACCTGACACAGGAAGCAAAAAAGATAATTTTTTCCAGGGTATAGTTATGGACAGCTTCTGAATGTTATGGGGAGATGTCTTTGATCATTTCTGTTTTCCTCTTCTACCTGGGACGCAGGGGAGGAGACATAATTGGGAGGGAGGGGATTGTTTATTCTTCCAAACAAGATATTGCTGGTCATGGCAGCACTTCACTGTGTACTGAAGACTAAAATAATTGAGAGATGTTTCCTTTTGCTATGTTTTTTTGGGTGTTTAAAAATGTAACTACTAACTGTGTTTATATTGTGAACATCTAACACTTAATAAAAGCAATCTTCAGTTGGTTACCATGAGTAATTTATCATTTTAGAGTCACCCTGCTTTTATCACATAACAGAATCTTATTTAATGAACCACAATTTTCCTTTAGATTCCATTTATACTCAGATCAATTTTTAACCACCTAATTCATAAGGCCATGTTATCAGCTATCATCTGAATCTTCCAAAGTATACTTTTAAAAGATGCCTCACTGGGGTTTGTTGTTGTGTTGTCTTTTGCTCACATGGATAAGCATCATATTATACCCCTGATAATCATGTAATTAGTTACTAAGCAGTGTATATATTTTGCTCTGAACAAAATGTTCCCCTTTTCACTCTCACCTATTTCATATTGATGCTCATGTAAAAATTCAGTAAAACATTTTAAGCCAAAAGAATCTGCCTGTTTCCAGAGCAGGTAACACTACTAAATACCAATAACTACTTGAAATACAAAGCAGACTTTTTTTTTAAATGGGGCCAAATCTTTGTCCATCTGCCTAACTCAAATAAATGTCTGTAGTGTAGTGCGGTGGCTGCTTTGTTACTCCCTTTTCTGCTCAAACATGGCACAGCAAGTGCTCCCTGTCTAGTTTCCTCCTCTTTGGTAGTTCCCCTGTAACACAGAACTGTAGGTCATGGTGTTATCCCCCTGCCTCAGTGAGAGAGAGACTTGCCAGTGCTAAACTGTGTGTCACTCCCTGAACACTCAGGCCAAGTCCACGCTACCCACCAGATAGTGATCAAGCTATTGGGGATCAATTTATCATGTCTAGTGGAGATGTGATAAATCGATCCCCAAGCACTCTCCCCATCGACTCCAGAACTCCACTGCAAGAGGAGGAAGAGGAGTCAATGGGGGAGCAGCAGTGGTCAACTTGCCGCCATGAGGACCTCGAGGTAAATCAATCTAAGATATGTCGGCTTCAGCTACGCAAATAGCATAGCTGAAGTTGTGTATCTTAGGTTGACCCCTCCATCCCCCAGTGCCACCCAAACAAACTTCTCAGGACTCTGCCAGCTGTTACTTTGCCTTGCAGCTTAACACTTTGTGTACCCAATTCCCAAACTCCATGACACGTCCTCCTATAGTGTCCACCTCTGAAACTGGACACTCACAGTAATTATCAGTAAGGTGTCCCCAAAGAGAGTGACCACACAGCTGGAAGATTGCAATTGAGGATCAGATCCTTTATAACAACACAACACTGTAATCTGTGTATGGTGAAAACAAATATAAGTTCAGTAGCAAAGCACAGAGAATCACAGAGTCAAGTGAGTATTGAGTCAGAATAAAGGAAACAGAAATGGTTACAAATAAAATAAAAGTATAACATACTTTCTAGAGTTTAAAACTTAACATATTACAACCCTTGCCTAAAGCATTTTCTTACCCTCAAAGTCTTTCTGCAGAGCTTGCTGGTTTTTCAGTCGAGGATCCAGCTTAAAAACTTGTTAAAACTTCATAAACAAATGGTGGTGATAAGCAGCAGTGTGTGAGGTCATGGGGAAGTTTATGGCTTCAGCCTGTGGATCTCTGCTAATCTATTCAACACGTTTTTTAATAACCTGGAAGAAAATCACAGGTGATGTTAAATTTATGGGAAGGGTTTTGAAGACACCAATCCAGAGGACAGAGAAACCATACAAAGGGACTCCAAGAGAGGAGCATTGGCAACAAATAATTACAGAAGATCCAGTTTGGAAAAATTCTGCCTTCCTCCCCAGTTGTATTAGTCTGGAACACCCATAATTCAGTGAGAGGAAGAAACTTTGGAAGTGATATTTAGTTGAGGCCTGAAGATGATCACAAAGAACAAATTAGAAATGAATTACAATGTGATATGGCTGTAAACGTTGCCTTTGGGGGCTGGATACACAAAGGCACCATGTCGCAGAGCAGGGAGGTTGGCTTGTCTGGGTGTATGTATCACTCTGAGTATGCGGCTCTGGTGCGACCACACCTGAGGATTGTCGAGGCACTGCTTTCTCAGATGGGTGAGTTTACAATGCCAGAACAAAAACGATAATAATTTGTAAAGAAAAATCATAAACCTATATATATATATATATATATATATATATATAGCTTGGCTTCAGGGTTGGACATAAATCTACAGATATTGAAAGGGTGAATATTTTTCTCCTGGAGGCAGAGAAATTATTTAGTGTGGTATAAGAAGGAATAACTATATTTATAACTATATCATATTAAGAAAAGCATCCTGACAGGGAAATTTGTTTGGATGTGGAATAGTCTCCCAGTGGAAAGCCCCTTTGCTTGGGATACTTAAAACTAGGCCGGACAAAAATGCTAGGATGTATGCTGTACGAAACAAGCATATATTGACAGGAAATGACCTGCTGGGTCCTTTCTATGTCTGCCTTCTGTGATTCTTGCAGATCAGTGCATTCATGTATTCGCACATGCAACACCTTGCTCATAATAGGCTCTCTGTGCTGAGAGACTTTGAGGCTGTGTGCATTCACCTGAAACTATAGCCTTCTGTATGAGGTTGCCAAGAGCTTTATTGAGTCCTAAAGATTGATTGGCATACTGCATAAATATTCACAACTATTTTGCTAACCTTGACCCAGGCTGGCAGAAATCTGGGGGACAAGGAGGGCACCGAAGTGGGCAATGTTGTATTGTTCCACTCTCTCTCCCCTCCCCCTGTAATTACTACGTCAGTGTTGAAGGGACTCCTTGGTGTGGAAACCCCAGCAGTTGGCATGGGATTTCTTGCTATTATGACTTCCATGAAGTGTGATGGCAGGGAGCTGGAGGGGCTGATGGAAGCTGTGATGGATTGAAGGGGCACAAGGCTGTCCTGGGAGTGTACCTGGTGAGCTAGTGGATCCTTAAAGATCCTCAGATTTTGGGAGCTGAACCTCCTGGTTGTTCTGTGAGATGTAAAGTCAGATCCCTCCACAACTGGTGATGTTTAAGTGGAGACTCCATGATGGGGGCCTTGCGGAGTCTGCGATTCCCTGTGTCTGGTTTTCTTGTGTGGGGGCTGACATAGTCTGATATTATGTGATTAATATGAAGCAATTTCCTCTCAATGTGAACTATAAGAAAAATAGATGATTAATGATGCCGTGCCTCTGATGTACAAATATGTACAGTAGACTCTCGATTATCCAGGATGATAGGGAAAAAATAATTCTGGTTAATAAAATCCTGGATAATCACCATCCATAGGAAATATGGGGAGTGGGGGTTGATTCACCAGCCATCGTGCACCGGGGGAGGGGGTGTTGGTTCACTGGCTGCCCTGCACCCTGGTAGGGTTTTTTTTGTGTGTGTGCTTGGGGCGGCAGCAAAGCCAGAGCCAGCCCTGCGAGTTGTGCGTACAGTAAAACCTCCATTTAACGGACTAATTCGGGCGAGGGGGTGTCCGTTAAATCAAAAAGTCCGTTATTTAATAATAATAATAAAAAAGAGCTGTCGGAGCAGCAGCCCGCCCGCCACAGGGTCGGGGCGGCAGCTCCTCAGCCCGCCCGCTGCCGGGACCCGGGCGGCAGCCGGGAGCCGTCAGCCAGCCCGCCCGCTGCCGGGACCCGGGCGGCAGCCGGGAGCCGTCAGCCAGCCCGCCCTCTGCTGTGACCCGGGCGGGAGCCGGCAGCCAGCCCGCCCTCTGCTGTGACCCGGGCGGCAGCCGGGAGCCGGCAGCCAGCCCGCCCTCTGCTGTGACCCGGGCGGCAGCCGGGAGCCGGCAGCCAGCCCGCGAGAAATGGATTTCGGATGCGTCAGACTTGCTCAGAAATTTTGTCCGTTGCATCCGAAGTCCGTTAAATCGAGGTCCGTTAAATCGAGGGTTTACTGTATTGTTTTTTGACATCCTGGTTAATCCAATCCTGGATAATCGAGAGTCTACTGTAGTTTCACATTGTTTTTTCTGATGAGAAGATTTTTTCCCCTCTGGTTAGGAGACATTGTTAAACGGCTCTAATGCAAGTAATATACTGCCATAAATCTACTGTTAATTAGGTCATGTATCAAATATTGTTCCAGCAAACACTATTGTAAATGGTGGCTTCAGTTTTCCAAAATTCTGTTTTAAATATAATGAATATACATGCAAGGTTTAAACACTGATTTAAGTATCTGAAATAAGGGGAACAATGAAAAGAGTCTGTGAGAACATGATGAAGAAGTGTGTCACAGTTCAGGGTAACTGCATTTTTATTTACCCTCCTGTGGTCCACCAAGGGCCTCTTCTTAACAGTTCCTGGATCCTCAGCTGTCACCTTCCTTGGGCAGCGACCCACATCTTTCTCCCTCCTGACCAGCAGTTTCCCAGGCTGCACAATTTCCTCCCTACACTGTGATATTCCTGGCAAGATAGACTTCCTAAACAGGCCAACATCTGCACTTGACTTTCTCTGGGAAGGCTATGAACAGCATAATTGCACTCCGTTACAAGTTACAACACAGCTTTTTATAAGCAAGCAGTTAATCTTTAAGGTGAAAGCATTACTGATAACACATGAAAAACAATAAAAGACCATACACATATGCTAATAAGTTTATTAGATGCCATCCATTAGCCTTAGGGAGGCCATAATAGATCAAATACTTCCAACTATTCTGCAAGGATTGGGGGTCCCCTTTGGATAGAAGATCCTGTCCATATGCCAGATTACAAAGAACGCCCTGTGTCAACTTAAATTTAGGCTATTTATTTACAGGTTTTTTCTTTGTTGTTTTCTGGAGAATTTAATTTGAACTAATATGTGAGCCTCCCCAAAAGGGGATTGCTCTTGGGGGATTGTAACCTGGCTGATTTGCCTCAGTTCCACCCACTGTTTTTAGTTCCTGGAGGAGCTGTGGGTTGGCCTCTCTTATGGAGTAGATCACAATTATACATAAACCAGTCATTTTAAACACTGAACTCCAAAGATACTGCATGGTCTTGCAATATTTGTTACATTTCCCCCATCGAGAGGTTAGATACAGTCCTGGCTCACAATAATATGTAAACTTGATACAATAATGTCATTTAAGGATATTGCAGGAAATTGCCATATCTGTCATAGAGAGATTGTATGTTTAAAATATTTTCTTTTGTGTGGGAAATGCAAATTTAAAATATATGTCGCTTTAAGTCCAACTTTAGAGAATTCATATATATATATGAGGGCACATATATATAAAATGTATTGGTAGTTCAGATGTTTAATCGGACAGTTATGTCCAGGTTAGTGTATTTAAAGTTATTAAGAAATAGATCTACAGGTCTAAATTATTGTGTAGGTGGTACGTGATTTTGTCATTACAGAGCCAATTAAAGATCCTTCTGTAAAATCATGACACTATAAATTGGGCCTATCAGCACAAATGATTCTCCATAAGTGTAAAGAATGAGAATGCATCCACTTAGTCAGAACATCTAACAATTAGTTATATCCATGTAAACTTGATTTGCCTATTTTCATGTGGAGTTTGTGCATCTATTTAGCTAATCTATGAATAATTCCTGGAGACAAAATGAAATAGTCTGGCAGAGAACTGCCAAAAATAGATCCTTGCCAGTTTTTCTAAGAAGCTGGCATCATTCTTTATCCTATCCTCCATACGATGTTTAAGCCAAAAATGTGTGGGGTAGCAGAGGGAGCTTCATGCAAACATTCTTCAGTGAGTAAGAAAGGGAACAGCGTAAATAGTAAGTTTAGTATATTCCAAAATCCTCTGATGTTAGCAAACATCAGCAAAGTAAACTTTGTTTTTTGTTTTAAATCTAATTTTAGGAGCAGGTTCCAGTTCCTGTTTATCATCCAACTCCTAGCCAGACTCGGCTAGCAACACAACTGACAGAAGAGGAACAAATTAGAATAGCCCAAAGGATAGGCCTTATACAGCACCTGCCTAAAGGAGTCTATGATCCTGGACGAGATGGCTCTGAGAAGAAGATTAGAGAGTAAGTTACACAAATTACTAGTTTTAAAGTGGCGGTGGGTTATTTTTTGGTTGGTTTGTTTGTTGTTTTTTTAAATTAAACATTTCTGCAGGAAAGTGGATCTTGGGAGGAGGAGACTTTCTCTTTTTTGCCTTGTTTTATTCTTCATCTCACTTTCCTTGATTAGCAATGGGATTATATACCCTAGGGTGAAGTAGATGCCAAAATACCACTGCAAAAGCATTCTTCCCCATCCCTACTCAGACCACATCATCCCATTCCTTGAATCCCTCCATTGGTTGCATTGAATAAACTAAAGCTCCTATTTTTCACCCACCTAATCTTGTCCCCAAAAACATCTGTGTTCCTCTCTGCCCTTATTCCTCACCTCCATGCTGCCCCCAGTCCCCTTGGCCTTACTGATGCTTCTTTCTCTTTTTTGCATTTCTGACTTATGCCTTCTACCATGCTATACCCCCTCTTCCTAGACAGAGTTTCCTATCTTCTACCTAGATCTCTCTCTTACTCCTTAAACTACTTCCTAATGCATCTATCCTCCCTTCTTCTCTGCATCCAGAATGCTCACAGCCTCTCTCTCCTGAATTGTTGGTCCATGTTTTTTTTATCTGGTCTTATTAAGATTATAAACTCTTCAGGGCACAGATTGTGTCTTAGCTATGCTTGCAAGACATCCTGTACAATTATGGTGCCATGTGCATATTTTGTAAGCAACAATATATTTAGTTTAAAAGTTCCTATTCATTCTAATGGAAGTGTCAGGCTGCAATCATTCTCCTGAGTTTTGATAGTAATAAGGCGGTTTCTCTTTGCTCTTTACTGAAGCCTGACTGCCATAAGGAAATTTACAGCTTTCTTTCCAGGCCAAGTCGTGCTTTTAAGGAACATTGTTTTCCATGCACCACTATCACTGAAGTTTTTCTATGCCTTGTCTCATCCCTCTGATAAGTGAGTTAGAGACTGGTTTGAATATTTTTCAGTGGTGACTCACTGGGGCTTTGATTTTTGAGCTGAAAGTCTGCTTGCTCGTTCCTTAAGTTTCAAGTACTAAGAGGAAAATGGATGTATTATGGTAGATGTCTCTTCACCTGACTAAGTCATAGTAACTTGATCATTTCTCCAACAAGTCAAAGTGGATTTGACGTAATCTAGTAATCTCATGGAAATACTATGCTACTGCGAAGGGCCAAAAATTTGAGGCTTGAACTTGGTTCTTCACTCCTAACTTGGTAGAGAATTAGAGTGGCCACTCCTAGTGCTACAGAAAGTATTCTGGTGCCTTGGTGGTTCCCAGCCATCTATACTGGGATGTGGAGATTGATCTTCTGTCCTCCAAGCATAGGGCAAATCTCAAGAGGCTCCTGTTGATTGATTGGAAGAACACTTTGTGATTCAGGCTCACCTACTCTGACTGGGCTTAGCTAGAACATTGAATCAACGGCAAAGTAACAGCAGCACAGCTGTCTAGGGCACATCTGATTGCAGCATGCTGGAGTGAGTCTGGCTGCTTCATGTGGAAGGGAAATCAGGAGCAGAGACAACAGTCCCTCGTGAGAGGGAGGTGCTGAATCAAGAGAGAGGGGTCTAGCCTAAACACAAAACTTGCCTTGTTTAACGACAGGTGTGATTTAAAAAAAACTGATTCAGTTAAACCAGTGCGGCTGTGTGTGGACACACTGTTTTAAGAGTGTTTCACTTGATTACAAATGGGTTCTCACATAATCCCATGATTCCAGGAGCTCTGGCTTTAAAAAATAAATGCCAGATAGCACGAGATTCACAATAAAATCATGGGAGTTGGCAACGCTGTCAGTTTATGCCACTAAAAAACCCACCATTCCAGAGCTTTTCTTCCTTGGAAGCTGTATTTTTCAAAATGGCGACATCTGCCACTGTAAATCATTCCAAATTTTTTAAAAAAGGAACTGCATGTAGGAGTGTTCATGCCAGAATCTCTCACAGAATCAGGTGATCTGAGCAGCCACCTTTTTAGTTATGGCACAGATACAGCAGTGATTGGGAGTGCCTGCAGGAAATGGCCTGTGGGAGGAGATGGAGACTAAGGTGAATTACAATACTTGTGGCTTCTTCATTTTGAGGGCGTTTTTTACATTGATCAAACAGTATTACAGTATTTGATAGAATCAAATCATCCTGCTGCGGGCTGTAACAGCACAGATAATTGGAAACTGAGTTTGCATTCATCCTCCTCCTAATTTTGTTGGATGGGAGGGGGGTGCCTCTCCCCCTCATGGGTAGATTACACAGAGGGAGGAGTTGGGAGAGGAGGATTACTGATCCAGAGGCTCATCCACATGGAGGCACTGTGGAATTTTAGGGACACAGCATTGAGAGCACTCCCAAGAAAGCTAGGACTGATGGCGTTAGTGTTAATTTACCCTGGAAATCCCCACCCTGTCTATGAGAGGATAAGGTGGAGAGAACAGCTTCCCCACACCTGCCTCTTCCACACCTGTGGAGCCCAGCCCCAGCAGAGGAGGCTTATATGGGGCTAGGGAAAGGGAGGCAATGGCATAGAAGAATTGCCCCCTTCAATACCAGTTCCTAGAGTTTTCTAGTTATTTGTCCCTCCACATGTGGGCTTGGAGGGATGATTTGGCCTAAATGTTTTTGTGCCATAGTTTTTTAAAGTGAAGTTATGATTAATATTTATAAATCAACTACTGCAAATAGCTGCATACCCAGCCATGTCACGTATTTATTTTAAAGTAGAAATAGCTTTGGCTGGCTGGAGAAGTCCACTTTTAAAAAACATTAAAGACTAGGTAATAGAATTATTTGCTTACATAGTGCTATTGTAATGCCCCGTCCTTCCCAGGCCAAAATGACACGGTCCTACCCCATGGAGTTTAAATTAAATATGTGCAACAGTGGTAACTGAGGGGGAGAGGAGGAGAGGCAGCAGGTTGTCCCATTAATGAGAGCTGAGGATGCGCAGTACCATGCAAGAAGTACACTACCTCGCGCAAGCTCAAACCGTAGTGTGTCCATGAACTGCAGGTCACACATGGTGTGTTTTCACATTTCTCATTATCTAAATTTTATTTAAATTATTTTATTTTGGGAGGGGCAGGGTTTAATTCTGAAGGGTTTAACACTGAAGGGTTTAATTCAGCCTTTTACTTTTCAAAGTTAATCTTTATTTTAATTTTTGTCATCATAAATGGTGTTGGGCGTAGACTTAAGGGGAATTGTTAGCTTCATTAACATAAAATGTATTCAGATGTTGATGTGATGATAAACGTATCCTGGTGCTTTCCTCCAATAAGCAAGTTTCATAGTAGCAGGGTCGGTAATACTGCTGTTTAACTTTCCAAAGGGATATGAGTATCTTAACATTTCTCCAATTTATTTTTCCTTAGATGTGTGATCTGTATGATGGACTTTGTTTACGGGGACCCTATCCGATTTCTGCCATGCATGCACATTTATCACCTGGACTGTATAGATGACTGGTTGATGAGATCCTTTACATGCCCGTCCTGCATGGAGCCAGTTGATGCAGCACTGCTTTCATCATATGAAACTAACTGAGTCAGGGTTTTGCCTCTGACCCATCAAGGAAACCATCCATTTTAATGGGTTTGATCCTTTGTCATTCAGCCAAAGGAGCCAGGGATTAGGAATTAAGATCATGCACAAAAAGTACATTTCCTAACAGTTCCTGAATGGCTGCAGATGTTGGAAAAACACATATTTTAGGGAATATAGAAAAAGTAGGAAGTTATTTTATGTAAAGCCTTGACCCAATGTTTAAAAACATAGTTGTCCTTTAACGCCTGTTCTTACACACCTACATAGGAATTGTATAACGTTCTATAAAAACTGTAAATGTTCAAGTTGAGTGTATCAGATTTCCTTACAAGCAAGAGAAGGATATTTTTTTCTAAAATAAAGTAACAATTTTTGTTCTAATTCCTTTCACAAGTTCCTGGTATTTGGGTCAAGGCTTTATTAAAAGCTACATTTTATAACACTGCCACAAAGAAATAGTTTTAAGCTTGTTTGCACAGTTCTTTTTTTTCCCATTGGAAATGGAATCCATTGCCTTAGGCCTTTTTAAATAGTGTATTGTTATCGTTGGGCTGGCTCTACGCTTGAAATCCAGTTTATTTATTATCTTTTAAAAGTGCTATGTTTTGTTTGCAGTTAGGATTATGCAGAATTCAAAGTGATCTCCTAGCCTGTAAGCAAATGGAGATGCACGGTCCCTTTTCTAGAAGTGACAATTCAATGCAAAGATGCAAAACAAATCTGACAGTTAAATTTTGTTTTACCCTTTTCTGTTTGTTTTTCCTCAATTTGCTTCAGTTTTGATCAGATGATGATGCTTAAACTTAAGTATCAACATTTTTGATTTATAATGTTAAAAGTGGACCACTGTGCTTCAGGACAAGATGAAAGTGGAGCCATGGTGATTAAACTGTTCAGAATCATTTATTTCCCTTCTTACAATATTAATGTCAGTGTCGATTACTTCTCCTGCCGTACCCCCCCACCCCCAAATGTCTTACGCCATAGCAAAAGGGTACTGCATCTCTCCTTCCTGTAGTTCTTCTTAGGTTATTGAAATTAAAAATAAAGATACTGTATCTCAGTCTCTGAATGAAATGTATTTATTAAGTCCTACTGGTGGACATTTCAGATATAAGAACTGTATTTTATGTTTTGCACATAAATGTTAAGTTCATATATAAACACAATTTCATTGTGATCAAGGGGAAAAAAGAATACAGCTAAAGTAGGAGCAATACAAGTGTCTACAATTCTGAAGCAGAAAAAGGTATGTGCTTGGTAGAAACAGTCTAGCAAAAATTGCAGCTTTCAATCTTTGTATCTGCTTAGCACGTGTTCATTTTTTTCTTAAATGTACTCTACTGCAGTGGTCCACAAAGTATGAGGCACGCTCCCCTAGGGGGGCACTGAGAAACATTCGGGGGTGGTATGGTGGGGCCTGGGGGCCACGGAGGGAGCACACTCCGCTCTGCCCCCATCCCTGCTCCAGCCCCAGCTGCAGCTCCAATCTGTTCCCTGCTCCACCCATCCCAGCCCCACTCTGCCTCTGTCCTGTCCCGCAGCCAGCTCTGCCCTCATTCCCTCTCTGCCCCCAGACCAGCTCCTCCCAGATCCCCAGCTCTGCCTTCAGTCCAAACTCTTCTGCTAAGATCACTGTGCAGTAATGGAGGGGAGGCTCAGACATATTCCATTACTGGTAAGGGGGGCATGGGCGGAGACAGGAAAAGTTTGGGCACCATTGCTCTACTGTGACTTTTATACATTCAGTGCAAAGCTGATACATTGAAAATATCTTAGCCTAGCAAAATGGGATACAGTCTGAAGTTAACGGCAATGAATAAGGGAACATTCTTGATTGTTCTGTGTATATAGTTTGAGTGCTTGATGTAACAATTTATATTTAAACACACAAGTACTTCGAAAACTCTGTGTACTTATAATATAGAGCAATTATATGTCATTAATGATTTTAAAAGGTTGGTCAGAGGAATGCATGTTGGTTTATTTATTAACCCTGCAGCTGAAAGCTACACACACTATTGTAGATGAATTCCATAGGTATTCAAAAGCAGTTCAGAACAATCTACACTATCCGATTCATTTAAATTGTTACACATTGCCTGATTTCCCCCTGCCTTCCCCTTTATTATAGAGGGAGAGAAAAACTTAATTACATAAAGCAAATCTGAGAGGAAAGACATGAAGTTGTGCAATGTTCTCAGTGGAAAGTGTGTGTGTGTGTGTGTGTGTGTGTGTGTGTGTGTGTCCATAGTGGTGGTGTAACATCATAATGTCTGTGTTTGTCAAGTTTTCTAGTCAGGTTTTTTCCTTTTGCCTTGATTTTTAAAATTAGCAAATGAACAATCTTTAAACATCTTTTTCATGTTGGTATTTGTCTATTATAAGAGCTGATTATGAACGATTTGGAAGGAGCATTGAAATGACTGGTTATCAAGCTGAATGGTTTACCAGGCACTTTGTATTGTTGAACTTTTAAGCCTGATATACAGTGTTAAGAGAAACAAGCATATGCTTTCATTAAATTACTTGTTAATAAAATTATAACAAAAGGTGTAAAGGGGATTATACAAGAACATTCCAAAACCAAATTTTAGTTTAAAATGTGTAACCATAATGAATATATTAATGGATTTTAAACCTCTAGGTGCAGTGCTGTTGCATAATAGACTTGCATTTCCATAACTAAAGATCCTAAATTCAGATTAGGGGGGGCTTTTAATTCATACACCCACAATGAATATAAATAAGCCCCAGAAAAAATAGTTTCAAGAGAACTGTGTAGACTGAGATTGTAGATTACTTTGATTCTAGTCCCAGCTCAGAAACTACTTCCGTTGTATCTAATTCCCCTATCTGTAAAATTAGGATACTTGCTTTCTACTTTGCAGGGGTGTTCTGAATTAATTATTGACACCTTGATTGCAACACAGTTGTTTCCTAACCTACTTACAATTGCAGATTCATTTGTGATGTAGCATAGATTTTACCAATCTAGATCAGTTTTGTCATTCTGATGTGCCCACTCGTTTTAACCTGTTTCCCTGCTGTGGTTGTATTTTTAGTGTAGACAGGCCCTTAGTATTTATGCTAATGCTTTTCATCTTCAAAGCACTTTGCACACATTAAACTAAGTATAATTAAGCATGATTTTAAAATCCTTTAAAAATCTTTACCTGAAAAACTGTAATAGTAAAATACTGAACTTGTAAAAGCAGATCACCCCTAAAGGAACTTTGGATAAAAATAGTCTTTATTGTTTTAAAGCATCCCATAGCAATTATACTATAAAATGCATGTGATTCACTATGATATCGTAAATGCTTTACAAAACTTAATTGCACAAACATTTAATAAAATATTGGATTTTCAATTCCATAGTTGCGACAGGTAATTAACATACATGCTATTAGAAATTTTGAGTGTTATTGTTTTCACCTATAAAGCCAGCTCCCTTAGTACTGTGAGCTGTGTAGGCCTTGGAGGGACGGGAAATTAGGTAATTCTAAATGTTATTTTTTTTATACATACAATTATGATTTTAAAGTACCAATATCTTGCAACCTTTCTGGATTAGGAGCAACTGTCCCTTTGGAAAGATAAGCCCCTTTTTTAGTGATGTAAAGCACAAATTTCTAGCCCAAGGGATTATGAGATATCAGACCTTACACTTGGCAGTGATGGTTTCTTTCTCTCTTTTTTTAATAGCAGATATTTGAAACGGCTGAGAGACTTTGAATGTTACATTAAGGCCTGGTGAAGATGGAGTAGTGGACAGAGTGCAGGTTAGGTGATCAAAATTGCATGTTACATACAGTTTATCACATGGCTATCACTAGTACATGCATACACCCATGTGTGTGCATTAGATTCATTCCTTGAAGAGATTTCTCTTCAACAAGCAGTTGAATGTCAGATAAAGCGAATGCATGAGAATGTTTCTTATAACTGTTAAGACATCCATAGAACGGTCCCAGATTTAATATCCTGAATAAATATGTGTTTTAAAAGATTAAATTATTTTTATACAGATTTTTAGTTTTGGGGGGAAATTGTGGATATGATTGTGTGCTAATTCTTAACAAGCTGTCTGCTGTTAAATCCAATTCCAGGATCAGAGAGCGGGGCCTTTGACTTCCTGCAGATGAAATGCTTAGTTTATGCTTTTTGATAAAGAGATTAAGGTAAAAGTATACTTTAAAGAAAATGTTTGATTTATGTAGAAGAACTAACTGGATTTGCACACTGCCCGCAAATTTCCGATGACTTCAATTTTGCATACAGGCTTAGAGTGGACAAGTATAAGCCACAGAGAAAAACAACATTGAAATTTAGAAAATACATTGCTTCATTATCTGCAAACTTAGGAGATTGATAATAACTTTAAAGACAATTGTTATATCAGGCAATCCTCTTGTACTGGGATGGTGCTTAATTACATTAAAATGGTTTATTATTTCTGGTTTAAAGGAAAGTTTAAAATTATAAATCATTAAGGCGGTGCACGTTTAATAGATCCATGCTGCCAAGGAGCCAGGGTCCCTTTTGTGAAAAGACACAGAGGGGTCTAGTTTCCTGTGGATCCCAGCAATCCACCAGGGATTGCTGGGATATGTCCTATAGCTTTTGACTGAAAATCCCAATTTGTGGGAGGAGCTCCACAAAGTAATCATAGATTTGCTCGTCCAGAGACAGTTTGTGTGGGGTTTTTCCTGTGGGAGAGGAGGATCTTGGCCATGTGCCGTTGCTATTTTAAATGTATGGTGTTTTTTTTCTGAATTGTTCAACGTACAGCTTAGATGTTTGAGCAGAGAGGAGGGAGACCTGAGTACTTTTGATTCCCTCTTGATCACACAAGCCAATGGTCAAGTCCCTTATGCTTTTTACATTTCCTTTTTAGCCAGTCCATGAAATAGTGTTGGCTCAAAAAAGCAAAATGTATGAGCATACATATCCACACACATTTTTATAGTGCTAAAATCTAACCACCTGAACACTTCAGCTTTGCTATGCAACAGCAAAAGTCCTCTCTCTACAAATAAGAAATAATAAGCTAAAATATGTAGGGCTGAAGCTTCAGCACCTTGTTTATGCAGAAGTTTAATAGGTATTTAGTAATCAGACTAGGCAGTAATATCTCAGTCAACACAGTGGTGTTAAAACTTTCACAATATGCTCAGTCTCATCATTTCTACAGAAGGATACTGGCAACATCCCTCAGGGTTTTTCCACTATTTCCAGTAGTTTTGTCATATTCCAAACTCATGATCTCTGAAGTTGTGACGACACCAAGATACACTGTAACTGGGTGGTTGCTCTGTTACCCTGTTTCTTTTAATAAAAAAAACAAGTCTTATGGAGTTGGAGGAATATGTCAATGGTAAGGTATGATTCATTTTGGCAGAATTATAACAACTGGAATTAAGTGGTAATTGTTAAATTTATTTTAATAAAATTACATAGAATAGACATTCCAGAGTCTGCAAGTACTCCCCCAAAATTGGCTGTATTCTTCATAACGTTATAGTAAAAAAAATAAACAGGGGAAGTTCATAGTGCTCCATGGTTTTCATCCAGCTCTAGCCTAGACATGTAGAACAGCACTTTCCATTGTCAAAGCTAATAGTACAGTAGTATCAGGGCTAACAGCGTCATGTACATGTGGGTGGTAATCATCAAATGCTTCACTAGTACTCATTGTACTACATTCAGCCAATAAAGATGCTCATCTAGGGTGGCTAGACAGAGTGGCCATGTCATGTAGGGTGACCTGACATCAAATGTAAAAAATCAGGATGGGGGGTCAGGGGTAATAGAAGCCTATATAAGAAAAAGACCCAATAATTAGGACTGTCCCTATAAAATCAGGACATCTGGTCACCCTGTCATGGAACTGCAGTAATGTGAAAAAATATGTAAAAGGCATATAATTAGTATTTTTTTAAAAAGCAGCTGCAAGTAGTGACAATACAAGAAAAAAACATGTTGGGCAGAGACTTTTTTTTTTTAAATCCAGAGAATTGAGACATTTGCTACTGTTTACTAATTGTCAAAAGGAATGAACTGAGAAGTACAGAATGCTGGTGGGCTTACCTTGTTTTGTGCTTTTCCTATGAAACAGTAAGAGTGAATGCAGTGAAATTTACCCAAATACATAGTTTTGAATAATCATTTTGTCTTACAGTGCTAGCTAGTAATATGCGGAAGTAGGTCTGTGGAGAACAGAATATAATGGAATTATCCCACAGAAATCTTGCTGATTGGAGAGGGAAACCCTAAAACATGTTAACAAAATGGAACGCAGATTTCTTTTAGCTGTTTCTCTTGCTAAATTGTAGAGCAACCCTGATTTGCTGAAGATCTGTTTAAGACAAGATTGGTGTGAGGCTATTTTTCGTTGTTTCTGCTTTTTTTGTTTTAAAGCAATTCTAGAAGCACAGTATTTCCAAAAGTTAAAGATTTATTTAAAATATTTATACCTTCAAAACATACATCACACTTTCATTCATTTTCTAACAGAGGAGGAATTTCTATTAAACTAGAAGAGAGCCAGGTTCCTTTATACTATCATCTCTCCAAAGCATTAGGAACCTTGATCATGCATTACAGAGATGTTTCCCTCCCCATCTCTGGGAGGAAAGGAGGGCGGGAGAGAGAAAGTGTGTGTGAGAGTGTGTGTGGACACGCACAAGCAAATGGGTGAAACTACATTGTTTTCCCCATGCCATCTTCCAGGTGATCCGTAGTTAACACTTGCATCTTAAATGGACTACTCCTTGTCCTGCAAGATAGCAAAATGTTAAGGAACTGTACTGCCAGACTCTTGAGAGCTGGACTCCAGAGGATTGTCCAGATTTCTGCACAGCAGAGGGATGATATCGATTTTCATGGCATTTCTTGTTCAACGTGTGTCTACGCATTTGACACGTAATAAGCAACTGGAAGTAGAAGAGCTGTATGTGTTAAGCAGGACAAGAATCTTTTGATTATACACAACTACATGGCAGTACTGAAGCTGTGCTTTTTCTCATAACTATTGGTACATAATATGTAGATAGTACAGCTGCCCCACTGTGTAGTGTATTTGTGAGTGTGGAACTGGGAAAGCCCTTTCTCTAGAAAAGATATTCCCGCCTATGGTTTTAACAATGGAAGGCTTTTGCAAAGGATTTATTTGTATGTGTTTTTAAGGGTATGAGTTGAACTTTCCTGACCAGTCAGCATGGTGGAAAGGGATGAGTCTGTGCCCTGACCTATTAATTTGCATTGGGAAACAATTTCACCTTTTCTCTAGGGGAAGAAAAGGAAAACTCTAAACTGCCTGATTTCTTCCTCCTGCAGGGAAAAATCCTGCAGAAATGGGTAAGAGTGGTGGGATCATTCTTTTTTGAGGTTCACCTTTATAGAACGTCCTGCAGAACAGTCTCTTGCGGAAAAAGGAGCTGAGGCGTTTACAAGGCCTTCTGTCAACATGGCATCCAAGAAAGGACTCTCAGTGCAGGCAGGAGCCTGTCTGCAAAAATGGCGCTCTCTCCTCTTACTCTACACACCCTCTACTGAGAGCACAGTTACTGAAGGAGTCCAGAGGGCAGTAAATACAACTTAAGGCTGCGTTAACTCCACACTGGACTTGGGTGCAGAAATCTAGCCCTTCTACAGCAGACAGTGCCAGTGTGGAGGTGCCCTGAAATCGCTACAGAACACCTTCCTTTTAGAATCAGAGAGGTAGCCGTGTTAGTCTGGAATAGCAGAGGTAACAAAGAGTCCTGTGGCACCTTAAAGACTAACTATAAAGTATTGGAGCATAAGCTTTCGTGGGCTAATACCCACTTCGTCGGATGGTTCAGCATGATTGGACTAACCTTGTTACCTCCTACCTGATTCTTGACTATTTATCTATACCTGCCCCTGGACACTTCCACTGCTTGCATCCGATGAAGTGGGTATTAGCCCACGAAAGCTTATGCTCCAATACTTTTTTTAGTCTTTAAGGTGCCACAGGACTCTTTGTTACCTTCTGTTTAGAGTTGCAGCAGAGGGGGGTAATGAGACTGTAGACATATTGCTCCCTCTTGTGGCAAGGAGACCTACACACAGGAGTCGCTCCAGCCCAAACTTCTTACTATGGAACATGCTTCTAAATAACTCTTTTTTACACATGGAAGTGGCAGCTATATGAGCCATGATTTCCAGGAAAAGTTTACTGTCAAATTAATTTTGTACTGCTGAACAAACAGTAGAATAGTAGTGCAAGTCTTAAATGGCCTTCACTGACTTCTGTTTTACATACAATATAAACTTCCAGTCTCCTTTGTTCTGGTAAGCGCTGATGGGTTTGGTTCTCAAGGCGGCCTGGTCATTTTAAATTTAGCCTAAGTAGGTTAAATGATCCACTCTTCAACTGTATTCTTCATTTGCTTTTTTCTAAAATCCTGGCTATTCCGTAAATTATCCAGCCTCCAAAAATGACAGAACACAGTCAAATTAAAAAAAAAAAAATCAGACATTTGCATAATTGAGAGTTTCGTCTTAATGTCTTTACTAGCAAGTTTGTTTCAACAGCTAAAAAATTATTGCAGCAAAAACCTGATAAGATCTTTGTATGAATAACAAAATCCCTGAGAGTCAAAAGCTTCTGACAAGCTTAAAAGACTGAATTTTCTCTCACCCAAACTAAAGAGATGAACAGCTCATGGATCAGAAAAAGTGTTGTTTTTTCACAATACCATCAATATGCATTCAAATTTACATGCATAACCAGGTTGGATCAAAACCAATAAACCTTCTTGTTTAATTGTCTCATTTCATATCCTGGCAAATAGGTAAATTTAATAATACACAAACTAAAAATTAATTACAGAGATAAATTACAAGCCACATTTGGAAAAAGAAATCTTTTGTAAAGGTGTGGGGGGAGGGGAGGGGAGGAGATTGGCAAAAAAAATAACTAAGCTGTTGCCCTAGATTCAAAATCTTTTAGGTATCACATGTAACATTTTACATGTTCTGGCCTCTTCCACTGATTTAACAGAGAAGGGTGATAATGTTTCAAAGTTTGCATACAAATACATCAAAGAAGAAAAGGTTATGACACTGTTGAAGCTCCAGAATGTACTCCATTTTCTGAGACAGATTTGGCTTGGTGCAAGGCAGCTTGAATTCTGAAATGTGTTCTCGTTTCCATGGAGTAATTCTTGTAATTTTGTCTAAAACAAAAAACAGATCCATTTTGAGCATCATCATTAAATATTTTCTAGTTATGTTTACTGCACAAAACAACTGCAGACAACACAAAGCCTTTCTTCACAATCTCCTTTTTCTGTCTCTAAAATATAAGGCCATATGTGCTTGGCAGAACAATGCAGCTCTTTGTTCTTTTATTGGTAGGTCTAGTGTCTGGCACCTATCAGGGAAAATATAGCTTAATAAGAAACTGAATCTGTTCCACTCCTTGAAAATATGGAGTCCATATTAAATATCCATGATGTCAACTCAATTTGTTCACAGAAATTAGATTTAAGGTTTTTTTTAACCGGGTTGACTGAACTTTACTGTAATTACAGTCATCTTCATGGGATTTCCCCCCCACACACTCAATTTTAATAATAATTGTTAGTGTGGGGTGAGGACAGGTATTTAACTATTTTGCTGCAACCATGCGAGTCCAGGAACAGCAGAATGTGAAAGTGAGTGCACTTTACAGAAAAGAGAGAGAGGATGAAATTGATTAAAAAAATTCCTTTAGTTTTAAACATGTAGCATAATGCAGGGAAAGGACTTTTTTTAAAAAAAAAGTGCGTAAATTTTGACATAAAACCATGGGAGGAGTGGTGAGTGTGTGAGCTTGTTTTCTGTGCTACAGTTTCTTATGGGCACTTCAAATTCTTGTCTCCAACCTATTTGCTGAATTTACAAAATAATAATTTAGTAAACAAAAGCCTACACAAGAGAGAGCTGAAACATCCAGAAGAAACAAACTGAGGCTGGAGATCTCTTGGCATGGAAGCTACTCTGAGTAGAAACAACGTGTCATTCTCTGACATTAAACCACAAGAGCAAATCAAACCATTATACAATTGAAGTGCTACAAAGCATGAAGCACCAAAGGCAGGAAGCTGAAGACCAGTCCAACTGTGTAATTACGTAACCCCTTCATGCCCTTTTTAAAAAGCCTCATAAAACATGCCTCAGAAAAGGTGAACCAAGATGAAGCTACAGGTGAACAGAAATGTTTTAAGACACGTGAACAGGATAAAGGGAGCAAATCCAGTCCCCTGTCCTGAGATGCCTGTTGGCGGCAGCATCAATGCTACGTGTAGATTGGGAAGGGTGATGAGCGGGCCAGCTGATCTGGGGCTAGGGGAAGAGGGTGGAGGGGGAGTTGGGCTGAGATAGCCTTCATGGACCAGCTCCACAGCACAGGGGGGAGAGGAAAGGAAGGATTCTATCCTCTGCATATGTCCTGTGCTGGCCTGGGGACTTGTCCCTACAGCATAATATGTTCTAAATTGCTAGGGCAACCTGAGTTGAGGTTCTTCCATTTTCCCTGTCAGGTAAAGCCAAAAGACAGTGCCCACAATGGTACAAAGCACAGATCATCTTTTGTCGGTATTAGCATCTCTGGTACATGAGAAACAGAGAGCTTACGTCCTGGCAGGCATCAGACCATTTTAATTTATTTAAAGAGCTCTAATTTTTATAGTACAGATGCATGTTAATTATTTAAAGTCTTAAACAATTTATTTTTAAAAGCATTTCAATTCAGCTTCGTTCAGCCATATCACTCATGGGAGTACGGACCCTAGAAGTGTGGCAGTTTGTATGAGAAAGCTCTGAACTCCAAACCTAGCACTTTGCTGTTTAGCTTAACAATGTAACAACTGACACAAGAGGCTGACAGAAGGAGGCCGGTGGAGAGTAGGTTGTGACTATTTCTGTTTATGTTCTCTCTCTGACTTTGCTGATCTCCGGCTCCTAGTTTTTTACATTATCCAGATGTTCCAAATCTCATTTGCTCTTCAGTTGATCAAAAATATTGCTTGTAGCATATGCCAATATAAATGCAAGTACTTCTGTTTATATCCAAACCAATGATGTTTATAATTTCACCCCACTCGCTCTCCTACTGCTAAGATACTCAAACCAGCAGTAGTATATGGATGTAGGTCACACAGAAGTAAGTGCCATATGACAGGCAGTATATGCGTCTCCACTCATGAGATTTACAAAGATGAGTCTGCAGATCAGGAGGCTTTACACACCCAGTTCTCCCTCTAGTGGTTAAGGAAAAACGTGCAATTCTAAACTAGGCATTGAGAAAATCCACACATCTTCATGATGTCAAGAATCAGGGTGGTAGCCGTGTTAGTCTGGAATAGCAGAGTTAAAGTCCTGTGGCACCTTAAAGACTAACTATAAAGTTTTGAAGCATGAGCTTTCGTGGGCTAATACCCACTTCGTCGGATGCAAGCAGTAGAAGTGTTCACATACAGGCAGTTATAGAAAAGTAGGTAAGAGCCAGGGGGGAGGTGAAAAGGTTAGTCCAATTAAGCTGAGCCAGCTTGTTATCTCCGATCAGGGAGTGTGGATTATTCGTCTAGCATTTGAATGGGGTGTGTGGACATGGAGAGATGAGAAACAATGTCTGTAATGAGCCAACCATTGTAGATCCCGGTTCAATCCCAAAGTGTGTGAGCTGAATTTGCAAAAATTCAGCTCACACACTTTGGGATTGAACCGGGATCTACAATGGTTGGCTCATTACAGACATTGTTTCTCATCTCTCCATGTCCACACACCCCATTCAAATGCTAGACGAATAATCCACACTCCCTGATCGGAGATAACAAGCTGGCTCAGCTTAATTGGACTAACCTTTTCACCTCCCCCCTGGCTCTTACCTACTTTTCTATAACTGCCTGTATGTGAACACTTCTACTGCTTGCATCCGACGAAGTGGGTATTAGCCCACGAAAGCTCATGCTTCAAAACTTTATAGTTAGTCTTTAAGGTGCCACAGGACTTTGTTAACCACACATCTTCAGTGGTTAAATATTTACAGTGAATTGATCTTACCATGATCATGATTTTCTCATTCCTAAAAGGTAACGGTGTCATGAACTGATAAATAAAAGTACATAAATACTGCATGTGAGAGGAAGTTATTTTAGAAATCTCTGGGATAAAGGAGTTATTTTAGATAGCAGGTGATCAGCAGCTGGGGGATTTACTGATTTATTCCAGTATTATGGAGAGGCCATATCTGATCCAAAGTAAAGGTGGAAGCCAGCTTCCCATTTCAAGTGCCCAAGTCTCAGCAAAGCAGCATGGAAACTGAGCACCTTGCAGGAATGTGCTGCTCACCAAAGAGTCTAATCTTTTGCTTATTGTTTTTTGTTTGATCCAGCTGAAGAAAACCCCAGAGCTAACTCTTCATACATTAGGCTGAAGCAGAACAATGCTCTGTGCTTCAAAAAGTGGCAGGATGGAATATTTCTCTTTAAACTTGTTCTCTCCTTTGCCTGCACAAAGAACAATGTCTTAAATTATTTGTAAACTTTTCTAAATATAAATTAAGTTGCTACTGATTCCAGGCTGTGCGCCCCTAGCTGCTGACACAAGCCTAGAGGTGTGTGTTGGCTGAGACCAGAGCCTGAAGCGGTAGGTAGATCACTGCAGTAAGTGAGGAAGCATTAGACAGCGGGAGGAACTGTCTGGATTCCTTAACTCTTCATTTCCAAACTATTTTTAAGTGAACAATTTTTCAGAGGAAGTGGGGGAGGCCCTTTTGGGGAGTGCTAAGTGTTTTGATGGTGTTCCCTTTCAACTAGCTTTGTATGGAATGAAGTTTTTGTTATTCTGCGGTCAGAGGCCCTGGGGGGAGAAGTCAGGATCTCCTGGATTTTAATCCTAGCTCTATGTAATTTTGGCCAGGCTTCATTGATAAAGTGGGATAACACCTACCCAACCCACAAGAGTATCTAGTGGAAATGTTTCACAGCATGGTCTATAGTGTACAATACTGTTTTTTTCAGGAAGAAATTCTGGCCCAATATAAAGCTGAGAACGGTGCAGAGACAGAATGGTAAGTCTGTTATGAGGCAAGTACACTATCAAATCAAGATGTTCTTGATCAATCTAATTAACAGAAAACTAGTAATGTTCAAACAGTAGTATGACAAAGTGAAACATTCTTGCTATTTTTCAGATACACTTTCAGTAACACAAATGAAGAACCTACATACAACCTGAAAAGCATTTTTACTACATGCACTTAAATGAAGTAGAAGAAAAGATCACTGCTGGCCAACAGTTTCAGTAATTGCATTTCTGACATACCCCAGATTCTTGACTTCACCAAATGTATCCTCCATGCAAAGCTCAATAGCCTAAAGAGGCAGCTACGTTGTGTTCTTTAGGAGTGATTTCTAGTGGGAAATCCTAATAGGTTAAAATCTTTAAAATGATTTTATTCAATACTTAAAGCAGGAATTTTCCTGTAAGCAAAATACATGTTTGGTGCACTGAGGAGCAGCGCGGCCCAGCGAATAATACATTGGATTGGGATTTTGGACATCAGGGTTGTATTCCCAACTCTGTCACCAATCTGCCGTGATACCTTTAGGAAGTGACTTCACCTTTCTGTGCCTCAATTTGCCCCTCCTAAACTGTAAGATCTTTCAGATGGGATGGTCTCTTACTGTGTATTTGGACAGGGCCTACCACAATGGAGGGCCCGATCGTAGTTGGTACTACCATAATATTATCAATAAAAAAATGTATCCACTACATTAGTCAATGGTCTCTACTTTGCCCCCTACCTTCCAGTAAAATGCCTTAATCAAATTGACCAGCTAGAGACCTGAGCAGGCGTTTGATAGTCTTACTTTGCTCTTTCCAGTAACTTCAGTCCTTCTTCTCTTCTTCCATGATCCATGTATAATACAGCAAGTTCAAGCAGGGCATTTGGAATTAAATAATGGTCATACTTTATCTTCCTCTCACTGCAAGAGAAGGAGAAACATAGTTACAAGGTTTTCATGCTGCAATTTTCTCTCATTCTAGCTACAAAGAGCTCAGTTGGGGTTAGGAGGGAATTGTCCATCTCTTCAGTGATTTTTACTCTTCCGGTACTCTAACCTAGACTGTCTCTAGGTTATTCAATAAGTGCTCTATATATTAGCATAGCAAAACATGACCATCTTTTGCATCTTTTGTTATTTACTGTGTTTACAAGTTTCTTAGTGGGGCAGGGAATAACAAAAGGTATCAATGCTCCAAGCACCACCCACTTGCATTGCCAAAATGAGATGCCATTCACTGTAGACTGTGAAGTTATTTCAAATAGGATTGTTCTGCCAACTGATTCTTTGAGCTTAGCTCCCACTTGATTGGGTTTCAATATACACACAGGCTCTGACAGGTTCCTTGGGCTTGGCTTCTTTATGAGTGGGTGAGGGAGACAAATAAGAGATACTAGCTCCTAAATGTCACCAACGTGCGGCACCAAAGTAAGACTACATCTACACTAGCACTTTTGATAGTGTAACTTACATCGCTCAGGTGTGCAAAAAACACCCATTTAAGCACACAAGTGATGCCGACAGAAGCACTGGTGTGGACAGCGCTATGTCAGCAGGAGATGCTCTCCCACCGACATAGCTAATGCTGCTTGTTGGAGGTGGTTTAATTACGTCAGTGGAGGAGTTTTCTCCCATCGGGATATAGCAGCTACAGGAGTGATCTTACAGCGGCAGAGCTGTGGCAGTACAGCTGTTCCCTTGTAAGCTCACTAGTGTAGACATGGCCTGAATTACGCAGTCTGTGGAATGAAATAGTTAACAATGTATAAATCATTATCACTGGGCACCTGAGTTAATAAAATGAATGGAGCAGTTCACTTCTCCAAGATATTGCTCCAGGCTCTCTGCAGACTCCATTTACATTTGTCTTCACTAAGAAAACAGCTGCAGTCTTAACTCAAGTTAGGTAACTCAAGGTAAAATCCTAGTGCAGACCAGGCAGTTTGTAGGTTTTTCACATGGCGTTAACAGGTTGTGTTAAACTCTACCAGGGATGTAACTATTTTTGCAAAGGCAAAGGGCATGGATTTGCTTTGTTCAGAAGGTACACAATGGTCTCAGTGCCCTATGAAAACAAAACTCACTTCCACTGCATATGTAAAGCCAAATTTTTACGCCCTGTCTATGTTAAGAAAACATGAACCGTTGTAATTACGTCAGCATAGCCACTTCGATATGTTACCAGGTTAAGATGTGCCAGTGCAGCACGTTTATGGTAAACATCTATACCAATGTAACTAAATTAATACATTTCCATCAGTCCTAATGTCCTTAATGTAAATGGAGCCTTAGTAAATGGAGGAGCAATTTGAGGGTGTAATTTAATTCCCCGGGAAAGTTTCACTTGGTATCTAATTCATAATGAGGTTTTTCTATCCAATTTTACAGTGCCTTGACTGAGGAATATTGAGATTAAGATCCCAATCTGCAACTTTTTCCATGGACGCAGCTGTCTCCAACTACGCAGAGCTTCCATAGGGTGTGGAACATCTGCACACAGAACCAATTCCGGGATCGAGATGTAAGAGAGCAACAGCCAGCCTAGGAATCATTTTGTTTCTCAAGTTACATAACCCCAAAAATAAAGGTTTGTAGTAGAAGAGCTGAGAGAATCACACATACTTTAGAATGGTACAATTAAGACTTGTCCTCCCCAGCTGCTCTTTTAAAATTCCTCCCACAGAAACCCCTAAACTGTCTAGGTCTTAGCTTAATTAAAATATGGTTCTCTGACAAATGAATAAAAATGGGACTGTGGGGGGGGGGGGGGGGAGCACATTTACTGCATTTCATTGGTTCTATAGCAAACATGCTCTTTTAAATGCAAGTTTTTTCTAACTTCTAGCCTGGCAAACTCAACCTGTGCTCTTCAAGTCAAGCTGGGTTCTTTCCATACATCTTCCACAAAGGCTGTCCTGTGCAACACCTTCAATAGGTTTCTTGTCATTTGAATTCAGTGAAAAATTCTGTTGATAGTGCACAAGAAATAACAAAATCCAGCTCACACTCTCTTAGTTGTGTTGACTCTGCAGGGCTAGCAGAAGTAGAAAAGCACTTTGGTCCCTAAAGTCAGCAGATACAACTCTCTGTATACACGTGGATTGTAGATTTGCTGAGTAAAATGATGCCACTGTTACACAGCGATGTTAGAGAGGAGCCTTATGACAGTGCTAATTACACTCAGCCTTTCTTAAGTGTGTTAAATATGGAAACTTACTTCAAGTGGATGTAAGTGAAATAATCTTCTGCCTCAGAAATCTTGCCCAAGTGCTTCAGACATAAACCCTTTAACAGCTTAACCAAACACTGGTCATCTGCTAGTAATTCTGTAGCTGCAAGATAAAGTAACGGCTTTATCAGTTTTGCATTTTGAAATAACTTGGTCCCTTTAAAAAAATTAAACGATGCTACTCCAAAAATACTTAGCAGGCACATTTTCAAAACCTGTTTGCAACAGTTGAGATTTTCATAGCATTCTTTTTTTTATTGGTATGGCACTAGTGCCCCATTTGGACTGGCTGGATTCCGTACACTCCCCGTGAGATCGTAAACTCCAAAGGGCAGCAGCTGTCTCAGGCCCTGATCTGCAATCGGAGATGCACTAGAACCTTTGTATCCTTACAGACATTCAGGCATATCTATTATTTCAGTGCTGGCACTAGGATCTGCATACATGGCCTGATGGGCTTGCTGAAGAGAAGATGCACAAGTAGCTATATATATAAAAATAGTTGTTTCCCACAGGGAAAGGAAGGGAAGGTAAAAGTGACAGGATCACGTTGTTTCAGACTAGTTATGTGCACAGTTAAGTGGATTAGAGCCTGCAACAATTTTTCTTCTTCCAGTAAGAAAAATCAAATGTACATCAGCAATTCCCACTGGCCAGCTATTCTGTGAACACATTTACATGTATGCACTTTAAAAAAACGTATAATGTATCCTGCAACTGATATGCACATTGTATAGACTAGTCGTTGGGGGCACAATCCTAGAAATACTTATCCATGTGAGAATTTTATTCTCAAGAATTCTTCCATTAACTTTAACTGACTTCTTACAGCATGTAACATCAGTCACATACATGTTTGCTGGATTAGGCCTGTATAATGTTAGATCGTTGCCCCACGGATTTCAGTCTAACTTGGTCTCCTTCTGTATATTGCTATTTAAATGGATGTCAACTTGGAAAAAAAATCACACTTTTGTAAAAGGAATTAGAGAAAAAAAATCTGCTTTTAGCATATACGTTTCATTTAAAATATACAGCATTTTTCAGTCAGTATCCTCAAGGCACTTTCCCATTATCAGTGAGTCTCAACAAACTCTGCAAGGAAGTATGCATGCTTTGCAAACTGGAACATGCTGACCCATGATAAAGTAGCAGAGTGGGTAACAGCAAAAGTCCCTTTTCTGACCATTACCCCAGACTCCCTTCCCTGCTACCTTTTTCAGAGTTAAAAAGGGGACAGACTTGCCTGATACTTCAAGCAACTCCTATGCCTCTGAGACTGACTTAAAAGTTCAAGTTTTCAATGTTTCAGGCTGAATTACTAATTTTGCTGGATGTTCACTGAAGGACACAAGCCACCAGCTGATGACAATGTCATTTCCTGACCAAATGAGCTAGATCTCTGGGCCTAGGGTGATACTAATGATGAGCATTACAAAGTAGCTGAATGACACTGCTGGATAAGCAAGAACAACATTAACAGCATTCTTCAGAGAATTTAACTTGCCAGCTGGCTGGAGAATAGTTGTGGTAACATGCAGAATACACGCAGGGAAGACTAAGGTTCTAGAAAGGATTTCAAGATGTTGATTTCACACAGACTCCAGTGTCATGGAAAGGTCTATGTCCGTTCACAGAATGATGGGAAGCACAGAGGAGAATGAAAGGTTTGTAGTATAGGGGGAATTAGGGTGACCAGATGTCCTGATTTTATAGGGACAGTCCCGATTTTGGGGTCTTTTTCTTATATAGGCTCCCATTACCCCCCACCCCCATCCCGATTTTTCACACTTGCTGTTTGGTCATCCAAGAGAGAATTGCAGAGGGACAGCTGTGCAGGCCAGGGGAACCCCTGCTGGACTAGGGAGACCAAAAATAAAAGATGGAGAGAAAAACCAGCAATTCTATTCTGCCACGCCTGTATAGCTAACACACTGAAACCAGGCATGGTATAAGTCTCTGACCTAATTTTGTACCATTCGCTTCTTATGCTCCAGCGTTTTGCAGAGTCCATTTAAGTGTAAGTGTTTTATAGCAAGTAGTTAACACCCAGCTATTAGTCAACCCTCCAGCCTGTGGAGTTAGTAGGTGATGATGCTTTCTATAAATCAGCTTGACACTTGTCTCCTCCACTGTGTTATTTAGAACTGAAATAATACAGTACCGACATACAACGAAGCATGTGCAATTCGGAGCCTGTCACCCATAGTGTAATTAAAGTCAATGTAAAACATACATTTGACCCTTAGATTTAAATATGGACTTTGTAAAGAAATGGTCTTTCAATACATACTTGTGGACGGTTCCTAAGACACATCCTGTAAGTCACAAGTCTCTTATGCCATATTACAAGCTAATGCATTAGTAGAGGAATGTTATTCCTAGCTGTATTAACAACACATGGTGACATAATCCAGCTCACTCTTGTGACCGTATTAACTTGTTCTACTATCTGGAAAACTTTTTTATTCACAGACGACCGGAATATCTTCAAGTATATACACTACTGTAAAGCACCTGCTTAAATCAGATCAGTGCTTACCTGGGCTTCTTTCTAGTGCTGCTTCTGCCTCATTTAACGTCTCCAACATGCCTTCTGTTAAATCAGGACATTTTCCAATCACAGCATAGCCATTCCAGATATACATCATTTCCTAGGGGTGGCCAGAGAACACGTTTCATTCATGTGGCAATGGAGAGATGTTGGTAGCTCATTATTTATGAAGTTATGAATTCCTTCCTAGGTGTGGATACTGCTATGTCCTTACTGTAACTCACTGCTAAAATCAAATAGTGCTGGAAGTCTAAGCCCTAGTAAATCATCTAGTCCACCCCTTCCCTTTGCCAATACGGATCACTTGAGTAGAACACCAACCCTATCTCCGTAATATAGGAGGCAGCTGTGAAGTGGAGACACAGACTGGAGGACTGGATGGCTCAGAATATCAGTGTCTACTAAATGATACAAGATTTTTAGAATATATTCTATAGAGCCAGCCCTATTGGTTTCATTCCTATTCATTCTGTAGGACTTTTCCATCGGGACGGTTCATTGGCCTACAGGAAATAATCTCTATTCTAAATGCTAATAAGAAGTGCCTAATCAATCACACCTGGGACTTTTACAAGAAGAGTTAAAGACAGAATTATTAGGGAGACATATTACAATCTTTCATTACCTGTTCCTAAAAGGGCTATTTTGTAACTTAAAATGTTTATTCCTAAATACCTGGTACACGGTCATTTTATTCTAGGGCTGATATGTAGTGCCTCATGCAAGGCATTGTTGCTACAGCTGAGCTATGTTTTAAAGGTTGAGATAACAGTGCTGTGTTTATTTGTCTCTAGTGAAGATTCAGTTGCTTGGGTGGTTATAAAAATACCCCAAACTACATTTTTCCATAATTTAAATAAAAATCGGAGTTAGGACCTGATTCCAATAATCAAGTTCCTTCCCACCCAAATGAAAAGTCCTAGAAAGTAGAGCCAGTCAGTTCAGATTCCTGCTTCTGACTCTCATGGAGTTCTGTTCACGAGATTTGGTCCTAGGAACGTTTCCTGATCTTGGACGGGGGGTTCCTCCTGAACCCCCAATTTCATCAATCCCCTAGTCTTTAACTATTAGAGAGTGACACTTGGTGCCTTGAAATTGCAATTGCAGCAAATGGAAACAGGATACTTATCATGAAGACTTGCTAGAAAAACCTGTTGCACTAACAATCACATAAGACCAGCCCCAGCGAAACTCAAGGTATTTCTGGCTTCCAATGGCTTATGGAAACCTATTGGGTGTGGATGCAAAGTAATTTTCATTAGAGGTGCCCCATTATTGGCCTCCACCTAAATCCTTGGATCTTATTGAAACTGGCCCTTAAAGGATTATGCTTGCTGAGTGGATATACAGTTGCAACAGAGATTGAATTCTGAAACAAACCATGGCATCACACTTGATTGCCAGTGGACTGAGAGAAGAGTACTAGCTATGAATGTACACTCTCAGGCCAGGCACTCATGAGTGAGGGGACAATCTATAAGAGGAGATGTACTGACCCCCCCCCTCCTCAAAAAAAGATTATTTGAGTTCTCTCTGGGATTCATACTAGCCAAGATTCTTAAAGAAAGTGCCTGACCTGACAGACAACATACAACTATACAAAACAGTTGAATTGGTTAGAAAATTTTCCAGTTGTTGTGAACATTGGTGGTACTCTCAAAAGCGACAAACCCAGAGTTCAAGCTCTGATGTGAACCACACTTAGCAAACCTACTGAACCCAGATCCTTTGCTATTCTCTCACCATTCTCCAGGGATGTCCCTCTCCTAATGCTCCACCAATGGGACTTCTGAGCAGTTATTCTTATTTGGCCCTGGGGGATCAGCCAGTATGCTAGGGATGGATGAGACACACAGCAGTTTACTACTCTGGCTGCAAAGTGGCTGAATTTTGTCCTAGTCATTACGTACCCTAGAACAAAACTGCTAATCTTTCAAACTGAGCTTCCAACGTTCACGTTCAGGTTGGCTAGACTCAAAAGTATCTAGTTTCACCCATTTTTGCCTGTTTCCTGCCTAATGTTCTCCCTGGCTGTACCTGGGATCCCCCCTTCTCCTGAGACTTTGAAACATGGGCACCAAATGCAAAGTCTACCGGAGCATGAACAGTGAAAAGCTGTGGAGTGTGTTGTAGTCTAAAAAGTGAAATAGTGAGTTGCACGTGCAGCATATTCAGGTGTGACATATCTGGCGTCATTTCCCAGAGTGCAACGCATGCTCCAGTTTTACAACATTCCTCGCATTTGGGAGATTAGGTCCTGGGAACATTGCAGGGTCTAGGAGCGGGGTTCAACATATACTGTTCTAAGTATCTCATTTTTGTCTCCATATTGTGAATTACTGAAAAGTATAGGGAGAATAGACATCCTTCCAGCCTACCAAGGCAGGCACAGGCAAAGGAACAGGGTTTGAGGAAAGGTATCGCCGAGATTTCCGAATGGCAAACTTCTCTGTGGGCAGCGACTTCCCTGCGATTTTCAGTTTCAGACTGGGCACAGTCCTGGAAGATTAAAAAAGGTTAAAGTCATTTTTGCCCCTCTGAATATCTGGAAAAACCCACTCAAAGCAAAACAGAAACAAAATACATTTCAAAGACCGATTCATTGACATGTAAAGACCAAAGTCATGTCCTGAGGAATACCACATCCAGTGAAATCTTTCTTCTAATAAACTCTGAGAAAATACGGATGCCCTGAGTAGTTTCAATGTACAAACTGCAACCTGGGTAAGAGGAAATCTGCAGGAACTAATTTAGGTTTTTATGGACCTGTGAGGGGGTGTCCATCCCACACAAGGCCTGAAGGGGTTAAGGTGGCTAGGTGGGCCAATTCTGTTGCACCTGGAGGAGGACCAGCAGGGGGCAGGGGTTAATTAGATGAGAGTCAGCTGGAGGGGAACAGCAGTGGCCTGTATAAAGCCCAGGAGCTGAGAGAAGAAAGCAGCGGCAGGGAAGCAATCTGCAATCACCCCCCTGGTGAAGGGAGGTGTGTTGTCTAATTATTCCCTAGGAGGAGGGAGTTTAGGCTGGCAAACCTGAGGCAGTGGGGAGGGGAGAGAGAAAAAGGAAGGAAAAGCTCGGGGGGAAAGCAGCAAGGCATAGGCCTCGGCTACACTTGCAGATATAGAGCACTGAGTTAAACCAGCCTTCGGACAGTGCAGTAGGGAAAGCGCTGCAGTCCGGCCACACTGACAGCTGTGAACGCACTGGCTTGGCCATATTTGCGGCACTTGCAGCGGCACTGGGAGTGGTGCATTATCAGCAGCTATCCCAGCGTTCAAGGGGCTGCAAAGTGCTTTTCAAATGCAGGGGATGCTTTCAAATGTAAAGTGTGGTTACAGGGAGTGTATGTGGGGGGGAAGAGTGGGTTTTTGGGGGTGCTGAGAATGTGTCAGCAGGCTGTCTTGGAAGTTCAGACCATCTTCCCCCCTGCCTCTCACTCACTCACTCAAAGCAAACAGTAAATGTGACCACTTGACTTAAGAGGATTATGAGACATGCCTTGCCAGTGTGGACAGGGAATAAGGTAGAGTGCTCTGGGAAGCTTTATTGCAGTATAACTGATAGTGCAGACTTTGGCTGCAGATCAGAGGGTCCCTGAGCTGGAACAGCAGGTAAGCCTGGGTTCCCCTACCAGCCATTGGGGAAGTTTCACAAACCAGAAGAAAGTGGACTGCCTGGGAATATTTGCCCCGAAAGACGAGAACCATCGCGAGCTGTCTGGAGGGGCAAGTAACAAAGAGAAAGCTTGAGCGAGAGGGGTCTTGGGGAGAGTGACCACCAAAGGAGGGGTAGCACCTGGAAGGAGCTAATTCCCAGGCGGGAGATTGCGCCCCTAGCAGTGAGTGGAGCCATGATGACCACAAAGTTTTTTATACATTAAGTGGTCCGGATCATCTCTTAGAATAAAGCGGTTTTACAAATAAAACTACATTTTATACGAGGATTTTACTGTACCTAGCTGATTAAACTGAAGCAGTAGTCGGGCATTGTTTGAGCATAAACATCAGAACCAGTGTCAAATGACCGTTCCAATAGTGCGCATACACACCCTTGGCTTGCCCTGTTGAGCCTTTCCTAGTTCTACCAGATGCCAAGCCCCAGCTGTCTCCATCAGCCTTTTACCAGGCACACACATCTTGTGGTGAAATCGGTAAAAGGCTTTCAGAAAACACATGCAACTTTAACTACCGGGGACACTAGAAAAAAAACATGGAACACGCTGCATGCAATAGCAGCAGCCACTTGTAGCAATGATAAAATAGAAAGAGATATTAATTCAGAGCATTCCTGGGCCAATGGGAAGTTGAAATATAATCAAGGGCTGCTGAAAACTTTCTAAAAATGTTAGTATAGTTAATGGGGAATTATTTTGAGCATCTGACATGGTATTTTATTTTCTCTCTCACATACACACGGATTGGCTGCCACCCACAGAACTCACGTGAAGATGTTTCTCATGAGCCTACAATCCCTTATAAACACTTTAGCTTTTACCATCAAAGTTTACTGCAGCCCCCAGGATATGGGTCTGATTTCCCTGTTCTGTATAGTGACCTCCAGGAAAGGACCAAAAGAACAGACATTTTGGCAACGTTCAGCTTGCAGTGAGAGAGAACCCTACGGAATCAGTAACTTTTCCTCTCCACTCCCAACACCTGATTTACATTCCTTGTTGCAAGCCACTTGAAAAGGTAAGGAATGGAATAGTGTCCTAGTAGGGACTTTCTAAATCTTACCTAAACAGTTCCACTTCATTATCCCCAAAGGGTCTGTGATCATTTGGTCCAAACATACTGAGATAGGCAGCTTTCATGTAAATATAGGTAACCTACAGGGAAGAGTAAATGCTGTCAACATCATCTGTACAGTAAATTGTATTCACAGCAGCATTGATTTAAATGCCAACATGATGGTACTGTTAAGGAGGGAAACCTTTGTTGCTTTTCCTTGTAAACTCAAGTAATATTACAAAACACTTAAGAGGAGGTCAGTTTTCCAACTGACATTTGCATAAGACCCAGTACTTTCAAAAGAGAGTACAGAAGAGTACATGTTATGGTATCTTTTATTGTTTTTGGTTTGCAGTGTTTGTACCAGTTTTTATTTCCATTCTATTAATATTTGTGTGTGCCACAAAAAAAGAAGCTTCCTTATTAAAGATAACTAATGAGTTACATCACACAAGAACTCCTGAGTAATACACAGTCAAGAGTGCAGGGTGCTGGAGGATATAGTGAATGCCAAGGGAAGGTAGAGCATAATAATTAATTACTTCCTGAGTGCTGCTGTAGTGGCCACCACAGCAGGGGACAGCAATTACCATAGGATGTGGAATTTGCACTCAAATGCTGGGATAGCTGCTAATAATGCACTGCTCCCAATGCAGCTGCAAGTACCGCAAATGTGGCCATGCCAGTGCGTTTGCAGCTGTCAGTGTGGACAGACTGCAGCGCTTTCCCTACTGCGCTCTCCGAAGGCTGGTTTAACTCAAAGCGCTCTACATCTGCAAGTGTAGCCATGCCCTACGCTTTGCTCTCTCTTTCATTAACTATTCGTTTTCCGGTCACATTAGCTTACCTTTGACCAATTGTTTTCTTTGCTTAGCAGATCAGCATAGAAATAGGCCATGTTCCACTGGCGCTTGTAGGTGAAGCACCACATTAGCTCCCAGTAACACATGTGATGAAACTGCTTCCAGTGCTGCTGAGCCTCACAGCATTCCTCAAACCTACTAACTGCCTGAACAGAGGAGAGTCCAGACATAACCATAATCAGCGTGAGAAAAGAACAGCTTTCGCCGAATACACACGTTGAATGTGTCCGTATGGGAAACAGCCCTGGGACCCAAAGCTGCTCCTGGGTGGGGAGTGCTTCAATTCTAACTAATGGGAGCGGAGAGTCCTCAGCATTCCTAGGATCAGGCCCACTGACTGCAACGCAGCAGGATCAGACCCTTGACTTCATCCTCTCATCCTGTATTATCCAGTTTACCACCTAGAGTCCTCCTGATACCTTCATTTTATGACCTAATGCCGAGTGTAGGTGAACAATGGAGCAGCCAGGCGAGTGTTCATTGCAAGGGAAGATTAGGAAATTAAAGTCGGGGGCAGACCCTCATCTGGTGTATATATCACAGCTCCACTGACATCAGTGGAGCAAATGGCAATGTACACCAAGTGAGGAGCTGACCCAGAGCACTTGGGACATGTAAAAAACAGCAAGAGAAGAGAATAGTACTGTTGCAAAAACTGCTTCGTTCCTTTGGAAGCCTGTCCCAATTTACCTTCAAAGGACAGGCAAACTCAGTAGGTTTTTGAAATACAAGTTTATTTGCTAGCAAACAAGGAGCCAAAGAGTTAAAACCCAAAGCAAATGGCTCATCTCTATACATGGCTGAGGCCTTTTTTATACTCTAGTGTGAATAAGGGAGGGGGGGTTTCAATACACTTAAACAAGTGGAAACACTTAATGGCTCTCACACCCATTGTCTGGTATTAATCTATTCCGTTTACCTGTCTGGAATTCTTTAAAGACAAGAGGTACAGGATATTCAGACACTGTGGCTCCTGCCATGTGAAAAACACATTTGGGGCAGGGTGAGAATGAGTTTAAGATGCATGCAGGGCAGGGGTCAAGAGTGCATATGCAAGGAGTGAGAATATAGTTTAAGACTGTTTTAAAACCATACTACACAACATTCATGATACAGTTACTTCTAAGCTACATTATTCTAACAATAGTACAAGTCAGTTTGGAAGGAGAGAAGTCCAAGGGCAGGCAAAGGAAAATAACTGCAGAGCATTAAAGGCACAGCAGGCTTCAAGATGGGGTAGACAAAGGGCATTAATATTGGAGAACTGTCTTACTATCCTCAAACTGGAGTAAAATCAGCACAAGACAGCGTAAACCATTCATCACTTTCACACACAAGTGGGTCAAGCCATTCAAATCAACAGAATAAAATTCTGTTTTGTTTTTATGCCCTACAAATGTACAGGTGGATCCCAGACACAAAGTTCAGCATTGGAGATGGACTTGCCCAAAGTTTAGCCTAATTGGCTTTGGGTGTCTAAACACATTAGAAGCCCCACCTAAGCTGCTATTTTAAAAATCTTCTCCAGGCTTTATGACTAATAGGGCAACGTTGTTCTTGAAGGTTCATTTCCAAGGGGAAAAGGATTACTTACTGTATCAATATTGCCTTTGATTGTCTCTATCCTGCCTGCAAAAAACAGGAATATGACTCCCTGTAATAAACAAAAGCAACCGTGAACAATTTTCATGCAGCTGATACAGTCTAGCTACAAACACTAAACTAAATTAGGATTCACCTTACTTTTGGATAGAGAGCCAAGTATGGCTTGAGTAGCCTTTCTGCCTCTTCAACGTTTCCTTTCCCTGTCCCTAGATGAGTTGAGTAAAACAATGCAAATGATGAAAAGGAATAGGAAACAATAGCCTTGAGTAATCATTGCAGTAGCATTTAGGTCCAAACGTAGGCCCTCATCCTGCACCACTTGAGACAGATCAGAAAAGGGCACCAAGAAGTTGTTCTTACAGGGAGGCACCATCAAGGCAAACTGGTTCTGTGCTCGCAGAAATCTCCATGCGATATTGCTCCCTCCCTCCCCATTGCCTGGGACCCTCAATTCTGTGCAAGACAGAAAAAGAGAAGGAAAGTGGAAGTGATCAGGATCAGATCCTGACTGCCCATTGCTTGACTTCTGAATGGCCACAGGGACATCCCCCATTTCCTAATACCATGGCAACCTTTTTAAAACATAGAACCATAAAGAATAGCATTGGAATAGGCCAGGTTTTTACTGGGCCACACTGCAGGGCTTTTGCAGTTGCAAAGGACTATGAGACCAGAGTTGAGGTATTCAATGACACATTTTTCTGGTACATTTAGCAATTATTCTAAAAGCTGGTAGTATATTTGTGTAGGCCTGCCCAATGGGACTTGGCCAAAGAGTGCTTTCGGAGTAGGCCATGAGTGAATGTATCATTTTAATGGGAAATACGGTGCCCCAAGAAGACAGGGGTGACAAATTAACATGAAAACAGGATTTAGCAAATCTTTTTACAAAGACTTAAAAACAACCACCCCACACTTCTAAAACAACTCACTTGACCACAGGAAGTATAGCTTGTCCTTGTGACTTCTTCTTATGGCAATACCCCAACTATCCCCCCAGTTTCCCCTCCCAAATGTCCTACACAAGCCTCCATCTTGAAGAACAAAGCCCTTTCCACAGTGATGAGAGTTATTGCAATAATTAACCACCACAAATTATCCAGCTCTGTCCAGTCCAGGTTAGAATGAACAATTCACTAACAGGTTTGCAATTTAACCACTTCTTCCTCTTGTTTCCCAGCAATAACTGATGAAATGAAAGGACTATGACAGGGTTACTGTGAATAATCCTACCTAACACAAAGGTCATGAAGGTATGATAGCACAGCAGCAGCATGGTACACAGCACCGACCTAAAGCTGCACATCAAGGCTCCCTCTTGAAGCTGCAACAGACCATACTCCTGTGCAAAAGGAAGGAAGACAAAGTGTTGTAAAGCATTTAGAGTGCTCTTTTGCTTTTAACTTCGGTAGCATCATCTGTGGCTATACCAGTAGCTCAAACACATGGACTCCACTGTATATCTACAACAACACACATTGCTTATATAGTTATTATAGGAGAACACACGATAATGCAAGTTACCATAAATAAGACGAGGAAGACTTTGTAGCACCTTAGAGACTAACCAGTTTATTTCAGCATTAGCTTTCCCTAGTTAATTTACCTTCAATAGTTATTTCCTGCCAGACACAGAAATCCATTTCAAAAGGTATTTTTTTCTCCTGCTGATAATGGCCCATCCAAATTAAACAGCCTCTTAGAATTGGTATGCTAATGTACAACTTTTTTTTGCTTTCTGTGTGTATAAATGCATCTTACTTCTGTTCCATTCTATGCATCTGATGAAGTGAGCTATAGCCCACGAAAGCTTATGCTGAAATAAACTGGTTAGTCTCCAAGGTGCTACAAAGTCTTCCTAGTCTTATTTACGGATACAGACTAACACGGCTGCTAATCTTAAACAAGTTATCATAGTTTCCATTGGAGTGACCATTTGACTTTTGCAAAATATCACGTGGCAGAGCAGTGACTCTGGGATAACTGCACAGTTATCAGAGAGATTGCAATGGTGCTTATGAGTTAGCAGTATCATCCAAGAAAGCTAACGTCACTTCTGAAAAATAAAATACACAGAATCTTCCAGTACCTATGCAACTGACATGTTACCACCATGCAGTGTATCTCGGCACATTGTACAGTGGTGAAGTGAATAGTTACTGTTAATGTAATATATAGGATTTAGCCAAACACAAGTTATTGGACTCAATATAGGTGAATGGGGTGAAATTTCATGACCTATGATATGCAGGCGGTCAGACTAGATGATCTAATGGTCCCTTTGGGCCTTAAACTCTATGAATCTATTAACACAGCATAATATACGTTAACGCTTTAGAATGGATGACAGGAACACTGGCATATTGGAGACTAAGTCCTCACAGTGACTTGCTACTTGACCTTCATTTAGCCTCCCGGTGCCTCAGGTTTGTTCATCTGTACTATGTGTGTAACACTTCTGTTCAGGTTTTTATACAATGCCCATTGTCATTGTGATATCTGAGCCCTGTACTGCATCTGAAGGACACTTTTACTTTATTATAATAAGTATGTAGAGATGGTAGGGAAGAGAGAAAAGTATTTTAAAATTACTATTGCAGCACTTGCCTACAATAGCAATATCAGGAAATGACAGACCCAGGAGTGTTGCAAAAAAAATTTCTTCCAAATTAACTCTTGCGTTATTTCTTGCAAACCACTTCTTTCCTGTTTAAGATCCAATGTAAAAACCAACAGAGGGTTCATGAAGAATGTCTATCTAGTGGACCTAGGTTGTTTATAGAAAGACACGGTGTACCTCCAAGGGGTCTTCAGTACCAAAAGCACAAGTCGCTACCGCTTGAGCTGAAGAGGTAACTTCATAAATTGTCAGTAAAAAGCTGGTCTATACTCACTGTGTCCGGTCAGCCGCTAAGGGAGACCAGATCATACCCACTAATGTTATTACTGATGAGGTGCGCACTCCCACTATCCCCTGCAGGAGAAGCAGCACCTCACAACTGCGACCAGTCTGACAGCCACCAACCCAGACATAGTGAGACTGTGTTCCCAAACAAAATCCATCTCGGGGAATGTTACCGTCCAGGTGCAATAGATGCAGCTGTCCAGGCAACAGACTGTTTTAAAATATAGCTCTGTTTAATCATATTCCCCAAATAGCTAAACACCACATTAAACGCAAGACAACATGGCAAATGTTATGTCCCTATGTTACGTGGGGCATAGAACATTCAATACCTTATTGATTCCCTACCAAGTCAGCAAAATAAGAGAGAAAACTAATATCCAAGTAGTTAAATTCTCGCTGCTAGTTATCTGAATGCTATTCAAGATTCCTCAGATGCACAGAGCCCATGCAACGGGGGGAGGACAAGGGCAGCATTCAGAAGCCTCAGAATGGCTTATTCCTATTTCAGCAGGGAGTTTAACTAAACTGCCTGAAGTGAAACTATTTGAACAACTGGGGACCTGAGAGAGAGCTCTGTGTAGCTCGAAAACTTGTCCCTTCCACCAACAGAGACTGAGCAAATAAAAGATATTATCTCACCTATCTTGTGTGTGTCAGATCCTGGGATCAACATGGCTACAAAAAAAGCTTCAAACCACTTTTAAATCACATTTCTTAAATTAAGGGGCTTTACAAAGAAAACACAGAGTTGTCTATCTTGTCTTATGACTTGGCCATGTCACCACAAGCTTATCAAACAGGATGGATATTACCATTGGCGTATCTACATAATTGATTAATTAAATCGGGCACAAGGCAGACAGAGTACTTGAATGTGTTCTGCAAGATCACTTTGGCATTAACTTTGGCTTAGTTTGCAGAAGAGTGGAAAATGTCAAATAAGAGGATTGGGGGGGGAGGGATGGTGATTCAATTAAGACATATGTCAAAATGGATACTCAGCATAACTGATTTGGCACAAATATTCTCCCGTTTCCAAGTTGACCCCATCAGTCTAATTTCCTGCCTTCTATGTCAATAATTCTGCCTTTTGACCCATTGCCAAACTGCATTTAAGACACAAAAAATTAACTTAAAACTTTATAAGACCAAGAGCTGCTCTAAGTTAGCCCAGCTGCCAATTGCCCTGAAGGGTGGTCCAGCAGCCAGGATGTAAAGGAGCCCCAGGCTAACCTCATACACTAAAAACCCAATTGGAGGGAGCGGGGTGCAGGACATACTTGTTGAACTGCACCTCCTGAGGATCCCGCTACAAAGGGGAATTCTCTAGGGGCCGGATCCACCGGCTTCTGGGCCTCTTTGCATCAGGGGAGCGATAGAAAAGGTGCTCTAATGCAGCTGAGGGTATGAATGTCTACACATGCAGTATTAATAACCTCCAGTAAAAACACAGCCCTCCACACTAAGAGGGAAACATTATCCCCAGAGTGTCCCACTGCATTATACATCTGATTTATGCTCTCAGGTACAACTGTAATTTTCTCAACGCACAGGCCATATCTTCCTGTGTCTCTCACACAGCACCAAGCATTGTGACAGAATTTAACAAATAATATCATCAGAGAATATCAGGGTTGGAAGGGACCTCAGGAGGTCATCTAGTCCAAGCCCCTGTTCACAGCACAACCAATCCCCACTAAATCATCCCAGCCAGGGCTTTGTCAAGCTTGACTTTAAAAACTTCTTTCGGTCAAAACACAGCAGGACTCAAAATTCCTTCCCTCTTGACTGTGACACCTTGAGTTACACATGCCTGTTCTCTCTCCCCTCCTACCATCTTCCGCTTGCTAAGCTTTGGAAACCTGCCATGTGAAATGTGATTGCAAACGCAAGTTGCAATACTTCTCTCAGATCTGGGTTTATGGCTCACAATCTTAAACACAGTCAGATCTTTTTTGATTACAGTGTTACTGTCAAGGTGAACCCCACTTGAACTTTGGTCAATGGAATGTCTTAATACTCCCCTTTCTTTTTAAGGTATTTGGAACATTTTTGCTTATGTTTATGGTAATCCAGATCATGCTTCAGCCTGCTACCATTTGAAACAGCTGTTCCACGGCATGCAGGAGATATTGGGATGGGAGGGGAGTTCATCAGCGTGGCCAGTGGCCCCAGATATGATTCTTCCCCCCCCTCCCATAAGCGTGCCCTGTCCCCACTCCTCCTCCTTCCTCCCAGCAGGAATTAACCATATCCTGCACTGGGACAACAGACCTCCAGGAAAATACCTTTGATCCCTTCCTGCAGACCCACTCAAGACCCTGTGAGTATGGCTGATAAGTCTGCCACTACCAAACCACCTTCCCTCACCCCAGACTTTCCTAGTACATGCCAGGCCAGTTATTCTTGGGTATCTACTTAGGAGAATTTAAGCTGGGTTCCATGCGGGAACAGAATCAGGGATATCAGGTTGCTGTGATTACAGTATCTATTAAATTAGATAATTTAATAAGGAGGTTGAGAATTTAACTCAATCTCAGCTACAAATAGCACTTCTAGTGCTATTGCAATCCAATAAATAAATAGTAATAAACTCAATATTATACTTTGAACTGCTGCTTCTTATCTTTCTTGTATTTTCCAATCATTCTGTCACCGTCCTCAATTTTAAAATATTTACAAAGTTTGTTTTTTAAAGACCAAGAAAAAAATCCTTGAGCAGCAGTAACGTCAGCTCCAGTGATGAAAACCCTACAATACTCACATTTCAAAGAATGTTAGAATGGTGGGGTGGGAAATCAGATTCCGTCTGTAATGTCTCAGCCACATTTATTACCATTTTATCAAATGAGCGATATTTACCTTGCTTCCAGAAAACCCAATAAACTCCAGTAACCGTAGAATTCGTGTTGGGAACATGGACAATGTCTGTGGAAAGAAACAAATAAGCTGAGCAGTAATTGGAATTGGTATTCTCCTCTCTCCGGGTGTCTGATATGACCTTTTCAATCCCCAAAGGCAATCAATAAAATCATTAAAAGCCTAATTAACCCCCCCACTCAAGTCTTCTTGTGTAGATGTACATGCCTTTCAGCTATCTGTTATATCTCATGTATTCTCAAAGAGTAAACAAACTATATGAGCCCCAGTACCGCAGTAAATATGTGAACCCGTTTCCTAGGTAAAACTAACAGCAGCTCTGGATAACACCAGTTGCTGCATTTTGCAGCATTTTAATGATTATTTTGATGGGAACCACAGAAATTAAATGTTTTCCAGATCCATCAAGCAGGATACTCACTATCTATGTGTTACATGGATCAGTTTTTGGAGTCCACTACGCCGTTCCAAGCAACAGATCCTTGTGTCAAAACAAACCAACCAACCATGAACCTGATCGTACAGACACTTGCTACTAGGCCTAATTCTTATTACTCTAAATAATCTCATGGAACTCAGGACTAGACCACCAATTTGTGAACCAGGAAAACTGAAACTACTCCCATATTAAAGTACACGAAAGAAACACACACCTGACCTGGACTCAGTTCCTGTTATGTAACTGCCTTTATGGTAAATACAATTAAACCATGAAATGTTTACAGTAGCATTTGAACCAAGCAGAGTGTAAATCAAGGAGATTTTCAAATATTTACATAATGTTGCTTTTGTTATTAGCAATTGAAAAGCACGTTTAAAATGCTCAGTGCTAAAAAAAATTGCAAATGATCCCCTTTTAAAGAAAGAGACGAACTATGCTTCTGGGGGGAAAAGTGACAAAGAACATCTGAGCTGCATTTATAGAGCTTATCAAATAAATTGGGGTCCCAGTATTATGACAGCCAGTAAGGCAGAATTAATAGCAATAACCACATTTTAGTTTGCATTCTTTCTTATTATTATTTTAATGGGAATCACATTTATGCATTATGGGAAGGAGAGACACTAAAAGAACACACTAATGGGGATGATTGCAGAAATACTCAGCTATGCTTTTTTAAGAAGTATGAGAACAATTATGCATAATCAGATCGCATCTGCTATGACTCCGTTTCTAACTGTTGATAGTCACCGTTTACGTGAAGCTTCTCTGAGTATGGGGCTGAACACACACAGACTCAAAATCAGACCTGCGCAGAAACTATTTGGTACTCCTGCTTCTGGACAGTTCAGAAATCATTTTCTCATCCAAAAGCATCTTTACAGACACGCATTGCTATTTATTCCTGTCCTTAGCTTGTTCCTCCATTAAGTGCCACCTGGTCATGTTGCTGCATATGATGTTCTGCCATCTAGCCAGTCTGACTGGCCTTGGCTGCTTTTGCATTATTTTCCTTGACATCCTTATCATCTGTTTGCCTTCTGCAGTGCCCCCACCATTCTAATCTTTTAGATTATAGCCAATCCCTGTGGAGCTGGGCTACACTATGGGGGAAGGGGTCGATCTAAGATACACAACTTCAGGTCGCAGTATCTTAGGTCGATTTACCTGGCTGTCCCTATGGTGGCGAGTCGACTGCGGCCACTCCCCCGCCGACTCCACTTACTCCTCCTGCCAAGGTGGAGTACAGGTGTCAATCCCCCATACATTGAGTGCTACCCATCAATCCGGCAGGTAGTGTAGCCATACCCTTGATCTCAGATCCTTCTCACTTCACTTAAAATCACACCCCTTTAAACCTGCCACCTTTCAAAGAACTCTCTCTCGACTGTCTCCTGCCTTCTGATGTCTGTTACCCCAACCCAGAAGTGTTGCACCCGATATTATGGAACAATGTGCTATGAATTAACTGAATCTAGCAGAAAAGAAATTCTAATCTCAACCCTGGACAGACAGACAGGGCTCGCTTAGCCTCTTTAGGAGAAGGAACATTCTGATGTCAAATCTGAGCAGTGGCCTAGGGTAAAAAGTGCTGATACTTCTTCCTACCATGCTAGCAGGCTATGGCATTCCCAGGAGCTGGATAGGGTGGATTGGCCTAACAAGCCATTACATCCAAATCTTACTTGTTTCTGTTTAAAAATACCACCAGTAAAAGCATCCTCTCTCTCACAGCATACTGGTACTTTCACTTCTGAGGTGGGATGAAACCAAGATGTAGAAAAGTGCACAAAAATAATTAAACAAACACCTGCATACTGACCCCTTCCCTCACTGTCCGCCTCTGCCCATCCAAAAAAGTCAATTTAAGCTTATGAACTTTGAAAATTGTTCAGATTAGGTTCTGGTTGGTTGTTATTTTAGTCAGACTCATTTGCCATCCCTGGCTGAGAGAAGTGGCAGTGACTGGGGCTGGTGCCTTTTGCCTGCAGGACTCCATATCAAAGGCAGTGTACTTCAGTTCAATCACAGAGGGGTCCCAGACACATCTTCTGAAGGTTTAGGTATTGTAAACATGCAGGGAGCTCTTGGGCGAAGACTGAGCTGTGATCAGCTCTTTCCACAGTCGAACTACCAATCACAGCTCAGGCCACTCAAATGGCCCAGCATAGCACCATTGTTAGGACAAAGTAGTAACACAGGCTCAAATCCTACAATGAACATTGGATGGACAGACACTTACACTCATGAAGAGACTCCTTGAAGTCAGCAGAGCTCCATGCAAATGCAGAAAAGTGCTTGCACACACTGAATGGTAGGATCATGGCCATAGCAGTTCCTCTGTATCTCTTATGTGTAGTGTGTTCACCCTCGATGTTTCTTAATCACATTAATATCTGCAGATGCTGTAAACCAGCAGAGGGCCGGACCCGGCAAATACTTGCACACTTCTAACTTCAAAAGTGAGCGGTTCCATTAAACTCAGCAGAACGCAGGTGTTTAAGTTCAGCGTGTCTGTAAGTGTTTACAGGAGTGGGGAGTTAGCGAAGACTTCTTTTACCTACCAGATTGAAAGCTCCAACTCCAAGCTTTACGCCTCCTTCAAAATGGAGATAGTTCTTTCCTTTAACATAGTGTGGAGACTGTATAAGACTGTCCAGTTCCCTAACAATACAGAACATCACATTACAGAATACATGGATAACTGGGTAAATATTTAGCCCAATTCAGTAAGAAAGCTGACCAGCCATTTTGAAATATAACAATTATAGTCATAACTTTGAAGTCTCATCTAATCTAGATAGATGGAAGTAGCCAGAAGCTATTGTTAACCGTGGGATGGTGGTAAAAGGTCTCATTTCTCTTTCCTATTCATTAGTACAATAGAGAACAGCTTCTTTCAACACGTGCAACACTTTAACAAACCAGATATCTAAGCAAGCATGCCATGACTGAACATGTGCAAGGCAAATTCTTTACCATGAAACAACAGGAAATATCCTGGGATTTATGTGTACATGACCTAAGGAGAACATCTCTTGTATTTGCAAAAATGGAGATGTCAGCTTGGTAGACTTACATGGTCGTCTTTCGAATGATGGGCCTATGAATTTATACTCTGCTGTCACGAGTGCTTTAAAAGGGAGAATTCCATGTACCTTTAACATATCTAGGGAGGCTGTCTGCACTATTGTATGGCAGGATGTTGTAGCACGTTACAGAGGACACTGAGCTCTATGAGGTAACAAAGTCCTGTGGCACCTTAAAGACTAACTATCTTTAAGGTGCCACAGGACTTTGTTACCTCTGCTATTCCAGACTAACACGGCTACCTCTCTGATTCTTGAGCTCTATGAGTGACTTTGCGTTTGTTCTTATTTCCTGTGATTTCCCTTCCCCCCCATAATTAAAAAAAGTTATTCAGGCGGAAACATAAGGCAGCAAGTGCAAATAGTAGTACAGCGGAAACAAGTTGTCTGACAAGTTGAAACTACTCACAATGCTTTTGTTTGATTGGTTTTAGGACTGAGGGAGGAAATTGGACATAAAACAGCATCTGCCTGTGGACTTGGCTCACTTGCTAGCCACCAATCAGTATGAAATCCATGTTCTCTAGGAGTGAACTGAGGGGAACCACATATCTCAATCTGCGTGGGTGAAAATTACTCATGCTCCTAAATTTTGAAGATCATTATTATAGCTTACACAATGTGCTTAAGTAAAATAAATAATAACAATGCTAAGTGTTTGAGACACTCCCTCCCACCGGAGTCTTTTTACTGTAGAAGCGCATCTGGTATGATGATAATACAATCATTCAGACCTACTTACCTATATGTCTGATAGCTGTTCCGGACTTTGATGCCACCTTTGATAAAGCTAACCATGTTCTCATCCTGGTGGAAGGGAAACACATTAGCACTAAGCAATTTAAACTGCATTTGCTTTCTGGAAATTAATATATGGGAGTAAAACAATTTAAGATGAATCAGACAAGATGAGTTTCTATGGAGCAGTAAATGTCTAAGATTTAGGATTTCTTTTCTACTGTTTGTTGTTTTTACTGTTTTACTGTTTATTGTTTTAAAATATCAGATTTTTATTTTCATGCTTTCTGTGATTCGTTGCTTTAACTCTGAGCCGTGGATATAATGACCACAGGAATAAAGCCATATTGTCCCTTGTAGCTGTTAGCAAAAAGTGGCACCTATAGTACAGACAGCTTTGGCGGGTTTAAAATAATGAAAAGAGCTTTGAACCATTTGTCCTTCAGCACAGTTAAGATTCAGACATTCCCTGGCTCAGCACCCGTTACAAACAGCTGGCTGCCGGCACCAGATCCTGCTAGATGCAATTTGGTTTCATGAAAAACATAGGGTATGTTGGATGTGTTCTCTTTTTGCTACTGAGTGTTAATGGTAAGTGTGTCACACAGCCATGAAAATGCTCAGATATTGCATTACAAACCATAAGGAACATGGAATCTGCAAGATAAAATATGCAGGAGCCTCTGAGTTAAGAATTATGACTCAACAAATAAGAAAATGCTTGATAATTTTCTGTTAGTAGTTTCTTTCCTCATTCATCACTAATGGGTAATGCTCCCCACCTGTGGGATATGGAGGCAAGCCAATGTTGCTGCAGACTCCAGGACTAAGCCCTGCCCTTCAACTCAGGCCAGTAAAAGTGCACTTCAAAAAGCTGAAGAACCACTCCAGGAATCAAATATCAGCATCAAGACAACAGCTTGATATAATATATAATTAAATTTACGTTTAAATCTCCCTTTAGAGGAAAAAACCAATTTGTTAGCAACTGTATTCGGTGGTCTGAAATGAGGAGAGAAGCTGCTAACAAGAAGAAAATTAACAGGCAAGAAATTTTTCATTCTGCTGCACAGCTTCCCTGCACAGTCATCATTAATGGAAAGTAACGAGTAGTGAATCAAAGAAGTGGGGGGAAGGGATAAGCAGAGTTGTAATTATTATAGTAGAATACTAGTCAGAAATGGAAAGTATCTCCCTTGCGCTACCTTTTAAAGCAAGAATTTTGTAATTTAAGGAGCCAGTCCAGGAGGGAACTTTCCTACCAAAGGATGTCTCTGCAGAGGAATGGAAACTTATTTGGCAAAACTTCCTCAGATGAAGCTCATGCACTTTGGGGGATTCCTAAGTATTAATAGTTTTCCAGATGCCTAGCACACCAATTGCTAAAAGATTTTAATATCTTATCTGCTGCCACTCTCAGGTCTGAAGGCACTGAATTTTGGAGGGAATGAGATAAACTCTCTTTGTGTACTTAGTATACTCAGTATACTTGAGATATATCTTTAAAATACTGGGAATGCCCATTTATGTCACAACCTTCCAAAGGATTGGAATAAAAAGGTGGGAGAGCTATTTCCCGGGAACCGTGAAAAGCAGAATTTACCTTGAACTGAAAAGTTTCTGGAGCTATAGCATTTTTTTTCATGACAATAGAAGTGTGGCTTTTTTATTGATAGAGGAATTAATCCCAAAACATGTCTTTCAGAGGCAATGGTGATTGGAAATGCCAGACACAGGCTTGTCTAATCTGTCGTCCTGATGAATCTTGACATCTGTTGCTCAAGTGGGGAGTCTGAAGTGCCTTTTTAAAGAATGTTGCTAGGGCTGGTTCCCACTTTTCTACAGTCCTTGATTGTGCAGGTCTCCAATCAATCATTCTGGAAAAACTCCAGCGAAGCCAATATCAACAGAATTTTATAGTTCTCTTGTTCGGCTCATCACCAGTGAGGCACTCCACCTTGCGAGGCTTGCTTGAGCATGTTGGTTGCATTTTCCTGCCCACAAATGAACTTTCAAAAGTGATCTGAGGAGGACATCTAATTTTGCATTGTACCCGGTAAATTGTTCCATGGACTTAAAGGAATATCTGGAAGGTGCATTTTGAAAAATCTCATTCAGAGATGAAGCCAGTACTTTGCACCAGTAATCCTATCTGTAGGAGATAATTGGCTAGAGATGACCACTGCCAGGAAATGAATGATATGATGATGTTTTGGATCTTTGAAAATCTTTGCCATGGTAGGAAAATTATGCCTAGAGCCAAGTAGTTTTGACCCATGGGTGACCAATTCTCTGCATTGGGTTCAAAAAGTTCTTCTCGGTTTTTGAACCGACAGTGGTATGTATTCTTTCCAGCAGCTGGCATATTATGAATTGGTCCATTTCTCTCAATAGGGTACCGACTGGCATATTGTCCATTAATGGGTATGGAGCCTTCCACAGGGGAGTACAGATTTCAGCACTGCTTGCATCCGACGAAGCGGGTATTAGCCCACGAAAGCTTATGCTTCAAAACTTTATAGTTAGTCTTTAAGGTGCCACAGGACTCTTTGTTACCTCTGCTATTCCAGACTAACACGGCTACCTCTCTGATTCCAGATTTCAGGAGGCAGTCAAGGCCTGACAGGTCTCTCCAACTCAAAGCTCATGTTCTGGCAGCACAAGGGTCAGTGGGGTATACCAGGCCCATGGAGTCTCCTGAGAAACTGCCTATAACAACTCACACACCTGGCTCTATGGGGGTTTGCTGCTGCAGTGACGGGCAGGGGGAGCTCACTTCAGAGGTGCTGCACCAGAGAAATCAGAGGGTGAGAGCGTCTATACTCCATCTTCACCTCAGGAGAGGAAGAGAGGAGCTAGATGCTGAAATGAAGTCACTACTGCACAAAAATAAACAGAAATTAAAGTTAGAAAAAAATATGGGTAGAAAAAATTGAACTGCCAACTTGGTCTGCTGTTGGGGGCAGAAAATGTGGTAGCCTTCACTGAAGGGTAGGACTTAGTCCCAGAGCCTCCATCAACAATACTGAAAAATCTGCAAATTTCACACTGAGGGGCATTATCCATTAGTGATGGATGAGAGAGAAGCTGTGCAGTAGAAATTAAAGTGTCACTCCTGGTATGATAATATGTCTCCAGAGAGTTTAATCCAAATCATGGTGCAGCAAATGCTTACAGAACAATGTGACCCTGTTTACTTTATACCATAGAGCAAATGTTTATTTCCATCATTCAACTGGAGGCTTCCACAGGGCATCATACATACTAGTTTAAAGGCTGCTTTCTGTTTTGTGGTTGGGGGAAGATTTCAGAAACAGGACATTTACTCCAGTTTCAGCCCAGAAATTCAGAAAAGTCACATTTGCTAAGAATGAGAAGAACCAATGCTAGAAGAGATGCTTGAATATCAACCTCCTAGAGAAACCCTGAGGTTGATTTAAGAAAGCAGTTGCTGAGTGGCACCCATGTTCTATGTATTTCACACAAATTCAATAGATAAAATATTCTATCATAGAAAGGACCAAATGCTATGAACCAAAAGACTTTGAACTGTCAATACAGTTATCCGGCACATTACCAACTGGAAAGCTCTAGAGCAGGGGTGGACAAATGTTTTGGCCCGAGGGCCACATTGGATTTGCAAAACTGTACAGAGGGCTGGGTAAGGAAAGCTGTGCTTCCCCAAACAGCCTGGCCCTGCCACCCTCTCACTTCCCACCCTGACTACCCCCCTCAGAACTCCGATCCATTCAATCCCCCCTGCTCCTTGTCTCCTGACCATCCCCTCCAGAGACCCCCCCCCCCGCTACTAACCCCCGCCAGGACCCCATCCCCTACCCAACCCCCCTGCTCTTAGTAAGTATAAGAGATAAAGCACCTTCATTTAATTTTTAAAACTAGTTCTTGCTTCCATGAAAAATTAAAAAGCTAAAACAGAAAATGAATGATGTCTAAGCAATGCTAAGCCTAAGCAATGCAGTACAGACATGTTGTAAGAAGGAGCACATGAACAGGGCCTTCTTCATGCATAGAAGATTACGTCCTTTCTCTTAAGCTCCTTACGGATGCATGAATGCTTTAAAAAAGAAACATACCATTTAAGGCCAACAGAGCTGCCGTAAATGTCCCTTTCCTAAGATACTAAGAACACTACCAGCACTATGTAGTGCCTTTCAGCCACAGATGTCAAATCAGTTTACAAAGCGAGTAAATTTGATTATCTCCTCTTCACAGATGGGGAGGCAGAGAGAGTAAGTGACTTGTCCACCACACTATGGGAAGCAACCGAGTCAGGAAAATAAATTAAGAAGTGCAACTCTCATTCACCTGCTTTTAACCACAGACTGAAATTCAGCTGACAGCTGCTGATGTTATCTCATGGGGCAAATCAAACTTTTATACTTTAAACAGAAGATACACGGAGAAAGAGAGAGGGAATGCTTTTCCTCCCATAACACAAATCAGCACAGTCTAGTAACAGTGGAAAGTCAAGGGACAACAGCCCTTCCAGAACAACCTTATTAAGTTGGTATGGAAACCTCCACCTTTTCATGTTCTCTAGATGTGTGTGTGTGTGTGTGTATATATATATTATATATATATATACATACACATAGCTTCCTACTGTATGTTCCACTCTATGCATCTGATGATGTGGTTCTATCCCACAAAAGCTTATGCCCAAATAAACTGGTTAGTCTCTAAAGTGCCACAAGTACTCCTCGTTATTTTAACCTTATTAAAGTAGATTCGTTACTTTGTATACTCATTGGATTTGGGGGGAAGCAGAGGAACGCACGCTACAGCTCCACTGACCTTTATTTCTCTTCCATGCTATCCCACCCCCATTCATACATTTGCCACACTTACTGAAGTGACTTTCCACACAGCCAAAGAATGCGAAGACAACTCCTCTCCAAGTACCTCAGCATCACTCCTAAGTCATGCAGAGGGGATGCTGGAGAGAGCTGCAAGGTGTTCCCTCTACACACACTGCAGCTGCTTCCACAGCGCTCAGACCAAGAAGTAAGGCCCATGTCTTAGGCACCTAATTCCTATTGATTTCAAAGGAAGTTAGGTGCCTAAATACCCTGGAGGATGTGGGCCCAGAGACTTGGTCCAGTAGACTGGAGCTGGGTCACTTGCATGGATGTATGGAAATGTGCACTTTAATATCCCACATAAAGATTTCCATCTCTATACAACTGATTTTTCAAAACCTCCTGTTCCCCTCCTGCTTCATGAAACAGCCATAATGGGAGCTACTGTACCTGCAGGAATGTGAGAGCCGCTCTCTGAAGCAAGCATTCAGCATAGCAAATTTCTGCATGAATTTCCTCTAGTGTGAAAGGGAGGAGATGGAAAAGACACAATCAGACAACAGATTACTTAAAGTAGCAGTATTATATCCCCACATAGGAAAACAGAATACAATAAATGCAAAGGGTAAGAAAACCTCAAAGAAAATCTGATCACAGAGTTTGTTTCCTCCAGGTTGTTGAACGAACCCCAAGTGACAGGAACACAAAAGTGTTACCAAGTGACTCCTCGGTGGCTATCTGAAACGAGTTTGGGGGTCTCAGCACAGATCTTGGCAGAGAGGAGTCTAGAATGCAAAGGATATCGCCAGAAATTGTAGCAGTCTCAACAGAGAAATAAGGATGAAGGAGCTATTCAACAAAGCAAGTACTTAATTTTAAGCATATAAATCATCCCATCTCTATCCACCAAAGCATTTAAACGAAAGTGCTATACTGCACAGAGATGGAATAAGTTGCATACTGATGGTCCAGCATGTATTTAAGTGCTTTGCTGAACGAGGACCCAAATGGGTATGGAGACCAATCTATTGCCAACCTAGAAGTTTTACCTCCAAACCAAGGAGAGGCACTTTGGCAAGATGGCATAAGCAATCTTTTTTTTTGCCCCACCTGAATTCTAATCCTGGTTCTGACACTCCTGTACTGCATAGGGAATATGTTTGTATGATTTATGGTCTATTTATGATTTTTTGATACTTAACTCACGATTTTTACACATCGGGTTGGCAATCCTATAATTACTTTCCACCTCCCACCCTTAAGAGTTGACTCCTCTGGTAGTCATGAGATCCTGTTCAGCATTGTAGTGGGGTGACTGCCCCACTTCAGGAAAAAGGCCTAGAACAGCCCTGCAAAAGGCTGTGGCTGGGGGCAAGCAGCTCCCAGGCTGATTGGGCTGACCAGCCACAGCTGTGGCCGGTTCAATTAGGTCCCAGCTGGCCGTGATATAAGGGCCCAGAGTTTGGTGCTCAGAACAGGGAGTCTCCTCCTCGAGCAGAGGAGGCAGACAGGCCTAGCTGCGGGGAGCTTGAGCAGTACCTAGCGTGGTGCAGGGCTGGGGCTAGGCACGAGGAGCTGGGGAGGCTCTAGCCTGGGAGCCCCAGGCTGCTGGGCTTAGAGGAAGGCCCAACAAAGGGGTACTGGGGTTGCAGGGGGCAGCCCATGGCTAGAAGCAGCAGGCCAACCCCCCTTGCCTGTGATGAATGGCAATGATACTGCAGTCTGCCTCAGGGAACAGGGGCAAGTGGTGACTGGCAGTTGCCCATTCTGAGGTAAGGTGGGGATAGGGGGTGGAGGGGTCCCCCAGGGAGGGGAGACCCTAAGACTAGTGGGGCTACTGCAAGGGTGCAGCACCCTCAGTAAGAGGGCACCGGGGTCCGGGAGGGACACAGGGCAAGAGCAGCAAGCGGGACGTCGGCCTGAAGAGGGCGCTGCAAAAGCTGGTGAGCTAATTCCTGGACGGACCAGCAGGAGGCGCCGCGGGGGGTGAGTCGCCGCACCTGCTACAAGCATATTATTAGCAGGTTAAAGTATTTTGCCAGTGTCTGTCTACACTGACTGAAATACACACACACACACACACTTGCTTCCATGACCAAATACAATCGAAGGGACGAACAAGACCATGAGATGGACAAAAATAATTTAATATTATTTCCCTCCTAGACGTTGGGAAATAGTACTAAGCTGTTTTAATCACATGACCCTCTCTCATTTAGTCCAATTGTGGGTCATGCCTTTGATGAGTGATTATAGTGTTCTGTCTATCCATATATTCAGTTTTTATTATCAAGGAAATGACTGTTTTTTAATAAAGAGCATTACATAACCATTTAAATTCAATTACACAGTTACATGCACTGAGTTGCCCAGATACAAACAAGTCTAGAAATTGTACATTGCTACGTGGATTGGAATTACACTGTGTAATGAAACTGATGTCAGAAAACCAGCACCTAGTGGGATTAGCAAATTTCAGATTTGATACATTTTCAATATATACATTCATAGGAGCAAGTGGCCTCTCCTGGTCCCAAAAGAGCAAAAAACCCTGCCCATCACTAAACCTCTCCAAGACTCATCCTGCACTGTGGGCAAATGCATATAAGAAAAGATGGTCTTTGCAGCATGTCTGGAGGTTAACAGGCTCAAACAGACTAAGATTTGAGTAATCCTCATGGAGATTGAGAGGGACGTGCTAGCAGAGCAATTAAATCAAGGCTGTTTCATTTTGAGAGTCTCTCCTGATTCCCACTTTGGCAATATCACACAGAGACAGAGGCAATTTCTCCCAAAGGTGACACCCAACGTCTTGAATTCCACCCAAAAGCCTACAGGCATCCAGTGGTAAGTGTCTGAAAAGATCCCAGACAACACCCACCATCACCCCTGAATCTGTAAAGTTAGCCCTGCATGTTCCCACAGAAATAAAAATACCGTTACATGAGACAGATGGAACCTTACCTTCAGTGAAGTGTTCAAGATTTTGTCTATGCACAAGGTTGTTAAATGAGTCAGCTACAGTCGATTTCTTCCTAAACCTAAGGGGGAGGAAAACCAAGACTGGTCATTATGAACAAGAAGGGGAATCATTGAATTGAACTCACAACCCTGGGTTTAACAGGCCAATGCTCAAACCATTGAGCTATCCCTCCCCCCTGCAGAACATGTAGAGAATGCTGCTGTCTCCCAGAGCATTCTGATCTCCTGGTGTTGCTAGTCTTATTATGTGTATCCAGGCATTATTTTCGGGGAAGGGGTTGGAATGGGGACAGGGAAGGGGCAGGTCAGGGACAGGGCCGCATGGAAAGGGAAGAGTGGAAGGGGGGGCAGTGTGTCAGTGATGCGGCCCTTGGGCTAATGTGCTAGTCCTCATGTGGCCCTCATGGTCATTTGAGTTTGAGACCCCTGGTCTAAATAAAGAAATTATCTGCTAATATGCAATAATTTGCTAAAACTTTCGTTTTATTCTTTTTTTTTCTGTAGGGAAATTTGAAATTACTCTGCAGCACCAGAACACCAGTAAATTACAAAAGAAAATGCATCAAACAGAAGACCAATATTCAATCAGCTAGTTTGAAGACTACTGTTTATCAGCAGTATACAGTCAATACCAATACTGAGTAACCCTCACAAACTCGTACAAAATAAAGTAGAAAAGTCTTACTCCATGAAATAGTTTAGAAACATTTTGTGCTGATCCATGTTTCATTAATAAAAGAATTATCCACATCTGGCTGCTCATTGTGGTTTGGCTTTGAATCCATAATGAATAGCTATTTGTACTTATATGTATTACAAGGGCAGCATTTTTCAGAGCTAATGAGTGGACGAACGGAGAGATAGGCACATAAATGAATATGAAAGTGAATAGCTGAATAAAGTGCAGCAACAGGACAGAGTTGTACAGGATTCAACTATGCAAACTCACCAATAAGCAGGTATATAATTTTACATGCTTCCACCCTGTCTTCTCCTTGCATTCTGTCTACTAAAAGGAGGAAATGTAAACTACATGTAGTATTGCCAACCTCAAGAGATCAAAAATCGTGAGTCAGGCCCCCTTCCCTCAAAATCATGAGATTTCTAAAACTTCTGCAAATCATAATTTATAGTCTGTTGCTTGACTTTTTAATTCCAGTCTACTTCTCTGCCAATGGTTGTGAGATCATTTCAGGTCGAAAAGCCAACCTTTAATGCTCACAAAAATGCATGCCTCTCCATCTGTTCAGATGGAGACTCCACTTACCCGAGGATTGACATGCAGTGATCGATGCATCGGCGGTCGCTTTAGCAGGTCTAGTGAAGACCTGTTAAATTGACTGCAGAGCGCTCTCCCGTCAACGCCTGTACTCTACTCGTGTAGTGTGGACCCCGTGGTAAATAGATCTAAGCTATGTCAATTTGAGTTATGCTATTCATGCAGCTCGAATTGCATAGCTAAGATCGACTTTTCCCTTTAGCTTAGACAAGGCTTAAGACAGTAATATGAAATAGATAGCAGTTCCCCTATCCTGACTCTCTGCCATCCTAATTTATTTGCATTGATAAAAAGAAGGGCTGGATGGTAAATAGTTTGAGTACCACTGACCTAATTAATGCATCATGAGTCACATTCACACAGAGAACTTATATTACTGTATTGGGTTGATGAGCTACAGATATGCAAATTAAAAACCTTTATATTAACTCCTGCTTTCTCAGTTTAGCTGAATAGGAATGTGTCAAGAGACAGGGTCTTAAGCAACAATGACTATTGTGTACATAGTACGCAAGAGCAGAAGAGAAATATGCTCAGTCATTACATTTGAGTAAACTCACGTTTAAGTAGTCCTGCAATAAAGAACAGATGTCGGATTCACAAATAAGTATGAAATAACTAACCAGTGTTAGCAAATGGGCAGTTATCCAGTGAGCAGCTCCTTCAGGAGCACAGTTCTATGATTCCTTTCATTAAATATTTCAGAAAAAATAAGTATTGAAAGTATTTGCAATTTTCCATAATGACAGTGTCTATATGCAAAAACTTACTGTAGAGATCCTAGAGACCACCTGCTGCTCTATATCCCCAGGATGTGTTCAGCATCTGGAGCCTCAATGGAGTCCAACCACTGCCCAAATGTTGGTGTCCCTAAGCACACTCTCAGGGCGCAGACCTTCCATCTGGCACCCCACTTCTAAGTGTTGGAACCTTAGCCCATCTGGGCACATCCCTGACCCCTCATTACTTAAACACCCCGCTCTCCCAGAACTCAGCCCACAGGTAGAAAGATTCCGGTTTACAATTTAATCCTGTAGGGGTGTGCAGTAGCTGTGAAACAGTCACATACCCACTCTCTCTCTCTCTCTCTCTCACATACACACACGTCAACTTAAAACAGTGATCGGGAGTCCTCAACCCCCACCCCACCTCTGCCTGCTCCCGCCCTGTCGCGTCACGTCCTCGCTCCTCCCCTCTCAGCATCCTGCACGCTGTGAAACAGCTGATTGCAGTGGGCGGGATGCACTGATACATGGTGGGCGGGTGGTATGGGAAGGAAGGAAACTGATAGGAGGCTTCCGATGGATGTTCAGCACCCGCTATTTTTTCCCCATGGGTGCTCCAGCCCCGGACCACCCACAGAGTTGATGCCTATGCGCGCGCACACACACACACACACACACACACACACACACACACACACACACACACACACACACACACACACACACACACTGTGTTCAATCAATCAATTTTAGGTTCTTTTCTCCTTAATCGTAAGAAGCACAAGAGAGTACAGATCATACAAAACAATAAAACACCCTAAACATAGTGTCCCTCACTAGCTCACCTCCCCTGGGAGATCATCTGTGTGGTCACTCAGTCAAGATCTTTTATCGTATTATCTACCCTGCTCCTGCAGCAGCCTCTCTCATCCTACTCTGGTACAAGATAGCTCTCCCCCCCCAGTTTCCATTTCCCCCTGAGAGCCCTTTATAGACTCCTGCTGGGGACATCTGCCTCTTTTGTCCTCCTCCTGGTAACTTTCCATTACTTCCAAACTTCCCTTCCATCTTCAGATGAACAGAGGAAGGGTCTTCACCGAGCTAGAGCAAATCCATTGTCACAATCCTTTGTGTGATGATCACTTAACATTGCCGTTGGCCTGGCGGGCAGAGATATGATATAACCCTGCTAATACAGCATTGCTGTAGCTATGTGGGTCCCAGGATATTAGAAAGAGAAGGTGGGTGAGGTAATATCTTTTATAGGACAGTGAGAAAGACATGCTTTCGAGCTACACAGAGCTCTTCTTCAGTTCCTGGGGGCTCCTCATACATATAGGCTTTCCATGATGCAGTGATTTCATGATGCAATTTCATAAAATTATCCATAATTCGGAAGTGGTACAGACAGAATCCCCAGTTCATCACACTTATATCAATCTTTCATATAAGCAATAATGTCACAGTAAAAACAATGGGATTGGTTTAGCCTTTTGCATGAAGCAAGACTTCCTTGACTCTGTCCCCTTCCCGCACCTCCCTCCCGCTTCCTCCTGCTCTGGACCCTCCACAATCCCCTCCCCATCCTCTCTCTTGCTCCCAAAGTCTGCCGCTGTCCCCACGCACAATCTCCCCATCCACCTTTCAGTATTTTTGCTGCTCCTCACAGTCTCTGCGTCCTGTCCGGCCTCCTAACCAATAGAGTGGCAGCCATTTTGCCTATGGGCCTGGCTTCAGCTCAACTGAAAACAACAGAGAGCAGCAGCCAACTTTCTAAAGGGCAGCCTCACATCCACATGCACATAGACCGTAGGGAAGTGGCGGCCATCTTGCTGGCCCCACTAACAGTAATAGGAGATGGTGGCTATTTTGAATAAGGGAAAGTTTGTGAGTTGGTGCCTTACATCATGTTTTCATGGGACAGGTAAATGCCACCCCCAAAATTGCTAGAGTCACAATAAAATCGTGGGAGATGGCAGTACTGCACGTCCTTCTGTTGCAGGGTATCCCAGAGAGTCCCGTAGAAACGAGGCTCACACACAGTGGCTAGATGAAATAAGTGGTGAGTTTATTGAAGGTCCCGGTCCACTGGCGCTGGGGGCCCCGGTCAGCGTGACCACGGAATGGAGGCCCTGGCACACTGAAGCAGTGCCCAGGGAAGAAGCCTGACACACAAGGGTGTGTCAGCACAGAAATACTCGTGCTCATTTGCATCTCATACATAAACATATCTTATGAATAGCAAGCACCTGTAGATTACACGCTGTCCAGCACTTGTTGATTATACGCTGTTCTGCACTTGTTTTGCAATCCTGCCTCAGTTTACCTATTTAGTTTCACACCAAGCTGAAATTCACACAGACCAAGTAAACAGCTTACACAGCTGAGAAACTGTTCTCAGACACATACACAAGATAACAGGAACACAAGGCCATTCCCATACTGATAATCTTAATTATGCCGTTCCCTGAAGGCGACTTAGAAGCATAACTGCGCCCCCTACCGATTGCCGTCACATTAATCTTCCGCTCACTACACCCTCCCTCACCTACAATTCTTTCATGACTTCCCAAGGAGGGCACAAACAGCCCATTGCACTTCTCCACACTTACTTTTGACAGGTGGCTTGAGCTTCTTTCATTGTGTTTCCTGCATTTAGCATGTCCTGGGCATCAAAGGTCATCATAGCTTGCATTTCCAGTATGGTGGCATATGTCAGTGCATGATACATACTGTCCTTAGTTCTGTTTAAAAAAAAAACCCATGAGCCATGAGCACAGGTGACACAAATTTAGTACAAGATTAATTTTCAAAAAAAGAAACACTCTAGGGGCATATTAATCTGATGGGTATTCAGGTCTAAACAAATGTGCTAGTAATAAAGAATAATTATAATATGGTATGTACAAAGGATTAATTTTTGCTCGAAAATACAAACACTTTGTATATGGCCTAGGTTCAGATTTGTGCAGTATAGCAATGCCTGCATCTGTAATTTTCACTCCATTCATCTGAAAAAGTAGGTTTTTTACCCACGAAAGCTTATGCCCAATTAAACCTGTTAGTCTTTAAGGTGTCACCGAACTCCTTGTTAATGTTCTTCATTATTTATCGCTTCTGTAATCTTTGTGTGATCTGCAAACTATCATAATGATTTTATGTTTTCTTCCAGGTCACTAATAAAAATATTAAATAGCATAGACCCAATAAATGATTCCAGGAGGCGTCCACTAGAAATACATACATTTGATGACTACTCATTTACAATTATATTTTGAGGCCTACGAACTAGCTACTATTTTTTCTATTAATTAATTTTAAATATATATTCAGAAGACATGATGGAGATTCCCACAACTGAGTCATTCTTTTTAGGTGGCAAATCATAGACTCATATCAGGGTTGGGAGAGACCTCAGGAGGTCATCTAGTCCAACCCCCTGCTCAAAGCAGGACCAATCCCCAACTAAATCATCCCAGCCAGGGCTTTGTCAAGCCTGACCTTAAAAACCACTAAGGAAGGAGATTCTACCACCTCCCTAGGTAACCCAATTCCAATGCTTGACCACCCTCCTAGTGAAAACGTTTTTCCTAATATCCAACCTAAACCTCCCTCTCTGCAACTTGAGACCATTTCTCCTTGTTCTGACATTGGCTACCACTGAGAACAGTTTAGATCCATCCTCTTTGGAACCCTCTTTCAGGTAGTTGAAAGCAGCTATCAAATCCCCCCTCAGTCTTCTCTTCTGTAGACTAAACAATCCCAGTTCCCTCAACCTCTCCTTGTAAATCACGTGCTCCAGTCCCCTAATAATTTTTTGTTGCCCTCCACTGGACTCTTTTTAATTTAGCCACACCCTTCTTGTAGTATGGGGCCCAAAACTGGACACAGTACTCCGGATGACGCCTTACTAATGCCAAATAGAGGTGAATGATCACATCCCTTGATCTGCTGGCAATACCCCTACTTATACAACCCATAATGCCATTAGCCTTCTTGGCAACAAGGGCACACTATTGACTCATATCCAGCTTTTTGTCCACTGTAAACCCTAGGTCCTTTTCTGCAGAACTACTGCCTAGCCATTCGGTCCGTAGTCTGTAGAAGTACATGGGATTCTTCCGTCCTAAGTGCAGGACTCTGCACTTGTCCTTGTTGAACCTCATCAGATTTCTTTTGGCCCAATCCTCTAATTTGTCTACGTCCCTCTGTATCCTATCCCTACCCTCCAGCGTATCTACCACTCGTCCCAGTTTAGTGTCATCTGCAAACTTGCTGAAGTTGTAGTCTACGCCATCCTCCAGGTCATTAATGAAGATATTGAACAAAACTGGCCCCAGGACCGACCCTTGGGGCACTTCACTTGATACCGGCTGCCAACTAGACATGGAGCTATTGATCACTACCCACTGAGTTCGATGATCTAGCCAGCTTTCTATCCACCTTATGGGCCATTCATACAGCCCATACTTCTTTAACTTTCTGGCAAGAATACTGTGGGAGACCGTATCAAAAGCTTTGCTAAAGTCAAGGAATAACACATCCACTGCTTTCCCCTCATCCACAGAGCCAGTTATCTCCTCATAGAAGGCAATTAGGTTAGTCAGGCATGACTTGCCATTGGTGAATCCATGCTGACTGTTCCTGATCACTTTCCTCTCCTTTAAGTGCTTCAGAATTGATTCCTTGAGGACCTGCTCTATGATTTTTCCAGGGAGATTTTTCAAATCTGAGGAACTGTCCCAGACTGAGGTGTCATTAGAGGAGGTTTTGGAACAAACTGATAAATTAAACAGTAATAAGCCACCAGGACCAGGTGGTATTCACCCAAGAGTTCTGAAGGAACTCAAATATGAAATTGCAGAACTACTAACTGTGATATGTAACCTATTGCTTAAGTCAGCCTCTGTACCAGGTGATTGGAGGATAGCTAATGTGATGACAATTTTCTTAAGAGGCTCCAGAGTTGGTCATAGCAATTACAGACAGGAAAGCCTAACTTTAGCACCAGGCAAACTGGTTGAAACTATAGTGAAGAAAAGATTATCAAACTCATAGATGAACACAATATTTTGGGGAAGAGTCAATACAGCTTTTGTAAAAGGAAATCATGGCTCACCAATTTATTAGCATTCTTTGAGGGGGACAACTAACAGGTGGACAAGGGTGATTCAGGAGATATAGCTTACTTGGAAAGAAAAGCCTTTGACAAGGACCCGCACCAAAGGCTCTTAAGCAAAGTAAGCAGTCAGAGAAAGTCTGTTCTGGCTTTAGGCAGGAAAGAAAACATGGCACATCCCTTGAAGGTCACAACCATTGTTGCATCGCTGGCCGTCATGGTATTAAATGTAGAACTGTACCCATAATGACAGCCTTTCACATTCCTGTCTAAATTCCTGTTCCGGTTTGCCTCCTCAGGAGTTTGGCTGTCAACTGACTTCTATGGGAAACCTCATTGCTCAGCTCCTTTCCCTCATCAATGGGAGTGATTAATTACTCAGAGACTTAAAAACACAGAGCTGATCACAGACCCAAAAGTCCCAGACTCAGTTCTCACAGAGACACGAACAAACGGACCTGGCTTGCCGACTCTGTTGAGGGCCCAAAAGCCCAGCTCATGAAGAACCCCAACAGACCAGAAACACACCCCAGGGGACTGTGGACCCCTAGTTGAGCACTGCTGCTCTAGCTCTACGTGGATACAAAAATTTGGATCCACATCCTATCCACAATACAATTGCATCCATGTGCGTGGATGCAGATACTCACGGATATAAAGCTGATATCCATGGACTTTCAGGGTTCTAGAAACCAGAGGTGCAGAGCCCAACAGATAACCAGGCTCAATGTTTCATTTCAATAATTTGGATTGCAAAGGGACATTCACCCACATCTGATGTAGAAAAAGCTTTTTGACTCCCAACCTACACAAGTGTAAATGGATGTTAGACAGGAGCTTCCCAGAATCCTCCGCTTTCCACTGATTTGCCACCTCAAGAACAGTAATCTGCCCAAGATGCAAATGGAACTACAGGAGGTTTGGTCTCATCATTAGCATTCCCTGAGGTTCAATTCTTGGGTTATATCATCCACGACAAAACTGCAAGAAGAGCAAGACCAGCAGTGGATCTGATACACTGAGTATTACATAAAGAGCAGAAGATAATCCTGAGATTTTTCTCTAGTACTGAAACTGATCTGTAGTTCTGTGAGAGTACAGTAGTTAGTACATCCAGGCCCAGAAGTTGTTGTACCCTGGAGCTAATAATATGTAATACATGTAACATTTTTACATCCCAGATGAGGATGTATCGCTGATGCAGAGGTGATTTTTTGAGTTCATTTAATTTCAGAATGGGCTCTTCTGTATAGCAGACAAAGTTATAACAAGATCTCATGGCTGGAAGTTGAAACTAGACAAAACTCATACTAGAACTAACGTGCACATTTTTAACAAATGATGTTTTTCTATTTCAAAGAGGAATTAATTCAGTAAAGTCCTATGGCCTGTGTTATGTAGGAGATCAGAGTAGATGATCACAATGGTCCTGTTTGGCCCTTTCTGAATCTATACCAGGGGTCGGCAACCTTTCAGAAGTGATGAGCAGAGTCTTCATTTATTCACTCTAATTTAAGGTTTCACGTGCCAATAATACATTTTAACATTTTTAGAAGGTCTCTTTCTATAAGTCTTTAATATGTAACTAAACTATTGTTACATGTAAAGTAATTAAGGTTTTAAAAATGTTTTACAAACTTCACTTAAATTAAATTAAAATGCAGAGCCCCCCCAGACTGGTGGCCAGGAACTGGGCAGTGCGAGTGCCACTGAAAATCAGCTCACGTGCTGCCTTTGGCACCCGTGCCATAGGTTGCCTACCTCTGATCTATACCATTCAATAAGAACAGTAACAGCTTTTAGGAAGAGGCCTAAAGCAGCATGTTGGATCTTAATCAGCATCACATGTAAAAAGATGGATGCAAGAGAATAAACAGGCCTACAAGTTCCAGAAATCAACTGAACCGGTTTATGGTGGTTTCAGCCGAAAAGGCCAAAAGAAGAATGCATTACAGAGACCGAACCTCTCTATCCTTAGAAGTAGCCCCATCAGAGCAGGACTAAGCAGACTGGCGGGCCAATGAAGAGGAAAAAATCTTGTAATTCCTCTGCCCATGCTGCAGTGTTCTATGCGTAGAGGACTTCTGTCTCAATTCCATACTTCTTATGAGTGAATGGAGATTCACTAGACATAAAGAACAACAGTAAAGAACTGAAAACAAGCCAGTCCAATAAGAAACCCATTTTATGCAAGCCAAGGCACAATTTAACAAAAACCACTCTCCAACAACCAGGGCTTCACCATTGTTTTGTAAAGCACGCCAGCCTGATAACAAATTAGTGCAAATTGAGCATCAATTAAATTATATCCCTATAAAACAAGTGTTTTATTGACTTGGTTGAGTTATATTGACCTAATCTTCTTATATGAACTGATACAAGCTGTGCCTTCCCATTTAGTCTTTTTTAATCAGAAGTTTCTGCTACTAGTACATGACCTGTTTGCTGTCAGCTGTTGCCAGAATTACACAAAAACAGAAGGCTAATGAGCAGGTTTGTATAAATAATAAATACTAATCTGTGCTTCGGTAACAACAGCTTTCCTCTGGGGATCCTCTGATCTACACTAGCATATGTAAGTGCAGAAGCAGGCTAGCAAGTATTATGGCCATTTTCTGTCAGTGTTAAAGCCCCATCGGAGACACAAATCAGTATAATTTTATAGCTAGACTCCAGAGAACGGTAAAACCAGATTTGCCCATTCCCACCAATTCCCCTGCAACATTGGCTGACATTTCTGTAGTGCATTTTATCCAACGATCCCAAAGCTCAATAACTTTTACCTCCTGATTACAAAACTATATGTATAGGAAAGAATCGTTTTACTCATCCAATTGAAAGGCAGTCATTCTGGGGGTGAAAGAAAGTAGACATTCAATGTCAAGAATCAAAGGAGTCGCCGTGTTAGTCTGGATCTGCAAAAGCGACAGAGTCCTGTGGCACCTTATAGACTAACAAAAGTATTGGAGCATAAGCTTTCGTGGGCTAATACCCCCTTCATTGGATGTATCGAATACCCACATGCATCCGACGAAGTGGGCATTAGCCCATGAAAGCTTATACTCCAATACATTTAGTCTACAAGCTGCCACAGGACTCTGTCGCTTTTGTAGACTTTAAATAAAGAGCAGCTACAAAACAGTTCAGGGCAATGTGAAAAAGCACTGAGATCTGCCAAGTGGGTCAGCAGTCTGATCGCTGAAGCCTCAATTAGTTGCCCCAGTAACAGCTGACTCAATGAGCTAATCAGAAGGAGATGCTGGGGAGGTAAGGAACTAATTAGCCCCCAAGCTGACCAACAAGATACAACTCAACTACAAACTGGGACTATAACTCTGTATTGCCTGTGGTGTGAAAGGCTAAGGGGTGGGGATCTTCCTTTAACAACGGACTAAGATGAAAGGTCAGTTTGAAAATGGTTTTGCAAACAAATAAATTCATATTCAAGGTACAAGGATATAAAGTCAGTTCATGAAATGATTTCAACAGGACCCTATGAAAACAGAATGGAAACTATATGCAATGAACAAGAATAAAAATGGACTGATAAACAAATATATAGGCTCCTTCACAATAGGCGTCTCAATGTCACTTTTGCAGCATTTTACTATCCCCTTTCACAAAAATGGCTCTTTTCTCTTTTTAAGCACAAAGTAAACATACCCACACGGGCACAGGGATATTTTGTACTTGATTTCAGTGAAAATACTGCTGCTCTCGTTAACATTTCTCCTAAGCTACAAAAACACAACACTATAGCACTCTGAATAAGGCCAATATCATCCCAAACCACTAACTCCAGAGTTTACCAAAACTACATGTTACACAGTGTTACCAACAGTGCAACCTACAAAGCCAGTATCTTTGGTATCAAGGAATGGGGTCAGTGCCCAAATAAGGTAGGTACATGACATTCACTGGAATGAATCCTTGATACATGTCAAGCATAACAGCACTTTCCTTTGGTGGTGCCTGCTGTGACAGGCAAGATGGACAGGGTGAGAAGAGCAGGAAAGAGATGCATCACACAGATTTTTTTATATGGAGGCGGAGCATGAGGCTGGCTGAAGCAATAAATAGGGGAAATGCAGCTGCTGCAACCTGGTGGCCCAGCTGCTCTTCTGTATGTCTCAGGCCCATCCCAGTTCTCTGAGCAAATGCAAAAAGACTTAAGGCAGCCATTTTGTTTTCTTCTAACTCCTGCAGACTAGAGTCCAGATTGTCACTAGCCCAACAAATCACTGATATCACAGGGTACTTGTGAATAGAAGCAGTTTATTATGAAAGAAAGTGACGTAGCAAAGAGCCAAAACAAGAATTGGCCTTATATACAATTGTATTCACTGTATACATCAGCAGCTTGAAATCGGAAGGAGCAGTGACGAAATCTGCTGATGGCACAACACTAGGCAAAGCAACCCGTGGCAGCAAGGGTGGGAGTTGGCAATAAAATACAAGAGGACTTAAGAAGCAAAGAACTCAGGCAGATGGAAGTTTAAGTATGAAAATTGTGGGAATAAAGAGAGGCACAAAAAAGTTAAAAAGTGATCATATGCCCTCATTGCTCATAACCAGGGTTTTGTGTAGAATGCAATTTTGCGACTGTCAGCATGGCTACAGTAGTGCGTGTGTGTATTTTAGGTGCTGAATAAATGTATTTCAGAAGCAAAGCACTCCTTTAAAAAAAGTAACTCTCTAGCCCTCAAGGTCACAAAGAAAACCTTTCAAATGTCAACTGAGATCTTGTCTACTCTGGGAATTGGCCCCAAATCCAACAATCAATTGATGGCCAGCCACGGCACTAGTACAAACCCCAAATACAGGCAAGGAAAAATCAGATTTAAACTGACCCTCTTTACATAAGAGGACAGTCAATAGTATTAAAAGGTGCAAAATTCAAACCAAGAAAAGGAAATTAATTACACATTCTGTGAAAAGATACTATGGCAATGAATTCCATAGTTAAGGTGTTTAAGGCCAAGATCTCAGCAAGATTCAAAAAGGACTTGGACATTCATATGGATATCAAGAATACCCAGCTTTACCATAATTAATTATAACATTTTTTGTGTGTGGAAGGGATATTAAACCCCATGCTACAGGGCTTAACCCAATCTCAATCTATTAGAGATCAGGATGAAACCTATTATGAGTGACCTTACGTTTGCCTACTACGGAATCTCTTACTTTTCTCTGAAGCAAATGGTGCTAGCCACTGTCAGAGACTGGATCCTAGAGTAGATGGACCTTGGGTCTGATCCAGTATGACAATTCTTACCTTCCTATGAGTTTACCCTAGTTTCAAGCAGGGTTGAGCTCCACTGAAGCTGTGGCTTTCCTTGTCTACACTCGGGTTTACACTGAGATAGTTACATCAATGGCGCTTGGTGAATCTGGGCTTGATCCTACAACCTGGCCTTATCTAAGTTGCTGAGTAAGGACTATTCACATAAGATGATAGAAAATTAAAACTAATTACAGGTTTCTCCATTGCTGGTGGGATTATCACTGAAAGGGCTGACGGAAGAAGCGTGCCTCGGGGCAGGATATGTATGTGGATGGAGATCATTAAAGGAGGAAGCAGCATGGAAGGAGGCATAAAGTTATAAGTGGAAAAAGGAGACAAGACCGTTGTCAGATGCAAGGCATCAAAGGAGCTGAGAAAAAGGAAGAAATGTTCAGAAATGTGAAAGTGAGGACAAGGACCATGACCTGGGGAAAGAGAAACAGCATAAACAGTGAACGGTTATTTGTTTAGGTTTTATAATCTGACATGTTAATGACACAGACAAGGCGAGATTGCTTTCAACTATGATGTATAACCTGATAACATTTTTTTCAGTTATGTTCCTTGTAACAAACTGTGACAGAACCTGTTGGAAAGAACAACTATAAGAACCAGGTTGCATGTCACAGATAACCAAGAATAAACATTTTCATTCACTATAGGCTTATCTATATGATACTTTAGTCCACAGCAGAGGGATGTGCATTTTAGTCCATACAAGCTTGTTGCGCACTGCCTGGCTTGTGTAGATCCTGCTGACATGCACAGAAAGTTCTCTACTGGGTTTTAATATAGTCCTTCTTCAAATAGTGCTATATTAACCAGCACTAGGGAACTTTTAGCAAACGCCAGCAGGGTCCACGTGGATAAAATAATCCACTCTAGCTCATCATGCACTAAAATCACACCATCCTGGTGTGGACTAAAGCATCATATGGACAACCACAAGATGTTACTGATATAGTACAGAGTACTATAACCACTGATTAATAGCATGCCATTTACCTGTCTCGGGGGGGAGGGAGAGGAGAATCTTTCCTTCTTCCAACACCAGCAATTTACTATGTACGACCTAAAAGGTTATTTTAATTTTCCCACCTCCTCCAATCCAAAAGGAATATTATTTATCTGTCTACTGCTCCAAGTGTAGTGGCAGTTCTAATGGAACATGAAGGAAGCAAAGAAAACAAACAAAAAAACAAAGCAAAAAGTTAGTAAAAGTATTCAACTTACTTTGCTTGTAGGGAAGCAAGGGCCTCAGGAAACTTGTTGCTTAGAAATAAATCCACAGCAGTCATACATTCATCCAGGGCCACATTAAGGTCTGATGCAGATCTGCCAAAAGAAAAAAAAAATTAAAGAATGACAAAACCTACTACTTCCATTCCTCTTTTATTGAGCTTCTCATTTCTTGTAATGATAACATTTAAGGTAAATCCACTAATACACCACATAACAACTAACCCCTAGCTTTGTAGTGAATGTGCTGTCAGGAAATAAGAAAGTCTCTGTCACTTTAGATATTCCTTTATCTGTCCCTCATTCATATTCATTCTCTCTCTCTCTCTCTCTCTCTCTCACACACACACACACACACACACACACCCTTCATCCATCACATTCTGTCCGTTTCTGCTTTAAGATGTTAAATCCCTTTGCATTTGGTTTGTAGGACACAGAGTGCCGTCTTGTCTTGGTGCCACGTTATCATATACAGACCAATGTTACCACCTAAAGATGCACTATTCGTCCATTATGACATTTTCAGATTCAAATTAACTCCAAGGCTCATTAAACTGCTCTGCACATTCTAGGCTCACTAATCAGAATTGAGATCAGCCCATAAATTTTAGGATTGATGGTAACCCTTCATTCAGTACCATTCCTGAACTAGTAAGAAAAAGCTACAAAGAAAGTGGTCCGTGCCCCAGAGGTGGAGAATAAGCAGTGCTCTTCGCCCCCTTTCACCTTGGAACAAAGGACTAAACGGACTCAAGGTGGGACCCAAGCCACACAGTTTAGGTGGTGGTCAAATGCAGGGTTTTGGTTTGATCCATTACAGACTTAAGGATCAGCTGATCAGCTGCAAAGTCTGGATCCAGAGGCCCCAGGTTCAATACCACCTGCTGACAACTTGCATCCAGGGTTACACTTGCATCCGGGGTTTTGGTTCAGGTCCATCTCTAAGATATCCAAAATTAATAAGGGCAGAATGAAAAAACTGACCAGACCCTTCCTACCCTGTAATATGAGAACAAAGGCTCTGAATTAAATTAAGGAAAATATTTCTTCATACAGCTTGCTATCAGTCTACGGACTTCATTACTGCAGTGGGATCAGAGTGTCAATACGGTGCCTGGATTATTTCATTATAAAAACATTAGTACAGTAATTAAGCATGCTAGCATATGGGAAATAAATTTCATGCTTCCTGGTGTAAGCTGATCATTGCAGTGGTCAGAAAGAAACCATCCCTTCAAAATGCAGCATAACTGGCTAGTTGCATAAGGGTTTTTCCCCCTCACCATCTTCTGAAGTCACTGCTTGAAACACAATACTGGATTTGAGGGATTAATGGGCTCCTACAGCATGGGAACGCCTGCATACATTGTTGCTGGAACGGTCTCCTGGCAGTACTGTTTAACCAAAATTTTGTGCAGCCATTGACCACAAAGTATGAGAAAGAAATAAGTCACTAAAGCTATGTGCATTCAAATCAATTCAAATATCAGGCCCAAAGTGCAAGTCTGAGCAAAACACAGCTGCAAAATGCAGGTGAAAAATCAAATGTAGCATACTGTAATCAGAGGATTACTTCAATGTCTTACTCTGACTGCATCTTTAGGAGACTCGGATATTCTGGCCTGAGGCGTCAGGCCAATCTTTGATGGGTGCTTCTCAGATGGTCTCAGGATGACTGTTAATGGGATAACAGACCAGCTGAAAAGTTCTGGCCAAAGTTCAGCACAAGACATAAAATTGTTGTACATGAAATGGCAGAAAGAACAATACACTTTGCACTGGCAAGGTTAATGTACCTACAGAAATGTCAAAACAGTTGAAATATGGGTATTTTGCACCTCTTAAAGAAAGACTGGATTTCATTAGTACATGGTGCACAAGATAGCTTGGAAGAAAGCGAGGAATACTTGTAGCACCTTAGAGACTAACCAGTTTATTTCAGCATAAGCTTTCGTGGACTATAGCCCACTTCAGTTTGGGTAATTTTACAAAATAATAAACACTCATTTTCTCCTCCATCTCTCCCTGACTTTGGCTGCTCTAACTAACAAACTGCCTTGTGACTTGGAATCTGTTGCTTCCTTTAAAAAAAAAAAAAAAGCAAACATATAACTATCAAACTGAAAAAGAAATAGACCTCGAAAACAGGAAGTGTGCTAACAATATCACTCTAATGAGAAAAAGATCAGAGCTCAAAATAAGGCAATCAGCGGTTTGTAATTACACGGAGGACTTTGCAATAATGTTTCTTTAAAAAGCAATACTCTATAGAAGAAAAACAGCACAATTTTTAACATGCCCAAGAACCAGGCTTAGAAATTTGAGAGAAACACATTATGTGACAGTGTCTCATAGTGCCTGTGTCATCCCACTTTAGTCGTGGCACCTATTGCTCTGCTTCTGGAAGGATCTCAGACACTGATTAGCCTCAAGCCCCAGCATCCCTGTGAATCATTATGTGTCTAATACAATATCATGTATGAATAAACTATACAACTTAGAGCCCCACCCTGAGCCTGCTATATTTATTATTTTTAAACAGTTATCTGTAGACTGAGTGTATTACAGTTATTTTCCCTTTAACTCAGGCTCTTCAGTATGACAACATATTTAACATTGATCTGAAACATCCCCGCATCCAATTAGAAGTCTTTAGATGTTACTGAATTTAATTTTTTTTAATTTCCTTACCTTTGTGCAGAATGTTGATTTTTTATTTTTTTAAGTACAAGTACACTTCCTTGTGAAATTCCTTTTTACAAGAGAAAACTGCTGGAAGTTTAACACTGTACAAGTTCAAAGTATGCATAAAATATCTGGACCCCTTGGAATCCTTTCTAAAAGAAGAATGCTTAACACAATCCCACTCTCCTCTCAGCAGCCACAGTAATGCAAGTTACAAACCCACCTTCCCACTATTCTAATGAAACTAGGGCTTTTGATGCACTCAGTGAGTAAAGAAAGCAGAATGTAAGAAGGTCAGGTAAATGCCATTTCATTATAAATGATACAGGCCCTAGTCTGTTAATAGTAGTTCAAAGAAGAAATATTTTAGAGAATGCTGAACATTTTTGCAAACTGATTAGTCATGCTTCAGTGGGTTGCACTGTTTCTCTACTGCCTTACTTCAGATATAAAATCAGCACTGCTTCAAATCCAAATGTAAGTAACTGTATATCTGTACTTACCCCTCTAATAAGTCTCCGTTGTCTTTCGACATGGTCATTTGCGCTGTATAGTGAGTGTGGAAATCAGCAGCGTGAATTACCAAAAGACATCTAGCAGAGCAGGCACGCAACACCACTGAACCGGCTCAGAATGACAGTCACACTAAGCGCAGGGCAGGGCATGGTCTGCCTGCCTGCAGACCGTGGCATATTCACGGATTGGTCATTATGATCAAATAAAGGGAGTTTCTGTAGCTCAATTGTAATATCCCATGCATGAGTGATTTGGGACCCATCCCCTCTGCGGGGCTAGGCATTGCTCAGTCAGAGCCTCCAGCCAGTCGGGGCAAAAGCAACTGAACAGGGACTGCTGCACTGGGGGAGGACTAATATGGGGCCACACACCCAGGGCCATCCCTCCCCCTCCCCCAGCACCTCTGCTGGACCCATAATGTTATAGTGGTGGAGACACCCTCCACACAGGGACTTGGGAAAAAACTGCAGAGAGGAGCCAGCCAAGTAGAGGCGCTGGAACAATGTTTATAGTGGGGGTGCTCCGAGCCATTGAACCAAACTGGAAACTCTGTATAGAATGGAAACCACTTCAAGCCTGGGGGTGCGGCAGCACCCCTAGGTCCAGCAGCACCCCTAGGTCCAGCACCTATGCCACCAAGGAACTCAAGGCAGTAAGAGCAGAAGCAGCCAAAGCCGGGAGATCTGTTCCTTCAGGTGCTGAGAGAACTTTCTAGTTTTGACTGGGCCTTCTCTTCCCGGTGCTGATTGGCTGTTTGTGCCAATCCTCCTGCTCCCTCACAGTCTCTTCACCTCAGCTTCATGCCACATCTGTCCCTCTTAGGGGGTGGTAGAAGCTTCCTAACAGCAGGGGGGGGGGTGGACCAGTGCCTGAACCATGGCCCCACCCCACCATCCCACCTCCTCCCCCGTGGCCACACCTTCTCCTCCTCAAAACCCCTCCTCCCTGTCGTTCGCCCTTACAGCCAGTTCCGGGGCCCTGTCCTCTCACCCATTTCTCTCCTGCTGTGTCCCCCTCACTTCTCTCCTCTCCCTTCCATTTAGCTTTGTGGAGCGAACATGGCGTTTGCTGCCCTCCAACTGGTCACACTGCTTGTGTTCGACCCCCTTTCCCCACTGTGCGCCTGTCTTGTCTATTCCCATCGCTGCTCTTCAGGGTAGGGACTGTGCTGTTCTGTGCCTGGGTAGTGCCGCGCACAATGGGGCCTTCTCCCTGGTTGGCCCTGAGGCCCTACTGCAACCAACATTAAACAAACACCACGCTGTGAAGCTGCTGTACCATTAGACACTAGCAATGGTGGAGAGTGGGGCAGCTTGATGTTTGATGTGATGTTTTAGCCTCTCACCCAGCCTCGGCCTGGCATTTGTCGTACATAAGGCTGGCTATGATTTTGTCATGGGTATTTTCAGTGAAAGTGAGGGACATGTCATGGCAGCCCTGATTCTTTTGTTTATTCCCAGTGACCTGTCCCTGACTTTGACTAAAAACATCCCTGACAAAAGGAGGGAGGGAGGAGGGTCCAGAACCCTGCCCCTCCCTCCGCCTGCGGAAGCTGGGAGCTGCAGGGTCTCCCTTGCCCTTCGGGGCTGGAGCTGGGGGAGTCCCCCCCGCCGCGGTGATTGGGCAGCTGTTGGGGGCCCTTCCAGCAGCTGCTGAGCAGCTCTGGGGTCCCTCTGCTGCCGGAGGCAGCTGGGAGCTGTGGGAAGGTGTTGGGGGGAAGGCGGCTGCTCCCAGCGGCTGAGCTGCAGGAGGTGGGGAAGATCTGCCAGCAGCAGCAGCTAGCTGGGGAGCTGCGGGGGACCCTGCTGCCACTGAGCCGCTCCAGGGTCCCTCTGCTAGGGAGTGGAGATATTGGCAGCTCGCAGAGGCTGAGCAGTTGCGGGGGAGGGGAGGGAGAGGGGCTGCCAATGGCTGCCAAGCTCAGGGGTCCCTGCCGGTGCTGGTCATTGTGGGCAGCTGCAGGAGGGTCCCCCATGGTACAAGGAGGCTGGGCTGCTTCAGGGGTCCCCCGCTGCTGGCTTCAGCAGATGTTACTGAGCATGCTCAGTTCGTGTGGGCATGCTCAGTACACCCTAAGTAACAACCTCTCTGACAGATAATGGCTTTTCACAGGACACGTTGGCTTGTCAGCTATGGGGGTCTTCGATGTCATGGAGGTCGCTGGAAGTCACGGATTCCACAACATAATCGTAGCCTTAATTATAAGCTCTCCAGGACAGGACTTGGGCCTTCCTGTATACATACGGACAACATCTAGCACACTATGGACACTATTTGTAATACAAATAACAAATCGACTACCCCTTGGAGCTTTAAAGACAATAGATACAAGAGCATCAGTTTCTTCCATCTAGCGTTTGGTACATGGGGCTGGGTGCCATGATTTTTTCCTGCTGTCCTCGACAGGACACTAAATGGAGAAATTGCAATCTGGAAAGACTCTTTTCGGGTAACCATGTGTAGGAGTCTCAGAAAAAATACTAGCAACTAGGGAGAGCTGCTAACATTTAAGACAACATGAACACTCATGCTTTAGGTCAGTGGTTCTCACACAAGGGTACATGTACCCGTGGGGTACACAGAGCTCTTCCAGGGAGTACATGAACTCCTATCTAGATATTTGCCTAGTTTTACAACAGTCAACAAAAAAAGCACTAGCAAAGTCAGTACAAACTAAAATTTCATACAGACAAAAGGAGAACGTAAACACTTTTTCAGTAATAGTGTTCTGGGACATGGTTATATTTTTATGTCTGATTTTTGTAAGCAAGTAGTTTTTAAGTAAGGTGAAACTTGCGGGTGCACAAGACAAATCCAACTCCTGAAAGGGGTACACTAGTCTGGAAAGGTTGAGATTAACGCCACTGCTTTAGATTTCTACTCAGACCTAAAGCGAATAGATTTATGTAGAATATAAATAGAAAATAGGAAAAAAATTACACCCTCAGGTAGTAATAGGTTCTCTCTCTTCTACTAACACCACATTTGTAAGGAGGAAAGTCACTGATTTTAAAAAAATAAGTTGTCTTTATTCATATGTTTCATATATGTACATGTGCTGTATTTTATTATATTAAAATGTGTTTGTATCCATACACACACTAATTATACACAGACATATGAGAGAAAATTTCAAGAGAATACTTGCGGGCTCTAATGTGTAATAATTCATGCCTAGGTGTTGTGTCAACAAAGTAGATGTGAATTATTACATAATAGCTAGTGTGCCTGGTTAAAATTCTTGGTACATTTGCCATCATACGGAAAGCTGTGTCAAGAGCGTGGCTCAATTATTTTAATTCCTCCCTGTAGAGTTTAGCTACTATATGCAGCTTATTTAGAATGAAGTGGCACCTTTGTCACTGGTTTGAGCTGAGACAAGATTATGCATCCTTTTAACTGGCTACCACTAAAGTTTCCAAATGATTTTAAGTTGACTTTGTTGGTCTTGTATGGTGAAGGCTCTTTCTGTTTCTGACATTTCTTCCTCAAGCATTGACTGGACAAGTATCTGTGCTTTAAAACCACCTATTACAAATTCCACTACCAAAGCCAGCAGAACCTTTGCTGAGCTAGCCCCTAGAGGGTGCAATTTGCTCTCTAGACAGCTGTCTTACCCCCTCCCTTCCAAACATCACAACCACCTTTTTTATTTTAAGATTGGTGTCAGTTAAAACCACCAGTACCTCCATAGTTAAGACCTTCTCCTGTTCATCTTTCCTAGAATCCCCTTTCTAGTTTGCTCTCTTTGTATGCAGGTTTTAGAAGGACAATTATATTGTTTTCATTTAGGGTTTTTATTACTTATTTATGAAATCATCAGACTCTGGCTTGGGGACCTTTGCAGGTCACCTTTATAAAAATAATTATAACATACCCTGTGATGTACTGAGCACCCTATTCCCATTGACTTCAGTGGGAATTGGGACTATTCAGCATCTCTGCAGAAGTGCTCAGCATGTGGCTTGATTGGGCTCTTTTTGCTTAAATAGCAAGCTCTGAGGGCCTATGTCCACAGGTGCAACATAGAAAATAATTTAATTATTAGTTCGATATATTTTTTAAATGATAAAACAAACGCAGAATCAAGGTACTTTTCATGGATTAAAAATTGTATTCTCTTTTGGAAAAAGGAAATTGATATCAGTTTCTTTACAGATTTTTTCATTCCAGTGTGTGTGTATGGTACAGACTGATTCATTATTGTAAGGTTGCTACTGAGTGCTATGCTGCACACATACTTATTTGTTATTGCAAAATTACTGTTCGATCCTGGGGCACCTGTTTTCTCTCTCCCTTGCCCACCTATCCTCCCACCCCAAGTCTTGATGCTTGTATTTTGAAAAACTAAGGGAAGGGAAAACTAACAGAAGGGAAAATCCTCACCCCACTGATTTCACCAGGGCCAGGATTTAACCCCAAGAATTATATTGCCTCTGCAAGCAGACAAAAGGGTAGGTCTAATTTGCGTTTCTCAGTCTTTACAATGCTCCCTTCAATATTACCTCCAAAACATGCAGAAGTATTAAAACAATTAAGTAAAAACAGGTTAAATTAGTTTAGATACTAACATATAAAAATACACTCTTCATCATTTCAGCCCTTATATACGTAGGGCAGTCGTTCCCAATCTTTAACAACTCACGAACCCCTTTCACTAAAATGTCAAGTCTCATGAACCCCCTCCTAAAAATGAATATTTCCAGGGATATTCTCCCTTACGTCAATATAAATTATAAAAGCAGTGATCTTGGAAATATAAAATTTGTTTTTATGACATGATTACATGCTATTTATTAATTATTCTTGATCATTACAGTATTTTGATTACACTATGAAAACGGCAACACTTTTCCAAGAACTCACTTTTATAGCTTGTATCACTTTTGATTAAGCCTGTTATAGACAAGGTGCCAGTAGAAAAAAGGGGTGTGGCGGCTGGAGAGTGGTGGGTGCTGACTGAGGGCCCAGATCTGTAGGCAGAAGCAAGGATGGCAATACCATACTGTGCCATCCTTAATTCTGCACTGCTGCTGACAGCAACTCTGGGTTCAGAGCTGGGATTCCAGCCAGCAGCCACCGCTCTCCAGCTGCCCAGCTCTGAAGTCAGTGCCGCCACCAGCAGCAACACATAAGTAAGGGTAGCAGGACTGCAACCCGCTCTCTACAATATCCTTGTGACCCCCTCACAACTCCTTTTTGGGTCAGGACCCCTACAATTACAACACTGTGACATTTCAGATTTAAATAGCTGAAATCATGGCATTTAATTTTTTTTTAATCTTATGACTATAAAATTGACCAAAATGGACTGTGAATTTGGTAGGGCCCTACTTATAACCCTATTATGTTATAAGCACTTACAATTTGATAGTTTAATAATTTGTTCCAGAATCTTTCCATGTATCAAAGGTAGGCCGACTGGTCTACAGTTCCCCAGGTCCTCTTTGTTCCCCTTTTTAAAGAGAGGTGCTATGTTTGGACTTCTGCAGTCCTCTAGGACCTTACCTGTGCTCCATGAGTTCTTGAAGATAATTGCTAATGTTTCTGAGGTTGCTTCAGCTAGTTCCTAAAGTACCCTAAGATGTATGCAAGTCAGCAGGGCCTGATGAATTTCATCTAACAACTAAATATTCTTTAACCCATTCTTTCCCTTTGTGGACTTGTGTGCCTTCCCCTTGCTGTTAATGTTAATTGTGTTAAGTATCTGCTAACAATTAACCTTTCCAGTGAAAATTGAAGCAAAATAGCTATTAAATACCTCAGCCTTCTTGTCTGTTATTACTAATTAGTCCCCTTTCCCTGCTAAGTAGAGGACCTTCACGTCTTTCATCTCTCTCTTGCGGGCATGCTACTGGTATCAGATGGGGTGCAAAACCCCCTAAAATTGGGTGTTCTTGCTAGACACCAGAGGGTGAATAAATGTGGTTGCCCTAAACTGAGACATAATACATTATCAGACAAGAAAGACTTTATAGCACCTTAGAAACTAACCAGTTTATTTCAGCATAAGCTTTCGTGGCTATAGCCCACTTCATCGGATGCATAGAATGGAACATAAGTAAGATGCATTTATACACACACAAAGAAAAAAAAAGTTGTACATTAGTTGGAACAAAAGCTGGAACTGGAATTAATTTTCAAATTGGATACAATAAAGCAAGGGCTAAATAGAACTTGTGAATGGTTCTCTCATTACACTAATTGATTGCATTTCCCCAGTTAATTTACCTTCAATAGTTATTTCCTGCCAGACACAGACATCCATTTCAAAAGGTATTTTTTCTCCTGCTAATGTACAACTTTCTTTCTTTGTGTGTGTATAAATGCACTTACTTCTGTTCCAGTCTGTGCATTGGATGAAGTGGGCTATAGCCCACGAAAGCTTATGCTGAAATAAACTGGTTAGTCTCTAAGGTGCTACAAAGTCTTCCTTGTCTTATTTACAGACTAACACGGCTGCTAATCTTAAACCTGTCATAATACATTATGTAATTTTCAGAGTCTTACAGTATGAAAATCCAAGTATCCAGGGTACTTAAAAGTACCTTGCAAAATATGTTAGATCAGAGTATGAAAGTTAGGTCCAGTAGCTACTGGAAGGAAATAAGAATTGAGTATTCTGGATATACTGAAAGAATCGGCAGTGGAGTCAGTGTGTTTACTGGCACATCCTTTCTTGTCTTCCAAAATTTAAACAAAATTATCTGATGTTTCTGAATAAACATTTCTTCTTGTGCCCAAAACTTACTCTCCAACAAAAAGCTATATTTTATAAATGTTATATTATTAAGGTGACACAAATCTCCTCAAACAAAAGCTCAGAAATAAGGCCAGGATCCTGCAAACAGTTACACATGTAAGTAGTACCACAGACTTAAATTATATTATTCACATGAGTCAAGTTAAATTTACAGTTATCCGTTGCAGGACCATTCCTTTATTTGAATGGTCTAAGCAGAAAACCCTCCATTAGAGCAAGACAAAAAGGAGCAGATGATAAATACTTTGTGCTGATATAGCACCTTTTACAGAGTGGAAGAGTGAAGAACTTGCTGAAAGTTCACAAAAATCAGCGTGCCAGTTGGAAATAAAACCCAAGATCTGACTCCCATGTCCCTGCTTAGTAATCAGATCATGCTGCTTAAAAGGCATCAAAGTTCATAAACTCAGTTAAAACAATTGAAAGATCACATGAGCTTGAGTTCTTTATTAGCCCAAAACAGGGACTCCTACGCTCAGAGTTTTTATTATTAATTAAACGGATGGCATCTCAGGTCAGCTCGAGAGCAGAAAACACATCTGATCTCAAACCTGTCTTCTTTGAGGGAGCGAGAACTACATGTCAAAATATAAGAATACAACACCAATTGGATATAAACAAGGATTGTTCTTCCAGAAAACACACAGTGAGTACTAGCCCACGAAAGCTTATGCTTCAATACTTTTGTTAGTCTTTAAGGTGCCACAGGACTCTCTGATGTCAAGAATCAGAGAGGTAGCCATGTTAGTCTGGAAATGTAGAAGTGACAGAGAGTCACAGGACTCTTTGTTGCTTCTGCAAATTCAGACTAACACGGTTACCTCTCTGATTCTTGACAGTCTCCACTTCACCTGCCATTAAGATACCATAACCTATCTTCAAAATTAAATGACTATTGCCCAGGTTTCCTTCACAAAGCCTGCCTGAGAAAACTGGAATGGCTAGCAGGTGCCATCAAGCGACAATGCCATTACAACGGTTTTCAACATCAGGACTGAAAACGCTTTTAAACGACAGAGTCTCTTTCTCCCCAGAGTCAGCACGAGGTGTATCCATGGATTGGGGGAGGATGGATGTAGTTACCTATTGCACACAAACTACAGGAATAAGCCCAACAAGGAGTCTCCCTCCCCCCAATCTTTGCCGTGTGAGACACAACGCAAGGACTCCCGGTGACACCTGTGGCTGGGCCCAGTGTCTCCAGCTCCCCCAGCAGGGTTCACACCCCTATTGCCCTGCGCTAGTGAAACCCGCCCCCGGGGCAGTGGGTCCCGGCCACGGCGCACACCTGGGCTCGCTGTCCCTGGGGCTGGATCTGCGGGCGGCTCGGGAGTCCATGAACGCAGCGGGAGGGGCGGGCTGCCCCGACTCCAGCTGTTCTCCAGGCGGGGGTGCGGCGCGGGCGGATGCAGCAGCCGTCTCATGGTGGGAGCCAGGCAGAGCAGGCGGCGGCCGCAGGTCGGGCTCTCCCCTGGGCAGGGCCGGGCCGCTGGCTCTGGAGCGGCCGCTCCCGCTCCCAGCTGCAGCAGGTCGCATCGCTGGGTCTTAAGAGGGCCCGGGTTCCGCATCGCTGCTGTCGCGGGGGAGCCCTTCCCCCGGGTAAGTCCCCCGGCTCGCCGCGTGCCCGGGGATCCCCGGCAGGGTGCACGCGCTGGTTTGCAGAAACCAGGCTCATGGCTCAACAAGGGCGCGGGGCTGGTCCAGGGGAACCCCGCTAGGGCAGGGAGCGGACACGACTGTGCCCGGCGGGTAATTGTGAAAAAGGGTAATCGCACAGGGGAGGACAGGGCGGGTTTCACTAGCCCAGTGCAATAGTTATGGGGAGCCTGCTTGATTTTAAGAATCAGAGAGGTAGCCGTGTTAGTCTGGAATAGCAGAGGTAACAAAGTCCTGTGCATCCGACGAAGTGGGTATTAGCCCACGAAAGCTTAGGCTTCAAAACTTTATAGTTAGTCTTTAAGGTGCCACAGGACTTTGTTACCTCTGCTTGATTTTAGTTCGTTGGTTGGAGTAGGGGGTTTTCGGGCTAGGGAGCTGTTTAATTCCCTCCCTCCCCCTTATCCCTTCCGCATTCCGCGTTCAGGTCTATTAAACAAAATATGGCAGAAGGGGAAGGTTCTGCTCACCCATGCAGCTGTACCTGCCTAGCTTTTATTTCTCCCTCTTACTTTACAAGTAGGAAAGGGGAGGTTTGTGTTTGACAACCGGTACTGTAGGAAAGAGAAAAGAGTCAAATAAAGCAATCTTAAATAAATCAAAGTGTACCCTAGAATCTCTATGGCTAGAAAAGCCACCCTTAAATAAGAATATGATAGGAATTTACTACCCAGTTTCTGCCCCCACTAGTAATGGTGACTGACATGCTCAGGGAAATGAAAGAGGCTATAAAAATAAAAACAATAATAATGAGGGATTTAATTATCCCCCTTACTGATTGGGTATGTCACCTCAGGACAGGATGCAGAGAGAAAATTTCTAGAGACACCATTAATGACTGCTTCTTGGAGCAGCTAGTCCTGGGAGGCACCAGGGAAGAGGCAATTCTTGATTTAATTCTAAATGGTGGATAGGTTGTGGTGGAGGAGGTCAATAATAGCAACTATAATGTAATTACATTAAACATCCCGGGGGGGGGGCGGGGTGGATAGTAAAGAAGCCAACCACCATAGCATTTAACTTCAAAAAGGGGAACTACAAAAAATAAGGAAGCTAGTTAAACAGAAATTAAAAGGAATAGTCACAAGGCTGGAATGCCTGAAAGCTGCATGGAAACTTTTTAAAAACACCATAATAGAGGCTCAAATTAAATGTATGCTCCAAATTAAAAAATAGCAAGAGGACTCCCCACAAAATGCCACCATGGCTTAACAGGGTAAAAGAGGGGTTTATCGGCAAAAAATTTGAACTGAAATCCTATTGAGGAAAATAGAAAGGTGCATAAACTCTGGAAAATTAAGTGTAGAAGTATAATTAGGCAGGCTAAAAAAGAATTTGAAGAACAGGTAGCAAAAGACAAAAACTAACAGCACAATTTTTTTTCCTAAGTACATTAGAAGCAAGAAATCTGCCGAACAATCAGTGTGGCCACTGGACAATCAAGGTGCTAAAAAGCATGCAAGACTGACCAGAAAAAGCTACTGTGGAAAAGCTAAATGAATTCTTTGAATTAGTCTTCGTTGAAGATGATGTGACCACACCTGAGCTATCTTTTTTAGGTGACACATCTGAGGATCTGTTCCCAGATTGATGCGTCGATTGTAATGATTTTTTTTTTTAAAGGTTCCAGAGGTGATCAAGGCAACTACAGACCAGTAAGCCTAACTTCAGTACAAGGTAGACTGGCTGAAACTATAGTAAAGAACAGAATTATCAGACACAGATGAACACAATATGTTGGGGGAAGCGTCAACACTGCTTTTGTAAAGGGAAATTATGCTTCACCAATCTATTAGCATTCTTTGAGGGGGACAAATAGGTGGACAAATGAGCCAGTGGATATAGCCTACCTGGACTTTCAAAAAGCCTTTGACAAAGACTCACACCAAAGACTCTTAAGCAAAGTAAGCAGTCATGGGACAAGAAGGCAGATCTTCTCATGGATCAATAACTGGTTAAAAAAACAGGAAACAAAGAGTAAGAATAAATGGTCAGTTTTTGGAGAATGGTAAATAGTGGGGTCCCCCAAGAATTTATACGGGACTGATGCAGTTAAATATTCATAAGTGATCTGGAAAAGGGTAAACATTGAGGTGGCAAAATTTGCAGATGATACAAAATTACTCAACATAGAAAAGTCCAAAGCAGATTGCGAAAAGTTACAAAGGAATCTCAAAACTGGATAACTGGGCAACAAAAGGCAGATGAAATTCAGGGTGGATAAATGCAAAACAATGCACATTGGAAAATATAATTCCACCCATAGAAACACAATTATGGGGTGTAAATTAGCTGTTACCACTCAAGAATGAGATCTTGGAGGCACTGGTGTTAGTTCTCTGTGAACATCTGCCCAGTGTTCAACCGCTGTCAAAAAAAGGTAACAATGTTGGGAACCATTAGGAAAGGGATAGAAAAATCAGACAGTAAATATCATGCCACTATATAAATGCATGGTATTCCCACACCTTGAATAGTGCATGCAGTTCTGGTCACCTCCTCTCAAAACGATAAATTAGAATTAAGGAAAAGTACTGAGAAGGGCAACAAAAAATGATTAGAAGCATGGAACAGTTTCCACATGGGGAGAGATTAAAAAGACTGGGACTGTTCAGCATGGAAAAAAAAGTGATTAAGGGGTATATGATAGAAATCTATAAAATCATGAATGGTATTGACTAGTAAGGAAGTGTTATTTACCCCTTCACATGACACAAGAACCAAGGGTCCGTCACCTGATGAAATTAATAGGCAGCAGAATTAAACCAAACAAATGGAAATGCTTCTTAACACAACACACAATCAAACTGTTGCCAAGGAATGTTGTAAAGACAAAAGCATAAGATAAATCCGTAGGTTTAAATTTAACCCAGGTTGTTTTACAGGAGACAGGCCCAAACCAAATTCATTAATCCAAAACTCCTTTGAATTTGGGGGTTCAAATACCTACATTTTGCAAAGGGGTTGTAATATTTGTAAACGGCCAAGCCAAAACCTCACATAGAAACAGCCCTGAATTGCAGGATGTATGGAATCTAGATCCAAATTTTGAAGCTTTGACTAACTCAACACCTTTTAGAATACACCTTAATATTTAAGAATAAGGAAGGATTAATAGTCATGAAAATGGAGATATTTGAGCCTTTGAAAACCTCTCTCTGCATAGCTAACCCTATACATACCAAGTTCCTTGTTATACATTCATATCAGGAGGAAGACTAGATTTGCCTTGGACTAAATGTACAAAGTACTTTTCATCTCAGGTCTGTCTTTATTTAAAATACATCACCCACAAAATTGGATGCTGGACACTGCTGAAGAATAAGTACAAATTCAGGCTAATCCACAAGGGGAGAGAATCTAAGTGAGGAAATTGTGTCCCTCTAATAGTTTAAGCACTGCTACAGTAGCAGTTCCATCCTGACATATCCCACCTGACCACTAAGAAGCAAAAGGGAACAGGTTTCAAGAGAGCCCCGTCTAGTCCTCATTGGCCCCACACATAGTAGCTGCAATAGAGGGCTTTAAGAGTAGAAGTTGTGAAATAGGGAAAAGCATAGAGAATCTCAGGGTTCCAAAAGGACTTCAAAAGATTCTCCCTGCTCCCCTTCTCCACACCCCTAAAAATAATCCAAGTGAGAATTGGAATAATCATCCTTTCATTCTTAAACTGGTATTACAAATTCAGTTCAGCAAATTTATTTCAAAGGTAATTTCTGATCTGTGAAAATGTTTCTGTATTGACTTTTTTGGGATCAGATGAATATTTCAATATATTAGGCTGTGTAGATACATGGAACTTTTCAGACCAGCCTGCAACAGTAGAGGTGATATAAATAGCCCCGTATTTATTTAAACTACACAGAAATGGTACTGGAATGCATATTTAATACGGATGGAGTTTTTGTGTTGACTCCTGGACACGTAACCAAATGTATTGGTAATAAATCAATGTTAGCTTCCCTCTGGGATATTTCTGCCTCATACATTTTTATTTAATATGCATTAGTGAACTTACCACTCTTCATCCAACAAAGAGAAAAAGCCATAAACAGTATTCAAAGCCATTAGACACACATAAGACGGGTAGCTGTGTGAATCTGGATCTGCAAAAGTGACAGTCTTGTAGCACCTTATAGACTAACAGATCTTAGCCCATGAAAGCTTATGATCCCTAAGACCCACTTTATCAGAGGAATGTTGTGGAAATCTCCACAGGCAGGTATAAATATGCAGGCAAGATTGCAATGTAAATTCAATCCAACAAAGTGGGTATTAGCCCACGAAAGTTTGTGCTTCAATATTTTTGTTATTCTTTAAGATGCCACAGGACTCTCTGTTGCTTCTGCAGATCCAGAGTAATACGGCTACCTCTCTGATTCTTCATAGAAATGAATCATAAGGAGGAATTTCTTTATCCCTTGTAAGCTGGAAACACCATGTGCAGGTGAGGCTAGATTGAAAAGGGCACTACTAATAGACACAAATTTTCAGGCCTCCGGATGATCGCACAAAGAGTGGAGGGTGAAAGCTAAATCACTTTATGGTATTTAACATTTGCATTACATTTTTGCTTAAAGATCCAGATACAGAAGAAATGCTCTGTTGTTGCTACAATAAAAAGCAAGAATAAACTATGTAACTGGAAAAGAAAACTAGTAGTTTCAGCAAAATAAAACCATTTATTGCACTCACTCATAAAAACACTTGGAAAGAAAACAGATAATCTAGCAGTCACCGTAACGTGTTGAACAAGCCCTAAAAGTTATCTGCCAAGTGAGTGGTTAGGGCCTGTGCCATACAGCCCTACCCCTGGCTACTGGGTGAAATCCTGACTTAAGTCAATAGGCGTTTTTTCAGTGATTTCAATAGGGTCAGGAGTTCACCCACTATTCCCGACAGACAACTCTCAACCTAAGGCATCTGAAAGTAATTTTTTTTCAAATAGCACTTTAGTAATATTTTTGTTATGATACTGACTGCATACACAGATAGAAGAGAACAAACAGTATCATACCTCTCCTGCCCAGGATATATATTTAATTAAACTGTTCTTTTTAATTTCACATTGAAATGGGGTAAAATTCCTGTAACTCTGGACAAAAACTTGCTCTTTTCCCAGGGACTCCAATTAGGTTTCAAAAATTAAACTATTTGGCACATGGAAATAATATGACACTTCATACTGGAAACATGTCCAACTAGGCCAAATAACAGTAATAAAATACTCTATTTCCACAGTGCCCTGAGGATCTCAAAATCTTTATTATTATATGTGAATATTGCAGAAGTGCCTAAAGGCTGTAAAACCGCTAAAACTGTATTCAAAACAAAACAAAACACAGAACTGGGTCAAAAACAGAAGTCTGATTATGATTTTGCTAATCTATATATTCTACCTTCAGTGAGTCTCAGATACAGGTCATAACATTTAGCTGATGAATGTTCAACCCTGTTCACCTAAAATCCGTGTTTAGACACCTACATTGAAAATCAGACTGCTTCTAAGCTGCTGAACACATAGAACTCCGACTGAGTTCCGCGGTGGCTGGGATTGGTTAGCACCTCAGAAAAATAGAAGTGGCCTGGACTTTGAGGTGCTGATCAATCTCAACCTGCACTGCAGCTCAATAGGAGTCGTAGCCAGCTTTGAAATGGCAGGTTGCTTCTATTTAAGTGCCTAAACATAGATTTAGGAGACTAGCTTTAGCTGCCCAAGTTTGAACCTTTGGTCAAAGTTTTCAAACTTTCCTTTCACACTATATATCTGAACAGTTTATATTCTGTTTACAAGGGATTTTACTGTTCATTGCTACCATTTTGAAGAGACGGAGACAATTTACTTATGTATTTAAACTTTATTTCTTCATAATTACAGGCTACTGTTAGAATTTTCAAACAAAAGAAGATTCTATAAATAGAGGCTAAACCCATATGGCCAAGTTTTAAAAAGCTAGTTAAACTTCATAAGTAATGCCATTTAGCTCACAGCAGTGGTTTATTGGTAATCTTCAAATAAAGGTACTGTAGTCAGAGTCAGTAACATGAAATGTAACATCAAATGACTCAAAACTTTAAATTCCACACAGGAAAGCATGAATATATATAATATATACACATAACATTGTATTGGTCCACTGAGTATACATTTTTAACAAAAGATAAGAATCTGTGTAGTCCAGTTAAGCATACAATATATGCAAGATTAGTGTACACTTATTACAAAGGTTGTATAGATAAGTTATGGATATTTAATACTTGCATGAGGTTTAAGATATATTTTTTGAGCAGGTGTTTCAAATGCTCGTTTCCCAGTGCAAAAAAAAAGTTGTCCAAGTCAAGTCACCCATTTTCCTGAAAAGAAAGAAAACTGCCATCTTCAAAAGCTCTTGCAGCAGCAACCCTAGCTAACTGGAACTCTTTAAGCAAACCCAAAGTGTAGCTAATGAGTCATCCCTTGCTTCACATAAGTTTTTTTGTTCTGAAACACTTTAATCTCAGGGAGAAATACACCACATTAAAAAGTGCAAGAAGGAAAATTTATCATATGATGCTGCTGCAGTCCAGCTGTACGTGTACAGAGTGAAAGCAGCATCATTGGGAATGACTTAAATGAATCTGACATTCTGCAGAATGGATTATAATTACACAACAGGCAATAAGTTACTTCAGTTAACATTTTATCAACCTACTTTGACTCAGTGACCATAAAGAATTATAAATCAGTTTTTTTAATAAGGTGCAACTATCAGTTGGCATTCAATAAATTACATGTATAGAAGAAGACTGTTGTGTACAGTTAAACTATGCCTTTATGCATCCTACTCTTTTCTCTATCCTACTTCAAATCCAAACTTGTCAAATTGCCAGTTTAATTGTATATTGGCTCAATTAGCAGTGGGGCTTCCATAATTTGAGACATTTTGACCAACAGTAAATTCATGTGAATTATCCATTTAGTTACTCTATGTTACAACAAAACCCCACCCAGAATATGTGATCTGTCTGCCAATCTCATGACCATGCCAGAAAGCAATTAAGGTTTCAATAAGATACACAATCTTTCCCACTTGCACGCTGATTATCATCAATTAAATTTCAAGTCCAGCAGTAGAACCTTCATTAAAAAGAAAATACATATGTATACATATAAAATAAATCACTACTGTTCCAGCATTACTAAAGTCTGCTCTGAAAAAGTACAAAAGGTTTCAAATAACTAACAACCTGGTGGGAAGGGGTCAGTGAGGCAGAGTAACTGTCATGTTCATCTTCTGCTCAATCATAGTTGCTGGCAGATTATACTTAAACCATAGTCTCTTTGTCCACATTATAAACTGATTTATTTACAGGTCGGAAATGTGCTTTACTTTCCTGAAACAGGTCTTCTGGGAGAGTATAAATAGTAAAGTGAGCGGACTATTCAAATCTAAAAATAACTAAAGATGGAATTCAGCAGAATGTCCACACACCTTTTATACAATAGTATATAGTAAAAGGCTCCAGCTTCCTTATGAGGCACCACACAATCGGTATAGAAGCTAAAACTTTTTTTGTTAACATTTCTTTTTATAAATGACTCAGCCCTGTACACAATGGGTACAAAAATGCCGCTTTCACCAAGGAACTTGACTGAGACAATATTTGCTTGTCTCTGAAGTTCAGCCTTACAGAATTACAAGCGTTCAAGTAGAGATCTTCATACATTACCAGAATGACAACCAGTTTCTTTAAGGAGATCAATTCTACCTTACCTTTCTGCATTACATAAAGACACTTTGGTGCCCTGTGTTTACAGAATAAAAATAGCACAGGCTAACAGCTCAAGCAGAATATATATAGGAGCAGCACTCTATTACTTGTCTGATAAGCTTAATGAAAAAATTTAGGAACCTTACAAATCAGAATGGGACAAAAATAGAAAAGTAAATATTCAATCACACTTACAGGACTCTAAAACCTTTCGTACTTCCCTGTTCACAGGTAGCTTCTGATTAACATTTTAAATAGGTTAAGTATTCAGGAAAAGGGACAAAACAGTTGACATAAGACACAGTTACTCTAATCTTCATGCTTCTGATATTTCAGATTTACTGAGTGCAATAGCCAGCTCCAAGTCTTCTTGCTCTTGTTGTTTTAATCTTGCAAGTCTCTCTTTTTCTTCTCTCTCACTTTCCCTCTTAGCCCATTCAATCATGTCTTCTTCAGTAGGATACTGCAATTTTAAAAAGATAAACATATCTGGACTTACTCAGAATGTAACTGCACAATTCAAGTCTCTCAGAATTTGAGGGTATTGTTCCAAAATATGATATGGCTTTATTGTAGTTTAGAATTTGCCTCTGTCTGAAAGATTGTGTTTTAAGAGTAGCCAATTTCACTTGTAGTTTAAATAAGAATTGCACTAACGCAGTCCTGAAAATTAACTGTTTGATGAAAAATACCACCTGTTCGATAACCACCCATTAACACTAGTTTAAAAGGTACTATTTGGCAATTTGCTAAACACGCTGACCTATGCAAAGTATTCAAGCATATGCTTGAACTTTAAGCACATGAGCAGCCATAGTGAACAAAACTGAATCCTAAATTTGGACAGAGTCAACAATGCTAATGCAGCAATCGGTATAAACTATTTTTAAACAATAAATTGTATATATTAATCACATGTGAACAAATTGGTAGACCCTCACGCACTGTAGGATACATCTGCTACTGTGGGACAACTCGCTTTACCCTCATTTAACAGTATGGTGCTCTTTTAAAGATATTTTTCTCAGTGGCAGTGACTGCAGAATAAACTGTGCAGATAGTGTAATCAAAAAATGCTTCTGCAGAGGAGTAGAGTACTAGCCAAATGCCTCGCAGCTGCTGAGCCTTAAATGAAAAAAGAGGAACAGAGTACAAGATAAAGGTGTATGCACATGTATGTATGCAAACAGAACATGAAGTGAGGTGCTCTAATATTACAGTAGTGTGATGTCATGATCCCAAATAGGAACAGGAAGTACAGGGATTATCTTAAATACAGTATATTAACTGTATTTAGATGCAGAGAATGCAATATGATTTACATAAAGCCATACATATTTTTGCATGTGTGTAATGGATATTTTAACAAAATCAAGCTAATTTCTGGTATTAGCTGCTGCTTCCAAATTTAAGATTTTTGTGAACACAATTTGAGAAATGTCTTGATTCTTTTCTGACCCCAGAAATTAAAGGAAACCATTCCTCACTCTCTTTTCCCCTTCCCCTCTTCCAAAGATTGCATCCTAGCCCTTCTAGGAAATAATTGGAGCAAGACAATTTTAGGAATTGCCATGACATGAACAGAGTACACCAAGAAGCCAGGGTGGATTTGATTTAAATCACTAGTCAGGAAGACTCTATTTAATCATGGATTTCTACATAAAAGTGCATTCTTGTTGGTTGTTATAACCTTAATACATATTCTTCACAACTCAGAGATAGATGTAGGTTTCATTTTTAGAAGGTACACACTATACATTTTTGAAGTGATTTGTTTTGAAAACTTTTCAGATTACCATTTACCAAAGGTAACTGAAGCAGATATTTATGAAGTCATTGAGAAGTGAACTATTTCCAATTCAACAAGTTAATCATTAATATTTGGAGGATTTCTTGCCGGCTGTATTAGGAGAACATCACCAGACAGACATTTAAGTTGTTTTTTAACTAAAACAAGAACATTATGTATTCTGGGTTTGTTTTTTTTTATTAAACAGCAAACATATAATATTTTAACAAAACAAGCATATGAATTTTTGAATTTAAACATTCAAGTTTTTTAAAGATCACGTTTGTTTTTGTTAAAATTGTTTTTAACTAACATTGTTAATGAAATATTTAAAAATCAAAAATTAAATAGACTATCAGCCAGGTCAACATGAAAAACTTAAAATATTGGCTTCTGCAGCTAACTCAGTCGTCTTCACCTTCATTTTTCTGTTTGTTCATAATCTGGAAAAGAAAAACAAGCTTTCCTGCTTTTTCAGGTCCCAAATCATTTCTCAATGTGGAATGAATTAGTTCAAAGGAAGAAAAATATTCTTTTTAATACGGCAGAAGAAGCTACTGCCATTAAAAGTGAGATCAGCACTTCAACAATCTCTGAATCCAAGTGCTTAAGTGACTTCCACTGGTTCACTGGTGTGACTCTTTAAAATATCAAACACATTTCTTAAATGGTTCTTATTCCAAAACTGGGTCTCTTTTACAGCCTGCTGCCATTATAGGTTTTCCATTCTAGTGAGAGAATGGTATGGTAAAACTCAAATCAAAGAAGGCTACATTCAGAAAGACCTCAAGACTTCTGGAATATGCTGCTCAAACAGTTTAACTTCTGTTTCTACTGCCTGTCCCTCTATTCTCACATTTGTCTCCAAACTTCTTCTCCTTGTCCAGATCTATTCCGCCCCCAACAATCTTCTACTCATTGAAATTTTTGAAACTTTGCATTTTTAGAGAGAGGTAAGAGATAAACTCTGGGTATACAAATTTGCAAAGGGACACTAGGGCTAAGGGCTGTTATTTCTCACCTTTCTATAATTTATTTATTTAAAACATTTTTGCTATTAGCAAGCTTGTCATCTCTGGAGACACAAACCCACAGTTTGAGAACTCCAAAATTAAACATCTCCGATGGTATCTTCTAGACTGAGCACTGAGTCCCACTGGGTAGAAAGAAAGATTAACCTAAATAATCTATACAGAAGCCCCTGGAAACCTATAAGATTGGGTCCCTTATCCATGAATTTCTGAAACTCATTTATAAAACTTTTCTTAAACATTACATGAATACATTGTCTCATACTATAGAATTAGAATTTATAATCCCTATTCCATAATGAGATATCTTTGAGCTATAGTGTATCTTTTTAAAAACTGTCTTTAGATAGGTTTTCCCCCTCAAAAATCCAATTATAAAAAAAAAAATCAGATATAAATAAAAATCTGGCTTTTTTTGATTTTTTTTTAAAATGATTGATTTTTATCCACCCTGCAAGCAGAACAACCCAAATGAACATCACCAGAATCTGTCAATTTAAAAACTGGAGCAGTGTTTACTCAAGTCAGGCATACAATTTACTAGGACTAACTAAAGACAGCAAAAGTAACCTGACTAGGTTACTATAAGTACAGTTTGCTATCAGTATATATAAATCCACTCTAAAAAGGTATGAAGGCTAGAAAAGAAGGAAAGTCTTCCACAATTCTTATTTGCAAAGCACAAAGAAAATAACTTCATATACATAGAAGCATGCTCAACCCTTTAGGTTTGCTCTTAATGCTTGAGATTTATATGAAATGGATTCTTGGCTATAAGAAATACTTGTGACTTTTTAAATTGTATTGTATTTGTGCCCTGAATTTACTAACCATTCAAAACTCACTCAAATAAAATTTATATTTTTATAAACACCAATCTTGTATATTTATCTCTTGTGAAATATTGAGATTGTGATCAAGTATTTTAGTGATAGCCAAGAGAAAATGTTAACAGAAACTCTATGCAATTTAAAAATGATAGCATTATGCCATATGATTCAAACTTGTGAATATTTAAACAGATATCAACCAGAACACCTAGGCAATATACATAAATTACCTAATGACTGCTTTGTAAAAGCCAGGAAACCTTCAGGGAAAACCTTCACACAGTTATGCAATCAATGTGACCTGAACAATAGTCTGCATTGTTTCATTTTTATCTTAATGAATGGATTACACCAGCCTTAATTACAAGCTTCATGTATTAAGATATCTTATATAGGTAACAGCTCTAAAAATATTTTTTTCAAAGTTAATTATAGCCTTAAAGACAGGGGAGGGCAAACGTTTTGGCCTGAGGGCCACATCGGGGTTGCAAAACTGTATGGAGGGCTGGGGTAGGGAAGGCTGTGCCTCCCCAAACAGCTTGACCCCTGCCCCCAATCTGCCCCCTCCCACTTTGCACCTCCTGACTGCCCCCATCAGAATCCCCACCCCATCCAATCCCACCCCCGCTCCTTGCCTCCCTGACCACCCCCGCCCAAGAACCCAATGACCCTGACCGCCCCTCACTGACCGCCCCCCCTGCCCTCCATGACGTCTATCCACACCCCTGCCCCAACAGGAGGGGTGTTGGCATGGCTGTCGGGGAGGTGGGACAGCAGGCGAAGGGCCTGGGGTAGCCTCTCTGGCTGGAGCTCAGGGGAGTCCCACGGGCCATAGTTTTCCCACCTCTGCCTTAAGAAAAGGGATTACACAGTTCTGAGGACAAATTTTAGTAATTTTAAAATAAATCTGAAGATTTTACTATGATTGAATCATTCCAGTAAGTTTTATTAAATGCCTCCTCACCTAAAGAAACAAAAAAATATAAAAACCTACTTACAGCACTGAAGTTTGCAAAATTGCTGGTGTCTGTCTCTTTACCAATATCGCTAGGAGCAAATGGGTCACAAAATAGATCATCATCTTGTTCTTTGGGAATGTCACAGCCTGGGAAAGGCTGAAATGGATCATTCAGTTTAAAGGAATCTGAAGAATCCAATTTGTTGATAGGTCTTTTCCCTGGATCAAAGATAATCTAAATCAACTCAAGTGACCACAACAGATGGCAGAAAGCCTATACTAAGCATAAAGAAACAAAACAAGAACTACTTGGATCATATCCTATACCACCACCCTGGGAAAGAACCTCTAAAAAGGGTTAAAACAATTTCCCACTGTCTTATAGCCAGCATAGTTTTCGTGTTCACACCCCCACCCCCCCCCCCCACTCTCTAAGGAACGCTAGTGAGATTCCTTTTATTATTTTATGGATAAAATTAGCTAGTTGTACATCAAGGCAAAAGACATAGAACTCTGCAGAGCACAGTAAAGACATTCTTTTGACTTCGCTGACATCTGCAACTTCTCAGATTTTTCCACAAACAATATGAAGGAGGGTAACAAGCATTCAGATGCTAAGGTGTTAACCCTGTCTTCTTGATTCTTGTCTAAATGGCAGCAAACATATCAGAATCAGATCTGAGTCTCACCTATCTTGTTCTTTTCTCATCTTACTCAGTCAGCTTTCAATACTTCTGAAGACACTGACGCAGCTCTTCCAAGAAAATCCATCCCATCTTTAATTTCCTTTTCTGTATATGTAATCAGTTAATAGTGGTAGCAATGTGATTCTAACACCTTTAATCTTTCGGTTGCGATGCATTTTAGTTGGGGAGTCCTTCTGTCCTGCAGCTGACTTTTCACATAGGCAATGACCAACTTAGTTATTCCATTTAGAATTTACTATTGACTTATTAGTACCATTTTAGATTGGTTTAAATCTGTTTTTGCTCATATTCAATTTATTGGGAATCATTGCTGCAAGTCAGTCTCACATACTATAATGGAATCCCCTAAGGATTATGGAAGTAACTATTTGACTTGTTTTATATAAATTCGTTAGGGAAATATGTAATGGTTTACATTGTCTTACGTTATGTACTTAGGCTACTTCCCAAAGAATATTTTGGTGCCCACATCACTATCTAAAAATGCAAATTCCTTGAGTTGAGGAAACACAGCTGCAAATGCCATCGATGTCAATTTATTTGTGCCAGAGAGAAATAAATACTTGCAAGAACTTGGGAGTATACAACAGTCTCATTTCAAAGGCAAAAAAATTCCTTTTCTAAAGTATCATGAGTCTCAGTAGCTCTTTGATAGGTATGATTGATATGTATCCAGAGAAGTGAATTTCATTAGATGCAAGGAAATTACCCCTGCACTCCCTCCACAGTTCAGTAGAGAATTTTAACAATGATGTACCGAAAGCCTTCTTTAAGCACTTGCTTTTGAGCCAACCCCAAATATTGTTGCTCCTTTTTATTAATTTTTTGTAATTAAAGTAGAAAGAAGAAAAAAAAAAGATGCTAAAAAGGCATGTGCTAAGGCAAGAATGCAGGCTGAAAAGGAATTATACATAAAACTGAAGGAAGGTGGCAGGAAATTGATTTTTGTGGTGGCAAAAACGAGGAACAAGAAAACACAAGATATGAAGAAATCTTTGTATGTGAAGAATGGAAACTGTGTGATGACTAACTCTAATGAGGTGGTAGAGATATAGAAAAAATATTTCCAAAGGCTGTTATATGAGAAGAGAGAGTGTTGCAAATGCAAGCACTGCTGACAATTATGGGGAAGCCTCAAAAGATATTGATCGCTACAGAAGAGGCAGAAGGAGGACTGAATTAGACAATAATAAAGCACCTGATGAAGACAAGGTAACTGTTGACATAATCAAAGCAGATGGAAATACTGGAGTACTGTTGCTTCATAGACTCAGACCTTGTCTACACTGGGGGGGGGGGGGGGTTTCAATCTAAGTTACGCAACTTTAGTACGTGAATAACGTAGCTGAAGTTGACATACTTAGATCTACTTACTGTGAGGTCCACACTATGCTATGTTGACCGGAGATGCTCTCCCATTGACACCCCTTGCGCTTCTCGTTCAGGTGGAGTACAGGAGTAGATAGGTGAGCAATAGATGGCAGTGAAGAAGGTGGCAGGAGAACTGTGGGACCAGCAATTAAGTAACAAATTGAAAGGAAATGTGTATGCCCTGTTTGTATTTGTCCCTGACTGCTCTACAGTTTGGAAACAGTGGGTCTCCAAGAAAGGAAAAGAAAAGGAAAAGAAAAGGAAAAGAAAAGAAAAGGAAAGTAGTAGGAAATAATATACTGAGGAGAATGGTAGGCATGTGGAGGGTAAACAGAGCGTGCACAGAAGAATGTAGGGGGAAGGAGAAATTGGAACTCTCAGTGATAGCCTAGAGAGCACAAGTTTGAGGTGGGCTGGACATGTTATAGATAGGGGGGAGAACAAATAGGAAGTAAACTTGAGATGAAGAGGATAGCAAGTAAGGACATGGAAGACTAAGGATACGATGGAAAGGCTGTCGAGAAGTCTGAAGAGAAAAACCCGTGCCATGGATTGGAAGAGGTGGTGAAGAATCCTAGGCACCTCTGACCCCACGTAAATTGGACAAAGAGCCAAGAAGTGAACTGACATGTACAGCAGACACAGATACACAGAAAAATAGTAAAATATTTTAAGTTGTCAAACAACTACATACAACATGCATATTAAAAATAAAACTAATATCAAATAAAGCAAAAAACAGCTTTTAACACTGAGCCAGTGAAAAAATTATTTAACTATTTATATAAATTGTGTGCTTTCCCTGCATAGTTATCCAGATATTTTGCTATAGGTATAATTTTTAATACTGATAAGTTTATCCATCACCAGGAGATTCCATTATTTATTAAACCATTTATTAGTAAGAAGTGTTGCTGTTAGATAAACTACCTTGGGAACTATAAGTCTGTGTTGAAAAATAAAGTATTAAGGCCATCTTCATAGCCCAAAAGTGATACTTTTCAAACAATCCTTTTGATCCAGAAGATCTCAAACTGCTTTACAGGCTATAAAGGGATCATTTCAGCCATGGAAATATTGTCACTTCTACTGTCACTGAGACAACTGAGAAAAAACTTATGCTTCAAAACTTTATAGTTAGTCTTTAAGGTGCCACAGGACTTTGTTACCTCTGCTATTCCAGACTAACACGGCTACCTCTCTGATTCTGAGACAATTTAGTGTTTCTAGGAGAGGAAGTGAGGGTTTTAACTAATTGCTTACAAGGCAGGGAGAGAGCAGGGTTGAATTTCACCAAAATGATGTTGCGAATTAGAGCTCAAAGTTTTAATTATTATAAACAGGCCAGATTTAGCTTGTTCCTCCCTTTCCAAAAGCAGCAGCAGACCAACTGTTTCATTTTTTTTTTAATATTATTATTATCTATATCAGGGGTTGGCAACCTTTCAGAAGTGGTGTGCAAGTCTTCATTTATTCACTCTAATTCAGCAGTTCTCAAACTTCTTTGTTCAGCGACCCCTTTTTGGTTTGCCGCATCCTGTCGCAGCCCCGGCATATGTCCACTAAAATGCTGCCGAATTGAACACCACTTCTGCTTTCAGTGGCATTTTGGTGGGAGTATGTCTGCGAAATGCCACAGGAAGCGGAAGTTTTCATTTTGGCAGCATGTCGGTGGACACATTCCCATGTTTGGAGCTGCCGCTGAAATGTGGCTGATGGCATTGGTAGCTCGCAAGCCCCCTGGAATCGCCCCATGACCCCCAGGGGGGTCATGACCTCCAGTTTCAGAGCCACTGCTCTAATTTAGGGTTTCACGTGCCAGTAATACATTTTAACATTTTTAGAAAGTCTCTTTCTGGAAGTCTATAATATAACTAAACTATTGTTATATGTAACAGTTTAGTCTTTAAGGTCTTTAAAATGTTTAAGAAGCTTCATTTAAAATTAAATTAAAATGCGGAGCTTCCTGGACTGGTGGCCAGGACCCAGGCAGTGTGAGTGCCACTGAAAATCAGCTCGCAGGCCGCTTTTGGCACACATGCCATAGGTTGCCTATCCCTGGTCTATATTATGTTCTGGCAGCCTAACTTCTATTAAATAGTTCTCATGAACACCTTAAAACTCTTATAATACTGTATTCCATAAGAACGCAGTAGTGTTTATATAAGAGTAAATGCAAGCGGAATATAGACTGGAGCTTGAAAAGGCACACACGCTACTTCTGCACTTAATCCTATGAGTATCTTTTCAAAATTTTATCATCAAGATAAAAAAAGTATTTTTGAAGTTTAATTAAAGAAGCTACAACCACTGTAACATGGTATTAACTATGCTCCTTCGGAGGAGGAGAGGGCAGAAGCATGGTCCAGTATTTAGGGCATAGAACTAGGAGTCAGGAGTCTTGGGTTGTATTATTAACTCTCCCATTGAGCATGCTACATGACATTAGAAAAAGTCACTTGGATGGAAAGAGGTGACGTTTCTCCAATGGTGAAATAGGGATAGTGACAAATACTTTTAAAATTTCTTCAAAAGAGCAGACGTTTTGAAAACTAGGCACTTTCAACATTACTTGTACAAAAGTTGGTAATTTACTTTCAATACAGAACTTCATAAGATTTGTGATACATCAACACTCTTCAAGCTCTCTGTAGCCACACTATTTCCTTGTACAAATCTGAAGTTACATTTTCCTCCTTCTTCCACTTCCTTTCTCTCTCAAAACAAACTGTTGACCTAAAACCAATGGGGAATTTAACATCAGGAGGTACAGGGGCAGGGTTCTTTCACATTTTGCCAGTTCCCAAGTACTTTTATTCTAGTTCAGTAGAAAATTCAAACCATGTTTTCTTACAACCCTCATACCATTACACAACTAGCAATATAGAAGCAGATGAACCAAACCTTACTGGAACCTCAAGTATTAGCTTTTACCAGGTGGTGGAGGGCAGGGTCTTGTAGGAGTTCCAGTCTTGGGGGGCAAAGCAGGAGGAATATCCTCATTTTTAGCTGGTGGTTCCTCAAATACATTTTTAGTTATAACCACATTGTTTACAGAGCCAGATGTGGAGGAAATAAAGGGATCTTCATTGTTGGCCTATTTAAAAGAAATGGGGGAAAATGCTATATTACAACTTCCTTCAGCATAGTGAAATTCTACTTCCCCCTCCTTTCTTCCATAAAGCAATACTTACCACAATTAGAGAAAACAGTTAAGATGCAAGCAAATCAGGGAATGTGGAGATAATTTCTCTGTGGTGCACAATACTAGATTAGTATTATTAACTACTTATGGTAACACTCGAAAGGCCAAATCAGGCCTCATTTCACTGAGTACAAACATAGAAGAGAGACTCCCTGCTCTGAAGAGTTTAGCAGATGAAGAAAAGTACAGCATGCTCCATATAAAAATGACTTTCAATCATTTGGTACAAGGAGAGGGAAGACAACTAGCCCAGAAAACAGTGTAAGATGCCTACAACATAAATATACTTCCCCACAGTTACCACAGCAGTCCACAATATAAGGAAGATTAAGAGTTAGTGAGACAAGTGGTAGCTCAAAATGAAATTACCAGAGAACCTTAACATTCCACTAAAACCAGCAGTGTCTTCAGGTTATTAGCTGAAGAAATAACCTCAATATACAGCACTAGTGAAGATACCTTGTTAATACTAAAAGTCTGCTGTAAGATAAGAGACCAATGTTTTGTGCATGGGAATAAAACAGAACTCATGACTCTGGACTACAAAAAGCTACAAAGGTAGCCCTGTCACCAGCTTCTCTGTCTAATCAACTACTCCCCTGCTCATGTGCCACTAACACATTGTTAGAACTCATACATAGCATATTATGAAGGGAGATGATCTCATAGATTCCACTTTCTGATCAGGATACAGGGTTTTTTTGCATTGTGATTAACGAATATGAGTAGGCAATTAGTCGATTCCTTCTCAGACCCAGAGGGAGGACTAAGGCCATGCCTACACTAGGACAAGGTGCGTTTTTAAAAACAGAATCTCTAACACGTTTTTAAATCCTTGGATGAGACCCTGGCTTAACTGAGATCAATGGCAAAACTTGCACTGATTTCAGTGGGCCAGTATTTCATCCTTCATGTAGACTGGGCAAACAAGTAATATATATTAAAGCTACAGCTTGCTTGGTCTACACATTAGGATTTTGAAATGTTAGCAATTTTATTTTAATGTTCACTGCTTCCCCCCACCCCGCTTCCTCTTATGTAGACAAGCCCAAAATGTATGTCTGTATGAGAACCAATTAAAAAAAATCAATGTGATTGGTATCAATGTGACAGCAGCAAACAACTGAGACAGCAACACAACCAAACAAGCTGAAGGTAACTAGCCTGTGAACTAATGGAGAGATATGGTAAAAAAGCTTTCTAACATGGAAAATAATAATTTACTTTTAAAGTTGTAACAATCTGAACTGCTACAATAAAATGTTTACAACAGCATTTATCACAGGAGTATTGCAGGGCACATTTACTGTTAGAACCCCTTTCAGAAAATCAACTTGTGTCAATTTTTATTGGAGAGTAAAGACAGCATACCAGTTGAACAGTTCTGTAACTAGAACACTACATCTTCGTGTTTCAGTTACTGCAGCATTTTATGCCTTTTCCACATACGTTAATCATTTCAGATTACCTTTGACAGTGTGCTAAAGTCAGCAAAACTGCTTCCAAATGACTCGTTTCCAAATAGAGAGGAAAAGGGATCTGTAGCTAAAATAAGCAAAGAGAACAAACAGAACAGTATAGAAAAATCAAATGTTACATTGTGTTTCAATGAGAAAAACATGAAAGCCATGTACCATGGTTAGTCCAAACTGTATTTCCCAAATTGTACAATCATGTAAAAAGCTACATAAAAATAAATTTAATAATATTTCTGTAACTATTTCAAATAAAATCTTTTTAAAAGGTGAATGTTTTTATTGCTAGAGTTGTTTCAGTAGAAACATTTTTTCTTTCATAAAAATAGCAAATGCTATTTACCAGTATGGAATAAATACTCATTCCTCTGAACAGTTTTTTCAGGAAATAGCACTGCGATACTCCAGTTTTCTATGCAAAGAAAGCAGAATCCAAGTCTATCAATGGAAATACTCAAAACTATAGCATCAGTAACATAAGCTCTGTACATTTTGCAGCAAAATATTTTAACACAGAAAATATAGTAATTATATTTATATATTATAGGGATAGTAAGTTTAGAATTTTTTTTAAAAAAGCAGGCTTCCAGTGACTTTTCTGTGTGAAGTAAAATGCAACACGCTCACTATTATTCACTTTGAATCTCCCTATCCCTTTGGATTCTCTAATTCAACAGTCTCCTTTTCACAAGTAGGTGCTTTGAATAGCCTGAACAAAATATAGCTGTTCGAAAGCTGCATAAGATTTAACATTTGCTTTTAATACCCTCCCTTATGTGCTTCCCAGAAAAGTGCACTTGGCTGAAGTTAAATTGGCCAGACCAGTGATGTAAAATCATTCCTTTGTGTATATTTCATTTATTTTTATGTATATCATTTTAATAATCCTCCTCCTCCCATACTGTACTTGTGCTTATCCCCACACTTGTAGCATACAATATTTTATATTCCTCTATAAGAACCCCAGAAGGGAGAGAGTTACAGACAGGCAAAGCAGCATCAGAATTCACCAATATTTAAACCTAGCAAAAATACCCGGTGCTGCTCGGGTCCGTTGGAGGGGCGGAGGGGGGAGAGAGCTGAGCAAGTGCGGGGTCCGTTGGAGGGGGGGAGGGGGCAGAGAGCTGAGCGAGTGCAGGGGCCGTTGGAGGGGGGGAGGGAGGCAGAGAGCTGAGCGAGTGCAGGGGCCGTTGGAGGGGGGGTATTATTACATCATAACTATGTCACAGAGAACACAGAGAACCTGCTGCCCAGCTGATGTGAATGGGCTTTAAAGAATTTCACCCCTGGGGGGCATCAGAGGTGAGATTTGAAAAATTTTCGACTCTTACCCTGATTAGGACCCTAAAGCTTATAACTGTACCAAATTTCAAGTCTCTAGCTCAAATGGTGTGGAAGGAGTAAGGCAGCATACATACACGCACGCACGCATACACACACACACACACACACGCATACACCATTTGACTTTTATATATATAGATTATCTGATTAAGCAAAACTATTTTATTCAAGTCTCTCATATTCTAATAAAGAGTTATCTCCTCACATTGTTTTAAAAAAAATAGACCATGCATCAAAAGATGTGTTCTGCTTGGCAAATGTATTGCTCCAAGTACCAAAACTCTTCAACTGAGATATTTGAGCTGTTAACGTCCTAGGACTGAGTCAAGTCTTCACAAAGCCCATCTGCATTTACATTCAGCTGACAACACTGTTTAAGGGAAGTTCACACATTTATACCTCTTCTAGCACTCTTGAACAAGGAATGGTTGTTAACTTTTTACTGTAACTGTTGTTCTCAGAGATGTGTTGCACGTCCAATCCACTGTAGGTATGTGTGCGCCCTGTGCACAACTTATGGAGATCTTTCCATTTGAATCCCCTCTGCTGCCTTTCTCCACTGTGCACAGGAGTAGCGGGCAGAGCTGCCCCCAACCCTCCTCAGTTCCTTCCAACTGAATAGACTCTGATAGAGAGGGGAAGGAGTACTGGAATGGACATGTGCAACACATCTCGAAGAGAAACAGTTCCTGAAAAAGATTTGTAACCATTTCTTCTTCGCATGATTGCACATGTTCCTTCCACTATAAGTGACTCAGAAAGCAGTTCAAATTGGAGATGGACTCAAACAACTTGAACAGGAATTGCAGGACAACCCTTCCAAATCTGGCACTATCTCTGGATGGATGAGAGATGGCATAGTGAGAGGGAAAAGTATGGACTGATGACCATTTTGCCACCTTACAAATGTCTGAGATGGTCATATGAGCCTGAAATGTGTCACGAAACCCAGGCTGTGGCGCACTTCAGAAAAACAAAAATATGATTTTTTGTTTGCTTTTGCTGCAAATAGGTCCATTTGGGTAATCTACCACATCTGGAAAATGGACCTGGTTACCTCTGGATGAAGAGACCACTTGTGGTGACTTGTAAATGACCAGCTTAAGTGATCTACCAGACCATTTTGAACCCCTAGAAGGTAAGCCGTTTTCAGGTTGATGGAACTGACAATGCAGAAATTCTAAAGCAGAATCGCCTCTTGGCATAATTTCATCAACCTGTCCCCCACTTGTTTGTTTCTATAGAAAATGGCTGCTGTGTTGTCTGTGAGCACCGATCTTGGAAAAGCATAACATCCAAATGGATGACCTGAAGCTGCCTGACACCTAGATCTTTAGATCTTGCACAGACTAAAGACCTTGTGTCTATAAAGGGAGTATGTGAGCTCTCCAATCTAGAGCCTAACACATCTGCGACTAGAGTGTCTCTTGCAGAGAAACAGTAGGGACATTCAAGGTTCTGTCCACCAGTCCAAGGAGGACAAGACCTGAGTAGACACTTGAATCACAGTCTTCATATGAGCACAGGACAGTAAACACACTAAGGTGAGCAACCCTGTATCTGAGAAGTGCAGCCTGGCATGCTGCACACAAGTGCATACTGCTGTGTACTCTTGAAACCTGAGGCAGTTTTGTACTCTAGTGACAGGATGTCTTTTTGCATCTAGAGCAAAAACACACATTGTTTGGAATTTCAACCTCAGCCGGAAATCTTTGGCCTTTGTAGAATTCAGGGCAGCCCCATTAAAATCTTATATTCTGAACAGGAAATAGGGTAGATTTCACCGTATTGATCAAAGGTCACAGTGCGTCAAAGGTGGACTGTACAGTGGCCACATTGAACAGTATCTGAGACCTGGAGTAACCTAAATGCAAAAAACAGGTGCTATTTACACTAAAGATGGTAGGACTAGCAAATGTAAAGATAGCAGCTCCAACAACAGTCATAGGCAGTAGGAAGGAACAGAATCGTTGGGGGTGGCTCCATCCTTTATATTTGGGCACAGTGGTGCAAGGCATCACAAGGCACTTGTGTTGCCCTGAGGCATACTAGCGAGGGCAAAAACCCCTGATAACAGTGCAGGAGGGATGCACACACCTACAGTAGAATGGACCTATGTAATTACTCGAAGAAGCAGCTTTAGATGCAATGTAGCTAGGAATAATCTATAATTTAATGTTGCTATAAATTCATAATCAAGTAAGTGTTAAAGCCTAGAAAACTAAAAGAATAAAATGGATTACAAATTAAAATGAAGGATGTATATAATCTCACTCCTTTACCTAGATCATTTGGTACAGGAATAGCTGTTCCTCCAGGAGCAAAAGGATCATTGTTCTTCAGTGTTTCTGTCTAAAAATGAGAAAATTCCTTTGAGGAAGACTTGCTTTCTGCAGCGTGAAAAATAATCCCAACATTCCCCTATCCCATCTCTAGCAAAAAATGGAGCTTCACCTCAAGACAAAATATCATGTTTGGTTGATGGATGCTATCACTGTCAATTTTTATTTTGCAAGATGAAATGTTAACATTCATATAGCACCTTTATGTAGATAGCATAAATGGCTAAGCATCACAACATTGTAGCAGTAAAATATGTATATATGTTCTTCATTTTACAGATGAATGAACACAGGCAAAAGGTTAAATGACAAAGATCATACAGCAAGTTGGTGCCAAAAAAAAGGAATAGAATCTAGATCTCCTGATTAATGCTTCCTCAAGAAAAGAACTCAGGAGTCTGACTTCCAATCCTCAACTCTAGCCACTAGACCATGTTGTTTGTAAAACCCTGATTTATGACTTTAGTGGTCAGGAAGCAGAAACTTAAAATCTTGTTATGTCATGTTTTTAAATAACTGAAAAAGTTTTGGTTCTATGAGGCACCTGTAACTCCATAGGAGGCACTACATTCCCATAAAAATTTAGGAGAGCTCCTGCTGCCTGTACATCACAGGAATGGAGTTATGGACCATGCAATGCCAAGGACACAAGTGACCTTTAATTAAACTAGCAGTTTCAAGTAACTGAAATTTCACAATAGAGGTGTTCCAGGATTTTTAGCGAAGTTTGTTTAATTTTTTGGGGGTGTTTTCCAAAAAATGTACAACTAAGGAATGAAATCTTAATATTTTACATGCTTCTCTCAATACCCACTATTTTCTAGTAGAAATTTGATTAGGAATAGCATTTAGCAGAGGGCTGTATGGGCAGAGTTTAAAAAACAAACACTAAATTATTTTTCAGTGGAAATTAATACTTACCAGCAAAATATTGATGCACTACCCAAAATACCCAATACCTCATGTGTTTGAGCATATCCAAATATACAATATCATCTCATTCTGAACAAACTATTAGTACACCTCTCCTTTCCTTCCATCAAACTTACTGTGGGATTATTGCTGTTGCCTGTTGTGCTAAAAGGGTCAGTGTCTGCAGTCACAAAAGGATCAGTGGAGGATTGTTTGAAAAAAGAGTCAGCTGCAAAAGGATCTGAATCTTTGAATGGATCACCACCAAAGGGATCTGAAGGAAAAAAATACAATGGACCTGTTTAAAAAACATTTATTGTAAATATTTCCTGCTAGTTCTTTTTAGATTGATGTCTTAAAACAAATGTAATTTTGTACACCTTCCTTCATATTACAGCAGAGCTCTAGTTAAGGCTGGTCATCACTTTCTGATTAAAGGCAGAGCCTTCTAAGTACTCTAAAATCCACAGGCTTACTGAGATTGTCTTGAAACTTGCTGTACCTCATAAGGCTGTGTGCTAGTGTTAATGGCCCACATTTGGGGACCATTCAGCCAGGGATTTGGTAAAGACTATCAAACTGCATCACACTCTAACTGCCTCACCACTGAGTATCTAACTGCTTCACACTCTTTAATGTACGTATCCTCCAAAAACTCTGAGGTAGGGCAGTACTATTATTCCCTTTTTACAGATGGGGAAATGGAGGCAGAGAGAGCCAGAGGGAAATAACTGGGCTGGGTACACAGGTTGCCAAGAATTATTATTTTTTTTAAACTAAGGGAATTCAAGGTTGCCCAGTTGTGCCTTGTGCCCTTCCAGAATGTAGAGAGTGGTTAATTTAAGTATCTGTAAAACAGGAAATAAAAAGTTAAGGTAACAGAACCAGGCAAATCAGTGAATTCTGCACTCTGAGTCAAGGAATAAAATGGGGCTCAACTGGGGATGCCTTTCCCCAAAGTACTCTCTAGACCCTGAACTCTGAAGCAGCATTCCCCTCACGACCCCATACACACTATGGGGAAACATGGACCCAGGTGGTGCCTTTCCCATCCCTCCCCTACCATATGGTCTGGAAAAATTGCAGGGAAAAACCACAGCTGGTAAGTCCAGCTGGTAAGAGCAGCTGCAGAGGCAGCCAAAGCAGGGACCTTTGGACATTCAGAAAACTTGCTACAGTTTTTACTGGACTTTCTTTGTCATGTGCTGTTTGTTCCAACCCTCTGCCCCTCCGATTCACTCCATACCTGCTCCTCTTATCCTCTTCTCCCCTACCCTCCTCAGTTCCCTTCAGTGTCCTTCCTCCCTACACTTTTCTTTCCATTTAGCTGATCCCTTCTTACTTACACCCACTTGAAAACATTAAATGATGACACTAACATGACACTTGCTGCCATCATCTTGGTCACTCTGTGTTTCACCCCGATCCCCCATCACCTCTCTGTCTTGTCTATTTACATCGTATGCTCTTTAGGGCAGGCACTGTCTGCTCTGGTGTGTTTGTGCAGTGCCAAGCATAATGGGGCCCGATTCTTGGTTGGCCCTTAGCCACTACCATCATAAACATGATTAATAACAAATTAAACAAATTTAAAAAACTTGGAAAACCAGAAATTACAAGTACATGCAAATTTAACTCAACCCTCTGAGCAATGCCACAACACGCCAATACCACACATGCTAACAATTTACCCTTACAGATGCTACAATATATGTTGCTGAAAACTTCACAGAGTGGCAGAAAATGAAGGGTAATGCTTTCCAGAATAAGGACTCTGTGTAAACGTTCAGTTGGATAAGTGACTGTGGGCAGCTCATTCTAATAGCCTGCACTGCTTTATTGAACTTACCATTTGTCAACATTAGAAAAGTTACATTAAGAGATAGCATTGTTGGGACATTTCAAGTTGAACAATTGCTCCAATTTCCTTTGATTCTGCACTCCATAACAACTTCCTCTAAAAATCTTACCTGCTAATGAGAATCTTTATATTCTTGACTGTAATTATTCAAAATTCCAGCATGTAAAAGCAAACCTAGCGTTTTCTCTCTTCCTCTCTTAATGGGAAAGTAGTTTGATGTGCTAACTCTTGGAAGACACTCATTTGGACAGGCAATTCTTACCAAAAAACTGAGAACTAGAATCACACTATTCCAGTTCATCAGCGTTTGGGTAGGATCATTCACATGCAGAAAGGTACTTTAAAGACTCTATAAGTTCAAACAAATGCATTATCCAGTCTACTGTACTGAAAAAGTATCTCATAAAATTATATAAAAATGGTGACATTTAAAAATTCAGAACTTATGTTTCTCATCATCATGGTCAAACTGACTATGTTTTCCACCTCTGCTAAAAATATTGTTTTTATTATCTAGAGAGTTTAGTCCACTTACAGAGAATACAGTAGACTCCCAATTATCTGGGCTCGGGTTAACCGGGACATCTAAAACAAGGTTCATCAGGAAGCCTCAAAGCGGCGGCGGGCTGAGCGCTCAACCTGCTGCTGCTTTGGGGTTTCCTCCGCTGGCCCCTTGCCAGCGGGGGTCTCAGCCCACAGCCAGCCTGGGTGTAGGAAACCCCAGCTGGCAGGAGTCTGGGGGGAAACCCCAAAGCAGCAGCAGGCTAAGTGCTCAGCCCGCCGCCGCTTTGGGCTCTCCCCCCAGGCTCCTGCCGCCTGCCTCAGGTCAGACTGGGGCAGGCAGCAGGACCCCGGCTGGCAAGGGGCCAGCAGGGGAAACCCCAAAGTGGCAGTTGGCTGAGCGCTCAGCCTGCCGCTGCTTTGGGGTTTCCCCCGCTGACCCTTTACGAACCGGGGTCTCATTGTGCTCCTAGCCTCGGTGTATGAAGTCCAGGCTGGCAGCGGGAGCTGAGACCCCAGCTGGCAGCAGCCTGCAGGGGAAGCCCCAAAGTGGCTGTGGGCTGAGCGCTCAGACCGCCACCACTTTGGGGTTTTCCCGGAGGCTCCTGCCAGCAGGGGTTTCCAGCTCCTACTGCCAGCCTGGGCTTTCTACACCCAGGCTAGCAGTGGGAGGTGACTGAGGCAGGCGGTGGGACAGCCCCTCCCCTCCCCCCCCTCCCCCCCCCCCCCCCCCGAGTGGCCAGTGCAGGCCGGTGCACCCTCCCTCCCAGGCACAGGGCAGGCGGCACACCACCCCTGCCCCCAGGGCCCCACAGTAGACTCTTGCTTATCCGGGATTTTGTTAACCAGGATTAAGTTTTTCCCGATCATCCCAGATAATCGGGAGTCTACTGTAATCACCTTTAAGTTAGTTCAGGGTCTGGCAATGCAATGACCCTGTCTGCACAACCATTCTAATTTGATGTGCTAGGGAGGTGCTGGATTGATAGCCCTCAAGATTAAAGTCCCAATTAGCTACAGGACAGACACAGATAGTGGTCACTGAAACCACTATCAGTGCGCCTCAAACCCAACTCTGGCTATTTCGCATGGTGAAAAAGTAGTTTGGTGTACATTGCTATTTAATCATTGACCTTTCTGCAGACTCACATCTATTGGCCAACTTCTGCCAGTTGTAATGGGGCTAATTTGATGGGGACAACTGAGTTAAACCTACTGAACCCAAATATATTTAACACAAAGCTCTGTACATCCCTCAAATGGCAGTTGTTTCAGGTCATTACTGCCTTGATCAGATTCACAAGTGATTTAGATGTGAAAGTTTTCACATAATCCATTACAATCCTATGAGACAGCTAGTCCTTCACACTAGATATTTACAAAGTGTTAAATTTAAGAGCTTTTCCATCTACTTACCAACTTTCCCAAAAGGGTCATCCTTGAAAGGATCGCCTATTTAAAAAAAATTAAAAAAGGAAAAAGCACTGAAATCTTTTAGCAAAAACATGCTTTTAACTGAGGGTCACTTCGTTGCAGATTCCTAGCAAGCTACAAAGAATTTTCAACCCTTACTCATTGGAGTATTTCCACTGACTTCAGTGGAATTACAATAGCTGGCATTAAAGTCAACATTTGCCAACAAATACTGTTACCACTATTTCCTAGCACAAGTATAGTCAAAATGGCGATCTCCAAGATAACTCTGTGATAACGGGTATTAAATGCTTAGATATCACAATATTTGCCGACATATATGCTTAAATACAAAATTATAGCAGTAACATTTATTGGAAAACCTTGAGTTTTTATAATAGGACCAGTGCAGTCCGACTAATGTGAAAGTTGCTACTTCCTTGAGTTAGATTTACTTGAAATTTAAAAACTTGGAAAACCAGAAATTACAAGGACTAGGCCCAAAGTTTCCATAAAATAGAGCAGACTGAATCTGCCCTACTCTAATACAGAAAGACAGTCTCTGGAGAAGAGGTATCAGTATAAACTTCTCTCTGGGAGGAGGCAGAAGAGGTGCGGATGAAGGAGCAGTTGCCATGGCTACTACAAAAGCAAACCTCTCCTCTCACATTCAGTTTTTGAGACACATATGGCTACTCTCTTCTGGTGCTTGGACTAAAACCCTCACAATACACTGGTAGATTTCAAAGACCCCATCACAGTCAATGGAAAACAATTCTACTACTATAAAAACTCAATTCCAGTCCAAATAAACATTAGTTTTTAAGATACATGAATACAACTAACCCTCTTTCAGGAAATTCATGCTAACAGAAAAATCTACTTACTGCCAACAAAGGGGTCAGACTGGAAGAAGTCTAAATTGGCGTCTGTAACTTGATCAGGCAGAGGATGAGATTCTGTAGCAAATGGATCTTCCTAGGGGGAAAAATATGAAATGTTTTAGGCAGAAAATTAGATAAAATGTTTGCCGTTTGAAATTTAGAGAAATAAAGACACAAAGTTAAAAGACCAAATACCATTCAACTTAATTCAGTGATGGACAGCTGAAAAATCAGTCAACAGAAATCTTCAGTATACCAGATGAAATGAAAAAAAGTTTTCCATAGTGTCATACCCAAAATTAAAAGCAACTGTAGAAATCAAAGTGATGATAATAAGTGTTTTATGGTCATGGAGCGACTCAGTGATTGGAAGTGAACATAATCCATTTCAAACAATGTAAAGATTTCTTGCTATATACTGTTTTTAAATCTGTACAAACCCACTTTTTTGTTAACGGTTGCAGTCAAGGTCTCTTTCTCTTCTCCAATAGCAGCATTTGTTGTTTCAGGGCTATTCCTTACCTATTTCAACAAACAAGAACACGGACTGTCACATGTGATAAGAGTCTACTCTCTAGAATATGAAACTGTTTCTGTATCAGAGATGGAATATGCTTCACCAACTATATAATTGTAACACACACCTATTAAAAAGGAGATCTACTGAATATTGATTTTCCATATGCCAAATTGACACAAAAACATACTGTAGCCTATTCAAATACCTAAAAAGAGAACACACACCTTATGCACCAAGAGCATCTCTCTATATTTTGTAACATTATGAAATGCTTAAAGAAATCTGAAGATGCAGTGAAAGCCAAGAACCCAAGAAAAAAAGGCAGTTCAGCAAGCAGAAAAGCTTTAGATTTCAGTACTAGTTCTCATTCTGTCCATGCTACCTAAGTTGTAAGAGATTGTTCTTTTGCACACAGGGAATATCAATTCAAATCACTACATTTATGACAGACTTGTTTTGGTGACAACTGTGTATTGCACAAAGTAAGTTTACTACATAGTCACTTGTCATCCAAATGAAAATTGCCTGCTCATGATACTCACCTTCCAACAAAATGATCTTTGATAAAATGACATTGATTTGTTGTGCTTTTTTTTTTAAAAAAAAAAAAAAAGTTCAGCTTTACTACATCCTTAACTCACTCAGATTTCACTATTGTACTATATAATAACTAAGGCGGCAATCAAAGCACTTTACTCACTGGAGACTCGTGGTTTATTTGTTCAGCTTCTGCTGAACTCTCCCTTTCAGCATTCTCATTAAGGTTAGCAGCTTCACTGCTGCTGTTACTAAGGCTAGAATGATCTGCAGTTCCATTAACAAGTAGGTTGTGTGGGTGAGAGTGCCAGCTAAATTGGTTATTTTCCAACTCTTTCAGCTCAAACAGTTTTGTTTCCATCTGCAAAGAGAAAGCATAAATACATATATTGGTATAGCAGCAGGAGAAAATAGTACATACTTTTCTGCTTAAACATGAGAGAGAGAGAATGCAATATGTACCTGAAATTACTGTTTTCTGAAAGTGAGGAATAACAGAGTCACTCTCTGGGGTTTCATCCTCAGGTGTGAGGTTCAGAACATGATTAGCACCAAAAAAAATTGTAGACAAGGAGAGGCAATGTGGTCTAAGAACAGAACTAGATGCTAAAAACTCAGATTAATCCCACTGCTAACAAGAACTTAGTCTGACGAGTTGGACTGTTGGACATACCCCATGATGCAACAATGCCAAGTACATTTGTTTGCTACTCAGCTTCTAAACTGCATGCCTATGACTGAAATCAAGGAGTACTATACATTATCTCTACAGGACAATACACATTTATATTAATTAATTCACATGAAGTGAGACTTAACATCAAAAAAAAATGTACGCGTACAGTGAAGACATATGGATGATGGCTGTAAAACTCCCAACATTAAATCACTGGGTTAAAAACTAAATTAATATTTTCAGGTTCAAACCAAAAAAATAGACTTACCCGTGGAATTCAAAATAAAAAGAGATATGGTCTGTATATTGGCAGAAGTGGCTGTGCCTTAAGCAAGCAGGGAGAAGGACCCTGACCACAGTGCTCTCTGGCACGAAAAACCAACCCTCATTAATGGTGGCCTCTAGGGGCTGGTCTTCACTAAAGGGGGAGGAGGGAGAATCAACTAAAGATACGCAACTTCAGCTATGTGAATCATGTAGCTGAAGTTGGCGTATCTTCAGCCGACTTACCTGCCGTCCTCACGGCGGCGGCAGTTGGCGGCGCACTCCCCCGTCGACTCCAGCTTGCGCCTCTGGGTGAGCTGGAGCTCCGGAGTCGACGGGGGTGCCGCTGGCGATCAATTTAGCGCGTCTTAATGAGACGCGATAAATCGATCGCCAAAAGATCGATGGCTACCCGCGGTAGTGAAGACAAGCCCTAGAGCCGCACTTCACCTTTCCAGTCAAATGAGAAGTACGGTATCCTGCTAAAAATTGGTAGGCATTCATTCAGAGAGAAAGAAAAACAGCCAAAAGCAAGGATGCATATTAGCTACATTGATGTCCAGGAGTAGCACAGGGAAACAGAGTTAACAAAGTCCTGTGGCACCTTAAAGACTAACTATAAAGTTTTGAAGCATGAGCTTTCGTGGGCTAATACCCACTTCGTCGGATGCAGGCAGTAGAAGTGTTCACAAACAGGCAGTTATAGAAAAGTAGGTAAGAGCCAGGTGGGAGGTGAAAAGGTTAGTCCAATTAAGCTGAGCCAGCTTGTTATCTCCGATCAGGGAGTGTGGATTATTCGTCTAGCATTTGAATGGGGTGTGTGAACATGGAGAGACGAGAAACAATGTCTGTAATGAGCCAACCATTGTAGATCTCGGTTCAATCCCAAAGTGTGTGTGCTGAATTTGCAAATGAATTGAAGCTCTGCAGTCTCTCTTTGTAGTCTGGATCTGAAGTTCCCTTTCTGCAGAATGGTGACTTTTAAATCTGTAATAGTGTGTCCAGGCAGGTTGAAGTGTTCCCCTACAGGTTTTTGTATATTGCCATTCCTAATATCTGATTTGTGTGCATTTATCCTTTTTCGTAGGGACTGTCCAGTTTGGCCGATGTACATAGCAGAGGGACACTGGTGGCATATAATGGCATATATGACATTGGTTGATGTACAGGTGAATGAGCCAGTGATGGTATGGTTGATCTGGTTAGGTCCTGTGATGGTGTTGCTGGTGTAGATATGTGGGCAGAGTTGGCATCGAGGTTTGTTGCATGGATTGGTTCCTGAGTTGGAGTTATTGTGGTGCAGTGTGCTGTTGCTGTTGAGAATTTGTTTAAGGTTGGCAGGTTGTCTGTGTGCCAGGACTGGCCTTCCTCCCAAGGCTTTTGAAAGTGAGGGATTATTGTCCAGGATGGGTTGTAGGTCACTGATGATGCGTTGCAAAGGTTTTAACTGAGGACTGTAGGTGATGGCCAGTGGTGTTCTGTTGTTTTCTTTCTTGGGCTTGTCTTGTAGCAGCAGGCTTCTGGGTACACGTCTGGCTCTGTTGATCTGTGTCCTTATTTCCTTATGTGGGTATTGTAGTTTTGAGAAAGCCTGGTGAAGATCTCGTAGGTGTTGGTCTCTGTCTGAGGGGTTGGAGCAAATCCGATTGTACCTCAGTGCTTGGCTGTAGACAATGGATCGTGTGGTATGTCCGGGATGGAAGCTGGTGGCATGAAGGTAGGCATAGCTGTCGGTAGGTTTTCGGTATAGGGTGGTGTCGATGTGGCCGTCATTAATAGACACTGTGGTGTCTAGGAAGTGGAAGTGGAGGACCCTAACCTTTTCACCTCCCACCTGGCTCTTACCTACTTTTCTATAACTGCCTGTTTGTGAACACTTCTACTGCCTGCATCCGACGAAGTGGGTATTAGCCCACGAAAGCTCATGCTTCAAAACTTTATAGTTAGTCTTTAAGGTGCCACAGGACTTTGTTAACTCTGCTATTCCAGACTAACACGGCTACCACCCTGATTCTTCACAGGGAAACAGAGTCGACCACTAGCAAAAATAAAGTTGTGTGAGGGTAAGCAGAGAAAGAAAAGGGGTTTCAGACCTACAGTACAACCAGACGGCACTAATTCAACTCAGTGATTGCAAACGGGATCTACAATGCTCTTTTAAACAGAGCACTGAATAAATATTGTATATATGGAACACGTGTGCATATGGTGGCTAGTGCACCAGTTTTTTACCTGTGAATAACTAGTCTCAAACACAAATGCAAATACATTTGATGGTTCTCAATTTAATCCCATTTATGCAGTCATAGAAGTATATGACTAGAAGGGATCTCAAGTTCAGTGCCCTGCACTCAAGGCAGGACTAAGTATTATCTAGACCACCCCTCATCCGTTTTTGTCTAACCTGCTCTTAATCTCCAATGACAATGCTCCAAATCACAATACCAACATATACCTTTGAAGTTTCTACTCAAGATGTGTCAATGACCAGAATAACAAAGGCTGTCCTGGCTCAGGGCTGGAGTACAAAGCATAGAAAGCAGCATTGACTTCAGCTACGTATAGTATGGGAAGCTGCTAGTTCCTCACTTTCAAGAAATGTTCTTATAAAATTATTAATTTTTTTAAGTAAAATGAACACTAATATAAATGAGGCCCCTTATCCTTCAAAACATAAGCTCATTGACCTTGGAGACTTTATTAATAAAAATACCAGAACTCATATGGCATCATGATAATTAATATCAGACTCCAGTCATATTAACCAGTTAGCAGGAAGCAAAAGAAAAATAAGCAAAGAAAAAAATCTAAAAAGGGGTGTCGTTTTATGATATATTAACATTTGTTGATACTGTTCCACATGGAAATCCTTACTGAATTGATTTCCTGTTGTGTATCCTGCAGATGCTGCTGAAGAGGTCCCAGCTGTGCTTTCCCTGACTCTATGCATTGCTCTAGCTCAGCAGTTTCTTGCTGCAGGCGACTCAGTTCCTCTTGAGCTTTCATCAGTTCCTCCTCATATGTTGAGATCTTGGATTCCTGACTCATTACTTCAGCCTTCAGTGAGGCAATCTGCAGAATGAAGGAACACTTCATTAACTGAAACCAAATCCAATGAAAATAATGATGTGTTTATCCAAAGCTACTTTCAAACACCAAAAAATAATCAGGAAAAATCCCAGCTGCAATTATTGTTCGTTTCCCACTGGAGATTTAAGGCCATGTATACACTAAGATTAAAGCACTGGTAGCCACAAGTGGGTTTAAATATCATCATGGCTAACAGGATTTTAGCATGGTTTCCTTGACAAACATGGACAGATTTTTATATTAATAACACTGTTAGGATGCTATATCTAGCAGGATAGTTTAGATTCTTGCTATAGATTAGCTAGAATTTATAGCCTAGTACAGTTTACAGAAAAAGCACCTGTCTACATTGCTCAGTGGAACAGTGTCAGAATTCTGCTAGCTACAACTGTAGTTAACATAAGGATATTCAGCACATCTTCAGCCCTAGCATGGGAAGGATCTATATGTAACAGGGAATCACTGAACTGAATGATGTTTCCCCCACTTATTGTTCCTCACACAGTCCTAGGTATCTCGCTGTTTTCTCCTACTCAAGCTATGCTCCTCTCACAACCACAGTCCCGCATTAAAAGGGCTATTTTCTTCCAATGGAGGGCTGGGCGCAGATTCCCATCAATAACAGTCTCAACTGAAAAGAGGGACTACTATGGATATAAACTACCAGAACTTACCAAATGGGCCTCTTCAGCACATTTTTGCCTTATGTCATTAAGTTGCTCCTCTAACTTGGCTTTTTGCTCATCGAGGCCATTAAGGATTTCCTGTGCCTCCTGTTTCTGAGCTTGCAGCTTCTGTAGATTACTGCTCTCCCTCTCCACTTCACATTGAAGATCCTGCAGAGAAACATTATTGTCATTTATTTTCCTTGGCCACTGAAAAGTAGTTACTGCATTCCTCTCACTGCAGAGCAATGGCTAGAGCCACAATGGGATAAAGTCAGGTTATCTTTTGAGGGCTAACTTTTAAAAAACATGAAAAAAATCAAGGCAGAGATTCCAAAATTATAGTCATAACTGAAATATAGGTAAACTTCTTTTAACAATTATGAAAGGATTCTAGAATTACTATTTTCTATCTTCAAGGCACTTTCACAACAAAAATGAATCCTCAATATTTTAGTAAGGTAACATTCAAAAGCAGCAACAAAGATTAACTGGTTTATCCAAAAAATAGTTGGGATAAGAATTTAAAATCTAGAAGCCCCTCTGCTCAGACCATATCCTCTGATGTTTTATATTCTAATTCATTTAGTTTCTTGGTAATAATGGAAATCTTACCAGATCAATACCAAGTGATAATTTCAGTTTGCAGAAAGCAAGAGTTCGCATATTTAATATTAATATTCTATAGAGGCATACCTAAGGAGTCTTGCTTTTACAGGACACGGGGCAATTGTGCAGACTGAGAAATGTCCTGCTGTCTTGTGATACTTCCGGTTTTGTATTTACTCCTCACGCATTTGCAACCTGCACATGGATCATGCGATGGAGAGCCCAAGCAGCTGAACCCATCTCCTCTACTGGGTTGGCACAGCACACTGCTCTCTGCAGGTCGGGTTGAACATGGGTTGCAGTGAGTGGACTGCACATCTGTCCTTGTTCCCCTGACTTTGACTGAACTCTCCCAACAACAGCCTGCCTTAGCACCCCTGCTGTGTGGCTGACCAGGAGGCACCCAAGGAAAGCCTGCACCCCATAGGTTGCCTACCCCTGCTCTAAATTTTGATTGGAAAGCTTTTCTTGCTTGCAAAGAGGTGGCATGGAAAAAATGCAAAGGTACTTCAACAAGCAGATGATCTAGGCTTGCATTTTGGGGAGAGCAAAGGTAAAGATTGGTGGCTCAATAAAATGACAGAACTGATAAGAGGGGCTAAATATCAATTGTTTGAAATGGGCCATCCTGATTATCACTACAAAAGTTTTTTTTCCTCCTGCTGATAATAGCCCACCTTAATTGATTAGCTACTTAAAGTTTGTATGGCAAGCTCCACCTTTTTATGTTCTCTGTGTGTATGATAGATAGATAGACAGATCTTCCTACTGTATGTTTCACTTTATGCATCTGATTAAGTGGGTTCTAGCCCATGAAAGCTTATGCCCAAATAAATTTGTTGATCTCTAGGATGCCATAAGTACTCCTCTTTCTTTTTGTAAACAGTACACTCACTTTAACAGCAAATTGGATTAGTGAATCTTTCTGGTTTCATCCATGTGTCGGGTAATTCAAACCATTTTGCCAACATGTCTCTATTGCTAATTAGCTGAACTTCTTTGACTGAAGGGCCAGATTCCTTTCAGTAACTGACTGCTGCCCTGAGTGCCTGAAACAATGTACCTGCGCAGCTAGGGAATTGTGCGTGACTGCTCTTGCAGCTTTCCTTTGCTTCTCTGTCAAAGTCATTTTTCTGCAGGGAAGCAAAGAAATCGGCAGGGAACATGAATTCTGAACATGTAGCACAGAATTCCCTCAGGAGTAACCTTTGAAACAATGCCTTTGCTTAGATACAACACAAATTATCACATAATTGCACAGAATGTAAACACATAGTGCTTACTTTGAACAGTTACTGATTAAGGACTAATAATATGTATGGCTCTAAATAAATGAAATGTAAGCATTAACATTTTTATTTCTAATGTGACAATAAAGAAAAATATTTAAAACCAGAGCAGAATTCCCAGTCCCTTCAAAAAGTGACACCACCACCAATTCATATATTGCTACATGCTTTTTAATAGTCTTAATAGCGACAGTTACATGTTAGTCACTTACACATCAGCTACAAATACTTGAAAATTAACTTTTCCATATCTTCATCTATTTTGCAGGAACAAACAAAAAACTGCCTGATTTACATGAATGGAGTTCAGAGTCACACCTGTATGATGTATAGACAATGCAATTTTCATACAAAAAGATGTAACTGTGCATTTTAACAATATTTGAAACAACTTTTATTTTTGTAACTCTTCGCTCAGAGACTGGGCAAAGAGAACAGATGCCTAGTTTGTTGTATCAGATGGTGCTGTGACAAGTTCTCCTAGCAACTGATATCTAGTCTTGTGATCTCAGAATCAAGATGGAAAATCTCTTTGCCATTATTTATCAGAACCACTAGATAGGCTCCAGGGAGCCTATCCCTCAAGTCTGCATGAACACTAGCATCAGGAACTTGTTTCCTCAGTGAAAAAATCAGCACTTTCCAAACCTCCCGACCCAAGAAGACACATGGCTTTACTGAGATCTATTAGCGCCAGAAAGTGAATCAGCACAGTACCAACTTCACGTGCTGGAATGCTTTAAAAGCATAGGAAGGAAACAGAAAAGTAGAGCAGCCATCCAGAGAAGGCATAAAAGAGGGGAAAGAACAAACAAAGGAAATGAGAGACGTAGACAAATGAAAAGAAGAGCAAGATGAAAATAGAGTTCGGCTGTACCATTTAAGTAAAATATCAGAATCCTTTTTGATTTCTTCAAATTCCATTTAACATGTGCTTCACTTCTCACATTGATTACTGGAGCTTTCCATTGTTGTTGATTCCTCCCTACTTAACATCCTCCTCTTCCTCTGCCCCAAATTTCTGCACTGGCTTCCTGTCTTAATTCAAATTCAAACTCGTTATCCTTTTCTACAACATTTACTCACTAATGACCGTCACTCCTTCTGCTTACTCCAATCTTCTCTCGAGTGCTTTTCTTATGATGGGCTTTATGCCAGGGGTTCTCAAACTGTGAGTCGTGGGCCCTCGGGGGGTAGCCAGCCACCTCTCAAGGGGTCGCAAGCTGCTTGCGCCACCGAAAAGCTGCCGCTGCAATCACTTCTATATCCGGCGGCTATTTTCCGCAGACATGCAGAGCGCTCCTGAAAGCGCTCGGCATGTCCGCCAAAAATAGCCGCTGAATGCATAGTTAATTTATTCGACGGCTTTTCGGCGGACATACAAGGGTCTGCTGTGCCGAGGGAGAGAGGGAAAAAGGGTCGCGGTTCTCAATAGTTTGAGAACCCCTGTTTTATGCCTTCAATCATGTTGGCTCCTTGTTACGAATACACTTCCCTACTCTCATCCACAGAACTTCCTCTCAACAATCCATCATCTCCCTTTCTCATCAATAATTCCCACAGGCTCCCAGTCGTGAACTGTGATCATATTTAAACTGTAACCATCTTCAAGACAGGGCATTACTCTTAATTCTTTGTAAAGAGCCATGTAGATGTATAACACTATGGTAGACTCTCGATTATCCAGGATTGGATTAACCAGGATGTCAAAAAAAACATGTGCAACTTGCAGGGCCGGCTCTGGCTTTGCTGCTGCCCCAAGCACACACAAAAAAATCCTCACCAGGGCGCAGGGCAGCCACTGAACCAACATCCCCTCCCCCCAGCGCAGGGTGGCTGGTGAACCAACCCTCCCTCCCCATGTTTCCTATGGATGGTGATTATCCGGGATTTTATTAACCAGAATTATTATTTTTCCTATCATCCTGGATAATCGAGAGTCTACTGTATGTACACTTTTAATACAGGTTACAAAAAACAGAACTATCACCATATACTTCTCTTCTAGTGTTAAAAGGAGATACCAAGACAGAAGTTTCACCTTTCCTTACATTTAAGAAACTAAGAGTATGTCTACATTATCCACCAGGTCGGTGGGTAGTGATCAATCTACTGGGGGGTTGATTTATCGCATCTGGTCTAGAAGTGATAAATTGATCCCCGAGCACTCTCCCGTTGACTCTGGTACTCCACCACCGTGACAGGCGCAGGTGGAGTTGACAGAGGAGCAGCAGCAGTCGACTCAGCACCATGAAGATGCAGTGGTAAGTCGATCTAAATACATCTACTTCAGCTATGTTATTCTCATAGCTGAAGCTGCATATCTTAGCTCGATCCCCTCTTCCCCCCAGTGTAGACCAGGGCTTAGAGAGGACAGTACTAAAAAAAGCAATAGTGTGAAAGTTCTGGAAACTGAAATCCAGAGAACTATTCAAGGCATTAGCAGTGAAATGAAATCTTCTACAAATATTCTATAGATTTTTCACTGCATTATTCTAAAGGAAATGGCCTTTCTTTGAATGATAAAAGGCATGGTACACTCAGGACTGGCCTTTGGGGTACACAGGAAGGATATACCCATTTTGGAAGCTCAATGTTATGGGCCTTTTTTTCCTTAAATATATAAGGCTAGCCATTTTTGTTGCTGAAAATCTTAAAAACAAACTGATCACTGCATCTGGAAGTCTGACTCAGTTTTTTGTCCTAACAGTCAGTCTTCCATCACAACGGCCCAGGGCTGGCACGAAGGGGTGTGTGAAGACCAAAAGTGAGGGATCTCCATTTTGAAAGGAAACCCTGGAGGCTGGGTAACTGCCCAGAATGCTGAGGATAGTATTAGGGCCAAATACAAGTTGCTTCTCAGCCAACTAAATTGGCTCCTCTGTTGAGAAACCAATGTGGAATCTGGCCATGGAGAAGGTGGTAAGTGTGGTGAAGAGAAGCATAGTCTAGCACAGCAGTTCTCAAACTTGACTGCACCACGACCTCCTTCGGACAACAAAAATTACTACATGACCGCAGGCGAGAGAGAGCCCAAGTCCTGCCATGATGGGTGGGGTGGAGAGGGCCAGAGCCTTGCCATCCCAGACTCAAGTCCTCAGGCTTTGGCTTCAGCCCCAGGCCCCAGTGAGTCTAACACTGGTCCTGGCAATCCCATTAAAATGGAGTCACGACCCACTTTGGGATCCTGACTCAGTCTGAGAACCACTGGTCTAAGCTGACTAAATTTGGAACTTGGATCAAGGAACTCTAATGTTCTACTTCCATCCCTGACACAGACTCTCTTTGGTCTCACAGATCATATCACCTTTTATCACAGCAACTGTTTCCCTTGTCTGCCCTGTTAGACTCAGCTGTTGGCTTGTCTTAATTCAGGGCCCAATCCTACAAACATTTACACATACTTAAATAAATTGTCCAGCCACATGTGCATATAGTGAAACACAAGCATAAGTGTGTACAAGGTCAGGACACTAGTTTGTAAGATTCATGGCAGAGACTCTTACTATGCGCTTGTACAGTATCCAGTGCAATGCAGCTGATTCAAATTGAAGACTTGGGGTGCTACCATATTTTCTCTCGCGTAAAACAGAAAACAATGCTACTTACCTCCTCACAGTGTGTTGTGACAATTAGCTCATTTTTACAGCATTAATTATTGTCATACACAGAACAAACTATAGAGAAGACCGCAGAGAGAAGGAGGGATAGAAATGAAAATGCAGTAAGTAGAGGGGAACCAACAGTAAAGCAAGGGGAAGAGACAAGGAAGATCAAAAATATTAAAATGAAGAAAAATATGAAAGGATGCTGCATTTTAAAGAAAAGGGGACAAATGGAAGGAAGAATGAAAAAGACGACAAGTCAAAGTAAGAGATGGAAGAAGATTAAGGGAGAATAAAATAATTGAAATAGAAAAGATAGCTTCTAGTTAGCTGTATTCAGTATACACAATTTTCTCCTATTGAACTATCCTGACAAAAATCCCATACATTTGTTTGTTTGGGAGAAGCGGATAGTTATTTTGCCCATATATATTAATACTTCTGACTATGCTGGATCTGCAGATAATTAATCTAATTCAGTGCAAAACAGAAAAAGCAGCAATGGCTGGAAGTTAAAGATATACCAATTCAAATTAGAAATATGGCACATGAGGGTGATTAACCACTGAAACAAACTACCAAGAGAAGTGGTGGATCCTGCATCTCTTGAGCTCTTCAGATAAAGTCTGCAATCCTTTCTGGAAAATATGCTTTTAAATCAAACATGTTTCTAGGCTCAATGCACGAGTCACTGGGTTAAAAATTCTATGGCCTGTATTATACAAACGGGCCTTTCAGTATAGCTCTTCATATTTTTAAAATTGATGCACTTCAGCAAAACTTAGTGTTTTTACTGATATTTTATCTAAAATTCATTCCCATTATTGCTATTTAGCATTTTTTTATATACACCCAAAAAATGGATTTCTACTGCAGAAAAGCATCTCCAAGTCGTCTTCACAACTCATTCAGACAAAGCACAAACTGGAGATGTTTGAGAGATAATTTGTCGCCACAAAACACTGGAGAGTGATATTCCGAAATGAGTCAGGGAGAAGACAGATTAGAAAGTAAAAAGCTCTGGTGCACAGTGAAATATCTTGGTAAATAGCAATACAGGAATCAAAATAAAGAACAGGCATGACAATTCTGTGACAGTCTAAATTTGTTACCTTTGTTGTATGTAGCTCTAGAAAGACTGGCATACAAACTTTATCAAAATCCAGATACCAGCTCAAACACTGAAATTCATCTCACAGTCACAATGTATCACAATATCTATGGCTGCCTCTGATCAGAGGAGGAACAATGAATAAGCCACCATGCAGGCCGACTTGATCTTTACATTGACAGAATCTCAAAGCCGTTGCTTGCAGTATGACTGCTTTAGACAATGTCAGTTATTACCTTTGTCTTGCATTACCTCTTGACCTCAAATACTAGATGCACATAATACACTTTAGTAGTGGGATATTCTGGTTTTTAAAAAAAAACAGGAATTAGCAGATAAAAAGTTTTAATTTGGCACTATTTTCCTCCTTTTCAACACCACCAGGAATTCAATCCTTAGCAAACGTGCACACATAAACCATGAAGATTCCAGCATACACCATACAAAATTATTCCTGATGTGTGTCAGACATGAATATTCATGATAGATTTTATTAGATTATTAAAATTTGATTCTATTCACGTGAATAGCCAGATTTAATTAACATACTTTGTAGAGCAAACTTTATTTGAAATTTTGTTGCATATTCATTTGGCTATCATTGTTACTGACATGCCAGGATCTGATTATCTCTTGAAAGGTCATGCAATTAATTACCATCTAGTCACAAAGAGTATAACATAAAATAGGTAAACAAAAATTCATAAGACAGTTGTGAAGAAGGCATGCCACATTTGACTTCAATTCAGAAAAATGTAAGAACATTTCCATTATTTATTCTCTATGAAATATAAACTAAGCTTTTACTGTCCAATGGTAATCCAAAAAGTATTTAGATGATCAGGAGTCATGCTGCAGTAAAATTTTGATTTTTAAATGCAGCAACTCAAGCTGCTGTTGTAACTTATCACTTAATTGAAAAACAGCTTTGCAGCATTGAATACAGGGCTTGGCTGACTACAATTACTTTAAACCCTGGCATTTAACTGCCTAGATTAGGTCTTTATTAATAGGAAACAGCAACAACATTTGAATTTGCTGATCCTATGGAAAGATTGTCATAGTCCTTTTAAAGTAAAACTATTTAAAAGGATATTTAGACTTTAAAAAAAATCACCATGGAGCAACAAATCATCTCCCCAACTAGGGATTTACTGCGACTGTCATGAAGTGGCATCATATGGTACAAATCCATTAAATTTGACCCAGTTTATTAGTCTTAATTTGCATGGCATTGAAATATCTTCACTGGTTTGTGAAATGCATATATTCTCTCTCACACACACCTTTTAAGGTAATCTATTTCTTAGCCAACAAAGTAAATCATACATGATTTGTCTTAAAGACTCAATCATATTTCTATAAGAATGAATGAACACATGCACCAAAAATCAGAAGTGAAATAGGAGAAATTCTACAGCTCATTTACCTGGACCTCACTTGTCCTCAGTCTGATCGTATCTTCTTTCTCCTTCAGTTCCTGTTCCACATTATTCTTTTCCCTAGAAGACCAACAAAATATGCAAGAATACTTAAGAACATCAGTTACAGCAGGTACAGTTATCCAGCCTCCTAATCCTGTCTCTCTTTTTAAATACATAGTGAAACATTAAATAAAGAAAAAAATTTAGGGTGTCTGCGTTCCTTAAATTATTTACAAAGCATATATATATATATATATAATGTGCCCAGCATAAAAAAAGCCTTCTCATTGATGAGTGGTTAGATGAAAAGAACAGCTAAAAAAAGGGAAGGGGGGAGGAAATCAATGAAATACTGTCTTCAGTGATCTCACTGTTGCCATGGAGCAATTGTCTAATGAAGACTGCTGGGAAAAGTGGGAGGGATTGCATCAGCCTCCATATATTTAACCCTTGGAAACACAGGTAAAACAACTAGGAAACAATTCACAGCATCGGGGAACCAAGTCATTAGCCAGTAAGTTTAACTGTACTCAAACAGTTTTTGGTACCACTTACTGAGAAGTTTAAAGACAAAGCAAAAATGCTAATTTGACTGTAACCAGATGAACTCAGAGACCCCATATACAGATGCGACGTGTCATTAAATCTACTTCTACAGAAATATATTCAAGATTAAGTAACAGAGATTACTGATGGCTGGATAATGATCACTGATAAATTCTAGCTATCACTGATAATGATAGCAATATAAAAAAAACCAAGTCAGACAAAAGATTTCCTTTTTAAACATATAAGCAAGTTTTTATTTCTGAGCAAGAAATGCAACTCCCCTTTTCTTTGTGCCTGGACAATGATATCCCAGGCTTAACAAATCAGTTTTTGTTAAAGTTGTGTACAAGTTATTTCCTCAATAGATCAATTTATTTTTATTCTCCATGGATTTTTTCTTTTTACATTTGTTTATTTTAGAACACGTATGCAAACAGAAGAAAAACAGAAGCTTACCTTTCGCTCCATCTCCCTACACTTAGTTTTTAAATACAGAGGTAACATTGCAGTAGACTTGAGCAATTATTATTTATTAAGGCTGTCAAGCGATTAAAAAAATTAAGCAATTTAATCACGTTGTTAAATAACAGAATGCTATTTATTTAAATATTTTTGGATGTTTCTTACATTTTCAAATATATTGATTCAATTACAAATATTTGCACTCTAAAAAACAAAACTAATTTTTCAATTAATCTAAGTACTGTAGTGCAATCTTTTTATCATGGAAGTCAAACTTACAAATGTAGCAGTATGTACAAAAAAACAGCACTCAAAAACAAAATGTAAAACTTTAGCACCTACAAGTCCAATCAGTCCTATTTCTTGTTCAGCCAATAGCCCAAATAAGTTTGTTTACATTTGCAGAAGATAATGCAGCCTGCTTCTTGTTTACAATGTCACCTGAAAGCAAGAATAGGTGTTAGCATGGCACTGTTGTAGCCAGCATTGCAAGATATTTACGTGCCAGAAGCGCTGAAGATTCATATGTCCCTTCATGCTTCAACAACCGTTCCAGAGGACATGCACCCAATGCAGATGACAGGCTCTGCTCCATAACGATCTAAAGCAGTGTGGACTGATGCACGTTCATTTTCATCATCTTAGTCAGATGCCAGCAGCAGAAAGTTGATTTTTTTTTTGGTGGTTCGGGTTCTGTAGTTTTCACATCAGAGTGCTGCTCTTTTAAGACTTCTGAAATTATGCTCCACAGTCTGTCCCTCAGATTTTGGAAGGCACTTCAGATTCTTAAACCTTGGGTCGAGTGCTGCAGTTATGTTTAGAAATTTCACATAGGTACCTTCTTTACATTTTGTTAAATTAACAGTGAATATGTTCTTTGCACAATCCAAGACTGCTAGAACATGAAATATAATGGCAGAATGTGGATAAAACACAGAGCAGGAGACAAACAATTCTTCTCCAAGGAGTTCAAACACATTTTAAAAAACAACAACAAAAGTCATCAGCATGGAAGCATGTCCTCTGGAATGGTGGCTGAAGCATGAAGAGGCATATGAATCTTTAGCACATCTGGCATGTAAATATCCTGCAACGCCAGCTACAACAATGCCATGTTCACACTTTTTGGTGACATTGTAACTAAGAAGAGGGCAGCATTATCTCCAGTAAATGTAATCAAACTTGTTTCTCTTAGCAATTGGCTGAACAAGAAGTAGGACTGAGTTTTATATTGTTTGTTTTGTGCAGTTATGTAAAAAAAATAAAAACTACATTTGTAAGTTGCACTTTCATGATGAAGAGATTGCACTATATACTCGTATGAGGTGAACTGAAAAATAGCATTTCTTATCATTTTTACAGTGCAATATTTGTAAAAATAAATGTACAATGTTCACTTTATACTTTGTATTCTTTGTTGTAATTGAAATAGATATTTGAAAATGTAAAAAACATCCAAAAATATTTAATAAATTTCAATTGGTATTCTATTAACAGTGCAATTAATCATGATTAATTTTTTAGAGTTGATTGCATGCAATTAATCAATCAACAACCCTATTATTTATATTCTGGCGGCATCTAGAGCAGTGATACAAAGACTGTGGCTCTCAAGCCCAAAGTGGCTCCTGCACCAAGGATATTAAAACACTGTGTGATTTAATTATTAACCAGTCTAAATTATTAGACAATCAGGATGCTTTTACTATGTTAACCAATTGTAGTCGATACAGTAATATTACTTGGTCAGTCATTTTGCTGAGAGAATTTATATATTTCCCCTATCAGACTGTTTAAATATCAATATATTGTACTACAGTAAATGAAACAATCAGTTCACACTACTGTGGCTCTTTGGGGTAACGCTGATGGATAATTTGGATCCTGAACCACTGAAGTCTCAGTATCACTGGTCTAGCTGAAGAACAAAACATATAAGACAGTCCCTGCCCCAAAGGAGCTAACGTTCTAAATAGACAAAGAACAGCATGTGAGAAAGGAATAAAAGATACAAGTGAAGTGTCCGGGATGATCTGCTATGTATTCTATTAGTCCTTTTTTTATTAATTTGTTTAAAATTAATTTTATTAATGGGCAAGGACGAGATGGTGAGTAAGTAGGAGGTGAAGGTGGAGAGAGAAAAGCAACAGGAAAGGAGAGAATGATTGTGTGGAGCATGTATGGCAGAAAGGGTAAGGACGGCAGTGAGAAAGAAAGCCAGGAAGAGGGGCCAGAAGAAGTTGGGGGCAAACCAGCAGGTCAGACTACAGAAAATAGTATCCAGACATCTCATCTTGTGGCTTCCAGGGGCTGAGAGAGTATGTGGTTTGTGTGTGCAACTCTGCCAGAGACTGGAGGGAGTAGTCAAAACAGGGGCCACAACAGGGCATCACTATACTCCTGATGGCTAGTGGGGAATGTCTCTGCTACACCTGGAGAATGGCTCCACCCCCTGGAGGCCCTGCTCTGCTTCTCCCACACATGCAGATGGGGAGAAAAGGGGAGGCTTCTCAGGCAGCTCCCCCTGCCCATGTTAAGAAGTAGTGATGGCTGGGCCTGTCACTATCCCACTGCTCCTACCAGATGTTTTAGACAAGCTCATCTACCCACAAGGTCAAGGAATGCTTTAATTAACAGCAACAGTTTGTCTCCAATCCCTCACTGGTGGTGGTCCCATTACACTTTTTTCCCCTCTTTTAATTCCATAACCCACTCTCTTTCCTGAATCCTTCCCTCTCCACTAACTTAGTCTCAATACAACCAACAAAATAAGCACTTGCATTCTATTACACAAGTTCTCCAGTCTTGGGGATATGTCCCACCCTCTTTACTCCTACAATCTTTTCTTAAAATCTTGATAGAAACCCTTTATCATTACAACTGTTACACACACATGTCTCCAAAGAATTCCATCTGCTTTTCTTCTGTGGTATTTATAATAAAACTTGTCAACTTAAAAGTTAACACAAATTCAAGCTTGTCAATAGATTAAGTGTACAAACTCCAGGCAATCATCTTAATAAAAGTGCATAGGTATTCTGCTTTCTACTGAAAGGACAAATATCAAGCAGCACAAGAAAATATGCCTATGCTCAAGCCTCTACTACCCAACAGAAAGGAAAAGGAAGATTATGTTTCCCTTCTCCACACACCAGTAGTAGTTAAAATCGTATGTTGCACAAATAAATCTAATGCCTTTTAGACCCAACAGAAAACCATGTCAATATGATATCAGCACTTCAACAACAAAAAATGATCATAGGGAATCTAACAGACGAAACAGCATATGCCAATAGTTTACTCGATTACAATTAGGTTTTAAAAATATCAAATTCTGTTAAAAATACTAAAGAAACCATTTGTGAGTAACTAAGATGTAAAATTGATGTAATTCTCCTTTACCTACCTCTGCAGATCAACTATCTCATTGTTTAAAGTATCAAGCTCTTTAATTGCAGAAAAATCTGCCACCGGAGTCGGTCCTAGAGAGCTCTGTAAAATAGAAAATAAATACCTTCATTTTAATTTATAGAATATAAAACTAGACTGACTTAGTATTGAGCTCTAGCTAACAAATAAAATGTAAACATAATTCTAAACCTATTCTTCCAGAATTGCCCCACTCCACTGCCACTATAGTGAAACTCTTGTGAAAACCATCAGAACTTTCAACTTGCTATAATAAAGTTTGGCTGAAATAAAGATTTAGTAGATGTACAAATAGTACTGCATTTCCTAGAACTATTTCATTCCATGACCAAGACCAATACTGCCACTCTATTGGCAATAGAACAGACCTGGAGAAAATGCTTCTCAATCTTAAGTAACTACCAGTAAGCTTTGGAGCAACAATGACAGGCTCAGGAAAAAGCAGTGTCCATTCCTGTTTGGGCAAGGAGGAGGAGATGGTGGTGATGTCAAGGGGACCCATCAGTCTAACCAGAAGGGACTATCATGATAATTAAGTCAAAGATCTGATTGATGTCTCCGAATCAAATTAACACAACCCAAGCCAATACAAAAAATAGCAACTGTTTCTAATATATAAAGGTTCAAAGATCAAAGGCTTTAAATAAAAAAAAACTATAAAACACTACATTATTCACAAAATATGATTACTGTCAAACTATATTATCTGCCATAATTCAAAACACTTTAGTTTCTCTTGCAAAAGTTTATTATTGTATGAACTCTTCCAGAGACGCTCAGAACCCTGATCTTAAGCCTTGACATGCAAAAACCTTCACATATACTTTACTTTTAAAAAGCTATGATAATTAAAACTGAGCTAGTTTTCTATTAATGATTTAAGTTTTGCTATTAGTTTAAAAAGATATTGCCTGCTCACCTTTAAGGTTGGCAGAAGACTAGTGCTTGGAGGATTACTGATGTTAATAGCTTATACATATAGGGACACTCAGAAAAATTTATCTAAACTAACTAAAGGTGTGAATTTAAAGTGAATTGGTTCACACAAGGACGTAGCGCAGTTTAACATACTTATTCTGAATTACAATATTTTTAATTAGGCTAAACTTGACTCACTTTGAAAGTAAATTAAAATGAAGTGGATTAAGGCCCCTTTAATTCTGAATAAGTATCTCCACACATGGGCTTAATTCAGTTTAAGTAATCCACTTTAAATTCACACTTTCAGTTATTTCAGATTTTTCTGAGAGTCCCCATACAGACAAGTCCAAAAACATGTTGCTTGGAGTTGGACAGCAACGCCACTCCACACACTCACCCTGAAGCGGTGGCTCCTGTCCAGAGGAGCTGCGGATGGCTGCCCGCTCTGATAATTGGGACCTGGCACATGTGATCTCAGTGCCACTCAGTTTTGCCCTGCCAACCTCTGTCATCATGGATGGGCAGCTGGACCAAATCTGAGCGAGTGCTGTTGTCCCCAGAGCCTCCTCTCTGCACCAGGCCAGGTATGTTTGCTTAGGCCAGGACCCAGTGATAGGTTAAATCCACATAGAACCTCCCTGCAACCACCATCTGGGAAATGCTGGACTAGAGAGACCAAAGACTTAAGCCATGCTTTAGCAAACATTGTATTAATTCTACGGTACCCTATTTGCATATGGAGATTTCCTATAAATCCCACTGGTTTCCTTAAACAGGACTTGAATTATCTCCTTCCTCATCCCACAAATAAAAATTTCTGCCCAAGAACAGATAGAAAGCTGTGAAGTGTAACTACATAAGTGTCTCACCTAACACAAGTAATAGTGCAACTTTTAGCTTTTAAGACTCTCAATATTTTAGAGCTGGAAAGAATAAAACGATGTTCACTTTCTTAACACGACAAAATCCTGAATGACAGTAACTTGCAAGAGCAAATCATATATGCAGAAAAAACATGTATAAATAAACCTAAATATCCCTTAGCATAAAATTGGAACCATGCACTACCTAAATATATTTTGTACAAAGAAAAGAAAACTGCATGAAATTATGAATTGTAACATATGCCAATTAGAATGCACTCTTGCGTGTATGATATTTTTTAATTGAGAAAATTAGAGCTTGCATTTAATTTCAGTTCTATTCTGAAAAGGGACTTAACACAGCATTGTGGAGTTCCTTGTTCATTGTGTTCCAGTGACTCCAGATCAAACATGCTAAACTTACAAGAAAAGTATTTTTTTCTAAATGCATAAACTCTGGTCTGGTAGTGCCACCCTCCCTACACCAACCTTCTTATGATTCACCAGTTCTAGAGATTCCCCTTTCCAAGTTTATTTTTTATTATTTGCATTAAAATATTAAGACAGCATAGCAAAATGAAACAAAAACATACATAAATACATGCACAAGTTGGAAATACCATATAAATAACAAAATTCAATATACATTATTTGTAAAGCCTGGAAAAAAAACCACAATAAACCAACCAACCAACAAAACCTGAACTTGTAGGGGACATGCAGGGCCGTTATACAGATTCTACAGGGTAAATTATACCCGGTCTTAAATCAGTAGCTGAACTGAAGTGTAACCCAGCTTGACTTTCAGTTCCCGGATGGAGCTGTATTGCCTGGCAGCTAGAAAAGCAAAACTTTCTTTACTTCTAAATTGCACATATTTGGTATGGAAGTGAGTGAAAGACAATTTCAGAATCCTTCAATGCCACTGTTATAATCTAACTGCACATTTTGGAATGCTTATAAATTTGGAGATTACGGAATAGAGGACAAAGTATTAGGTAGAGTTGTGCAGGGTACAATGGTGGTCTTGTCCAGGTTTGGCCACACAAACATGGCCATTCGATTCAAACCTGACATGAACATAAGAATGGCCATACTGGGTCAAGCCAAAGGTCCAGCTAGCCCAGTATCCTGTCTTCTGACAATGGCCAATGCCAGGTGACTGAGGGAATGAACAGAACAGGTAATCCATCCCGTCGCCCATTCCCAACTTCTGGCAAACAGAGGCTAGGGACACCATCCCTGCCAATCCTGGCTAATAGCCATTAATGGACCTACACTTCAGGAATTTATATAGTTCTTTTGTAACCCTGTTAGAGTCTTGGCCTCCACAACATCTGCTGAACAAGGAGTTCCACAGGCTGACTGTGCATCGTGTGAAGAAACTGGCCTGTCATTGCCACGGTCACCTCTGGAGCCCTTTTTAAAAATTGGCATCACTTTAGTCAAGGGTCATGCTAGGTCCCTGAAGCTCTAAGACTAGTACCTCTCAAATCCAGACTTGCAGTCATAATCAAAACGCACAATTGTTTTTCATAGATCAGGATTCCCAGTGAACTAGGATTTCTGATGGCATTTGCACTCATCCGAAAACTGAAATGAATACTTTTAAACAGTTCTTTCGGGCTGCAGAGCAGCGCACTGGTAGCCATGTAAATCTGCTGTAAATTAGATCATCCCCAGGGATCCACCCACACAGAAATCATGGCAGGATCAGAGCTTTACTTGCCTTTTCTCCACAGGGGCAATCAATTCAAAAGCCCTTTCATTATCTCTGACCTCTCTGGAGGTTTGAAGATGTTTAAGGGCCTGGATCAACCCTGGTAAAAGACCTTTGAGACATTTTTAAGAAATGGCTGAGATGATGATGGATCTCAAGAGGCAGTTGCCTCCCTCCCCCCAACACACAGTATCCCATCAAGTCTCTTCTTGAGGTCCCCTTTAAGAACAAAATCCTCCTCTAATATTAAGAATTGGCTAATTGACAGATCTCAAAGTTATTTTCAGTGGGGAACCATCACAAAGTAGGGGTGACTCTAGTGGGGTTCTGCAGGAAACAGTACTATGCCCAATACTATTCAATATTTTAATCAATGATCTAGAAGTAAATATAAAATCACTGCTGATTAAATGTAAGGATGAGAGACTGGTGGAGTGATATATAATGAGAAGGACAGGGCAGTCACATACAGCAAACTGGATCACATGGTAAACTGGACACATTCAAAATGCATTTTCATGCAGTCAAATGCAAAGTTGTACCTCTCGGAGCAAGGAATGTAGGCCATATTTACAGAACGGGGGACTGTATCATGGAAAAGGATTTGGGAGCATAGTGGACAAGCAACTCAGCTGGAGCTTTCAATGAGAGATACTGTGACAAAAATAGCTAATAAAGTCCTAGGATATATAAAAAGTGGGGTAGTAAGGAGATTTTACTTCTGCATACAGCATTGGGGAGATCAATTCCAGAATACTTCATCTAGTTCTGGTTCCTACATCTTAAAAAGGATGTTGAAAAATTGGAGAGATTGCAGAAAAATGAATGAACCTATTACATCACTTACTCTCTTCCCCCAAGAAATAAATTATATTAATTCTTGCTGACAGCCACATTAGTAAAGGTAGAACTCTACCAGGAAAATGATTGTCAACCCATTCCTTTCCTCCACCCAAACAGTGAGTCACGCTATAGGATTACGCCTGTTGACATTTTTTGCTACAAGAATATCATCACATTGGCACAGGGAATCAAAAGAATTATGGTGCAGCTGAACAGCTCTCACTCTGCACAAGCCACAGTATGTGATACCACTTCAGTGGCTGTCAGCAGCACTTGTCCCCTGCCCCCCCTCACCTTGATTTTTAACTGTCCCATATAAATCCCAAGTAGGGACATGTAGTTGTCTACATTGGATATTTTACTAAATAAAAGAGGCAGCTCTTCTCAAAAGAGAGGATGTTCAGTCAGTTGAACAGATTAATAAACTCATGAATTTTCTTGTAATGTTCAAAAGTATAGGAGGGATTTACAGAACCAGCTGAAACCCATATTTTTCCCCTCTTTTAAATAGTTTCTTAGTTATTTTGTATACTGAAGTTAAAATTCACTGCAAATTTCAGTTGATCACAGTATTTTAGGAATATTGGGAAGATATCATGTGACGCATTAAAAAAAAAAAGTATCAAGCAATACTGATCTCAACCACTGTACAAATCAAAGTCTGGACAGTAAATGTTTTACCCCACCTTCTGTAACAGCACGGATATTAGCTCCAGTGATAGTGCCAGTTATGAGTTTGGGGGGGGGGGGGGGTTTACACTTGTCTTAACATTTTCTCTTCAGTTTCCATGGGATGAAACATGTCACTTTCTATTCTGAACTTCAGCAAAATACAAAAATAACACAACAGCTACCAACATTTGCCCCACACAGAGATGGCTGCATTTCTTTGATAGCTGGAACAACCTTTATTAATAAAGAGAGTAAACTATTAGTTTTTCATGTTGTTTTAGTTTGCAGGACCCTTACAGATGAAAAGCTAGTTAAAACAGCAATAATTTCAGATTTCAGCATAACTCAATATCTACTTAAATGATATTCTCCTTCAAAGACTACTGAAGAGAGATTTAGAAATGTTCATTATCAAGCCAACAGATAATATATATATATATACTAGCAGAAATACCCGGCGTTGCTCGGGTCCGTTGGAGGGGGGAGGGGGGACAGAGCTGAGCGAGTGGCGGGGGGGCGTTGGAGTGGGGGGGAGGGGGCAGAGAGCTGAGCGAGTGCGGGGGTCCGTTGGAGGGGGGTATTATTACATCATAACTATGTCACAGAGAACACAGAGAACCTGCTGCCCAGCTGATGTGAATGGGCTTTAAAGAATTTCACCCCTAGGGGGTGTAAGAGGTGAGATTTGAAAAATTTTCGATTCTTACCCTGATTAGGACCCTAAAGCCTATAACTGTACCAAATTTCAAGTCTCTAGCTCAAACAGTGTGGAAGGAGTAAGGGAACATACATACACGCACACACCATTTGACTTTTATATATATATAGATATAGATATATATATGAGAAAAAGCAAAGAACCTCTAACCTTGAGAAAGCAGAGTTAAGAAACTGACAGAATAATAAAGATGTAAAGCAGAGTGGTGCACAATGGAAAAAATAGTCCAAACTAGAAAAGACAGAAAAGAAACCAAACACACAAAAAAGATTAGTAAAGGCGCAAACAAAGCAGGTTGTTGTTTTTTTTAAACTGAATGTAAAAAAAATTAGGTACCAATTGCAAAAAACTCAAAAGTCATGCAAAATTTCCAGTTTATCATTTTCAGGTGAGAATTTCTCATAATTGTTTATTATTAAGATAGCACAGCTGCATCAGTGTTTAGCACAACCAAGAGAAAATGCTAGTAAATGACAGCTATTACAATGCATCTCACACACAAGATTTCGTTGTGACCTCTATTTGGCTGCTGCTCTAATAAATAAAACTCCAAGCAATTAAAAGCCACTGAGTCAATACAGCAAGGGATTGTTTAATTGCCAAAAGGGTATGAGGACATTTGAAACATTATTATGAATACAAATGGATAGTTAAAAAAATTTAAACATGCAGTTTTAAATAATTAACTACAGAGCTACAAAAGGGTTTAATTTATTTTAGTAGCGACTGACTTCTTGAAAGAGAGAAATGTGAAAATACCACTTTTAAAAACTCTGTTTCAATATTAAGGAAAAGGATAATTTGTGCATATAGTATTTCAGATCCATAATGAAGTTCATCCTTGGATACTCAGGGATAAGTTTATTCTTTTGACAAGCTGATTTCATGGTTCCTCAACAGCAAGGTGTCTTTGCTTGGCTGGCTGGTGTAGCAAATAAGTTTATTAGGAAAGCATTTATGCAGACATATCTATGGATGTAAACTGACAGAACAGTACATCTGTTCATGGCAGTTTATCTTGCTTTTTCTTGATAGCACAACCATGTCTTGGCATAGATCTTAAAAACTGGATTTAATTTTTTTTATTTAATAGCACTTGAATTCAGAGTTTGTTTAGTATGTTTGAGGTTTCTACTTAAAAGCCAGACACATCCTTACCTTCTGTAAGCTGGCCCTGTCTGAGGGAGGGATCATTTCTGCAGTCAGAACCTGAGGAGGATCAATGCCCTTTGTTAACTTCTGATTAATTAAGTGGAAAGCCAAGGCAAACTGTTCTTTTGAAAGCTTTCCACAGTCCTGTGTGTCACAGAGGCCCCTGTACACAAAAACACAGACACACAGAATAACTGATTAGGTGCAATACTTCAAATCTACAAATGCAATATTGTTTAGGAGTGTGTGCGCAGGCAGTGGAAAATGACGACAGCAACTTATATACCATTTTACATCTTCAAATCACCTTACAAACAGCAATGAATCCTCAACATGGAGGAAAATGCATACCATGCTCCTCTCTTGCCCCCTCATCCCCTCTCTCCATCACCCCCTTTATTTTGAACATGTGTACAGGAGAATTTCTGGGTCTCCCAAGGAGCAAACTGGAAGTTCAAATGGGATTCCCCAGAAATTAATGTCCTGGAATGGGCTTATCCAGGTTCTACACCTCTCGAATACATGGGGTCCACACACCCTCACTTCTCCTACGGGTCCAAATGTGAGATATCATGAAGGAATCCCTGATGTCTACTATACGGTGGCAGCGGCAAGGACCACATGGCTACACTACAGAACGCTGAGATAACCTCACCCAGACTGGGCTGTGAGGAAAAAAACTATTTTCTGACCCCAGAGCTGGTCAAGCCCCCAACGTGTACACTATTTGTGAAGGAGAGTGAGAGCAATAAACATAGACCCTTCATTGTGCCTCTGGCTTTTTTTGGTGCTCGCCTGCTCTCTCTCCATCCATCCCTGTAGCCTACAGGAATGCCAGAAGCTGCATACACCTCAGAAGGGGAAACAAAACTGAGGAGACAATCTCCCCAAAAATCAAATGCAGCCTTGGGACATTGCTAGAAATCACAGACAGACAAATTATTGAACCAACTTGCTAGTCTAAAAATTTGAAATAAAATTTGGAATTGCCCTCAGAAAAGCTCTGGAGCAGAAGTCTAGTTCAGCTTGCCTGCCACTGTACAGGAATAGAAAGCTGGAGAGAACTTTAGGAGATGGGGTATTCACCTGCTGCCAGTGACAAATCAGGTTTTGCCCCTAAGTTGCAAGCAGGCTAAAGTACCTATTGTAACAGTTCTGTGGATCATATCATGTAGAAGACAGGCTGGACATTTAACATGGATATCAAAAATACCCAATATTATCATCATTATATCAGGTTTAAGATTAGCATCATTATATCAGAACAGATGAAAACTAAGCAGAGGTGCCAAAGACCGAATAACCACATGAAGTGCACTAAGCCTCTCCCTCTAAATACAGGCCCTTGAGGTCAAGGTAGAAGCAAACACACTGCTGTTGTTGATACTGTACCTGTCCCATAGTTAATCAGAGGACTTCAGGCTGCAGAGATATCAATGTGGCACCTTTCATAAACAGCATGTGTGGCAAGAAAAGGATGTTGTTCTATTTTTTAAAAAGGCGATAGAGAAAAATTCTTACCAGATATGTGCAAGTATGTTAGAAGGCAGTCCTGTCTTTAAGAATAACTCTCTGGCTTCCACGCCAGAGATAAAACCATCCATGTCTTGGTCAATTTTCAGGAAAATCTCATCATATTTGATTTTGTCGGCAGGTGATACAACCCACTAAGAAAAAATACAGGTAAAGCTCTTTGAAGACAAATGTATTTTTATCTCAAGGAACAACATAATTCTAGTATTAAATCTCTTCAAATGACTTCAGTCTTTCCAATAAATTACTGCAATTAGACATCTTGGAAAGATCTATTAACAGTTGCTTGGTTCTGTCATGATCAGAACAGGTCAGACTTTTTGTCTCAATGGCTTCTTTTTGGACATACCCCAGGGCTCATTTATATTCCAAGGTATATATTCCTGGCCTTGTCTCACTTCGGTTACTTACATTGGCTATCCAGTCCACTATCACTATCCCCCTCACACCCCACAAACACCATTAATTTGTTGCTAAATTGCCGGCTTAATGATTACTGGATTTGTCTGTGGCAGATCAAACAGATATTATCTGGTTGTGTGCTTGGGTTACTATTCTGTTGGTGTTTTTTTTTTTAACAGTTTTCTTAATGTTTTGAAAAATAAGCATTTTCACACTAAAATTTAAAAATAGTATACTAAGTTTTTCCTGAAGCCAAATGTATGTAGTAGAAGACTTCTAAAAAGCACTTCCAATAACCATCTTCACAGATGGCTAAATCCATATTTGCCTTTCCCAATCCAATAGTGCCACCAGCCAGCCCAACTTTATGAACCCATTGACAAAAACAAAACAGCCAATAGATCAAGGTAGTCTGTATGACCTGGCTCATATGCATAACATTTAATTACAAGCAACTACTAAAGAAAATACTTTAACATAAGCTAATTCTAGGACTTTACCTGTGTTAGCAGTGCTTTGGCAGGCAAAATGCCTACAGGAGACGAAGACTGATGAGATTCTTTAGCAAATGTTGAAGATGAGATCAACTGCACTGCTCCTGGAATACTGACAGTTTTTCTCTTGGAGGGTGGCACCAAAGCTGAAGGCAAGGACATTGGCACTGGTTCCTTTTCCAAAGCACAGTACACCAAGAACATGGCCTGAACATGAAAACAAGATATGATGGTCACAGCATTAAACAGGGTTGTAATATTTATCCCCATTTTAAGGAGTGACTTACAGTTGTTTTGAAGCCATCTAAGAATCTTTTCAAAAGAAAAAAGCAGCCTATAACTCAGAGGTGCCAGTTATTTAGCACATTCTGTGATTCATTTTATAACAAGGTTGTCAAGCATCATTTGGCCTTCCCCTCTCAGTTTTTGCTTTTTATATTCCTATCCTGTCTTGCCAATTTCAGGGGATGTCACAGCCCCAGTGTCACCTCACTGTTAGAACAGCAACTCAGCAGTTAATTCTCTTTCCTCTGTTTTCTTCAGAGATGATGAAAGGCAGCAACTGCCAACTTAAACTCAGTAATTACTTCACAAGCCAGGAGAGGAAGGATAGCCTTGAGGTTCAACCATTGGACAGGGTGGAAAATTTGAAGATCTGGGTTCTACTCCTGGCTCTGCCACAGAATCCGTGTGAGACCTTTGTACAAGTCACTTAATCTCTCTGTGCCTTTGTTTCTCATGTCTGAAATGGTGATAACCATATATCCCCTACCTCACAAGGATAAATTCTTTAACTTATGAAGCATTCATTCAACGGGAATGAGCACCATAGAAAAGCCTATGAAAAATCAAGTACATGAATTCCTCACTTAAAGTCGACCTGGTTAACGTTGTTTTGTTGTTACTTTGCTGATCAATTAGGTAGGGAACATGCTCGCTTAAAATTGTGCAGTGCTCCCTTCTAACATCGTTTGGCAGCCGCCTGCTTTGTCCACTGCTTTCAGGAAGAACAGCTCATTGCGGCTAGCTAGTGGGGGCTTGGAACCAGGGTGGACCGGTAGCCCCCCTATCTGCTCCCCACTCTCCTAAGTTTCCTGTGCAGCAGCTGCCCAGCAGGCTATCAATTGCTGGCAGTTCTGCTGTCCCTCCCCCCCACTGCCATGTGGTGCTCCTGCCCTCTGCCTTGGAGCTGCTCCCTGAGACTCCTGCTTGCTGGGGAGGGTGAGGGACGGGGCGGAGAGAACAAGGGGGTTAATGTCAGGGTGTGCCCATCCCCCCTGCTCGTGTGTGTGTGTCTGTCTGTCTGTCCATCCTCCTTTCCTGCTGCCTTGTAGAATGTGAGAGTTATCCCTTGAGGGCTCAACCAATTGCTAGTTCATCATTTAGCAGTAAGGCATTCCCTGGGGAATATCCCACCCTCTGACTCCTCCACCTCAACCAAGCTTCATAATCATCATCACTGTGTATCAGTATTAATTTTTTTGTTTAAAATTTATAGTGTGTGTGTGTGTGTGTGTGTGTGTGTGTGTGTGTGTGTGTGTGTGTGTGTGTGTGTGTGTTTTCTATATATTATCGTCTTTTGTATGGTGAAAAAAAAAAATCCCTGGAACACCTAACCCCCTCATTTACATTAATTCTTATGGGGAAATTGGATTCATTGAATCATAGAATATCCAGGTTGGAAGGGACCTCAGAAGGTCATCTAGTTCAACCCTCTGCTCAAAGCAGGGCCAAATCCCTACTAAATTAATTCTGAAAGTTTACCTCATTTTTCAAAAGGCTTACACAGAGGATTGAGTTTTAAAATACTGTATTAATAAACACTTATCATATTTGAACCTTTGTACTATTAATACTATTTATTTTTCTAACTGAAAAACAAACATTTCCTCCACCCTGTTTACATGGTTCTTTCCTCTCCACTTGACCTAAATGCTGAACACACACACCCTTGACTAATTCAACATCAGTGCAAGACTACAACAGATTTTATTTACTCTTCATCTTCAAATTAAAGTGAAAGTGCGCTTCTATTTCTCTCATTTTTATCCATGTAAATTCAACTTTTCAAATACTGAAGTGAAACTAAAATCTTATGCAGAACCAAAAGATTGGCACCAATACAGGGGGAGATGACAAATGAGCAATACGAAGAATCAGTGTTTTATGCTCGTTCTTTTATATCAGTTTTTCTAGTTGCTGAATTTCATCACCGAATAGGTTTTTGAATTTAAGAATGGTGTTGATTGCATATCCGCCATGAGATCACTCATCCTCACCCCAAGTGCCAGTATTAGAATATTTGGTTTGACCTGTAAAACATTTTTTCAATATCTCTGTTCCTAAATGGAATCAATTCCTGTCCAGTATGTAGAGAGTCAATACAAAAATATGGGGACGGTTCAAATAATTCTGTGCTTGCTATCACATTTCAAGATTGCTAGATCCTTCACCACTGGCATCCCAAGGAAAAGCTTTCTTTTTATTCATTTGAAGTAGGACCATTTAATTTCATATGCTATTAAAGCCTGGTCTAATGAAAAGAAGACAGGAATTCACATAAGTGTTAGAGTTACATACAAGTCTTAAAAAGATAAATCTGATAAGGATTTCTTGCTGTAACGTGTACCTACTGGTGAAAGCTACAACACATAAACCCATCATACATAAAATACTCTCTCCAAACAGAACTATAGAAACCCTCTACAAGAAAAACAACCTGGAATGAGTCTCCAAAACCTTCCACAAGAGAAGGAAGCAATTTATGTTCAAATGGTTTCCATGTAAAGAAGGGAAGCATAGCTTAAACTCCAGCAGGGATGCAATGTCCTTTAAAAATAACATTCAAAAGCGCCCTTTGAAATGGAGCTACAACCTTGTTTGCTCACATGATAACTAAAAAAAGCTGTCCCATGGTTTGTGGATTTAAAAAAAAATATTTTTAATTAATGCGTACGTGTACTAGATTTGTGAATATGACAGAACATCTCAAATGCTAATAAAACCTTTAGGAGTTCACTCAAGTGATTTTTATACAAAAAGAGGACATTGACCTGGCAGGTGGGGAAGGCAAAAGAGCAAAAACAGTACAAGCAATGGAAACTGATGGGAATTTAGACTGCCACTGTGGCATGAACTAGGATAACGAACAGAAATAAAGGAGAAGTGAATGAACAGATATGGAGTCTAAAAACCTAGCACTTCCAATGTTTGGCTTTTGTTATTAGGTTCGCAGAATTATGAATCCAAATGAAACAGTGTACTTACAACTGCAAATTCATCTCGATCCAACATTCCATCATGGTCAATGTCACTTAGTTCCCAAACCTAAACAGAACCAAAATACATAGGTGATTGACACCACATGTATGGGGATTGGGAGCCAAACAGCAGAATCAAAGCTTTTATCTGGTTACAGATTTTAAAAAAACTAACAACCCTTTCAAACAGGAGGGACCACAGGATATTCAAAGTTTTTAGCCAGCAATATGCATTTGGATTTAATTGTGCAAGAAAGCTATTTTCTGAAGGTGTAGAGAAAGGGTAGGATAACATCACTCTCCCTCGAAGTAAATGGTATAATTAAGTGGTCCAATACATTAAAAGGGAGATTAATGTGGCAATTTTACAGAATAACTGCAAAGATATCCTCTGAAACAAAATATACATTTATCAATTTGGTTTAATCCTCAGTAAGGTAACTGTACCTTTTTAGAAGCAGGGAAAAAACTACACACAACACGTAAAAAAATGTGAAGTGTTTTACATATATACTATTAAATACAAAATCTTTAAATACAAAAACCTACCTGTAAAAATACACCAATTCATTTTGTAAAGGAATACCTTACAATACCTCAGCAGTAAGTCTGTGAGTTTAACAAGGTGGTCACGGATTCTGGTGACTTTTGCAGTGGCTGGTGCTGGCCCAGGGCTGCCCAAGTCGGGCAGCCCCTGGGCCAGCAGCAGCAGTTTGGGTGCATGAGAGGGGACTCAGAGCAGGGTGTTGGAGGTCTGGGGGTGCTTACCGGAGGGCTTCCTGGCTCCCAATGGCATGGTCCTTCAACTCTTAGGCGGCGGGGAGGGGGGGGGGGGGAGGGGGGAGGAAGAGGAGGTGACACTCCACACTGCACACTACTGGCGCCCACAGACCGCACCCTGAAGCTCCCATTGGCTACGGTTCCTGGCCTAGGAGCTGATGGGACACGGAGCGGGTAGGGACCCCCAACCAGCCCCACCAAACCTTTCCCTGCCACCGCAGGGTCCCACTCCCAGGATGTGGTGGTCCAGCCCGTCCCCTTCCCCGAGTGGGATCTCAGGCCTCCTCCCCCAGCACCCACTGTCTCCTTGGATCGCATCCCCCCATCCAGAACACTCCTGGCCCCCCGCCCCAGTTTTAGGTCACAGGTATTTTTAGTAAAAGTCATGGACAGGTCACGGGGCATGATTTTTAAATTTACTATCCATGACTTTTACTAAAAATACCCATGACTAAAACATAGCCTTAGTCATTAGTTACATTTTTATTACTAAAAATATTAAATCTGAATACCCAGACACTTCTGTAATTAGTAAAGTTATCTTTATTATTTATGATTCACAAATCAAGTCAGTAACTGACTTATTTTAGTTGGAATGATATTCTTACTCTTCCTAGGATATCCACTGGCAGTTTGGAGTTTAGCAGTACAGGTTTCACCTTATCCCCTGACAACAATCCATTCACAGGGTTCAGACTTTCAAAGATAGCATCATATTTGGCCTTTTCTTCCAGCTGAGAGAGAAGAAGATAAACAGGTTTATAATATTGGTAATGGGAATACTTTTAGAACAAAGAACACACAACCCAAGAGAACCACAGCTACCATACAGGTAAGCAACCATTTATTCAAGTGCTTGTGCATGTATTAACTCACTGTAGGTGAATCCCAAGCAGTGCTCCTTTGGTGGTGGGAACTCTGAGTCTACGTTAACGGAGTTTGAAGGATTCTCTTTCTAAAATTAGCATCTGTTCCGGGTGCTTCAACAATTGCGTAATGTTATGCAAATGGACGTACAGTCTAGAGGTGCTGCTCTAGAAGAGTCTCTGATTGGAACATTTCTCAAGAAAGCCTCAGAGGTAGCCTGGGCACTGACAGAATGCACAGTAATTCATGGTGGTGTTTGTGAGGTCATATCAACAAGTCCTAACATAGGAGATCGATCCCATGAGAAATTTTGTATTGTTGCAGCCGGTCCTCTCATTTTGTCTGCATATGCTAGAGAGTGTCTTGCAGAGGATCTAAAATTCCTTAGTTTTATTAATACAGAATGAAAGACTTCTACAATCTGTTTTCTCTAGATTTCATTATCTGTCTGGAGAAGGATCTACATATGATGCATGCTTCTAGAATGTGACCTTCTCCTACACTAAAAAAAACCCAATCAACCAAAAAAACCTACCACAAGATATTTCATGCACATTGTTTAGAGGCATGACTGCCTGACAGGAAGGACAGTTTTAAAAGCCTTAGGATTTTCTGACATCCTGAACAAAGGAAAACAATGGTAATACAAGAGTACCATCCCATTGGGGAAAAAAAGATGACACCTCTCTCAAACTTTGAGAGAAAATAAGAAACACTATCAAAAACCTGCTGAGTACTATTTGAACCAAGTTACTATATACAACAGAGAACTGTTAGTCAGTTAGTTGTGAGGCATCAATGCAATCTTTTAGCCACAGACAGCGAGAAGGAACTGAGTGTGGTTGAGGCAGCCCAGTCCTTTGTGCCCTAAGTTGGGAGCATGAGGAAATTCAGGGTACATGTGCCTCCCCAACTGGTTCTGTTGACCAAATATCTCCATCTTGAGTTCACTCAGCACAGGTACACACAAACTAGAATATACATGTGCACAAAGAAGAATCTTAATTCTGGCATTTGTTAACTTTTGAGTGCTTGACTTTGCAGCTTTAATATTTTTCTAATGTAACTGGTATGTAATCTAAATAGTGACTAAAACTACTAAACTCCCATATTTAGCCTCTCAATAATTTAAATTAAATGTGACAGCCCTGCAAAAAAACCCAATGATCTGAAAATGGAACAGCTGTCTGCCTCTTACATCACCAGTACAATTCAGACGAAGTAGACAATGTCTGAAATGAACATATGTATTATTTATAATTATCCAGGTTATGGAAGATCTCTATAAAACCTCAAACTTACCGCTATTCGCTAATTTCTAATATATAGAATTAATTGCTTTTTTAATTTAATATTTCAGAACTTTCAAAAGATTCCTGGTATAAAAGATAGCACAATAAGACTCAGTTTCAAGAATATCAGATATGAAGCGTGGAATACTGAAGACATTAAACTTGGGAGAGAACAGTCTGAAATAAGCTATAGCAGTTACTACGCAACTAAAACAAGTGCAAATCTTATTGGAAACTGCAGTCATAAAAATGGCCAGATATTGGTATGCAGGCTTTTTGACTATTTACAACTCTCAACATACCTTAACAGCCCATGGGATGTCGGCTGATGCTGTTCCACTGATTAGCAATGGGCTACTGGTATCAGTCTAATGGAAAACAAATCAAACAAAAATATATTACTTGTGAAGGGAAAACTGAGTTGCATGATCTAGACCAGTGTTTCCCAAAGTGTGGTACATGTACCCCTGGTGGTACGCGAAAGGGTTTCAAGGGGTACATGGCAGAATTTTGTATTTTACTTTATCGGTTTCTTTTTTTTTTTTTTAAGCAGCAGAAAACAATTCACTAAAATTTAATGTATAAGAATGGTGCACACTTGAACATTTATTTCTAATAAACATTTAATCCAGAATGAAACAAATTAGGAGTGTGTTATAAAAATGTGGCTACCCCCACAATTATCTTCGCCGGAGAAGGGGTACACTGGTAAGAAAAATGTCTCAAAAGGGGTACGCAAATGTTGTAAGTTTAGGAAACACTGATCTAAACTGTTCCCAGTGGTACCAGATGACAGAACAAGGAGTAATGATCTCAAGTTGCAGTGGGGGAGGTTTAGGTTGGATATTAGGAAAAACATTTTCACTAGGAGGGTGGTGAAACACTGGAATGGGTTACTTAGGGAGGTGTAGAATCTCCTTCCTTAGAGGTTTTTAAGGTCAGGCTTGTCAAAGCCCTGACTGGGGTAATTTAGCTGGGGACTGGTCCTGCTTTGAGCAAGGGTACGGACTACATGACCTCCTGAGGTCCATTCCAATCCTCATATTCTATGATTCTATGACTTTTTTGCTCACTTGAATGGGCCCTGCTATCCAAATCCATAATCACATTTTAATTAATCAACTAATGAAGGCACAATAATTTAGGATAAGAACTTCAAAGTGGCATGTTCTCTCCACACTCAAAGCAGCATTAAAGCGTAATAAAAGTTAGCCTTAATTTATAGCTGTACCATATTCCATCAATGAAAAGGAAATAGACTTTAATTGTCTCTACTTCTAACAATCTAAAGAAAAATAAAAAGTAAACCTGTTACACAACTGGTGGGTTATAAGTAGTACAAATATCACTTGTTAATTTTTGATATAGCTGGTGCTCAAGAAAATGAGGGAAGAATAGCACCAGAGTTGGGCATAGTGTGACCAGGTGCCATGGAAGCTTTCCCACTCAGTCTTCTAAGTGCAACTTCACTATTGTCTTTAACATTCTTGTCTTATGATTTTTTTTGAACTAGAAAATGTTCAACGGCAATGCTAACAAAAATTATTTTCTATGGTCTAAATTAACATTTTCTCTTGTGACCCAAGCAGGATTTTAACACAAGTCTCCAGTAGTGTTAGACTAATGTACTCACTGTTGCACAAAAAGTGCATTTTTTAATTTTTCAACAGCACTAAGATCTCCCAGTGAAAATGCTGCATATACTAAACCTTCCCAACTGTTAGCTTAAAGTACTTAACATTAATGATTTGATCACAATTTTTTTTTAAAAGTGTCTTACAAATCTAGGTGGAGGAACAGGTAAATTAAGACTACTCAGGGAAACGTCCAATCCATTCTGTGCACAGGCCACTAGTCGCAAAGCCACAAAAAATTCCTATGGAAGAAAAACAATTTTTAAAGGATTTACTATACAAAAATAATTTAAATTCAACTGGAGAGCTGACAATCTATAATTCTTCTAAACTGGCATATTTCTCAACACAATTCATCTTGTTAAACCAATATACTTTATTATTAAGCCTTAATTTATTTCAAATGACTTACAGTAACATTAAAAGTATCAACATTACATGGTAACAACTCTAGAAAACCTTAACATCTTATTGAAAGGTCTACCAAAATATTTAATGGTGCAGCAAGGAAAGAAAACAAAAAACTCTGCTCTATAGAAATGAAGCTCCAGTCACCAAGGATAAAAGTTTTATTGCATTCATGCTGAGAGAGAGAACTCATTTTTTACACTATATATTCTTGGAAATGGGAGGTTTGGGGATTGAGATGAATTGTATTTGTGATGTTGGAAAGAGCCATAAACCTGTGCAGAGAAGGTAGGCTCTTGCTGTCACTGAACTGTGATGTGCCTCTATGAACTGTAAGTTTTGCACAGGAGTCAAGTTTGTATGTTCAGGTATAGGCCCATTTCGAGGAAGAGGTCTGTGGCCTCAAAAGTTGCCCAAGATTTCAATCACCTCCAGGGAGCCGCCCTTCAGCAATGAGTCATCCTTTCCTGTGGAGCTGTGCTGCTACCACCGACATGATCTTTGAGAAGCCCCTTGGGGCTAATGATAGGCCCAAGGGGAGCACTCTGTATTGGAAGTGATCCTGGCCAAGAATAAAGCAGAGAACCGCTTGTGGGATGGGTGGATAATAATGTGTAAATACAGACATTGAAAGTTTAGGGCTGAGAACCATATCACTGCAAGTGTCACCATTTTGAATTTCTGTGCCTTCACAAAGGTGTTGAATAGACACAGGTTTAAGATGGGTCTCCAACCTCCACTCCTTTTTGTTACCAGGAAGTACATTGAATAAAACACCTTCCCTCTGTGAAGCATGGAGACTGGATAGCTCCCAAGTGTAAGAGAGTGTCTGTTTATTGACAAAGCATGCTCTCATGACAGGGGTCCCTGAAGAGGGATGGGAAAGTGGGGGAGGGGTTCATTGGTGGAAGTGAATTAAAGAGGACGGTGTAATCTGTGGAGATGATCAACTCCCAAGCTTGCATGAAATGATGGAGGTGGTCACCGAAGGGAGGAAGGCTGGTGAATCAGTGCAGCAGAAGGGGATGAGGATGGTAATTCAGACCCTTGACCAATCCGTCAAAATTACTTCTTGGAGGTGGACAGCAGCAAGGCTGAGAAGAGGACTTTCCTTCTCTGAAATCTCTGCCTTTTCTAGCGTGGCTCATATGACCTCTGGCAGGTGGGGAACTGGATGGGCCAGAATCTCTGGGCCATCTGAGACTTGCTGAGTTTTCTCTTGTAGGTGGGAGTATAGATATCAAACTTCTGCAAGGTCACGCTAGAGTCCTTCGATGTTTGCAGGGACTAGTCTATGCTATGTGCGAACTTAGACCCATCAAAAGGAAGGTCCTCAACTGTACTCTGAACCTCCTTCAATAATCCAGAGAGCTGGAGCCAGGAGACTCTTCTCATCACCACCACTGTATCAACTGAACAAGCGGAAATAACAGCGACATCACAGAAGGCTTGTAGGGTTGCCCTGGCAAGAAGTTGGCCCTCCATGATAATTGCCTGGAACTGTTCTCTGTGTTGTATTAGTAGAGGGTCAACGAATTAAGTCAACTTGGTGTAGTTCCCATGGTTATATTTTGCCATCAAGGGCTGACAATTAGCAATTCTAAATTGTAGGGAGACTGAGGAGTAAGACTTTCTCCCTAATAAATCCAGGTACTTGTGGTCTTTGTTGCGAGGTGTGGATTTAGCATGGTGCTGCCTACCACTACCAAGGAGTTAGGGGAGGGATTGGTAAATAAAAATGGAGTCCTTTGCTAGGACATAATACTTTTTATCTGCTCTTTTGCATGTAGGCGGAATAGAAGCTGGGGTGTGCCTCACTAACAGGCAAGGCTACACAGGCCGATGAGAGTGAGTGGAGGAAGTTGAACAGCTTACGATGGGGTTCTAACTGCCTTGAAGGGAATCTGCAATACTCTTGACCAGGTCCTGGAAATGTTTAAAATAAACTGCCAGGGATGGAGGAGGAGGCATGACTGCTTCTTCAATAAACGAAGAGGAGATATTGGCTGTAGAGGAGATCCCTTCACTGACTCTAGCTTCCTGGAGGGAGTAAGTGATGCCTCTATGGTGGGTGGCACTTAAAGCTTTAGAAAATTGTTGGGGATAAGCCACCCATGGATCCCAATATGACCAAGGAGGAGGTGCAGATGGCAGGGGAGGAGGCACCCAAGGATACTCACACCAGTGAGGCATTGGTGGTAAATGTGAGCTTCAGCAGAGGCGACTGGGAAGTGACTTCTCTAGGAGTGAGGAAAGCCCTGAACCGACACCTGGGATACCGAGGCAAGGTCTTGTTCAGCATCCTCTTCCTCAAGTTCACTCAGGAATGGTGGAGCGCCAGGAGAGGTCTGAGGTAATAGTTGGTACTGGGAGAAGTTTAGCAATCTGGATGTTCTCAGTACCTACAGTACTTAGGAGCTCAGAAGCAGAGAATCAGGTGTCTCAGATACAGCCAGGTCCAATGGAAAATGGAACTCCTGCTGTACCACGAGGATGATTGGTACAAAGGCTGAAGTCTGAGGTGAAATAGTTGTGTCTGAGGCCCACTGTGGTACCACAGGGATTGGAAGCTCAGAGGGAAGCATGGTTGCTGACAGTACCAAAGGTCTTGTGTGCTCCAAGGGAGGCATGGTCAGAGCCAGAGTGGGCTTCTTCGGTACCAAGGAAGACCTCTTCTTGCCACCTTGATCCAATAACAGTCCAGATGGTTATCTGTAGTCTCTCTGGGCCCACGGCTTTGCCACCCTGTGGTCTAGCTGTGCCCTAGGTACCTGAGCAATCAGGAGGCTCAACAGTACCGGACTGTGGTGCCGGGGTAGCTGAGGAAATGGATGGCCTCAGTTTTTTAGAGATGGGTGCTCTATCTGGTGAATCCAGGGTAGGTTCTTTCTAGGGTTTATGAGGAACCTTGTCTTCCTTTTAAAATGCCCCAGAACTGTGGGGCTCCGAGGCAGCAGACTTGTGTGGGGACCGACATATGGGGGAGGCGGGGGGTCCTTTGGCCAGGGTCGGAGGCCGGACATAGAGCTCTCCATCATGAGAAGGTGAAGCTTTCGATGTATTTTTTTCTGGCTCTTGATTTCAATGCCAGACAAAAGTTGCACTTCTGAGGAACATGCAGTTCTCAGAGACAACAGATACAGTGCAAGTGTCCATGGAGGTTCCTTCTTCACATCCAAAGAAAATGTTCATGTGCACCAGCTAATGGTTATTTAGAGAATCGCTGGAGATCCATCATAGACCAGAACTGCTTCCCAGCAAGATGGGCAGTGCTTGAAGCCAGAACAGGCATTACCTCTCAGTAAGAAGTAGAAACTAACAATTTTTTAAAGAAAAACTATATCACAAATATTTACCAACTATGAAAGCTAGCACTAACACTACTACTAATGATCAGTAAGAGAGAAAATAGAGTTGAGGAAATCTCAGTAGGACAACTGCTAAAGTTCCATCTCAGGCTGAGAAGGAATGAGGGTTCCTCCCCACAGTGCTATATAACAACGGAGGGGGCACAATAATGACTGACTACCACGCATGCATAAGCCAAACTGACACTGCTATGAGAAATCTCTGCTCAAAGGTGCAGGGGGCACTAGCACATGTAGAATGGAGCAACCAAAGAGAGGCTACTAGAAGAAGAACTAACTTATTCCTGAGTATAGCATCACAGTTCTGAGACACTGAAAACAAGTAGGAATGGAAAAATCAACACTGGTGAAATGTGTGTTTCATATTCATTGTGGGGGACATTCAAACTAGAAATATTAGCTTTTTTACTAGAAGTTGGATAAAGGATTTTTAACCTCTGTTTCTAACAAAACAAACTACTCCATTCTTAAGGAAATTCTGTATTTCTTTGAATTCTAGTTTAAAAAAAAAACTGTTTTCTAATATTTTAAACAAGAAGAAATTTTTCATCCAAAACAAAACTTATTCCCTTAAAGAAACAGTAAAAATAATCTTACTTGTTTGTTCAGGATACCTTTGCCATCTGTATCCGCTAAATCCCAAATCTAAATTAAAAAAGAATTACAAAAAAAAATGTTTTATAGTTGTGCCAGCAAAACTGTTGCTAACTGACAAATTCTCATCCTATTTAGATGGGGAATGCAACGCAAGCATAAATCTCTAATCCTAGGACCACAAATTCTTCATAATAATGACCTATTTAATGCTGACAAATGTAAATCCTCTTCTAATTTAATGCAACTAACAGTTAAATTGAAGAGCAGAGACAAGAGATAATGTAACTTGAACCCATTAGCTAACTTGATTTGTCCAATTATCAAAAAAACACACCAAGCAAGCCATCTAGAGAGAGAGTTGAGGAGTTAACTACTCAGTTAAGGAGTATTTGGCTCAATGTGTTTCATTCTTCAACTTTTGCTAGTTTTACATTACTTCAATAATTTTACTTCACTTTCCACAGAATCTCCTAATCAAGCCTAATGACTTCTTATTAAATACACAAAGGAAACAGAATTTAGTAATTTACCATTAAACCTTTACTGTACCTTTGTACCCAAGATATACATTTCAAGGTGAAAAAAAATCCCTTTTGGACACCATACTAGTTTAAGGGGTATTGTATGTTTTATTTACATTACCATAACAAGTTTCCCTAAAAAATAAATACATAAATCAACAACTATAAGTCTCTGAAGATTAAATAGGGATCCAAGAACTACATTCCTTATTCTTTGAAAGATCAAAGCTGAAAATCAAACTTGGGGAGCCCACAAAGCAGTGCAGAGAAATACATTAAAGTCACGGAGTTCAATATTTTAAAGTACATTTAAATATAATTTGTTTTTACAATCTGTTACAGTCTACATATTAAATGTTTAAACAAACAGTTCAATTTATTTACTCAATCACATGACAATTGTTAAGCTAGCTGCAAATCTGTCAATAATTCTGAAATCATGGAACTAAGGTTACTACTCTGTCCTCATTTTTCATGTATTACAGAAAGTTTTGATCAGTTATAGTTCAAGAAAAAGTCACATTTTATAACTAACGTTCCTACACAACTTACCTACCGTATATACTCGAGTATAAGCCGAGTTTTTCAGCCCACTTTTTGGGCTGAAAAAAGCCTCCTCGGCTTATACTCGAGTCACCCCGGTAAAAAAAAAAAAAAAAAAAAAAAAAAAAAAAAAAAAAAGCCTCGCTCTCCCGTCCCCGCCGCGCGGGCGGGCTGCCGGGAGCGTCCCGGTTCCCCCCTCCCCGCCGCGGGCGGGCTCCCGGCAGGGACAGGACGGGTCGCGCCCGCAATGGCCGGGGCTCCCCCCGTGACAGGCCGCGGCACGGAGCCGCCGGGCCCAACCACCCCGGGATCCTCCCGAGCCAGCCCTGCTACCGCGCAGCGGGGGCCGTTCCCCCCCCCGGGGAGGGGTGAGTGCAGGGCCCGGCCCGGGCGGCGGGCTGGGGGGGGGGGGAACGGCCCCCGCTGCGCGGTAGCAGGGCTGGCTCGGGAGGATCCCGGGGCGGTTGGGCCCGGCGGCTCCGTGCCGCGGCCTGTCACGGGGGGAGCCCCGGCCATTGCGGGCGCGACCCGTCCTGTCCCTGCCAGGAGCCCGCCCGCGCGGCGGGGACGGGGGAACCGGGACGCTCCCGGCAGCCCGCCCGCGCGGCGGGGACGGGAGAGCGAGGCTTTTTTTTTTTTTTTTTTTTTTTTTTTGTCCGGCGGGGAGGGGAGGAACCGGGGCGCACATTTTTTTTTTGGTCCGGCGGGGAGGAGGGAACCTCGGCAGCCCGCCCGCAGCGGGGAAGGGGGAACCTCGGCAGGGGGAACCTCGGCAGGGGGGAACCTCGGCAGGGGGGAACCTCGGCAGCCCGCCCGCGGCGGGGAAGGGGGAACCTCGGCAGGGGGAACTCGGCAGGGGGAACCTCGGCAGGGGGGAACCTCGGCAGCCCGCCCGCGGCGGGGAAGGGGGAACCTCGGCAGGGGGGAACCTCGGCAGCCCGCCCGCGGCGGGGAAGGGGGAACCTCGGCAGGGGGAACTCGGCAGGGGGAACCTCGGCAGGGGGGAACCTCGGCAGCCCGCCCGCGGCGGGGAAGGGGGAACCTCGGCAGGGGGGAACCTCGGCAGCCCGCCCGCGGCGGGGAAGGGGGAACCTCGGCAGGGGGGACTCGGCTTATACTCGAGTCAATAACTTTTACCGGTTTTTGTGCTAAAATTAGGTGCATCGGCTTATATTCGGGTCGGCCTATACTTGAGTATATACGGTAATAAAATTCTATAATGTAGGTTTATATTAAGTATAAAATTCACGCTAGAGTTCCAAAATGTCCTTGGAATATATATTTTTTACTATTTAAAATAAAGTACCTGGGCTCTGTCATTGACTGGCTATAACCTACGGCACATGTGCCAAAGGCGGCACACGAGCTGATTTTCAATGGCACTCACACTGCCTACGTCCTGGCCACCGGTCTGGGGGGCTCTGGATTTTAATTTAATTTTAAATGTAGCTTTGTAAACATTTTAAAGCCTGTATTTACTTTACATACGATACTTTAGTTATATATTATGGGCTTATAGAAAGAGACCATCTAAAAATGTTAAAATATATTACCGGCACACAAACCCTTTAATTAGAGTGAATAAATAAAGACTTGGCACACCACTTCTGAAAGGTTGCTGACCCCCGAGCTATATGGTCACAGGTAACATACTACACAGGAAGTGCAGAGGACCTTCAGAGTGCTTCATAGGATCAAACCCAGACCCACATAGAGTAACTTGTACAGTTAAAGTACTATCCTATTTATCCACAGAGGTTCTAGCAGTGATTTTAAGGTACAGTAAACCCTCGATTTTACGGACCCCGATTTAACGGACTTCGGATGCAACGGACAAAATTTCCGATGCATCCGAAATCCGTTTTGGGGGCTGCCGGCTCCTGCCCCAGGGAGCCGGCTGGGTTGACAGCTCCCGCCCGGCTCCCCGCAGCGGGGACCCCTGCGGGAGCTGTCAAACCCCCCCCCCCACCGGCTCCCCGCAACGGGGAGCCGGGCGGGGGGGGGGCGTTTGAGAGCCCCCGCTCGGCTCCCCGCAGCGGGAAGCCGGGCGGGGGGTTTGACAGCTCCCACCGGGCTTCCCGCTGGGGGGAGCCGGGCGGGAGCTGTCAACCCCCCCGCCCGGCTCCCCCCAGCGGGGAGCCGGGCGGGGGGTTTGAGAGCCTCCGCTCGGCTCCCCGCAGCGGGAAGCCGGGCGGGGGGGGTTTGACAGCTCCCGCTCGGCTCCTCCCAGCTGGAAGCCGGGCGGGAGCTGTCAACCCCCCCGCCCGGCTCCCCGCAACGGGGAGCCGGGCGGGGGGGGGGTTTGAGAGCTCCCGCCCGGCTCCCCGCTGGGGGGAGCCGAGCGGGAGCTGTCAACCCCCCCCCCCGCCCGGCTCCCCGCAACGGGAAGCTGGGCGGGGGGTTTGACAGCTCCTGCCGGGCTTCCCGCTGGGGGGAGCCGGGCGGGAGCTGTCAACCCCCCCGCCCGGCTCCCCGGAACGGGGAGCCGGGCGGGGGGGGGGGGTTGAGAGCCTCCGCTCGGCTCCCCGCAGCGGGAAGCCGGGCGGGGGGTTTGACAGATCCCGCTCGGCTCCCCCCATCTGGAAGCCAGGCGGGAGCTGTCAACCCCCCGCCCGGCTCCCCGCAGCGGGGAGCCGGGCGGGGGGAGGGGGTGGGGTGGGCTGACTAATTAAATAACGGACTAATTCGGGCGGGGGGGGTGTCCGTTGTCACCCGAAAGTCCGTTATTTAATGATTTAAAAAAATTATTAAATAACGGACTTTCGGTTTTAACGGACACCCCCCCGCCCGAATTAGTCCGTTATATCGAGGTTTCACTGTACTTTGGATGAAAGATGCAATACATATACACACACATATACACACATGCTCTATATAAAATGAGACTATATATAGATATAGATATATATCACACTAGTATTTCAGTTCTGAGAGGAAACTGATGAAACTGACAACAACAAAAGGCAGCATAATTAAACACATATTACTACTCATTAAATAAGTAATACCTTTCCAAGTATTAAGTCTGTCAGCCCCGATTTTTTCAAGAAAGCAGCAGCATCAGAAGCCACCACCCTCCCAGTGTTACCAGAATCAACCTGCAAAAGATAAAAATCACAGGTCTGAGCCCTGAATTGCTGCAACATACACTGTTTCCATCGTTAGGCTACCAGGGAAGAGTGCACATATATTTTACTCTAAAGTAACTAAGTTCTCTCCAGTGTATTTTAACAGCTTCCTTAACTAACAAAAAAATTAATCGTGATTAACATTGTGATTAAAACTGTGATTAAATAACACAGTACCAAACAGAAATTTATTAAATAATTTTGGATGTTTTTCTACATTTTCATATTATATATTGTATTCTGCATTGTAATTGAAATCAAAAAAGGGTTCAAAAACAAATCCATGTAAAATTCAGAAACTACGGGCTTGTCTTCACTTGAGCCGGCAGGGATCGATCTTTTGGTGATCGATTTATTGTGTCTCGTTAAGACACGATAAATCAACCACCAGCGGCTCCCCCGTCGACTCCAGAAGTCCAGCTCGTGAAGAGGCGCAAGCTGGAGTCAACGGGGGACCTTGGTATTCTACTGATAATTAAATTTGTCTCATTAGACTGACCCCCACGCCTGGTAAGGCAACTCCCATCTTTTCATGTACTATGTATAAATATACTTGCTACTGTATTTTCCACTCTATGTATCGGATGAAGTGGATTGAAAGCTCATGCCCAAATAAATTTGTTAGTCTCCAAGGTGCCACAAGGACTCCTTGTTGTTCTAACAATATTCAGGCTCTTAAATGTATGCTCCTCTGGATCCATCTGAGGAGCGGTCTCCGAAGTCCAGGACACTAGGTAGTTCCCCAAAATTTCCGTCTGTGTTTCTGAATATGTGATGAATCATTAAGAAAACCATCATCACATGAGCTTACAAATAAAGCATTCAATCTTGATTACATTTAACAGCACAATTTAGTACATCAGCTGACTGTATTGGAGTAAGTCTGTCAGTCAAGTTATTCAGGACAGCCTAAGTTTAAGAACTGGGAAGAGAGAATAATGATGTTGTTTGCACCTGGCCTCAATGTAATGTTGTCCCCACGTCAGAGGGATATCCATTCAAGCACGCCCACCTCATCTCCAAGCCCCAGGATAAAAACTAGGCAACATGCCACTTCTCAAATTCTTGCTTGAGCTGTTGTTGGGCTTTGTGGTAAAATCAACTTAAGTTTCCCAGGTCAATGTAACACATGCAGACAATAACTCGTCTTGCTCAGGACCTCATGCCTTCCATGACACTGGATTCTTTCAAGGAACATCAAATTCTCGTAGGTAGCATGTCTCAATTCAGATACATTGACACACATTGGATTTGTCCCTCAATACAGGACTGAGAAGGGGAGCATGACTCAACTATGACAAAAATGTGATCAACATCTCCTTAATGTCAACGTCAGGGTTCATCCTTGCTCTTGTCAAAGTGGATGACCTCTGCTCCTTTATTGGCCAACCTCTCACTACTGGTTCCAAAATACAGAGTCTGGAGGAAAAATAAATTAGTGGAGACCCTCCCAATCCCAAGGGGAGGAAAGCGGGGGGGGGGGGGGGGCAGAAAAATATAGAAAGATTTGCCTTTGCAGCTGATATGGGGACTTCATTTGAAATGTTTCAGATACTTACTAATGCAACAGATAGGATTATTTTGCTAGCTATTGTATCCTACTAATCCAGCCAGCAGTATCAATTAATATGTTTCCTTTTCTGAAACTAATCTCTTTTATTCTTATATTTTATCAGTATTAATTCCTTGGAATTTAAGATGTGTTGAGGCATGTGTTTCCTAATAATAAGTTTTGCTGAAATGCAAGAAGCTTACTGGTTTGTGAAATCCGGTAAGAACTGCTATATAGCAAAAAGTATATTCAGTTATGAATATGTCAGCATAAAGGCTGGCAACCTTTAGCTCAGATTAAGAATGGGCCCTGAACTTTGGAGAACAAAAGGGAGGAACTATCTACATCACATCATAGGTTTATCCGGCATCTACAACCGGTTGGTAACCGCAGGGTACTCCACAACTTGGAGGTCACCAAGGGAGCCTAGGTGGGCAGTTTTGGAGATAATCCTTATTAATATATTTAGAAAGTAAGTGTCATAATCCACTAACCTATACGAGAAGGGTACCCATAAATTTCTTAGGGTATGGAAATAAGATTTGTGTATAGTAGGTTGGGCCTGAATTACATAGGTCAGGATCCTATAAAATACCTTGTAAGAGAGCTCTTTGGGGCTAGTCAAGACTAGTCAGATTCATTCATTCAGTTCTCCTATACTCTATAGACGATCTATTCTATCTTCTATCACACTATCAGCTCAGCTTGTGCAGTATAGTAAAACTACTCAACATTCCTAACCATTGGCGAAGCCAGCACCATCGCATAATCGGGCATGCCAGGAGTGAGGCTGGTCCTTCATCTCCTATTACCATATCCTCAAGGAAGAGTGTGAGTATGTTAGGTTAAGGTACTTATAATAGAAATGTTTCCATGAGGAGTTTTTGGAATTATTTTATTGTTTTGCAGTTAAAAGTTTCATCGCATTTCTTATTTTTGTGTTAATTTCAATAAAGATTTTATCAATTTGGTATTGTCCTCCATGTACGTGTTCTTGTCAAGCACCCAGAGAATTCTCTCCTGATATAGAACTGTTAGAGTTCTCAAACTCTGTAGACTGAATTGGATAAGAACCTATAAATCTTCTGGTCGGATGCGATCAGTGGTGAGCCATTTAAACTAATCCATTAAATTCAGGTCAAGACTAGTCAGAGGCTAACAGAAGAGACTGAGCCCCTAAGCAGGGTCCAAAGTATGAATCAATCAGCTCTTGCCCTCCGCTCAACAGCTAGAGCATACTCAAGACTGAGTTTATTAATAGGAGGTCTGTGGTAGTTCTGCCAGATGATGGCAACAATTTATTTTAACCTCTAATGCACTTTTATCAAAACACAATTAAATAAATCTAAATTGTCCCCATTGTTAAAAGCCATCATCTGGACCGTAGATAACCCAACTTCATTTCAGGTTGATTTTTATGGACATATCTCATATGAAGAGGAAAAAATGTGTTAGCCTGCTGATGTTATAGTTCAATAGAGGAACACATCATTTAACAAGTTCAACCCAGAGTTTACTTAGGGTATGTCTACACTTAAAATGCTATGGCGGCGCAGCTATGCAAACGGAGCTCTTCAGTACAGACACTACCTACACCGACATGAGGGATTCTCCAAACTACCTTGGTAATCTACCACCCTCAGAGGCAATAGCTAGATTGATATAAAAATTCTTCCATCGACCAAGCACTGTCTACATCAGGGGTTAAGCTCAAGATAGCTGTTTCTCAGGGGTATGGATTTTTTACACTTCCCACACGTAGCTATGGGCACTATCACAATTATATATATCAGTCAAACCAGTTTAGGATCTGGGCCCTTACCATTTTAACAAAGTATTTAAAGGCTGTGGTGATTTTTGTTGACACTCTATGAAGAAGTTACACAATACTGAACCCACCCTACATAGTCTGACAAAAATATTCAATCTCTAACAGAACTATGGCAACAAGAGAAGTTTTTAAACTGATCTAGAAATTTAGAGCAAGAGAATAAAAACTCCTACCTGTCGATAGTATTTCTCATACACAGGATTTGCACTGGATAGCTATAAAGAAAGATACATAAGATTTTATGATTAATATGCATACTTTTATCAGTTTCATTCACTTTATATGATCAAGTTGCATAATTTAATATAAAAACTAGACATTTTATATACATCTTAAACTGGCTTTTTCTGTCAAGTTATAAGATTGTTTACACTGCTGTTGTAGCTGTTACACGGTCTGTATTGGAGTATGAAGCAGAAATGTCAGATGCTCTATGAATCACTTTATGGTTTGCAGACTAAATTCCTTAACAACAACATTCTCTTTAAAAGTTCTTGATACTAAATGCTATTGGCTTTCACTTTCAGAACTATCTGCATTAATAAGTCACCACATTTGGAAGTTATTTAAATATTGTTCTCATATCACTAGCACCGACACCAGCTCCACTCTAGATGAGAGACACAGAGTTCATAGGGTAGTGCAGTTTAAATCCACCACTAAGAACTACAGGATACCCCAACAAAAATCTATCCCAGCACACAAGTTATATGCACAATGGTGCTATACTAACTTACAATTGGGATGCTCCACCTGTGCTAGGCTAGCCTGAGCTAACTCCACAATGAAGGCAAACCATAAAATTATATTCTCAAGAAAAGGCCTTCAATTCACTTCCCCTACTAGACCAAAAAAGTACGAGTTCTGTCACTTTTGGTTCTGGGGGAAAGCAGCAGATCTCTTTCTGGGCGTTTTTCTGAAATGTTGGGGAGGCTGGAGAGGGCTATTATGTTTTGAGGACTGCCCTTCCTTTATCCTGAAAAATGGAACAAAACTGTAGGTTTTAATAGATGTTTATGCCCTGAAAGCTATGTCTACACAGCAACTAGATACCTGCAGCTGTCCCGTGCCCGCTGACTCAAGGGACTTGGGCTGTGGGGTTATTTCATTGCTGTATAGACTTCTCTGCTCAGGCTGCAGCCCAAGCTCTGGGACTCTCTCACCTCCCAGGGCCCTAGAGTCCAAGCTTCAGCCCAAGCCCAAAAGTCTACACAGCAGTAAAACAGGCCCATAGCCCTGAGCCCTGCAAGCCCAACTTGGCTGGCATTGGCCAGCTGCGGGTGTCTAGTTGCTGTGTAGACATAGCCTAAGACACGCTCATTGAGCACATTTTTGTAAGGTGTACGACTAGTATTATCAACAAATGGATAATGGGTTATATTTGCTACCCCTAACTGGGAGTGCTGATTACACGGTGAATCTAGCACCTGCACAAATCAGTCCCCCATCAGCTCCTCTAAGCCTGCCCCCCAGAAGACCCCATGAATCAGTGACTTCCGCCTCCTCCCCCCCCCCCACCTCCTGCCCGAAACAATCAATTGGTTTGCGGCATTCAGGAGGCGGGGGGGGGGGAAGGAAGGAGTGAGGACGCAGCATGCAGGCTCCCCCTCACTCCCCTGCCTCCTGAATGCCACAAACCAGCAGATTGCCGTGGGCAGAAGGCAAGGGAGGGAGGGGGGAGACTGCACGCCATGTGGAGTAAGGGAGAAGGTGGTGGAGGAAGCAGGTTAAGGGTGGGGGTCTGGGGGAAAGGCGTGGAGTGGGTGGGCTGAGAATTGACACCCCATCCCCTCCCCTCCTCCCCCCCCCCCCCCCACGCCAGTGCCTGTGCTTTCAAGAACAGCAAGAGGAGCAGCAGGACAATCTATCCTCTTCTATTCTGACTCCACCACCTCAACCAAGCTTCATACTCAGCAATGATGATTGTATTATTAAATTGTTTCTTTAAAAATGTTTTAAACGTATACCTGTATTAAATTACTTGCTTAAAATGTATATAATGCCTCGTCTGGCAAAAAAAAAATTCCCTGAAACCTAACCCCCACATCCTTATGGGAAAATTGGATTCGCTTAACATCGTTTCACTTAAAGTCGCATTTGTCAGGAACATAACTACAACGTTAAGTAAGGAGTTACTGTATTAACATTTGAATATTTTCTTTCTTTTCCGTAACCCAATTATTTGTAGCAGGGATTGAATTCAGACCAATGGGTTTGGATCGAAGGTGTTGGCAGCAATAGTCAGAGTTGTCACTCAGAATCACATGACCGCAGATCTTTTTATGGCCAGGTTATCTATTAGGATTTAAGTGAAACTGACTCAAGAAATCAAAAACTGACTTAGGGAATGTAAAACAACACATACAGGAGGATGTTGCTACACTGACTTCTTTAAGAAATCATTTTAGGACATTGGTGTTGTTAGATTATTGATATTTACTATGAATTTCTTTTCCCACTTAATCTGCTAGCAAATATCTAACCACAAGCACCATGTTCAAGCAATTTATAAACTGTTAATTCTATAGGCTTGATGAGAGCTTGCCTAGTTTACTTTTGAACTAATGCTCAGAGAACTTCACTGCTGTGAGATTTGAAAATGTTTACAGAAGTGTATTATTTTTATTACTGTAGCACCTAGGAGCCCTAGTCAGAGCAGAACCCTGCTGTTACATACTGTACAAAACACAGTCCCTGCCTCAGGGGAATTACAATGCGAGTGCAAAGAAATAAAAACTACAAAACTAAAAGTGTTTTAAAGCATCATGTCTACATTTGTCTTTCCTGCCCCATCTTCCCTTTCCCTTCAACAAGAGAGGTACCATTAATCTGCCATCTAGATGCACTATAAAACAAACAATGTCATACTTCTGCTCAGCAAAACACTATTCCAGCCAAACCTATCATTGTCAGTCTTGGACAGGAAACACATGCATGTTCAGGTCCTGAAACTACAAACACTTTACAAACTCAAAATAATCTTTTCATTCAACACTCATAGTACAAGCCAATAAAAATGTTCTCTAGAGTTCCAATTTTGGGGCTCATTTCATTATAACATCAGTAGAAACCACAATAAATGGAATTTCCTGTGAAAGTGGATAGTTTGGAAGACAATTTCATTTTACTGGCAACAGACTTCATAGTTTTCCCATAAAGAAATACTGAGAAAAAAGGTGAATAACCAAAGAGGACTTGAGGAGCTTTTTCCTTGCATCAATATATTCTAAGAGTATTTTGAATTCTTCAGTGCCAGTTAGGAATTTTTCTGGGTAACACTTCTTCACTTTACTGGAATTGGCACATTCAGTTGCAGAGAGGAAATTGTGGACTCTTTCAGTGTGAATAGTCAGATTCCACTGCACATAAAAAATTAAAATATACCATTGTAAATTCCATTAAAAATTAATTACTTTAACATTAACATCTGTTCCAGTAATTACCCTGCAAAGATTACAGTTGCGTTGAGAATGTCTGGCCCTTACAGAGTCCTAACCTAGGAAACAAAGGCCAGCTTTATAGCCATCTGTCTCTTTGTCTTTCTGGCTTCAGTCAACCAGCTCATTATATCCTTTCATGTTTTTATCCATCACCATCACCCCCACCATTACATAGGGGTGTTTTTTAAGTCACTGAAACAGTTTTTCCCCTTAGCCTCTAACAGGAAGTAAAGGAACATCTACCCATGAAAAAGCAAAGAAACCAAACAAGCTAATATTTTGCTGTTTTCTCCATCTATCTCAATGCAAGACTCAAACACTATATTCTGCCTCTACCTGAAGCCATGCAAAATTAATATTAGTACTTCCAGACCCACATCATTCCAAGATTGCATAATCTAGAAATGAGCAAACATTGCTTACTTTTCCCAGTGCTGAAAGAGACCCAGAACACTAAAGGAGTGTATTCCCTAAAGAACAATGAGTGTGCAAGCTCTCCATTTATGTGATGTAGGGGAAAAGTGGAAGAACAAACCAGTTCTGCAGTCAGTTTCTCTGTCTTTTCCATGGGGCTCCATATTAAGCTTCAGGAAAGATCTGATATACTAGTCTTCTGAATTAACCTCTCAGTGCCCCTCCCCCTTGAGATATCTATCACATTGGTGGATTGCTCTGGCATAGTGATTAATTAGGCTTGATACAAGTGAAGGACCTATGCAAATTGAGGAATCTTCACCCAAAATTAACTGCAAGTCCAAAAAAAATCAGTTTTAAAAAAGTGTTTACGCTTTATTGGGCTTCTCTAGAACAACTCTGTACAGGTTTATAGAATTGGGGGGGGGGGGGGCGAACATTAGGTCAGCACCTCTTTCTACTTGGCAACATAGGACAGTTCTCAATTCTATTGTTTTGCAGTGTAGTTTGAAGTGTTTAAAGAGAAAAAGGTTTCCCATCACTTCCCTTACCCTATACCATAGCCAAGTACAGCTCAACTTCAGAATGTTTTTCTTGACTTTCAGCCTAAAATTTTCCCTTCCTAATTTCATCCTATTAAGTCTAGTTAGACCCCTTTTTTTATAATGCTACATACATCCACTTTGCCTGCAACTCTTATAATATTTAAATATTTGTACAGGGTTCTTCAGACTTTAGGTGCTTGTAAGAAAGGCCAAATATTTAAGTGTGGCTTGGATAAAGTCTGGAGAACATGTACAAATATCTGAAGGATTAGCTTTTATTGCTGTCATATGATAGACAACTCATGTCTAGTTTGCTGTCCACTATAATCTCAGAGACCTTGTTTACATCAGAAAACAAAACTACGTTTTGTTTTTTGTATCAGTGGTAGCAAGAGGGGAACTGTATTGTAGACTGGGGTACGCCATTTTCCTCACCCACACAATGTCCATTAGTCCTGTGTAGGCTTAGGTAAAGGCAGTTTAATGTTTTTTCTTTCCATTTTTCTTGTTCCAGTCATATATGGTTGTCTTGAATTAATTTTTTCTAAATATATTCACTTGCATTTTTCTAATCAGAGTCTCATTTTATTGTTTTTTCCCCACATTTCTCTGATTTTTATGCTATATACAAAAGGGTAAAAAAAGTTATAGTGAAATTCTCTTATAGGCCAGAGGAAATTCTCAACACCAAACCAATCCAGAAACTTTCATTGTACTTCACTATAACTCAACTGTACACTAACTGAATAGTACCCTAGAGCATTTCTACAACTGAATTTAGACAGTGGAATGACATTCTTCTCCTCTTTTATGTAAGTTAATAATGTTTTGATTTCTTGTTATGCAATTCCCCATTCATACCACCGCAATAATCAATGCTGGACTATAAAGCCCACCTAAAATGAAAATGTTACTTAATATTGAGCAGTTCTAAAGTCTTCAATATTGTTTTCAGGGATTAAAATAAGGGGTGTGTTGGTGAGCACAGCTCCTGCAACTTGCTCTCCTGTTTCAATTTACTATAAGTGGCTATTTTACCTTCTAATAGTTGCAAGTGGGGTGGGGGACCGCAGAGAATTGCACAGTTTTCCACAGTGGACAGAGCCCTTTCACGGAGACACAAACTTCTGGGGTTCTCCCTTACTCTTACCAAAATGACACAGTCTTAATGCCAGATAACAAAATTCAGAATTTTGTTTTACTATTTTGCAGATTTATTGGGTACATGAGAGACATGGCTGAGAGTTATACAGAAAAAGGAAGTTGACTGGTTAGTTTTACCTCAGGTGCATGTTAGCCCATAGCTAGTTTATTGAAATATACTAACATGAAACCTACTGCTTATGTGTTCCAACAGTAAAGGGTATCCAAGGGTTCTATAATTACACATCTAGATTTGTACTCAGCAAGACTATCCAGAGACCTGCTTTATGCCACAAAGTGGCATAGGTGCAACATGACACCATATTTAATTTTATATTGAAATTTGCACCTGAAGTAGGACAAAATCTCATTTCACATCCTAATTTAATATAGTCTCCAAAATTTGCACAATTCAGGACAATTACATTTTCGATGTCTTTTTTAAAAGAAAAATATTTACTAACTTCTGCAAAGGAAACATTTGAAAGTGCTTCCTTTTAAAGTGTTGCCTTCCCTTCCCCAAACATATTTGTGCTTCTCTTGCTAAATAACCAGTTCCGACCCACTCCAAGTTTCTTCTTCTCTCTCTCCTCCTCCCCTCCTATTCCCGGAGTGACACCACACAGAGGACACTTTTTAAACTTTAATTTAAACAGTAGCCTTACTTTTCAAAAGTTGTAATCTTTGAGTCCCCATCCTAGGACACCTTGAGGCCTTAGTCTCAGAGGGTAGGAGCTCAGAATTTTCTGAATATCTTTAAGGTTACTTATCCCAAAATTGGAGGTACCCCAAATCACTAGTCACTTCTGAAAGCCTAGGCCAAAACATTACTGTTTGTCATAACTGTAATTTGAGATTTGACAAAAATTAGACAGGCATATCAAATTACTTTTGTTTTCTGACATGTATAGCTTAGCTCCCCGGCTATGTGCAAAAAAAAAAAAAAAAAAAAAAAGGAACAATAGTTCTGGATTACTGGTAATTTCCTAACCAGTTCTATCCTTGATTGAACCAGCTGTGCTCTGTACATGCACTTGGTGAACCAAAGAGGCACGCTGGGCAGTGAGGTATTCTGGGATGGGCTCAGGAGGGGGAAAGCGTGTGACAAAGATGACAGGCTCTTAAGCGACAAACCCAAGGTGGGGAACAATGTGTAGGGAGAGCTAAACAGATCTGGGCATTAAACACAGAATACTTCACCTCTAAATCACTGATTTAAAGAAAACCTTGGCACTTGTGCTTTTCAGAGAGTTTACATTAAATGAAATTTTCGTTTCAGTTCTTAGCATCCACATCATTATCATCACCACAACTGTCACATCTTGCTAGTTTCAGTGGAGAAACCAAGAACTGAATGGGCTATATGGCCCTCTAAACAGGAGTTTCAAGTTAAGGCACATTGCTGAACGTAATGCAACTGCCACTATCCACAACATTTCTGTTGTGCAACTGGAGGGCTTCTCTTGACTGTCAATCCAGCATTCAATTCACACCTGCACAGGGACAGGCAGTTTTACCTTGTGCACTTCTTTACAGAAAGCAAAGTACAGTAAACCCTAGATTTAACGGACCTCGATTTAACGGACTTTGGATGCAACGGACAAAATTTCTGAGCAAGTCTGATGCATTCCTGATCCATTTCTGGTGGGCTGGCTGCTGGCTCCCGGCTGCCGCCCGGGTCACAGCAGCAGGAGGGTTGGCTGGTGGTCCCGGGAGCCGGGACCCGTGCGGGCTGGCTGCCGGCTCCCGCCAGCGGGCGGGCTGGCTGCCGGCTCCCGCCAGCGGGCGGGCTGGCTGCCGGCTCCCGCCAGCGGGCGGGCTGGCTGCCGGCTCCCGGCAGCCGGGGGCCGGGCGGGCTGGCTGCCGGCTCCCGGCAGCCGGGGGCCGGGCGGGCTGGCTGACTGCTCCCGGCAGCCGGGTCCCGGGTCCCGGCAGTGGGCGGGCTGCGGAGCTGGCTCCCCGACCCTGTGGCAGGCGGGCTGCTGCTCCGACAGCTCTTTTTTTAATTATTATTAAATAACGGACTTTTTGATTTAACGGATACCCCCTCGCCCGAATTAGTCCGTTAAATGGAGGTTTTACTGTAATAAGAACAAGGCTTCTATAAGAGCTCTTCCCCACAACAAAACGCACAGATTGTTTTTTTTATACAGACAAACAAAAAAACCCACACATACACTGAGACAATAAAAACAGAACAAACCTGGATCATGTGCAAACCTGGGTCTCACAGCCAATACTATAGTTTGCCTTATCACAGGAAAGAGTAAGAGTTAGCTGAACTAGTCATTTGTACACCTGTTATCAAGAGCAACTGTTTTAAAAACATAATGCCTTCAGGCCAACAAAACAAAGTAAAACTTATTCTAAATTGCACTTAGACCTTTGATCTTTCTTTGCAAGTTATTCCTTCAAGACCCCCAGATCATTAACATTTATATTGTGCCCTAAAGATCCAGTAAGACTTCATCTGCAGGTCAGGTGCAGTGAGGGAGCACACTTGAATCCACACAGGTTCCTTCTCATGCTCCTCAAAAACAAAAAAAAGGACTCAGAATGCAAGGCAAGCTTGTAGATCAGCTATTTACATGTAAACCAGTTTTGTACAAACAAAACACCTTCCAGAATTTCTCTTACACGCCAACAAGTTATGTTCTTATTGGAAACATATCCATGAGCTCTGCAGATATTTTATTACTATTTCTGAATTACTCTGACTTTGCACTGCTTTTTTCTTTTACATATTTAACATCTTAAACGGATATTTTTACCACAGCCTACCTTATGTTTTTAGTTACATACTTGTCACCCCGAGTTACAATATTTAAACAAAATGTCTAACACCAAGGTTGGAAAACTCTCAGAGCTACAGGCACTAAACTAAACAATTTGAGAACAGCCTGGTTTCAGTTTGGGAACATCCAACTTCCCAGTTACACTGACCACAATCTATTATGACTTAGTTGGGGGGAGGGAAGAAGAAATTAAGATACATACAGACTCTGGATTATACTTACATTAACTAGATAGTGTCCCCATTCCTCTCTTATGTACATTGCATGTGTTTTGTATATTTTTGGTTTCTTGCTCTCATTTCATTACCAGAAAAGATTAAAGTTTATGCTTCTCTTTGCATTACAGTATAAAATTAACTTGTCTCATTCAACTCATTTTATGTAAGATTCTTTTTAAAAGAGGATAAACTCAGCCATGACATTATAGCATTTCATATATAGAATTGCCCTCACAATATTATAGTTTATGGTCCGTCAGCACCTCTTATACACATCCTAAGTGCCTGGGTTTAGATCTGCATTGAAGAAACTTGTTCTGGTTTAAAAATTAGATGAACTCAGAGAACCCTGTTCAATGCAAAAAATAAAAAGAAACTGTCAAATAAAACTGATGCCAACAATTAAGCTGAGTAAACCTATACCTGCTATTTACACCATACAAGAATCTAAGAAACTGAAAAAAAAAGTTAGCACCAAAGTCCTCTCATAATCACAAGAACTGGAGTTATTATTTTATAACCCTTCTTTGAGAGATTTTTAAGTCAGCGTCTGAACAATTCTTCTGTCTCTGTTATTCGTGTAAACTTTTTTGGTACCTCAAATATATCAAAAAATTGTTTAAGTAAAACAACACTTCAGGAGGGCAGTTTCACTTAATATCTACACTTCTTCTCTAGTGACTTTACAACACTTGATTTCAGCTTCCCAACACAAATGAACTGCAAACGTCCAGTAAATTCACACTTACCTTTCATAACCTCTTGCTTTCCTTCCTAAGAGTAACCAACTGTGCAGTCAGAGTGAGAAAATTACAAAGCTGACCAGTTCTGCTACTCTAAGCACTCATGAGCAGACCCCCTCCCGCCCCCAAAGGCTAGCAATGATAAATGCATATTGGTATTTATCAGCACTGCTAAATGAACAAATTTAACATTTAAAAGAGACTTTAAAGCTCTCCTAGCTAAACAGAACAACTTTATCCTGTGTACTGGATCGCATGTCTGACCCCTAATAGGTGTGCTTATGAATTACAAGAACTACAAGAATATAAATTTCTCTCTGACAAAATATAGAGAAACAAGTAGTTCTGATACATATCTTATCCAATAGGAAATCTAGGAATAAGATAGTCTCAACAGTATTCATTACTCCATACAAGAGCTTCCAAATATAGGAAATCCTCACCAGTATTCAGACAACAGATTTAGAAGATGAAAATATTAGTCAGAAGTTTGTCTAAACCCTGAAAGTTGCGAAACTTCTCAAAGCTCCACAGCTCTCATCAGGATGGTCCTTTATTTCCTCCAGCTATTCATATTCAACTAGTATAAGACATATACAGTAGACTCTCGATTATCCAGAATTGGATTAACCAGGATGTGGATTAACCAGGATGTCAAAAAAAAAATACACGCAACTCACAGGACCGGCTCTGGCTTTGCTGCGGCCCCAAGCGCACACACAAAAAAACCCTACCAGGGCACAGGGCAGCCAGTGAACCAACACCCTTTCCTCCCGGCACAGGATGGCTGGTGAATCAACTCCCACTCCCCATATTTCCTATAGATCAGGGGTGGGGAACCTCCAGCCTGGGGGCCTTATACGGCCCGCCAAAGCATTCCATCCGGCCCGCGCGCGTCCCTGGCCGGCGGCTCCCAGAGGTGCTTCCCGGCCCCTTCGCCGAGCCGCCCGGGGCGGCTCCGCGCTCGGCGAAGAGGCCGGGAAGCGCCCCGGGGAGCCGCCGGCCAGGGCCGCGCACGGGCCGCCAGGCGGGGGCGGCTCCCTGAGGCGCTTTCCGGCCCCTTCACCAAACATGGAGCCGCCCCCGCGCCAAACGCAGAGCCGCCCCCGCCTGGCGGCCCGGGGCGGCTCGGCGAAGAGGCCGGGAAGCGCCTCAGGGAGCCGCCGGCCAGGGACGCGGGCAGGCTGCCAGGCAGGCGGGGAGGGGGGGGGAAAGCAGCCCCCGAATGACATTGTAAATCTTCAAATGGCCCTTGGCAGGAAAAAGGTTCCCCACCCCTGCTATAGATGGTGATTATCCAGGACTTTATTAACCAGAATTATTTTTTTCCCTATCATCCTGGATAATCGAGAGTCTACTGTACCAACAAAGAGTCCTGTGGCACCTTATAGACTAACATGTATTAGAGCATAAGCTTTTGTGGGTGAATACATGCATCCGACGAAGTGGGTATTCACCCACGAAAGCTTATGCTCTAATACATCTGTTAGTCTATAAGGTGCCACAGGACGCTGTTGCTTTTGCAGATCCAGACTAACACGGCTACCCCTGACATAAGACATATACCACCACTCCAAATACCCAGATCAAAAGGCACAACAGCTTCCAACCATTTCACTCTGAATTGAACAGTCCAACAACATCTTGCTATCTTTGTAAATAAAATGTTTTTCATAAATAAAAATAGGCTTTTCAGGTAAATCCCCCTAGAGAGTTTATTCTTCAGTAATATGCTCATGTTCTTATCTGAATTTAAAGAACACTTAAGATGAAATTTCAACTTATCAATGTCAATACTTTTATACTACCATTTAAAAGTCTAATACTCTCAAGACACTTGCTAATTGTTTGGAGAGGAGTTGTAATAGCTTGCACACAAAGAAGAAGAAGAAATTAACAAATGGGGTCATTTTAAGAGATTAGTCCATGCTTGAAAGGTCAGGCACAATTACCTAACATAAAGGCATATGATCCAGTTGAATCATGGGACTGTTACATGCCTTGAAAATCAGTGGAAAGTGCTAATTTTGAACATGGTCCCTGTGCCTTTTTACAAGGCAAAGAGCAGCCTTTTTTAAAGGTTGAAACACTACAACCCAAATCTCTCGCCTAATTTAAATATATATTTATGGCTATTATATTGCTAAAGGAAAACAACTCAGCAAGAATGAAGGCAGGTCACTGCTATTCTCTCTGTGGTTTAGGAATACATATGCTTGTCACACCATTCCTCCACAATTCTGTGAGCAGGATGGATTTTAAGAGCCTACTGCTTCTAAGAACTGAGAAACATGCATGGAGTGGCACCTGTAGACCAACACACTGGGTCTAATTTTATGCCATGTAGCAGTCTGAGGGGGCAGGAGATTATCATTACTGAACTAGATGGATAAGGGTGATAACTCAAGGGAGTATGCTACTGAAGAGTCACTTGCACTTCAGTACAAGAGCCACCCCCCCTCTGACTCCTGCAATGAGGAACAGCCTTCCTCCTGCCACCCCAGTGTTCTCAAACTTCATTACACTGCAACTCCCTTCTAATAATAAACATTACTACACGACCCCAGAAGGGGTGACCGAAGCCTGAGCCTGCCTAAGCCCCTGGCAGAGGGTCCAAAGCCAGAGCCCAAGGTCTTAGGCCCTAGGCAGGGGGCCTATAATCTGACCCCAGCCACCCAGTGCTGAAGCCCTCAGGCTTCAGCCCCAGGGCTCAGACTTAGGCCCAAGGCCCCAGCAAGTATAACGCCAGCCCTGGTGACTCCATTAAAATGGGGTCATGACCCACAGTCCAAGAACCCCTTTAGTTCATAAAATGATCCATGTTTCAGATTAAGATGCAAATCCCCCAATCACATACATCATCCCCATTCCTATTTTGTTCCCAATGCTGAACACTTCAAATTTATTCTCTACAGCAGGGGTTCTCAACCTTTTTCTTTCTGAGGCTTCCCCCTCTGCCAGCATCCTATAAAAACTCCACGGCCCACTTGTGCCACAACTGTTTTTCTGCATATTAAAGCCAAGACCAGAGTTAGGGGGTAGGAACCAGAACAACTGCTCAGGACCCCAGGCCACCAGGGACCCTGTGAAGCTAAACTGCCTGGGCTGCAGCCTCAGCCCTAGTTGGCAGGATTTGGGGCCCCGGGCTTCGGCTTTCTGCCCTGGGCCTCAGCAAGTCTAATGCTGGCCCTGCTTGGTGGGCCCCTGAAGCTTGCTCGCAGCCTCCCAGGGGCCCCCAGAGCCCTGGTTGAGAACCAGTGCTCTATAGCCCTTTCAGCCCCGCTGGATGCAAACAGGAGTAAGCACTGCACAGTGTCATCCCCACCTACATCAGTGCTCCAGAGAGGGCCAGTGTGGTCCACCACTCACCTCCCCAGCGCCACCAGGAGGACACAGAGGGGCATCAAGTAGGGACATGGGGAGAGAAGAGATTATTGGGGGCATACAACAAGGGGGAGGGGTGAAACATTTTAAAAGGGGCACAAAGTTGAGGTGGGAGTTTTAAGGGGGCACAGAACTAAGGCAAGAGTAGCCGGGGTTCCTGAGGGGCAAGGCACAACATGGGACCTGGGGTTACTGAGCTGGGGGTGGAGAGGATAACACGGTGCAGGGTTTACAGGAGAAAGAAGCCTTGGGTTACCTCAGGTTATGGTGGAGGGGGCACAGCAGGGTGGGCGAGATCAGTGGGGTGGGCGGGGAGCGGGACAGGGGTTACCAGAGGACGCGGGTTACTAAGGGTTCCCGGAAAGGGCGGGAGCAGTGGGACGGGGGTTGCCGGGAGGGACGGGCGCAGGGGTTACCGGGAGGTGCGGAGGGGCTGGGACGGGGGTTACCGGGAGGCGCAGTGGGACGTGGTTACCGGAGGGGCGGGCGCGGGGGTTACCGGGGATTACCGGGAGGGCGGAGGGACCGTCTCAGGGGTTACCGGGAGGCGCGGAGGGATCGTCGCAGGGGTTACCGGGAGGGACGGGCGCAGGGGTTACCGGGAGGGACGGGCGCAGGGGTTACCGGGAGGCGCAGTGGGACGGGGGTTACCGGAGGGCGCGGAGGGGCGGCCGCGGGGATTACCGGGGATTACCGGGAGGGCGGAGGGACCGTCTCAGGGGTTACCGGGAGGACGGAGGGACCGTCGCAGGGGTTACCGGGAGGGACCGTCTCAGGGGTTACCGGGAGGGACTGTCTCAGGGGTTACGGAGAACGTGGTGGGACGGGGGTTACCGGGAGGCGCAGTGGGACGGGGGTTACCGGGAGGGCGGAGGGGTCGTAGCAGGGGTTACCGGGAGGGACGGGCGCAGGGGTTACCGGGAGGCGCAGTGGGACGGGGGTTACCGGAGGAGCGGGCGCGGGGGTTACCGGAGGGCGCGGAGGGGCGGGCGCGGGGATTGCCGGGAGGGCGGAGGGACCGTCGCAGGGGTTACCGGGAGGCGCGGAGGGGCGGGCGGGCGCGGGGATCGTCTCAGGGGTTACCGGGAGGGGCGGGCGCAGGGGTTACGGAGAACGTGGTGGGACGGGGGTTACCGGGAGGCGCAGTGGGACGGGGGTTACCGGGAGGGCGGAGGGGTCGTAGCAGGGGTTACCGGGAGGGACGGGCGCAGGGGTTACCGGGAGGGACGGGCGCAGGGGTTACCGGGAGGCGCAGTGGGACGGGGGTTACCGGAGGGGCGGGCGCGGGGGTTACCGGAGGGCGCGGAGGGGCGGGCGCGGGGATTGCCGGGAGGGCGGAGGGACCGTCGCAGGGGTTACCGGGAGGCGCGGAGGGGCGGGCGGGCGCGGGGATCGTCTCAGGGGTTACCGGGAGGCGCGGAGGGGCGGGCGGGCGCGGGGATCGTCTCAGGGGTTACCGGGAGGGGCGGGCGCAGGGGTTACGGAGAACGTGGTGGGACGGGGGTTACCGGGAGGCGCAGTGGGACGGGGGTTACCGGGAGCGGGGGACGCAGCGGGACGGGGGTTACCGGGAGGGGCGGGCGCCAGGGTTAGCGGAGGGACGGGAGTTACCGGCACAGGGGGCCGAAGGACTCCGCTCCTCTCCCCCGCCGCGAGGGGCACTGCAGGCCTCGGCCCCCCGGGGGAAGGATCCCGGGCGAGTCCCGCGCGGCCGGGCCGGGGGCAGTTCACCTGGGTCAGGGAGAGATGGGAGGCCATGCTGCTTCCATCATGCACCGACCGGGCAGCGAGAAAAAGCCGGAGCCGCAGCGGGGCCCGGACACTCGCTCGCCAACTTCAGCAACTTCCCGAGCCAGGCCCCGCCCGCAGCAAAACCCGGCGCCGGATCCCGCCCCCTGACTCGGCGCCTCCATCCAGCCTTCGGCAATGTGCGGCTGCAGCAAAACCCGGCGCCGGATCTTAATACTGCTCCCGAGCTGGAGTCTCCAGCCCTCTGCACTGGAGGAGCTGCCTTTAAACCGTGTGCTGGAGTATTTGATTTGGCTCAGCTAACCTTCCTTTAAAATTCGCTGCAGTGAAATCTCCATTGGTCCCATGCTCCTAACCCTCCTTCTGTCTTGGTTATTTCAGCCCCTGTTCTCCAAGTCCTAGAGAGCTCGCAATGTGAGCTAATGGTTTACGTAAGGGCTTCAAAGACTTTAAGTCCATAACGGACCATTATGATGGTCTAGTAAGTTGCAGCTCCTACATAAGGCAGGCTGTAAACTTAACAGCACCAGGAGAAAATCACAGAAGGCTCCAGTGCAAAGTGCTGGTGTGAAGAATCCTTCCCATATTCTCATCAACAAACATAGTCTTTGAGTTCAGCCTCCTACTTCTTTCTTTCTCCCTCTGTCCCTCACCTGGAGGAAATGAGGTACCTTTGTGCATGCCCGTCCTGAGATCCTAGGGGTATACAAGGGCTGCTGTATCCTTCACTTGCTGATAACAATACCAGGGATTGCTAGGGGACAAGGTACTGCAGTTTTCCTGCACTTTTGCACCACCAGAGGGTTGGGACATTATTACAGAATTCATTCAGTGGGGAGAGCAAATAGAAATAGTTCTTATTTTTAGATTTTAACCAAAGATGGATCAGACTCCAATTTAAATCTTTCATTCACTCAGGGCAGTGAGAGAAAATTACCAAAGCCTGTACTTATCTGCCAAAGGATTTCTGTTTTTTCCTTCCTCTGCTCTTTTTTCTATTGTTCACTCACTTTTTCTTTCTTCATGTCACTGCCATGCTCATCCCAGCTGGCATACTCCAAATCGCCATCCTATCATTTCTCAGCTACTAATCCCAGTAGTTTTATTGCAACTGCCTGGTTCCAACTGCCAATCCCCAATGGCATTCCCTACTATTATTCCAAAGATGCCAAATTCTAAATGTCATTCCTAATTGCCATGAAATCTTCAGGTTTCCTCATTCCACTCATTTTATGTTAAAGAGCATCTACTTGTTGCAGCAGAGGAACATACTATAACTCCATGTAAATATCTTGTTAGGTTTGCACCATTCACTCCATCCTGGAAAACTCAGTAATGGATTTGCTGTTTACCTTACCCTTAACTATCAACTCTCCCTTGGCACTTCAGAACTTCTACATTGCCACTGCCTACAGTATTTTTGCTGTACAGATTTGATGCAACTCAGAGTCACTCAGCATTCTTTTTTATACAATACCATGTGTGTGGAAGGGTTTCAGTCTCATGTTCACATAGGCAGGAGGATCACTTAGACTAATTTTCCTGCACTAGGATGGGATCAGGGAGCCTGAAATGCACATTTAGATGAATGGAAATTAGATTTTAATTTGAATATCTTATGAGTAGTACAAAGAAGTCTGCTCTGTTGATTTGTCTCAGTCACAGCAACAGCAAGAAGAAATTATTGAGAGAGGGAAGAATGTAGAACACAAACAATGTAATTATAAGTAATTAGTCACACAGTTTTGAACACCATCAGCCAATGGCATATTTCCTTGTATTTAACCTTTCTACACTCCATTCCTCTTGAACAAAGTCCCTAAAAGTATGTTATCTCTTTAGTTACCTTGGTTATCCTCTCTTGAGAACAAAATGGAATTACATCCAAAACTTAGTGTCTGAAAAATGAACCATGGGAATGCATACCTCCAAACATCTCAGTTGGAGCTAGCAGTATAGAGCCTGTTTAGTGACTGGCTGAGAGCTGCACAAGAAAGACTGATTTTCCATTGATTTACATATTGGTCTTAATCCTTAAGTCTTGTCAGAGGAAACACTCCCTCTTCTCTCCTCTTGGCTGCTCTGGTGACTAGCTCTTTGCCAGTCTGGCACCCTCTTCTGTCGGTGGTTCACATGACGAAAAGCCTCTTTCTGTGTGATTCAGCATGCTCTCTTTTCATGGCTTGGCCTTCCAGCCAAGTCACTATAGTCCTCCCCTTCGAGGGTACCCAAGTCCCACTTAATGACTTCCTAGGCAGTCTTCTGCTCCACTGCCTCATCTGTGCCGCTTCCTCAATGGCTAATAGGGAAACCTGGGTTTGACCACTAATTTTTCAGCCCGGGGGCCCTACTAGCCACTGGGAAAGTCACACAGACTAGGCAATGGAGCAGAAGACTGGCTAGGACAATTATCCAGTGGGTCAAGCCAGTTGACTAATAATCCCTACTCTGTTTCGAAAAGGCTGCCTGGTGTCACTGTGAATATTTCCTGAGGTGTTTTGATCCTTCAAGAGCACAAAAAAAGTCTTTGAACAGGAGTCTTTCAGCTGGGCAGAGTTTGAGTTAATGGGTACTTCCAAAGAACTACTTAAAAACAGGGGTGTAGCATGGGAGAGACAGGTTGGGACATAGCCAAGATGGGTCTGGAGCACATGGCATTCTGCCCAGTCGTCAGTTGGAACAGCTGTCCCTCTAGGATCACTTGCTACCAGTGTATCTTAGAGCAATCCTTAGGCTGCTCTAAGTTACAATAGGGTCAAAGTGACTCCCTAGATCAGAAGCCACCTTCCCTTCCTTTGGCACAACTGAGAATTTAGCCCAATGTGTAGTCAGTCGTTTATACCTGGGCAATGTGAGAGTAAAATGCTACCATTCTGGTTTGGTAGCATTTTACACCCACGCTAGACTCCCCACCACTCAGGTAATATGACAACACAATGTATAAGGCAAAGGAGAATCAGGGCCAAGTAGTACTGTACCCTCTTAGAAAGCTTTGAATTATGCTATAGGGATAAAAATAGGAATCAATTGCTGATCTAAAAACTATAGACTCTGCAGGTATTATATGTGGAATTTGACACATGGTAGATAATTCAGCAAGAGATTCAGAATGCCCATGAACTACACAAAGACTTTATTTTATTGTTATGTTGATTCTACAACTTTCCCCATTCAATATTAATTCTGTTTGTACAATAGATAGCTAGGTTTCTTTTTTTCTATATTAACAACTGAAGTAGGACAGTACAAGTTTACCTATTAGTGGACACTGCAGTGTCATGACGTGAAGGACATGGAAACAAGAGTTGGTGTGCTATTGTTTGAGAGTATGAAAGAGTTACTCTGTGAGATTTTTTCATTCATACATAGGTCTAACCTGAAAAGTTTTGATCCAGATCTGAACATTCCTCTTGTTTTGGGAGGAGAGAAGGGAGAGGCTCTAGTTCTGGGGTTTTGGTTCATGAGTTGTTAGCTTAGGATATACAAATCACCAGTGTATGCACATGCTAACTTTTCACAGGACACATAACATAAGTGCCTTGGTAAGTCAAAGTAACCTGAGGCCTGTCGACCCTGGGTTTTTTGCACCAATGTAGCTATGCCAACATGGTACAGACCCCTGGGACAGATGTGCTGCACAGGTGTGAGAAGCAACTTGCATCAGCACAGCTTGTACCAACTTGATACCCTGTACAGCACCAAAGCAACCTAGCAGGGAAATGAGAATCAGCTCCCTGTGTCCCCATGTATTTTAGCAGTATAGTCATGAGTCCCCAAAGAATAGCTTTAATACTGTTAATGATGTTGTATGATATCTTCTGGTCTCCCAGGAAGTATTAACTTTAATGACTGTCCTTTGTTTTATAATAGCTTTGTTTATGGATCCAGCCTCAGGAACCTCATTATTTTTCCAAGGCTACACCTAGATGTTTAGTAAGACTGGTTCTGCTCAGTGAGGGCAAAAGGACTATTAAAACTATCTAGCATTCAACAGGCTAACTGGAAAGATGATTCACTCCTGCATGCCTGTGTGTAGTATGCTTTACCCAGCTGTATGGATGATTTGAGTCCTTTTAGTGCTCAGATCCAGAGCAAAAACAGATTAACAACTCTAATACTACAAATACAAAATTTAAAACCTTAAGTATAGATGAATGAAACAGTTAGGAGTTGCAGGGGGTGTCTCATACAAACAAAGCTGTGATATATCATTATTCTGTAGTCATTACTTTTCAGCAGCCTTTTTTCAGTATCTTCCACTCCACCCCAAAATATTAGCTTGGGCCCAATTCTTCTCTCATTGGACCAGATGCTGTACCCTTTTATCACATTGAGTAGTATCTTATTTTATGAGTAGCCTACATCAGTGGAACTGCTCACTGTAAAGGTGGCAGAATCTATACCCATTTAAATCAGTGGCAATTGGTATTCTTGTCCCATATCTACAGCTGCATCTCCCCATCCCCACTCCAAACATGAAGTTTAATTTGGGACCACATGCACACAACCTGCTCAGAAGCCAGAGAGACATTCTGGTTACCTGTCAGGAGTCCTGTGACTTCTGGCCATGGCAGAGATTTAATTTCCTGTTCTTTCTCTGCTTAGCAAGTTGTATTTTGGTTCCATCTCTGGGTTTTTCAGTCCACACTCAATGGTAGCCAGAGGCCACAGAGCCTCACAAAAAGATGGGATGACTGCAACCATTGGAGGGAAGAAGCAAGATGTAACTGGAGGGATGTTATAAGCACATAGAGAGATGTAAGGACATTTTCTCATACGTGAGGAGGGCACAGCATTATTTTGAATAGGGCTGCACAAAGCCAAGAGCCAACTCTGTTCTCACTGGGAAAGGACATGTTACCATACTTGAGTTACTGAAGGATTACTTCCAGGGAATGGGGAGGAGAATAATAAAACAATTAATTAGTTAATACTTTGCACCAAAAGCACTATGGCTATACCACCCTGAACATGCCCAATCCCATCTGATCTTGGAAGCTAAGCAGGGTTGGGCCTGGCTAGTACTTTGATGGGAGACCTCTATGGAATACCAGGTGCTGTAGGCTTCACACCTGGCAGTAGGTATAAAATGCCTCTAATGATGGATGGAATGATGCATTGGTTGGAGTATATCACTGGTTGTGTCCAGTCTAAGTGGACCCTGCCATAGTGTGGGAATAATGCTAAGAAAAACACTTTGCACCAAAAGCATCTTTTACCTAGGGGACAGGGTGCACTGGGGCTGCCAAAGATGGACCAATCATTATGGGCCCAGGTGATCACACACCCCTTCCCCTGCTGCACATGCTCCAGATGGAGAAGCCACATAAAAGGAGGCAGCCCAGGTCAGTTGGAAGTAGGAGATGGAGGGGGGAAGGGTATACCTTGCTGATGTGTGTGACATTCTTGGTAATAGATCCTGAAGATCTGAACTACTCTCCAGGTGACTTGCTGATGGTGGAGGCTGCCAGGGAAGCCAAGCTGCTGCTGCCAGCTGAGGAAGCTACTGCCTGTTCTAAGCCCTAATACAGAGGGAAGTAAGGCCTATAGCTGGTTGGTTTGTTTGTTTTGCCCCACTCCGGGGCCATAGACTGATGTTTTGCCCTGCCCAGGGGGCTAACTCCTCAGTACAGTAAACCCTCGATTTAACGGACCTCGATTTAACGGACTTTGGATGCAACGGACACCCCCTTGCCCGAATTAGTCCGTTAAATGGAGGTTTTACTGTATAACTGCATGCCCCTGCCTGGAGGCTGCAGGACCGTAGTCTGTTTGTTTTCCCCTTCCTAGGGGTTGTAGTCTGCTTACTGCTTTGCCCCTCTCAGGAGGCTAATTCTCCAGTGTAACTGTGCCCCAGCCCAGAGGCTGCAGGGCCACAAGACTGTTTGTTTCGCCCAGCCCAGGGGCTCCCGGTCTTCAGATGGTTTGTCTGTTTTACCCATCCAGAGACTATGGGCTACTAAAGGAGTGATTGGGTGTACCAGCCCTGCACTAGGCCAATGGGGGCTCCCTAGCTCAGTGCATGGAACCTATCATAGGTCACAAAGCACTTTCGGAGGTATAAGAAATAATCCCCCATTTTTCAGAGGGGGAAACAGACAATCACAGACGCTGATGTGAAATTGTTCCACATACGTAGCTAATAGCTGAAAGCTGGTGCTATTGTGTGGGTGGAAATTGTGAAGTCATGTGTGTAAAAACGCTCAAAATAGGGGCTCTTGTTTCCATGCACTTGCTTGGAGTGAGCAATGTTGCTGTTTGTACATGTCTATGTACAGAGCTGCCCTTGGGCTGGTGACACAATCTGTTATCTCACATAGCTGTTACTCCCACCTTCTCTGATCAACTATCACATTCCAACTGCCACAGAACATTGGATCCAACATTTCATCTGGCTGTCACAGGGCCCTGTGACAATTGTCCTTTGTGATATTCTAAACAAAAAGAGCTTTCATATTTGTACCTGTTTGTCACTTCACACTGACTCAACATCTATTCTAGGCTTCAGAGTGGCATTCTTGGAAGACTTGTGTGGGTGTTGCAGAAAAGGGCTGAGCGTGTTTGGGGTTATTGTGTGTGCTGGTTGTGGTGTTGTGTGGGCAGGTTTGAAGAGCTGGGGCAGTTGAGCCAAGTAATCCACCATCTGTGCAGTCTCTCTGATATAAACCATAAAATTGTTGCATGCAAATTAGCAGTAGAGCAAGGGGGGTGATGGATTGAGTTGCTGCTGACATTATAATAGTCTCTTACCATGACATAGATGTACCTTACTATAGCCTGTGCTATCACTTGGGTGTAATTTGCAAAGTCAAAATGACTGACAACTTAAATTAATGGTAACTGACTGTGAATCCCAGTGATGACTGAATCTGGTGATATTCCAAATGAGCCAGCCTGTTGGAGCTATAGCATATCTTTTAGACAGATATCTAGTTATGAGTGTATACCCAGCTGATTAAGAAAGGAGACATGATTGCCCATTTTCCTAATTCCCCTCTCCTTCAAAGGAGTTAAATTGGTAGGACTATCACTATTTGAAAGAAGAGGAACTTTTCTCCTGTTTATAGATCACTGGCAATGCTCAGTAATGAGTAATGGTCTGATTGTTGAGGATTAGGGCCTTTGTACCTTAAAGTTAGGTAGGTGCCTAACTCCCATTGACTTCAATGCACATTAAGTGCCAAATACCTTTTAGGATCTGGGCCTGAGTGCCTCCATGTCCTCCATTTCCACTGACTTCAGTACCTGAAAATTCTAAATATTTTTATTTTTAAAAAATGTTTAATTTCTTGTTTTATATTCAAGTAATCCACTAGTCCTAATAGTTCATTGCTAATAACTGAACAATAGTCTTCATTGTATATATAGTTAACACATATACAGACCATCTTAATTCAGGTCATTCTTTGTCTAACCTAAAACCAGCTGCCTCCTCCCCATGTCAACTCCCACACCCTGAAGATATGTATTGTCTTTGCATCTCAGTAGTACCACACTTCACTCTGGGGGCTCTGAGACAACATGCTGAGGCATTTGTGACCCAAGAACCTGTTAATGCCAACTGGTAACTGGGGGTGGGGTGGGGAAGAAGAATATCTTGATTCTGGTATGTACAATCTGGTTCCTCCAAAGAATGTCATTTGAGGTCTTAAATAAAAGCTGGAGTCACACTGGTTATTAGTATATGAGGAGTTATTAAAACCATATTATCAGTATATAAACATGTCTATAATAAAGCAAGGATGAAAAATAGGTTTTCCTCTAAACAGGATGTAAGAAATGTCTCTGTCAGAATGTAAATTAAGCATTGTAAGAGAACACACTGCATGCCCTTTACATATTAAGTCAGAAGATAACAAAGAGATGTGAAGTCAACAGGGTAGGAGCATGCAGGAAAAACAAATTGAAGGTGGTTATTCTAGCAAAGACCATAAGCTTTGGGGCTGTATCCATGAATGAAAGAAGACCTCCCATCGTCCTGAACCTAGGAAATAAATGAACACTGCATTTACATTTGTGAAATGGGATCTCAGCAAACCTTGGTTAAAATGCTGCAGAAGACTGTGGGAATGAGAAACTTCTTTAGAGAGGAAGTTAACCTATTAGTTAAGTTTAGTTTCTAGAAAGTGTTATGACCGTTTCCAATATTTTTACTCATTGTCCCTTCAATCTTTGATAAACTGATTCTGGGGGTGGGGAGGAGAGATAGCTCAGTGGTTTGAGCATTGGCCTGCTAAACCCAGCATTGTGAGTTCAATCTTTGAGGGGGGCCATTTAGGGATCTGGGGCAAAAAATCTGTCAGGGGACAGTACTTGGTCCTGCTGGTGTAGGCAGGGGACTAGACTCAATGACCTTTCAAGGTCCTTCCAGTTCTATGAGGTAGTTATATCTCCATATATTTAGTTGTTATGAACACTAGATCTTAATGCTATGATATTAAGCAAGGTGCTGATCTTAAGTTGAATCATACAAGCTGGTGTATATCATTCCTTGGAGGACAACGGACCAGATATTCTGTGAGTGCTCAGTGACTAACAGGCTAAACACCACAAGGTAACACTTCAAAAGGATTCAGGGAGTGGGGTGCAACTATTGTTTATCTGCAAGGCACAGGAAGGGCTGGCATTGCCCCCAGGAGAGTGCTTGGGGGGCTAATAGGGAGATGGTGTAAGGGAGCTGACACCGCTTAAGCACAAGCAAGATTCCCTCACAGTAGAGGCAAGGGTCTAACTAGGTGACATCATCAGGGGTGGCTCTAAGGTTTTTGCTGCCCCAAGCGCAGAAGTTCTGCGGTGCGGGTGGTCAGGTGTACCGGCCTCCCACCGCCAAGTCAGCTGCTAACCTCCTGCAGGAAGACAGCCCTGATGGCAAACGTCAAGCCAGCCCCTGCGGCTTGCTGCCCTAGGCATGCGCTTGGAGCGTGTGTGCGTGGAGCTGGCCCTGGACAGCACTGCTCATTTATTAAATAATATTGTGAAGTAAACACTGTTCATGGAGAGTAAGCACTCTTCAAAATTAGATCCTGTGGACATTACACTTTTGAAAATGAACAAGAGCCTGAAAAATAAAGAGGTTGTCCAAAATGTGGTGTTGGGCAGGAATGTGACATTTAAAAATAAACAGAGTAAATCTCTTCAAAAAAAAAGGTTTGTTTTTTTAAAAAAAGTTTTGACAACCTGAAATTCAACAGCAATAAAACACAGTTTATAACGTCCAAAACCACTTCAATGAAAGGTTAAGTCTTACTTTGAAGATTGTAAGCATACTTTCTCCAGATATGTTGCACGAATTTGATGCATCTCATACCCTACAACTATTGTACAAAAATATATAAAAGATCAATTAATTCCTCATAAGCTAGCCTGAGGGAATATAGCAGTGCAGTCCATCACACTGAAATTTTTTTATCATGATTTTTTTAAAACCAGAGAAGTCTCTAAAAATATTTATTCAACAGGACTTTCAACAAATAACAGTCAAAAGCTTAGCCACCACTTGCACTACCCAGCATGTATATAAGCAAAAATACAGAATGTAATGATGCTGAAACAAAAACAGCCTTCATTATAAATTAAACATGTCAGCATTGTATAGTGTAATTATTCAACCAAAATTAGGGTCAAGAACTAACATGCTTTCAAAATATTGTGCTGAAAGGCTTTTATCAACGGTTTCTTCTATTTCCCTTTTTCCTAAGCATATTGTCTATGTTAACAGTGCCTTGTGACTTTATAAATAAAGAAAATGCATAACTGACCTGTTTAAAACAACAAGAAATCAATTTCAATTTTTTTAGTAACTAGGGAGTTGTATGGATTGAATTTTCAGAGCAGATCTAAATTAAAGCTATTTCTCTATGTATGTCAGAAAGTATGATTATTCATTTCAAAATTGTAACGTACCACATCTATTTAGTTAAAAGAATGCATTACTGAGAGGTTGAATGGTTTGGTTCCCATACTTAAGACAGCCTGTCACTATTTTTGGTCCCTTAGAGTTCATGTTTGATGATATCTGTTTCTTTTTCAGCCTCTTCTTTTTCTTTCTCTTCTTCCTTTATCTCTTCCTCCTATATATTTTCTTACACTAGTCTTCCTGTACTTCTTTCATTTTCTTTTCTGCTTCCTAGTTATCAAATAAGAATTTTAAAACAGTTTTGAAATGGGGAAGACAAAATAATGGCATAAATGTCAGTGCAATTAATGTAGGTTATATGATAAATGATTATTCTCCAAAACACAATCCCTTTACTCAGGGTGAGAAATACATCAGGCATAGAGACAGAAAAGTATTTAAGTACACACTTATGTTCATCCCTATTCAGAATATCTCTTTATCGTGTGCTTGAATGTTTTTCTGAAGTGGAGGCTTACCCTTGGCTTTGACAAAAATATTTGTGGTGTAAGGTATTAATTTATTGGGAGTAAGGGTTATAGAGCATTGATGATAGATCATTGAGTTCAGAAGAAGTGTGGCTGCTCAGTACCTCTGAAAAATCAGGACCGGGCATATCTGGTTGGGAACCTAAAAGCTGAGGTACCCCAATAAAAGTAGTTTTTGCAAATTTTGGCCTAAATTCTTAGAAAAGAATATAAATTCATAAAGAAAACATGTCTAGTATTTGAGTACTTCTGAGTTCTAATTTTATCTCAGACCATGACTTCCTCTGTGGTCTTTGTAAGTCACAAACTTTTTACCTCAATTTCCTCATCTGGAAAACTAATGCTAACTATTCTACCTCAGGGGGTGTTGTGACAATTAATTAATCTGTTAGGACAGACTACAGCTGGGCCTGAATGGGTATGTGAGGGACAAGAGCACAAGAAGCCTTTCCCCCTTTTTCTGACACAGTCATGGGGGGAGATCAATCATTATGGAAGTCTAAAGCCTTTATCATGTTGGAAAACATGTTCACACATGCATTTTAACTAGCACTATGTTAAACATAATTTTGCCTTAGTGTGGACAAAAACAACTGTGTTAGCTGCTCATGATTTAAGTTATGTTTAACATTCTGCTGATTAAAGCATGTTAGTTAATATAGTGCATTTGCCTGGTTTAGAGAGGGCCTGAAATTGCTGGCAGTAGGAGTAGAAAGCAAGTGAGGCAGGGCAGGGCTGGGCCATGCCCCACCTACATCTGTACCAGTCAGTAGAGCAGAACTGGTGCAGGGGAGAGTGCAGACTGCACTTTATAAACTCCAGCAGAGATCCTGCTGCAGAGTGCTCTCCCCAGAGACCTAAGGAATTCTGGCTGAGTCCACCAGAATTCCTCATGGGATTCTTTCCATTGCACTGTTCCTTCTCAAAGCCACAATCTAATCCAATGTCTGTAAACACATGAAAAACATACACTGGTGTACTTCCAGGTGAACAGAGGGAAAAAAACTGTCTGATGATGTGGTCCATTATTGAAAAACATCAGTGGACAAAATGTTGCTCTTAGGTACAAACCCATAACCCAAGTGATATCACAGGAACTTCAGAGGCTATAAATCAGTGAGGAATTTTGCCCCAAAATCTGTTCCCCCCCCTTTAACTACTGAACTATCACTTGTGGTCCGAGTAGATATGTTCACAAGGTACCCATAATTACTCATTGCCCACATATAGTGTACTATGCTAAACGGTGTATTTCTACTTTAAAAAAAAAAGATGGAACATTTTTCAAAATGGATAATACAATAAGCTCTCCACTGACTGCCCACCCCTAGTTGTCACCTAGTACCCCACATTATAACTCATATGGAGTATCATCAAACAATTACAAGCCATACTAGATGGAGTCCACGTCTTGAAATAAAGATTTCCGGAACCCCCCCCTGTTGCCCTTCAAACAACCTCCCAACCTCACTAGGCTCCTCATCAAAACCAAGTTCCCCATAGACACATCAACTCAAAGTGGCACCAGGCCTTGCCATAACAACAAATGCCAGACCTGTAGCCATATCTCCATTGTTAGGATGACCAATACTGCCCACCATACACCTCCCAAGATCCATGGGTCTCACAGATGCCTATCACAATATGTGGTGTACTTCATCCAGTGCATCAAATGCCTCCACAACAATTATGTGGGTAAAAAAATGACTATGCTTTTGAATGAACTCACACAGAAAAAATGACAAAAGACAAAACCACACTAGGACTTGTGGGGTGAACACTTTTCACAAAACAGTCTCTGCATATCTGACCTCTCAGTCCTTGTCTTCCAAGCAAACCGGCACAAGACCTTCAAAAGACAAGCCTGAAAGCTTAAATTCAGAACTCTGTGAAACACCAAAAATAATGGATTCAACAGATACTGGCTTTATGTCTCATTACAAACAAACTGTAACCCATTATGGCTTTGTCTACACCGGAACTTCATCAGCAAAACTTTTGTCATTCAGGGGTGTTAAAAACACACTCCCCGACCTCAAAAGTTTTACCAACAAAAAATGCCTGTGTGAACAGTGCTTTGCTGGCAAGAGCACTCCACTCCCCTGATGGCAAAGCCACTGCTGCTCATGCAGGGTGAAACTTTTTTGTCCACAAGAGACTTCTCGCCTGCTAACAAACAGCAGCTACACTGCATGCCTTTTAATGGCAGTGCTATGTCTCTAAAAGGGAGATAGTGTAGACAAAGCCTAACTTGCCTTTGTCCTATGACTGCAGAGGTGTTAATTGCCCACTTCATCTTGAATAGTTTCTTGCCACATGTGTTCCCTTCTTCTGCTTAAGGATCTGTTCCATCTCGTATTTACCTTTCCCAGACCTAAAGAAGAGCTCTGTGGAGCTCGAAAGCTTATCTCTTTCACCAACAGAAGTTTGTTCAATAAAATATATTAACTCTCCCAACTTGTCTCTTTCAGTGCAATTAATAGTCATTTTACTATATGTCACATCATATGATTTTCCAGTAAGGTAATCTGATAGTCAAGAGGACTATCTAACAAATGTACTTTTCTGAGACTGAAAATAATTACTTTTCATGTAGCAAATATTTCTGATGCAAATCAAAGGCTGAGGTGAATAATAGGCACTATTGTCTTATTTCTAGAAATGTATGCATGGTTAGCTAACATTTTAATATCTATTCTTGTATGACGCACATACACAACTGGACCAAGATGGAAGGTCTCTGAACAAAAACAATGTGCTTTTTGCCTTTCTGCTTAATTTTCTCTTTCTACATTAATTTAAAAGTATAACAAATTCAGCAATATACCTGTTGACTAGGTCTTTTACGGGGCCATTTGAAGGGCGCACATGGCTGATTAGTCTCAATCATAATTGCTAGAATTTAAGTTTCATTCAATAGCATGGGCCTTTGTAACTCCCCATATTTCATTTCCAACTTTTTCAGCAAAATTTTCATTATTTGAAATAAGAAAATTATCAAAGATTGTACCAGACTTCACTGTTGGCATTGAACAGCTATAACTGAAAAGATCAGGACACTCATAAAATATGACTTTGTTTATCCTTTCCTGAATAAACTTCTAGAGGCAATTGTAAAAGCATTCTAATTGTTTTAGGGCAACCACAGGAAAAAATATTTGAAGCATGGTTCTACTTTGAAAAGTGACAATGTGAAAACCAGGTCATGGAACATCATGTTCACTGTCCCACGATAGCTTTCAGATCCAATTTCCTAAGTTTACAAGTAAAACAATGTTTTTAAATTCTCTGCCAGCCCTAAAAACTTACCCTGGGAGCTGAACATCAGGGTGAATTTTTACCTGTTTACATATCACCAGTAACTTTGAATCAAATGAGGTGTACTACAGGTGTTCGTCCATCAGAATTGATGAGGACCACCCAGTGTCATCAGTTTGTTTGGGAGTGGGTTCTGAGATGGCTGATTAGTCCAATCCGAGCCCGGAATTGACGGTTGCGTTCGTTCAGGTGTAGTTAAGAGGTAACTGAAGAGCATGGTGAATTTCAACCTACTGCTATAAACTTCAGATGGGACAAAATACCTGATGATGATATTCAAATAGGAAAGAACTCAGACTTTCAGATCACGGTGATTTTAACATGAGTAATGATGACAGAATCTGGCCCTAGAAAAGGCAAAGGCCATGCTCCCAAGGAGTTCACTATACGAATGAGACAAATGAAATTCAATATTTATTGAGCATTAACTGTGAGATTTAGAAAAACTTGTACTGTCTCTTCTATGGTGTAAGGATTAGAGTTTTATGGACCTGATATTATTTCCATTACAAACTGAATCTATTATTATCCTTAATCACAGCAAGGATATGCAATAATGTTTTACTTTATAATCCAGGTCTGAGATCATCAGTGGTTCCCATTCCCCCTCCATCTCTTCATCCCAGTCATCTGGCTTCTTGACATCTGGGTCAGGAAAGTGTTCTGGCTGTTCCCAATCCTGAAATTATATTTATGTGTGAGAAAGGCGAAGAGTTCTAAAAATATATTTGTTGTGAATAAATGAATGCTTTGCTGGGAAATTCTACTGCTCACATGGGAACAGATTTACACAATACTCAATTTTCTCTTAAATGCACGCCTTTGTTCACAATCAAGATGTGTTTGTTCACTGGGTTAACCAGTAACTTCATTACCTTTCATATTTTTATCTGGACAGGTGCCACTTTCCTCCAGCATATCCTGAGTTTTGATTAACTGAAATCTGAGTCAGATTAACCCCTACTGGTAAAATAGAGATGCTATTTGATTCTCTGAAACCATGGAAGCAGCGGAGATGGAGAGAATACAACTTAGTGATGGACATGTGGTGGTACTCCTGCCACCATATGTAGGAGTTCCACCATGAGAAACTAGTAGTGCTAAATTCCAGCCAGGCCTTTGTAAGGAGTTCTGCTAGCATGGGCTGCCCAACAGAGGGTCTCAGACAATACGTTTTCAGGTCAGCCTGGCCCCAGTCCTCTAGCAGAACATTAACTTCAGGAAGCTTGTGCTGCTGTATCTGTGCTCCTAGTAGACTTTCCCCCACTGGAGGCCTGGAATTTGGGTTTTACTGCCTTGTGTCAATAGAACTCAATGGCTAGATCAAGCCCCAAGAATACCTGCAACAGTTGCATGCTTTTCCTGGTCTGTCCTACAGATTTCTACACAGTAGCAAGTCATTTTGAATTTTGTTACGTATTCTAGATTTAACATTTTGACCTTCTTAATTACCTGTAATAACTACACACAAACACAGACACAGTTAAGACTTATGAACCCCAAACTAAAACTACCACAATGATATTTAACTTTTAATTTCCTCCTGGAAAACACATACTCATTCCAAAAAGAAAGCTGTGACCTTATTAAAATAGCAGTTCCTCTACGAAAAACTCACTTAACACTGGGTTTGATCACGACCATTTGTGTGTCATTCGTTTACTATCCCTCCTTAGCTCTTGTAAGCAAGCCAGAATTAGTGAATTAATGAATTGTTATTATGTATTTATAAGCAGGAGGTGGACTAAATGATTTAATACATCTTCTCCATCATTAATGTCTAGGATTCCATACTGCCTACATAAATTTAGAGAAAAGTGGAAGCAAAATACGCTAGAGTGCCCATAAATTAAATTAAATAGAGCTGCAACTCCCATTGACATCAATGAAAATAGCAAGAATGTATTCAAATATGTAGTTTGGCCTAGTAGGTTTAATATAGGTCAGCCAGTCTAGACCAGGTTATTAAAAAATGTATACAGAAAAATCAAGAGATCTCAAGGTAATAATTATCACAGTCATGATATCCAGAGTGAAATATGGCTATTCATTATTCTCTTACTGCTGGTTTCTTGTCTTCAAGATCCTCAGTCATTTCCCTTTCATCCCAGTCTTCAGGGTTCTTTGTATCAGGATCCTTTATCTTTTTGGGAGGTGAAAATTCCCAGTCTTCTTGAATGAATGATCCATCAGAGTACAGTTGTGTGTACACATCATCCAGAACACTAAAAGGGAAGTACATTAGAGTTATTAAATGGGAATAGGTATCAGTTTTCCAATGCAATGTTCCAAATAGTTGGTTGGATCTCTTCACCATCATACCAAATTGTAAATCTTAAGCAAATACAAAACATAGGCCTGAAAACACCAGTCTATCCACCAGCTTGACCCATTTATATATGGAATGTCAACACAAACAGCTAAAACTTGTTCTTTCATGTCTTAATGCTAAATTACTTTGAGTGTTTACAAATTAAATTAGGGATGTCGATTGATTGCAGCTAATTCATGCAATTAACTCAAATGTATTGTGATTAATTGTAGTTTTAATTGCACTATTAAATAATAGAATACCAATTTAAATATATTAAATATTTTGAATGTTTTACTACATTTTCAAATATATTGATTTTAATTACAACACAAAATACAAGGTGTAGTGCTCACTTTATTATTATTTTTGATTTGTACAAATATTTGCACTGTAAAAATGATAAACAAAAGAAACTATTTTTCAGTTCTCTTAACACAAATACTATATATCTTTTTATCATGAAAGTGCAACTTACAAATATAGATTTTTTTTTGTTAAGTAACTCAAAAACAAAACAAAGTAAAACTTTAGAGCCTACAAGGCCACCCAGTCCTACTTCTTGTTCAGCCAATCACTAAGACAAACAAGAATCAGAGAGGTAGCCGTGTTAGTCTGGAATAGCAGAGGTAACAAAGTCCTGTGGCACCTTAAAGACTAACTATAAAGTTTTGAAGCATAAGCTTTCGTGGGCTAATACCCACTTCGTCGGATGCAAGCACTTCCACTGCTTGCATCCGATGAAGTGGGTATTAGCCCATGAAAGCTTATGCTTCAAAACTTTATAGTTAGTCTTTAAGGTGCACAGGACTTTGTTACCTAAGACAAACAAGTTTGTTTACATTTATGGGAAATAATGCTGCCCACTTATTATTTACAATGTCATGTAGCACTGCAAACAGGCGTTCACATGGCATTTTGTCGCTGGCATTGCAGGTATTTACATGCCAGATATGCTAAACATTCATATGCCCCTTTGTATGCTTCGGCCACCATTCCAGAGGACATGCTCCCATGCTGATGATGCTCATTTCAAAAAATAATGGATTAATTAAATGTATGACTGAGCTCCTTGGGGGAGAATTGTATGTCTCCTGCTCTTTTTTACCCACATTCTGCCACATATTTCAGCAGTTATGACAGTCTCAGATGATGACCCAGCTCATGTTGTTCATTTTAAGAACTCTTTCCCTACAGATTTGACAAACCTCAAAGAAGGTACCAATGTGAGATTTCTAAAGATAGCTAGAGCACTGGACCCAAAGTTTAAGAATCTGAAGTGCCTTCCAGCATCTGAGAGGGAAGAAGTGTGGAACTTGCTTTCAGAAGTCTTAAAAGAGTAACGTTCCCATGTGGAAACTACAGAACCCGAACTACCAACAAAGAAATTCGACCACATGCTGGTGACATCTGATTCAGATGATGAAAATTAACATGCGTCAGTCTGCACTGCTTTGGATTGTTATCGAGCAGAACCCATCATCAGCATGGCATGTCTTCTGGAATGTTGGTTGAAGCATGAAGGGACATATGAATCTTTAGCATATCTGGTACGTAAATATCTTGCAATGCCAGCTACAACAGTGCCATGAGAATCCCTGTTCTCACTTTCAGGTGTCATTGTAAACATGAAGGGGGGCAGCATTATCTCCTACAAATGTAAACAGACTTGTTTGTCTTAGCGAGTGGCTGAACAAGTAGGACTGAGTGGCCTTGTAGGCGCTAAAATTTAACATTGTTTTATTTTTGAATGCAGTTATTTTTTTTGTACATAATTCTACATTTAAGTTCAACTTTCATGATAAAGAGAGTGCACTACTGTACTTCTATTAGGTGAATTGAAAAATAATAATTATTTTTTTACAGTGCAAATATTTGTAATTAAAAAGAAATATAATGTGAGCACTATGCACTTTGTATTCTGTGTTGTAATTGAAATCAATATATTTGAAAATATAGAAAACAACCAAAATATTTAAATAAATGGTATTCTATTATTAACAGTGAAATTAATCACCCAATTAATCGTGATTAATTTTTTTTAATCGCTTGACAGCCATAAATTAAATGTAACACTTGTCTTCAGCTTCCCATTAAATGTTCCATCACTGCATAAGAGCCCTCTGCAGGCTAGATAGTCTAGAGATTAGCATGCCTAGCTCTGGCTCCCAGCCGGGAGGTCTTTCAATCCAGTCCCTCTTCTTACCAAAAGCAGAGTGAGGTGGCAGTTGGTAGGGGAGTCCAGGCCCTCCTACTCCACCAGGCTCCAACCCAGGGCCCAAAGAGGGTCAGCAGTGTCTGGCACAGTTGGGTCAGTTCCTATCCTCTGTTTCTCTCCCCCAGCTCCAAGTCCAAAATAAGGTTTTAAAAAAAAGAAAATGAAAGCGTCAGCCCCAGCCAGGGTCAGCATACAGTCTTGTTCTTCCTGGGGAGACTTGTGCAATACTCTTGTCCAGGAGCCCTCCGGGTAGGTCAGTCTTCCACCTCAGCCTTCCCCCTTCTGGGCTGAGTTGCTCCCTTTTCAACATCTCCACTTGGAGCATGCTCTGCAGGTCTAGAATGGCAGGGTTATCTGGGTCCAGTATTGTCCTTTAACCCCTTCAGGCCCAGTATGGGGTTTGTACACACACTGGTAGATGTCACTATAGAATAGATTAAAGTGACAAAGAGTCCTGTGGCAATACACAACAGACATATTGGAGCATAAGCTTTCGTGGGTGAAGTGGGTATTCACCCATGAAAGCTTATGCTCCAATACATCTGTTAGTCTAAGGTGCCACAGGACTCTTTGTCTCATTTACAGATCCAGACTAACATGGCTATCACTCTGTTACTATAGATTAAGTTTCTTAAATCAAACAAGACTTCAGTGGGGTTGTACAGGTGAAATTAAAGACCGAAACTAGACCCTTAAGGGAACATGTCAATTTAAAAATTACACTTCTGTCTGAAAATTTTGTACCTGTTAAATTACAAGTAAAACCTAAGATGATTATAAAAGAAAGATTAGAGAAAAGAGATTTTTCTGTTTTTTTCAGTGTTTACCTTGTACATTTAACAGCACTATCAGTCAGTTTCTGATGTCTGGCCTTTTGTACCATGTGCCTGACATATGATGCTGACAATTTGTATTTTAACAGTTATAAAGCTCTAAATTTTTTTAATCTTAATGTCTACTGTCGTTAAAGAATTGTCTGACCACACATAATTTCCCACAACTGTGAAAATTTAAATCAATACATTTTAAATACTTAAAACCCATAATTTTGTGCAACTGTGAAAATTTAAATTGAAAAAATAAAAAAGGCTTATAAATAAACATCAATATTTTCTTATCAAAATTATAAAAAATAAAAATCAAATTCTACCAAGCCTAATTATATACTAATGGAATGGATTTGACTGGAGATTGAAAGGTTCAAGTCTGGGTGCCCCTTTTGCACATTATTTTGTCCCTTCCCCCAACCCTTAATCTCTTGCTAGTTTTATACTCTAAAGTTTAAACTCTTTGAAGCTAGGACTATATGCCTGATTTTGCTCTCATACAGTTGAATCTCTCCTATATTCAGTGGGCCTGATTTTCCATTGCCTGAATTGATAATGTTTGTACCCAGTCTACATTCGCTTTGCACATGTGTAAATGACTTCATAAGTAGCTAGATCCTCAGCTGGTACAAACTGGCATAGTTGCACTGACGTCAGTGAAGCTACTGGTTTAAACAAGCTGAAGATCTGGTCCGAGGTGTAAGTGAGCAGAGATGCAGGCCCAATGGCATACAGCTGTTGTAAGCAAAAGGAGGTTCAAGCCCTGTGTCTTCCTATATGTATGCGTGTACTTTGGGTTATTAGTGCAATAGAAATAATATATAATAGGGGAAAAGTGTGATTGCTAAAGCATTCTTATATAAGTTGTTATATATCCATTCAGAAAAACTAACTTCAAAGGTCAGAAAATACACAGAAAAATGTGAACATATAACATACATTTTATTTTGTCATTCTAAGCCAGTCACATTTATATCTAGCCATTCATAGCTTGACTAATGATCTGAGTTATTATGTGGTATAGCATTATTTTAAATTACTGTGCCTTCTGGGTGTATTCCTATAATGTAGAGGGGCTACGAACTAACCATACTTTTAAAATGTGGAATAAAATCATGAGATTTGTTTTGTACCAAGTGAAATGATGGTGTACCCAGAAGATCAATATGCCCTATAAATGATGGGCATGATGGGATCAGAAATAAGAGCAGTAGCTTATCCCCCATTGGTCTAATTAAAGGAACCAGAAATAGACTGTGATAACTGTTAAATTAGGTTCCTAAGATTTTGTTCTCTATGGGCCAGACCCGGATAATGAAGCCAAGGGGAGTTTCAATAGAGTTTCAATGTTTACCAGAGTTAAGGACTCGAAGGTTTGATCAATGAGAGCCTCGGCTACTCAGCATCTCTCCATATTAAGCCCTGCGTGTTTTGCCAGAGTAAGGGCTGAGTAAACAATGAGGGCTCATATGTGCACTGAGGCACAGCCCTTGCTGGCAGAATGCATAGCAATACTACCCCATGGGGATTTCAGGAAGCCAAAATTCATCCTGGAGCTCTGCAGTACACAGAGGAATGTGCCTGTTACTACCTCTTTCAGTGCCAGGATATATGTATAGAGAGCAGGGCCTTCCAGCCTCTTCCCACTCTTCCCCATCCCATTTGGGTGTCTTATACTCCAGGCAATTCATGGACAGCCCCAGTGTTCCAGGTACACAGAGCCGACAACAGTGGTCAGCTGCAACACAGAGGTATCTTCTTGTTCCCTCCCTGCCTTTTGCACATCCACAGAGCACAATATGGCCCGGAGAAAGGGCTTCAGAACATGGCCCTATAGTGCTTGCTTCAATATATTGTAACATTTTAAAATGAAAACCATTATCATTATTCAACATTGGATTTTTAAGACTCGGAAATAAAACACAGAAGCAGAGAACTTAGGGGTGGAAAGAGCTGTTAGCTCAGCTCATCTACTCCATGTCACTGCCAAAGCAAGATTGTTTCTTGCAGTATATACACAATGCTTGGTGCAGTCCAGTTTTAACAAGCCAAATAATGCAGGTTCTCACCAATTCCCTTGAGAAACTATTCCACAATCTAATTAACTTAGTTGTTAGAAAAAGGTTTTTGGTATTCAGCTCAAATTCTCCTTTTCACATTTTCAAACAATCATTCTTTATTATATCCCCTAGAACCACCACAAACAATTCTTCTCTTTCACTGGAATTTGCAATATTCAAATGTTTGTACTTTAATGTAACGTTCATCCTTCTCCCTTTTTAATCAGTCTATGCGCTGTTATTTATTCTAAAGTGTAGTGCTGCTTTGAAAAAATGACTATGTAAATATGGCATGTTTTTAAAGCAACAGATCTGCTCCTTGTGTGTACTCAAAGAGTTACACAAACATACTTCAAGGACTGGACAAAAATAACTTTATATTCTTTTCACCCCTATGGAGCTAATGCAACTAAGAAAGAGGGAGCTGGATTCTATTCTGTCTGAGGCAGAAACAGAATTATTAACTAAGCGCCAAATTCATCCCAGTTGAACAGACAGTACTGGGACAATAGACAAGACAGTTAATTATAGAATTTAAATTTCCTAAAATATGTGATTACAGTTAGCTATCCATAGGCATTAGAAGATTATTTTATCAAATGGATATTATCAAGCATTTCTAACAGATAAAGAATTTTCAGAGACCTACCAAACATGATGTAATAATTAGACTCTCCATGCATATCCTGTTGGTTAAGTTCTGCAGGAAACTGTTTAATATAGCCGCCAGCACAGTCAATCTTCTGTTTATGTTTTACAGTAAATGGAATTACTGAAGTCTCACCCTCAATACTAAAGGGCTCAAATCTTGCATAAAATCTGGCATTTTGACTAATCTGAAGACCAATAATGAGACACAGTAAAATCAAACATATAAATATAGAAAACTTTTACATAAAGTTACATTTACTCTGTTAGTGTCCTTTCTGGCTCTTATAATGTACCACTTCCCTCACTGCTCTGTATGGCTCAAATTCCCCTCTCATGAACACCAGTTCCATTCCACTGACCTCAGTGGGATTATCTATCTATATATATAAAAGTCAAGTGGTGTATGTATGTATGACTGCGAACTCCTCCCGCACCGTTTGAGCCAGAGACTTGAAATTTGGTACAGTTAGGGGTCTTGGGGTCTAGATGGTCGTAAGGGTCGAAAAATTTTCGTATCTCACCTCTGACGCCCCCCCAGGGGTGAAAGTCTTTCAGGGCCAATCACATCGGCTGGGTAGCTAGGTGGTGATGACGTCATAATACCCCCTCCAACAGACACCGCACTCGCTCAGCTCACTGCCCCTCCCTCCTCCAACGGAACCCCGAAAATCCCTCAGTTCTCTGCCCCTCCCCCCTCCCAACGGAACCCCGGAATCCATCAGCCCTGTGCCCCCCCCCCACCTGCCAAGGTCCCCGAATCCCTCAGCTCTGGGCCCCCTCCCCGCCTGCGATGGATCCGAGTTGGGTTTGGTGGGACGGTAAGTGAGGTGGGGGTGTCGGGTTCGGTCGGGGGGTGAGGTGGGGGTGTTGGGTTTGGTCAGGGGGTAAGTGAGCCGGGGGGTGTTGGGGTTGGTCAGGGGGTGTCAGCTGTCTGCCCCCTCCCCACCTCCGACTGACCCGAGCAACGCCGGGCACTTATGCTAGTCTATATATATAAAAGTCAAGTGGTGTATGTATGTATGTATGTATGACCGCGAACTCCTCCCGCACCGTTTGAGCCAGAGACTTGAAATTTGGTACAGTTAGGGGTCTTGGGGTCTAGATGGTCGTAAGGGTCGAAAAATTTTCGAATCTCACCTCTGACGCCCCCCAGGGGTGAAAGTCTTTAAGGGCCAATCACATCGGCTGGGCAGCTAGGTGGTGATGATGTCATAATACCCCCTCCAACGGACACCACACTCGCTCAGCTCACTGCCCCTCCCTCCTCCAACGGAACCCCGGAAATCCCTCAGTTCTCTACCCCTCCCCCCAACAAACGGAACCCCGGAATCCATGAGCCGTGTGCCCCCCCCACCTGCCAAGGTCCCCGGAATCCCTCAGCTCTGGGCCCCCTCCCCACCTGCGACGGATCCGGGTTGGGTTTGGTGGGACGGTAAGTGAGGTGGGGGTGTCGGGTTTGGTCGGGGGGTAAGTGAGCTGGGGGGTGTTGGGGTTGGTCAGGGGGTGTCAGCTGTCTGTCCCCTCCCCACATCAGCTGGGTAGCTAGGTGGTGATGATGTCATAATACCCCCTCCAACAGACACCGCACTCGCTCAGCTCACCGCCCCTCCCTCCTCCAACGGAACCCCGGAAATCCCTCAGTTCTCTGCCCCTCCCCCCTCCCAACGGAACCCGGAATCCATCAGCCCTGTGGCCCCCCCCCCCCCACCTGCGAAGGTCCCCGGAATTCCTCAGCTCTGGGCCCCCTCCTCGCCTGCAACAGATCCGAGTTGGGTTTGGTGGGATGGTAAGTGAGGTGGGGGTGTCGGGTTCGGTCGGGGGGTGAGGTGGGGGTGTAGGGTTTGGTCGGGGGGTAAGTGAGCCGGGGGGTGTTGGGGTGGTCAGGGGGTGTCAGCTGTCTGCCCCCTCCCCACCTCCGACTGACCCGAGCAGCGCCGGGCACTTATGCTAGTATATATATAAAAGTCAAATGGTGTATGCGTGTATGTATGCATGTATGTATGTGCACTTACTCCTTCCACACCGTTTGAGCTAGAGCAGGGGTGGGCAAACTTTTTGGCCCGAGGGCCACATTGGGGTTCAAAATTGTGTGGAGGGCCAGGTAGGGAAGGCTGTGCCTCGCCAAATAGCCTGCCCCCCCCATCTGACTCCCACTCACCTCCCACCCCCTGACTGCCCCCTCAGAGCTCCCAAGACATCCAGCCCCCCCGCTCCTTGTCCGATTGCCCCCTCCAGAGATCCCCCCCCCCTAACTTCCCCCCGCAGGACCCTACCCCGTACCTAAGCCCTCCTGCTCCTTGTCCCCTGATTGCCCCCTTCCAGCAACCCCCCACTCTAACTGCCCCCCAGAATCCCCAATCTAAGCCCCCTGCACTTAGTTCCCTGACTGCCCTCTCCCGAGACCCCCCCACCCTAACCACCACCCAAGCCCCCCTGAGCGCCCCTCACCCCCGTTCTTGCTTACTTTGCTCAACCGGGCATGGCCCCACGGCTTGCTGCTCTCATCTGGCTCCTCGCCTGGCCCCGGCAGCTCAGCCCGGCACCCCCGGGCGGGAGCGCGGCGCCCCTCACCGCGCTGCTCGGCCCCTGGGCACGGAGGAGGGGGCCACTGGCACCACTCCCCTGCCGAGAGCTCGCAGGCCGGATAAAATTAAAGTGAAATAAAGAGAAATACGCGCCACTCCAACAACGGTCAATGTGTTTTGAGTGCGCCATCTATTGGGGAAACGTGGGCATTGCAGGGAAAGGGGAAAAAAAGGAGGTTTTTACTATAATTTGGACAAGTTCGGCGGGCCGGATTAAAAAGCCTAACGGGCCGTATGTGGCCCGCAGGCCGTAGTTTGCCCATGTCTGAGCTAGAGACTTGAAATTTGGTACAGTTAGAGGCCTTAGGGTCCTAATCAGGGTAAGAGTCGAAAATTTTTCAAATCTCACCTCTGATGCCCCCCGGGGGTGAAATTATTTAAAGGCCAATCACATCAGCTGGGCAGCTGCTGTTCTCTGTGACATAGTTATGATGTCATAATACCCCCCTCCAACGGACCCTTCACTCGCTCAGCTCTCTGCCCCCTCCTCCCTCCAACGGACCCCGCACTCGCTCAGCTCTATGCCCCCTCCCCACCTCCGATGGACCCGAGTTGGGTTTGGTCGGAGGGTAAGTGAGGTAGGGGTTTCGGGTTTGATCGGGGGGGTAAGTGAGCCGGGGGTGTCTGGCTTGGTCTGGGGGTGGGTGGGAAGGTGTCGGGGTGGGTAAGGGGTGAAGTGTGGGTGTTGGGGTTGGTCAGGGGGTTTTGGGTTTGGTGGGGGGGTAAGGTGGGGATGTTGGGTTTGTTTGGGGGAGTGAGGAGGGGGGTCGGGGTTGGTCGATGGGTAAGTGAGGTGTGGGTGTCGGGTTTGTTTGTGGTGGTAGGTAGGGGTGTCGGGTTTGGTTGGGGGGGAAAGTGAGGTGGGTGTGTCAGGTTTGGTCTATGGGGGGTGAGGTGGGGGTGTTGGTCAGGGGGTGTTGGTAGGGGGGTGACATGGGGGTGTTGGGGTTGGGGGGGTGAAAATGTGAGTCGGGGTTGGTCGAGGGGTAAGTGAGGTGGGGGTGTCGGGTTTGGTCGGGGGGGGAGGTGGGGGTGTCAGGTTTGCTCTCTGCCCCCTCCCCCTCCAACGGATCCCGCACTCGCTCAGCTCTCTGCCCCCTCCCCACCTCCGATGGACCCGAGCAACGCCGGGTATTTTCGCTAGTATCAGAATAACTGAGAAGAGGATGTGGCCAAATATCTGTAAGTATTGGTGATACTGCATCTCCAGCCAAGGATGTTGTTATTCAGCACAGTAGCTGCTGAGCCACAGACTGACGATGTCAATTCAAGAGGGAAGTTACACTCTAATCTCAAAGTTAGATGAGGAATTTACTTAAAGGCCACAAAGTGGCTGAAAGATAAAAGCAACTGAGTAGGAGATATGGGGATAGGGAGGGATTAAGAAGAGCAGGGACAAAAAACAAACAAACACCACACAAACAACCAAAAATATAGTCTTTAAAAAAAAAGTTTGTGAAGCAATTAGCATGGGAAGATGAGGGAAATGCCACCAGAACACTAAAAACAAAGCAAAGTTTTTACTTAACATACCACTAAAGTTTATGGGCCAGATTCTCTTCTGAGAGAGAGGAGGAGCTATCAGAGCTGGTTTGGGATCCCAGATTCTCTGGCCAGCTCTACTCCCAACACTGGTATAGAGCTAGTGATAGTCTCCGGGGCATTACTGCCTCACCTCATGGGCAACACATCCTTAAGACCAGGGCTGCAGAGCTGGTGGCTATACCAGCTCTATGTCTACTAGGGACTCCCCTGTGTGCTGAAGGAATCCCTGGGGAAACTGGGTGATTTCCTCTCACTCTACACTGCTCAGACAGTGAATCTGGCTCAGTACTCTGTGCATTTACTAGCTCAACATTGCTTGTTATCAAGCTGTGTGCATGCTTCATACTATGCAAAATAAACTAGCTGAGTTTATTTGAATGTGCAATTATTACATTTGTATTTAAGATCACTGAACTGCACATCCTATTCAAATTTCATGTGCTCTGGGAAGTCATATCCCTGAATGCAGTGTGTTCTTCTGAGTACATGCTGTTGGACAGAGACAGAAAAGCTGCCAGATCCTCTGTGCCTGTTCAGATGCTACCTGAAAGGTAAAGGTTAAGTGAAATAAAAGTTTCCCCACATACCCTTTCAGATGACAATGAAAGGGGTCCAGTCAGCTTGGGAGCCTCTCTTCTCTTTTCCAGTCATCCACTGCAAATTTTGCTTGCTCTAAAGGGCAAACTGCACTTAGGCATGTGAATCTGCAGGCGGTGTTGCTAGTTCTTGTGATATTCTTTTGTAAAACTCCAACTTTGGGAATCAAGAGATTGCCTGAGAATCTGAACTTTAATTTAAATAAATACATAAACAAATGCCTACCCCTTGTGGTTGTGAAGAAAAGTTTGAAAACATGACCCAAGTGAACCCTAAATGATAAGAAACCAGAAGGCTAACAAAAATAATTCAGTGGGTTTTTTAAAAAAAAAACCCTCATTTTTAAGAAGTCATGATTTTTTGCACCTGACTCATCATTTTTGCATGCTTGGCATTAGCAGTACTGGAGCACTCAGAAATAGAGTTGAACATGAAGTTTAATGATTGCACATGGAAATACACTTACCTAAACAAAGCCACATGAATCCTTCTCTCACCTGCTAATATTTCAAGATTCACCAGCAAGAGACTCTTTGATACATTTACTGATTCTAATGCCTTGAGGGAGTGCTTGCTTCTTGCAGGCACTACCACCCCGATGAGCGGCGGTAGCTTTGTCAGCCTGGTGTTGTCCGTTAGCAAATCTTTTGTCATTCAGGGGAGTGTTTTTTTCATACCTCTGGACAACAAAAAAATTATTGTTCAGGTTCCAATGTAGACAAAGCCAAAGTATTTCTCTCTCTTCCTCTTACATGGAACAGAGCAAGAATAAACCCTTCAAATGGGATGACATTCAACTCCCAGACTCATGTAAGATGCAGGTCAGCTAAAAAACGTATTTTAGTGAGAAAAAAAATAACTTTGGCTGGAAAATTCTAAAAACAAGTTCTAATGTAGCAAAAGTAACTGAGAATTCTGTGTACAATAATACAACTCAAGGAATGCATTGTCCCCTGGTATTTTTGATTAAAGTTACAAGTCTCTTGAGAGCAGGTCATCACACAGGTTTGCCTTCTTCTAAAAATACCTAAAAATTCTTCCTGTTTATAAGAAAAGGCCTTCAGTTAAACTATTATATATCTTTTTCTTCAGAAGCATATGACTTTTGGAAGACCTGTATTCTTGTTGATAAAGTCCAGTGTGTGGATGATTTTTGCAAGCGTAGATCAATTTCATTAATAATATTTTGGACTTCTAACAAGTACTTTACAACATTAACTAATTAATCCTCACTGCGGTAGTGAGGCAAATACATTTGATTGTTCCCTCTTTACAGATGAGTAAACTGATGTATTGAGAGAAGTTAAGGCCTTCCTCCTACCATAGATCTGGCCTAGAGTGACTTGCTTAGTGTGCAACAGAGCGGAGTACAATGTCCAGATATTTATTGTTAAGGAGTATGTTCATTTTTGGACTTGTGTTGTATCATTTTCATCAATGAATAAATACAACCTGCTATGCATGCATTCTAAAATACATGCTATCAGATTTGAGATCAGTCCAAATAGAAGAACACTGTAGAATGCTCCTATAATTGATATTGTCTAGATTGCATTTTGGTAACAGGTAATCTTTCTGTTTTGTTTAATTTTATTCCCTAGTTCAATGCTGCAAACTCTGTGCAAAAAACTTGCTCTGACTTAGGTATCTGCCCAGGCAGGTCTTGCAGTATCAGATCCCAACTGTGTAATGTGATGTATGCAGATGAAAGTTTTGCAGGAGCACTTCGGCCTTCCTCCAAGTGAAAGGCCTACAGTAGATCTCCAAATTTCTGAACACCAGATCACATCAACAAGCTGAGAAGTGCACTTTGTGAAATGGGTTATTGATTTACTAAAATGTATATTTACATTCCTTGCATCTGCTAGCTAAAGTGCAATCAAGTCGGACATCTTAAATCAATCACATGCCTCCTTTTAAGTGTCATATTAAAAAATCTTTAAATCTATGCAAATTTTATAAAGCTAAATTACTTTACAGTGTCCCTTTCAATGTGTTTCCCTTGAGACCTGTAATTAGATTAGGTAGAGAAGAGGGCCACTCAAGAATGTTTAACTGAACATCATTATACTCTGCATTTAACTTGCACTATAACATCAGACAATTTCTTCTTAGTCCCCAAGGGATCACCAGTGCCTGTTGGTTCAAGTTCAGTTATTTGTATGACTTTTTACATGATTATCCTCCTGGACATGGGACTAGCACTGTTAAAAAGGGCTAAATAAATAACTTGATGAATCAACCTGATCTCAAAACATTCTCAGGGCAGCATCTCAGTGAGGGTGCTAAGTACCACAAAAGCATTTCACCTTTTCATAAAAAGGTGAACATAACATAACACGTTGTGCCAGAATAAACTCCCCATATAAAAGCACATATTCTGGGGAAGGAAGCAAAAGGAAGGGAATATCTTACTTCTCAGTTATGCACCCCAAAAATATTCATGGGCTAAGACATATGAACAGAGGAGAAGGGCTGGAGATGGGGGATGACAGGACAGAAGAAGACTCAAATTTTCATAACTCTCTCTTCTGAATGTAAGATTTCCCCCCTCTTATGTCTCTCTTAAGAAACCTAGTCCAGACACAGATATAAACACTCACTCTAGAGCAGTGGTTTTCAAACTTTTTAGGTTGTGTACCCCTTTCCAAATATGTAGTCTACTGCATATGCTCATCTGAGATAGGGACATAATATATTTATGATTAACTCCACCAGAGAGGTCTTTTGGGGCCATCTGCCTGTCCCAAGTCAGGGTAAAGGAGGAGGGTTGGGCGTGGGGCTAGCAACTCCACCCCGTAACTTGCTACAGAAATGCCAACAATAGAGATAACAGAGACTTTTAGCCTGGAAAAAGAAGGGTCTTCAACTCGAAGACGCATGACACTGGGTGGTGAAAGCCGCGAGGAAGCCACTAAGCCGATCATCCTTCTTGCAACCAAGAGGATCACCATCGGCACATGGAACGTGAGGACCATGTATGAGTCAGGAAAGATGGCGCAGGTTGCAGCAGAGATGAGGAGCAACAACCTGACCCTACTAGGCATTAGCAAGACAAGATGGACGCAAGCTGGACAGAGACGAATGTTGACAGGAGAGCTGTTGCTGTATTCCGGACATGAAGAGAGTGACGCACCCCACACACAGGGAGTAGGCTTCATGTTGTCCAAGCAGGCACAGAGAGCACTGATTAGTTGGGAGGCACACGGACCCAGGATCATCACAGCATCCTTCAGAACTAAAATGAAGAGGATTAAGATGAATGTTGTTCAGTGCTACGCTCCAACCAATGACAGTGAAGAGGAGGACAAAGACTACTTTTACAACAGACTTCAGAAAATATTAGAGACTCTCCCAAACAAAGACATCACCACCCTTATGGGAGACTTCAATGCCAAAATTGGACCTGACAACACAGGATACGAACAAGTCATGGGGACCCACACGCTGGGAGAGATGAGTGAGAATGGACAGAGAGTTGTGGATCTGTGTGCACTTAACAACCTGGTCATAGGAGGCAGCATCTTTCCTCACAAGCGGATCCACAAGAGTACCTGGGTATCGCCAGCAGGCACAACAGAAAACCAGATCGACCATGTCTGCATTAGCAAGAAGTTCAGAAGATCCCTGCAGGACGTTAGAGTTAGAAGAGGAGCAGACGCGGCATCCAACCATCACTTAGTGGTGGCCAGATTGATGCTGAAGCTGAAGAAGAACTGGATAGATGCGTCAGACAGAAGAGCTAAGTACAACGTCAGCCTTCTGAAGGACCACAAGACCAAGGAAGATTTTGGACTGACACTGAAGAATAAGTTTTCAGTACTACAGGATCGGTTTGAGGAAGAGGAAGACAGTGTACTCAACAGCTGGCAGAAAGTGAGAGAGACACTTAGGTCAGCATGCCAGGAAGTGCTTGGAATCAAGAAATACCAGCAGAAAGAGTGGATCACAGCAGAGACCTTGACTAAGATAGAAGACAGAAAGAAGAATAAGGCAGTAGTCAACAACAGCAGGACTAGAGCAGCAAAGGCCAAAGCTCAAAAAGAGTATGCTGAAGCCCACAGAGCAGTGAAGAGGAATATTCCGGCAGACTGGAAAGAGGGATACCTCATCAAAATCCCCAAGAAAGGAGACCTCAGCAACTGTGCCAACTACAGAGGAATCACACTCCTGTCATTGCCAGGGAAGGTCTTCAACTGAGTCCTCTTAGAGAGAATGAAGGATGCCATCGATCCACAGCTACGAGATGAGCAGGCAGGCTTCCGGCAGAACAGATCATGCACAGACCAGATAGCAACGCTCCGCATCATAGTCGAGCAGTCCATGGAGTGGAACTCCTCATTGTACATCAACTTTGTTGACTCTGAGAAAGCGTTCGATAGCGTGGATCGGAGACCCTCTGGAAGCTCCTTCGGCACTACGGGATCCCAGCAAAGGTGGTCAACCTGATCAAGAACTCATACGACAGCATACACTGCAGAGTGATACATGGAGGGAAGCTCACAAACAGCTTCCAGGTGCGAACCGGAGTCAGACAAGGATGCTTGTTGTCACCATTTCTCTTTCTCCTCATCATCGATTGGATTATGAAGACATCCACTTACGAGCGCAGGAACGGAATAGTGGATGTTGTGGACCCAGCTCGATGACCTGGAGTTTGCCGACAACCTTGCACTCCTTTCGCACAGCAAACAGCAGATGCAAGAGAAGACCAATGTAGTGGCAGCCACGTCATCACAGGTTGGCCTCAACATCCACAAGGACAAGACCAAGACTCTCAAGATCAACTCCATCAGCAGCGACCCAATCACACTGAATGGAAGCCCCCTGGAAGAAGTGCGGTCCTTCACCTACCTAGGCAGCAGCATCGACCAGCAGGGCGGCACAGATGCAGACATCAAAGCAAGGATTGGTAAGGCAAGAGCAGCCTTCTTACAGCTCAAGAACATCTGGAGATCCAGATCTTTGGCAATAAAGATTTGACTGTTCAACTCCAACGTGAAATCAGTCCTACTGTAAGGAGCTGAAATCTGGAGGACAACCAAAACAACCACCAGGAAGATCCAGACCTTCATTAACAGCTGCCTCAGAAGGATTCTCCAGATCCACTGGCCCGACACCATCAGCAACATCCACCTCTTGGAGAGGACACGTCAACTCCCAGCAGAGGAAGAAATCTGAAGGAGAAGGTGGGGCAGGATAGGACACACACTATGCAAACAGCCAACCAACATCACCAGACAGACACTGCGGTGGAACCCCCAAGGCAAGCGGAAAAGAGGCCATCCAAGAAACACCTGGCGGCGCGACCTTCAAGCTGACACCACAAAAATGGGCTACACCTGGAACCAGCTAGAGAGAATGGCCCAGGATAGAGGACTCTGGAGATCTGTGGTTGGCGGCCCATCCCCCGACTGGGGTGACGGGCACAAGTAAGTAAGTAAGTAATATTTATGATTACATTGCCAAATCTTACTAAATAAAATGTGTTGTCTGCCATTACAGGATTTGTCTCACGTGTCCCCAATGAGAGTTCAGGTACACATACCCGTAGTGGGGCGGCTGCCCCACTCCAGTGGAAATGCTGTTAAAACAGCCCTGGGAAAAGCTGTGGCTGGGGGGGAAGCAACTTCCAGGCTGAGTAAGGAAAAGCTGGGCTGATTGGGAGGCAGGCTCAGCTGAGTGGCCACGCCCCAAACAGACCAGCAGGCCCTTATAAAAAGGCTGAGTGTCAGGGGCTTAGACATAGAGAGTCTCCTCTGGCTACAGAGGCAGACAGGCATGGCTGCTGGGGAGATTGACAAGGTACCTAGGGTGAAACAGCTGGGGCAAGGCAAGAGGAGTTGGGGAAGCTCCGGTCTGGAAACCCACAGGATGCAGGGCCCAGGAGACGGCCCAACAAAAAGGTACTGGAGTTGCAGGGGGCAGCCCATGGCTACAGAGGCAGAAGCAGCAGGCCAAACCCTCCTTGCTGGTGATGAATGGCAATGATACTGCAGTCTGCCCCAGTGAACAGGTGTAAGTGGTGACTGGCAGTTGCCTAGACTGAGGCAAGGTGGGGATGGGAAGTGGGGGTTCCCCTGGTGAGGGGAAACCCTGAGACTGTGGGGGTACTGCAGGGGTGCAGCACCCCAAGTAAGAGGGAACTGGGGTCTGGGAGGGACATGGGGCCAGAGCATCAAGCGGGACTACAGCCTGCAGAGGGCGCTCTGGATGCTGGAGTGAGCTAATTCCTTGGAGGTACCAGCAGGAGGTGCCATGGGGTGAGTCGCTGCTCTGCTACAAGTGGTGGAGAATGCGGGCATAGAGGGTCCGCCCCTGATACAAGAGGCAGCGCAAAGGACTGTGGGACTATTGCCTGGACTTGAACATTGAGAAACAGAAGGTGGAGGACAGAAAGATGGACTGTTACTGGAGGGCCTGCGTGGCCCGGCTCGCTGCACAGCAAGCATGACTGTTGCAGCTTCTGTGGGGGAGGGCACAGGGACCTTGTCAGGGGCCAGGCATCTGGGGCTGGAGGCCGGTGCCTAGGCCTAAAGACTGTTTTGCTGTGGGCGACTGGGACACTTGAAAAGAGAGTGCCCCTATCGGGCGGGAGGAAGGAGGCTTCAGCTGGGACAATATAGGACTGACAGGGGGCCACCTGTGAAGTTAACAGGGGAGTTCTGGACTTGTTGGGGCTGTGGGAAGCCAGGGCACAAGAAAAGTGAGTGCCCTCAGGGGACCCACAGGGCCTTGGCTAGCCCTGATGTGGTCAGGGGTGGGCACTGGCTGTGCCACTTCCTCCACAAGGGGAGCCAGGCAAAGCGGCCTAGCCCCCAGAGAAGGACGGGGAGGCCGGAAGACTGGGTCGGGTCTGAGACTGCCTGGAAGGGGGGGGGGGTTTAGAAAGGGGATTGTCTGGGGCAAAGAGGCCCCAGACAAACTAGGGAACCCACACCGGAGCTAGGAGGGCTGTGGTGGATACCCAGACACAGAGGGGAACCCACGTGGGAGCCACGAGGGGCACGTTGGGGACCCAAACCATAGAGAAAGGGAGCCAGCTGCTCCTCACACTGGAGAGTGTGCACAAGGAGAAGGACTCCCTGTGGGCCCAGCTAAGGGGGATTCTGTGGAGACAGACCCCCCCGCGGGTGTGATCTTAAGGGGGTGGGTGTGTAGTGGGTGGCTGCCCCACTCCAGTGAAAATGCTGTTAAATACCCCAGGTTGAAAACCATGGTCCTAGAGGAATAAATCACATTTAATTAGCAAAGAAAAGGAAGGGAGTGCAGGGGGAAGCTTTCCAGGTACAGGGATGGGTGGGGGACATTTATTGCTGACACCTTTTATTTATTTGGCACATATAACAAACATTGGAAAGTAAGTTCTAGGATATTTTATCTGTTTGCATCAAAACTGAGACACAGGACCCATTACTATTCTCCTCTCCATTGTGAGGACTGATTTGTTTAATCATTTTGTATAGTTAAATAACGCTAGTACAAAAAAATCTGAAATTTCCTTTTTATTATTACACGTGCCAGCAGATGAAGGATTTCACTCTTCTCTTTCTTCCTAAAGAAGTGTATTTGAAGGGTGGAGGTGTTTGTCATCCATCTGCCCCCTCACAAATTCCTGCAACAAATGTCATTCTGAAGCAATATTCACACACCCCCTCAAAAATTTAAACTCTGACCCTACCCGCCCTTCCATTCCCTGTGCTCTTCGTTCTTACAGGGCAGCAAGGAGAAGGGAGGCAGGAGGCTCCTTCATAATCCACTTGACATTGATATTTTTAGTTACTATTTATCAAAACATCATCCACAGACAGACATAAAATACCCTTGTATAATTATAATGGTTGTTAGTATTATTTCACACACAGAGATGATTCTTAGAGTGAGGAAGACCAAATGAAGCTGTCACCACATTCCTGAGGAGAGAGATAGAAAGGAATCAAAATGTCACTAGCCCTGTCCTCAGACTGTTCCCTGAAATACCCCAGCACCACAGGCTGCTACATCTGCTCTAAGGGCCTGGGGTGGAAGCTGGTATTATGACTCTATCTAGGGATTCTCTTTACAGAAGGATTTCTTGGGTGGCTTTCCTCATCTGAAAGTTCTGGACTCACTGCTCGTCATCCAAGAAGTGCATGATGATGTGATCCCACTATTCAGGGCTTGTTTCCCAAGCCCAAAAGTGGCATTCCACTGCAGTCAGCACCTCTGTGAATGCCACAAGCAATCTTGTGTTGTAGCTACTATGCATGGTAAGATCAATGCCAAAGTCCTCTTGCCTTTGTAGTTTAAGGAATAACTCCACTGCAACTTGTGATGGGTTAGTGAGAGCAAGCAGCAAGTTGGTCAACAGTGCGGGATCGATTCCTGCAGATGGAAGAGACAGAGCACGCAGTACACAAACCACTGAAAGATGGCACATGGATTGCTGGGATGCAAAGAAATGCATCATGGGGTGTTGGGACAGGACCCAGGATATCCCGTGAACTCCTCTACCTTCCCACAACTCTTAGTGGCAGAAGAGGAAGAGATGCTCTGTGGGACAGCTGCTCAGAGTGCATCGCTCCTGTCAGGGCTAATTCCCCACTCTGTAGGCTGACCATACGTCCTGTTTTGAACGGGACAGTCCCGTTTTTTACATATTTTCTGACCGTCCCGTCTTTTTTAATAAAAATATCAAATTTGTGCCGTTTTTCGTAAAAAAAAATGGGACACGGCTTATTTCAGGGACCCAGGGCCAGGTCCCACCTCCTCCCGCAGCCCTTCAGTCCCTTCCCCTCTCTGGCCTGCTCCCCCCTCCCCTCCGCCGCAGCCGCTGCAGAGCCAGCGCGGCGCAATTGGCTGGGCCGCCCCCATGTGTCGCACGAGCCGGTTACAGCTGAGCCCGGCGCAACGGCAGAGTGGAGCTCCTGGCCGGGGAGGGGCTGCCTGGTGCCTCACTCCCCCCCCCCCCCCCGTGGAGGAAACGCTGAGCCCAGCGTAGGTAGGGGCTGGGGAGGGGGGCTGCTGGCCGGGCAGGGGCTGCCTGGTGCCTCACTCCCCCCGCCCCCCCCCACGTGGAGGAAACGTGGAGCCCAGCGTAGGTAGGGGCTGGGGAGGGGGGCTCAGCGGCGGCAGGCGGAGGGGAGCTCCTGGCCAGGCAGGGGCTGCCTGGTGCCTCACTCCCCCCGCCCCCCCCCCCCACGTGGAGGAAACGCGGAGCCCAGCGCAGGTGGTGGCTGGGGAGGGGGGCGCAGCGGCGGGGCCTGCAGGGGTGGGATGAGCTGGGGGGTCATGGGGGAGGTGGGAGGCTGTGGGGGGGCTCTGTTTTGAGGCCATTGGGGGGGTCTGGGGGGTGTATTGGTTGCTAGTGGGGGACTATGGGGAGAGGTTGTGTAGGGAAGGCTGTGGGGGTGTAAGGGGCTGGGGGGTTGGTAGTGGGATGGTGTTGGGGGGCCTGGAGGTGGTTATGTGAGGGTTGGGTATTGGTGACTTTATGGATATGGGAGGGGGAGGCATTGTAGGGTTATATTTGGGGTCTGAAGGGAGTTATAACCCCGTCCCATTTTTGCCATCCCAATGTCCCGTTTTTGTCACAAGGAAATATGGTCAGCCTACCACTCTGGCACTTCGAGTACAGAAGATGGGGGCCCACAATGACTCTAAAACTAATACTGATTGGGAATCATCTTTATGGGGTGTGTTTTCAGGGGAATACTACAGGGATTGGTCCTTGGTCCTATGCTATTTAACACTTTCATTAATGACCTAGAAGAAAATATAAAATAATTTTTGGGGGGATAAAGTTTGCAGATGACAAAACTGTGTGGAGTGGTAACCAGTGAAGGGGACAGGTTGCTAATATGGAGAGAGCTGGATTGCTTGGTGAACCTAGCATAAGCAAACATTATGCATTTTAATAGGGCTAAAGGTATACAATTAGGAACAAAGAAAATAGCCCATACTTACAGGACAGGAGACTCTAATTTGGGAAGCAGTGGCTGAAAAAGATGTGGGGGGTAATTGAAGATAATCAACTCAAATGAGGGCTAATGGGATCCTTAGATACATAAACAGGGGACTCTTGAGTAGAGTAAACTGGTTATTTTACCTATGTATTGTGACAGATCGCCTTCTCACCCCTCTTCAGGAACAGGCAGGAAACTCTTCTTTGGCTCCAACAGTGCTCTTTATTTCACAGTGCAAGGCCCCACCTATACAGCTTTATACACAGCTCTACAGCTTACAGCTCTACACAACTCTATATAGTTCAGCTCTGCACACAGCTCTTTCTCTCACTCCTCCACACTACCATACCACCACCACCCTGGGCTTCCTGTCTGGCAGGCTTTTATCCCCCTGAAGAGGCTGCCAGGTGCAACCCATCCATGCTGATTGCTCTGCAGCCCAGGTGGCTAATTAGGCTTCTCTGCAGGGAGGTTTGCAGAGGGCTTTTCTCCCTCTTAAAGGGGTGGCAGGCTGGGTCAGGCCCACCCTGCCACACACCTCCCCCCTTAGCCTAGCCCCATCGGGCTGGCTCGGACCCTTCAATATTTCCCCTTTCACCGGCGCCGCCCGGTCCGGGGTTGTGGTTCTTTCCCCCCCCTGCTTTTCGGCGGGGGAGCCTTGTCCAATCCTCGCACTGCAGACAGTAGGGTTCCTTAGGGCTAGGGCCAGCTTCCTCTGCCTCGGCTTCCCGCACGGCCGCGGCAGAGAGCCCTACCTCCAGCCTTGCACAATAAAGGCAAGGTATCGGCCGCCCCTGTGCCCTTCGGTGTTCACACCACTCGCATGGTGCTTCGTCACACAGGGCAACTTCCCCGGCCTCAGTTTCCCCTAGGCTCTCACAGGAGCTCGGGGCTTCATCTGTGGAGCTCACCTCCTGTTCTGGCCTCAGCCGTTCCTGGCTGCCTAGGTCCTCCCCTTGGTCATTGGGTCGAGGCCCACCCCTTCGCTCGGCCGAGCCCCCCTTACGGGTTCTCACACCCGGCCTCGGGGCAGCCCGGGGCCTCGGACCTCCCGCTGGGCCCCAGTCCCGCCCAATGATTACAGGGCAAGGTAACCCCTCTAGCACTCCAACCCGCTTCCAGCGGAAACGACCGCTGATCTCTAGGGGGACCTGGGCTACCCGACAGGTCTTCCTGTCCCCGTGGACACACTGCAGGTCCATAGTAGCCCCCGGGATCAGCCACTCGGGGCAGATCAACGCTCTGCGAACGTGATTCACGTAGCTGAAGTTGCGTATCTGCAGTCGATCCCCCCCCATAGTGGAGACCAGCCCTATGTGGCTCTAGCGGAGAAAGCTATAAGCTGAAGCTAGATAAATTCAGACTGGATATCAATGGTGGAGAATACACCACAACCCTTGGTAAATTGTTCCAATGGTTAATTACTCTTACTGTTCAAAATTTACACCTTTATTTCCAATCTTGATTTCAAAGTTATGTTTCTAAAAGCTTTGATCTAAGAATTATTTTGGGCACATTTTATTACCTGTATTACAGAGGAAGTCAGACTAGATTATTACAATGGTCGGTTCTGGCCTTGGAATCTGAATTTCAGGTTCCATCAAACTAAGAGGACGTGCAAATTCCACAGTGGAGGATCTTTCTCTGAGAATGTGCTGCCTCTGGCCCTCTCACAATTAAATAAGACAGATGTTCACTTGAGGTCTTTGTAGGGTCTCAATTGCTGTGGTATGACACAATGAAACAAGTGATCTGAGACCAGCAGGATCCAAGTCAATGAAAGGTTTACATGTTAAAACTAGAGTTTTGACATTGTGTAATGTTTTATTTGACTTATGTAGGTATAATCAATTCTGCATTTAGAGATACTCAAGCAGTAAACAGACTTTAGTGGGCATATGTACAGCTACAAAATAATTGTTACAACTGACAAATTCCTGTAAGACTGAACTGTCTGTACATCATAGAATATTAGGGTTGGAAGGGACCTCTGGAGGTCATCTAGTCCAACCCCCTGTTTAAAGCAGGCCCAATCCCCAACTAAATAATCCCAGCCAGGGCTTTGTCAAGCCTGACCTTAAAAACCTCTAAGGAAGGTGATTCTACCACCTCCCTAGGTAAACCATTCCAATACTTCATCACAATAGAACTTGTAAAACTGTGTGTAAGGGCACCACCTGGTGCCTACAGGCAATATTACAGAACACTCCTTAAATTGAAGCTGGAAACAAAGTAGCAACCACTGGGAGGTTTTTAGAGCAGTCAGATGTGAAATGGCAGGGTAAGTTACAAACAGGAATGTATTTGTTCTCTGCTGAGGTCAAAGATGAATGTTTTTGCATTACAGAGAAGAATAGTAATGAAGCCTGATTCTCCTTCCACAACACTGTAAAGCAGGAGTAATTCCTTTGTAGTCACTAGAGCTATTCAGACATAAAAGTGGTGTGAGATGTATGGGTGGATGACTAAACTCTTAACCAGTTTTCTTGTCTACAATCTGAGACCAAGTGCAGCCCTCGTGTAATGTAAACACCAGTTCCAGCAGGAGCAGGATAGTGAATAGCTTTATACCAGGCTTCAATGGGGCCCAGTGTCTGGGAAATGTACGAGAAGAAGTCGGTACAAAAGGTAGCTGAAGGGAAAGTTTTACACAATGAATCTTAATGAAACTTGATGGAAAGCTTATACTGAAATAAACTGGTTAGTCTCTAAGGTGCTACAAAGTCTTCCTCATCTTATTTACGGATACAGATTAACACGGCTGCTAATCTTAAACTTGATGGAGATTGGCAGTGCCACATCTGTAAACTACACGAGTACAGTCAGAAAGAGGCTAGTGGGCCTGCAGTATTCAAGGCAACAAATGCCAGCAGAATGCAGGAACACATTTTTGCACCCTGTGCATGCTCCTCACACCTTGCCCTCATCCATGGCTAGGATGGCATTCAGCTCCCACCACCTGCGGCCTTGGCTCAAGCTACACATTCAGTCCCCGGCCCAAGCCCTGCTCATGCCCATTGTTCCCAGCTGCGCACTTGGCCCTCCCACTCTGAAGCTCCTGCACTCACATCTCACCCTGGAAGTTGGCCCCACTGCCCAGCAGGGGTGCTGGAATAATGTTTATGGGGGGGGGGTGCTGGAGGCAGAAACCATGTATTTGGGTTACTACTTCAAGACACCAGGTGCCGCAGCAACCCCAGTTCCAGCATCTATGCTGCCCAGTGCTCCTGGACCTGACTTCATATACTATACTTCAGGCTTCATGCGCTGCTGGCCGCCGCCCCACAGAACACACCGCCCACCACCCGAGTCATTGCTGGGCAACCTGCCGGCCCCGCCCGGCCGGTGACAGTGAGGAGCTAGGCTCCGCCCCCTGCCAGAGGGAGGAACCAGACCCCGCCCCCTTGCTGAGCTCACAGCGAGCATGGGGGAGCAGCGAGGACATGGCCCCGCCCCCTTTTTCTTCGCCACTTCCGGTGAGCTGCCAAACCCCTCCGCTCTATCGCGCGCTGAGTGTAGTCCCTGACCCCTCCCCTCGCCGCGTGCCCAGGCAAAGCTCTCCCTCACTCCCTCCGCCCCCGCGGGTTGTTTGGTGGCGGTTTGGCCCCGCCCCCCTCTGCGTGAGCAAGCCCCGCCCCCCGACTGTTCCTCTCTCCCGACTGCCCCTCCCATCTGTTTGTTTAGTCCCTGTTCCTCTCCCGCTGCGTGCCCGGCCCCTGCCCGCTCGCAGTGGTGCCTCCCCCCTCCCCGCCGAGCCTCCGGCTCCGTGGGGCCGAGCCGGCTCCCAAGATGGCGTCCATCATGGAGGGGCCGCTGAGCAAATGGACCAACGTGATGAAGGGCTGGCAGTACCGCTGGTTCGTGCTGGACTATAACGCGGGGCTGCTCTCCTACTACACGGTGAGGGGCCGGGCGGGGTGGGGGGGAGCGGGCTTCAGGGAGCAGGGGGGAGGCTGGTCACTGGGCGGCCAATGGGGAGGGAGGAGACGGTGGTGATAGCCAATCAGGAGCCCCCTGTGAGCGATTTATGGGGGGGGGGGGCGAGAAGGTTTTTTCTTGTTGGCAGCCGCGTGCGGGGAAAGGATGGGGGAGGGGGGAGCGTGTGGGGAGGTTGCCTCAGAAGGGCGCTGGGTAGCCCCCTCCCCCCGGTGACACGCTGTCCTCGACTCCCTGTGGTCCCCCAACGTGTGTGTGTAGGGGGAGAACTAACCCCTCGCTGGGCCCGGTGGGTGCAGGGGGCGGGCCCGGCGTGCGAAAGGCGCCGGGCTCCCTTGGGGTGGGGTGGGGTGGGGTGCAGAGCGCTCCTGCCTCTCCTCCCCAGCTCCCAGCGGCTGTGACCTGCCGACCGCGGGGGGCTGGTCCGCCCTCCGTGACTCGGCATCTCTCTGGCGAACGGGGCGTGTGACCTTCCTGGCGTGTGCTGCTGTGAGGCTGAGTTTCGACGCATTTGTAAAGCCCTTGGCTCTGTGGTGGCAACCTGTCCCCAGGGATCTCAGGATAGTACTAGGATCAAGAATAGCAGCCCTGTTCGTCTGTAGCGGTAAAGAAAGTGAGGAAGACTTGTAGCACCTTAGGGACTAACCAGATTATTTCAGCATGAGCTTTCGTGGGCTATAGCCCACTTCATCGGATGCAAAGAATGGAACAGAAGTAAGATGCATTTATACACACAGAAAGAAAACAAAGTTGTACATTAGCATATCAATTCTAAGAGGCTGTTAAATCTGGATGGGCCATTATCAGCAGGAGAAAAAAATACCTTTTGAAATGGATTTCTGTGTCTGCACTAGATAGCAAAATCTATGCATCTGATGAAGTGGGCTATAGTCCACGCAAATTTATGCTGGAATAAACTGGTTAGTCTCGAAGGTGCTACAATTATTCCTTGCTTTCTTTAAGGATAGTACTTGTGTGTGTGCGTGTGTGTGTGTAAACCCCATGCCAAGCACAGATGACCCCCTTTTAGGCTCTTACCTTGCTGACTGACTAGCTTTCGGTCCATCATGTGCGGAGTACAAAAAACATTTATGTAATAGTACATTAAAAAACTGAATTTGGGGAGGAGGATATTACTCCTTTTAAAAAATAAGTATGTATTTTTTCCCCACATTACCTTTAGTGAAAGAAGCGATCTACCGCTTACATTTCTTGGTTTACTTATTCTGTAAAAGTCATTGTGGAATACTGTCCCCCTCACTGACATCTTAGATTTGCTTAGTTTACAGATAAAAATGTGGCTTTTCTAATTGGCAACCTTGCGAAAGTCAAGTTGGGATCAGAAAGACAAACTTTGCTTTCTGGCTCCTGCATTTTCACCAGAAATAAAGGTTAAAACATCAGTAAATGTTGGTCTGATAGATCCATCACTTTGCCAATAGAGCTGAACATTGACATAGTCTCTTCTGCCTCCCCTTCCCCCCCCCGTAATATTAGTGTTTTGAAATTACAATTTAATTCTACAAAATCCAGCTACTTATGTATACTATTTCAACTGCATTTTCTATACTTTGTAGTAATCTGGTTTGACTTTTAAAATCACCTTTAAAGTTGAATCCAAAATTCAAGATACAGTAAATTTCTGTGTCACACTCAGATTAGTTCATGTAATAGCTTAGTCTAAGAGTTTTAGGTTTTGCTGTACTAAATGAAAGTAATGTTGTAACAGTGTAATGAAAACTGATAGATGGGCATAGTTACACAAACCTGCAAAAAACAGAATCAATGGGTGAGATTATAAACTAATTTTTATAAATGAATATCTTTGTGTTACACTGATTTTTAGAGGATTATAGAAGTTCTGCACCTTATTAATTCTTGTTCCAAATGCCATTCCATAAAATTGAAGCAAGTTCAAAATGGTATAATTCAAATACTATTTGTTTATCTCTTTCATGAACCCATCAGCAACACTTCTGTCCTGTGGCAGATCTAATTAGACAATCACCTTTCATGGTGACTGAAGGGCCAGACTGGATGTCAGCAACATATGTCAATGTAGTTATATATGAAAATACACTTTTCATGTGTTCATTAAGTAAAATTCAGTAGCTTCCAGTAGGTTTACAGTCCTGTCAGCACTAATTGCATACAGATATATTCTAATTTTACATTGGCAACCAATTCGGGCATGGTGGGAGTGTGAAACAATTACTAGAAAGGATCAAATTTTACTTCGTGGAATACATGCAGAAAATCCACACTTCCTTCTGGAATTTGTTAATAGCAAAATGGAGGTGAAATCTGGCAGATGGAGGAGAGGCTAGCCCTCTTTTTGTATGGATTTAGCTAGTTACAATCTTGAACATCCCCACACTTTGTATTTTGTCATATGGGACTATTGTACCTCAGGGATATGGTTTCTACAGAACCAGAGTTCAGAGGCATTGCTGAATAGGAGGTAAGTATTTCATAACAGGAATCTAACAGTGCCACATTTCTGTAAAAGGGGGGGCAAAATACAGTAGATTTTTTGCTTTTGGTCCAAAACATTTTCTGTATTTCCACTCCAAATGAGCTGAAGGCATTAACTGCCAATTGCCAAAGAATTGTTTATTTAAAGAAACTAGTTGTGCATCATGAAAGTGCAGTTTCTTGGAGAAGCAAATTTAGGTGAAGTGTAGCCTAAGTTTGAGTGTGATTATATGAACGTGAGGAGGCAAAACTGAAGAATATTGGCCTATTGCAAATGAAGCCTCTGAAGTTAGACATATGGCTAGAGTCCCCTTACGTAGAGAAAAATTTGTCAGCTAAAATACAACTTGGGCTCCTTAAGATAGTTTCTTAAATAAATCTCAGAAGTCCCAGCTTAGCAGGAAAACAAAACTTCTTGATAAACTCCAAAAAGGTCATTGCATTCTATTCTCAGCTGACATAATGAACTCTCCCTCTGCTGGTAATAAACGGGTTGTTTTGTTTTCGCTGCCTGTGATCACTTAGAAAATTAGTTTAATCATTTGAGAAACTCGTGTGATTCACAATATGCAAGATTAAGAAGCAAGTAGTATTTTTAAATCTGGCCCAAGTAATGTAAATGCAAAAAGAATTAGTTTAATGTTTTTTGCACTTTTCTTAAGTCAGTGAATAAAATAGTATTTGAAACCAGGATTTTATTTGTCACACTTTGGTTTACTTGAATTGTAAATCTTCAAAAATGCATATAAACTAGATATGTGGACCTTCCAAAATCCAGAGGAGGAACATATATTTCTGGGTTTTGGGGTATCTTTATGAATAAACGTTAGGGAGGGACCCACTCTCATATTCTTTTCATAGGCCCTCAAATATCTTGGCTTATCCTTGTTGCAAAAACTGCTTTTACCTTTGGAGCTTTAATCCCAATATACTCACAAAGAACAGGCATTACTCAGTAGGTTTTCTGGAAAACCAGATTTATTGCAAGCAATAGGAGTCAGAGGGGTTATTACCCAAACAGCTGGCTCAACTCCATGCCAGGCTGAGACCTCTCTTATACTCAGGTGTGAATAAGGGAGGGGGGCTTTCAGTACAGTTACACAGGTGATAACACTTAATGACTATCACATCCATTGTTCAGTATTAATCTATGCCATTTACATGTCTGGTAAACAGGAGGCCAGGATCCTTAGGGGTACTCAGACACTATGACGCCTTGCCCAGCTGTGGCAGGGTAAACATGAGTTTAAGATGCATGCCAGGCTAGAGATTGAGAGTTCATATACAGGGAGTGAAAGTACAGTTTAAGACAGTTTTTAAAATCATACTACACAACATTCATAATACAGTTGTTTCTAAATTGTGTTATTCCAACATCCTTGTTGGTTGTCTTGTGCGTGGTGTGTGCTACACTAAAGAACGTTTACTTTTTAAGATTTACAGATGTCTTTTCTGGTGTTTCCTTTAACAGCGATACATGATTGTTTTTCCACTTTAAAATAAAGATATCTTTTGTAAATAATTTTTATTAAAGAAAAGGTGATGGAAATGTTTAGTGTCTCCTAACATCTACATCTCTTGTAGTTCTCATATATAATAACTCTGTAAGAGTTCCTGATCATTAGTAGAACATGATAAAAATCCACTCCTAGGCATTGTCCACCCTAGCTAATGTGTGGTAGGAAAACATTTTTTTGCCCCTAATGTGGCAACTAAAATGCAGTAGAATCCTAGTGAAAGACAAACTGCCTTGTTTTCACTAGGAATCTATCTCATGTTTGTTAGCAGTTGTTACCTAACATGGTAAGAAAGCATTTTTTCTAGTGTGGCTGCACTCTTCATCTTTGACTATTTAGATCAGGATTTCAGGGTGGTGTTGGCATGTTAGACTGCTTAGAATGTGTTAAGAATCAGAGAGGTAGCCGTGTTAGTCTGGAATAGCAGAGGTAACAAAGTCCTGTGGCACCTTAAAGACTAACTATAAAGTTTTGAAGCATAAGCTTTCGTGGGCTAATACCCACTTCATCGTATGCAAGCAGTGGCTATTGTAGACTTGAACACATGCAATGCTGGCTAAGCCTACACTAAACTCGTTTATAATGTATTGGCTTACACATCTTTAAATCCTAGACCAGACAAAGCCTTAAAGTTCAGTGACAAACATCATTCCATGTTTGTTCAGCCTTCTGTGTTGATCTTTTCAGTTTATCTGTCATGTCATGGTCAAAAACATCAATTTAGAAACCTTTCCAAAAGGTTTACTTTAGATTTTGGACAGTTTAAACATACCTTACAAATTTCAAGCAATATGTATGCAACATACTAACATGTTCAATTGTAAGAGTGTTTATCTGTAGAAGCATTCATTATGTTAAGAAAACCAAACAAACCAAACAAACCAACCCTGAAAATACTAGTTTAGTTTTAAATCCTAGTTTGGAATTTCTAAAATAATCACTCTGGGCTCTGTAGCTGCTTCCGGGGGGAATGTATCTGCCGAAATAATGGGGCAATCCTTACTTCCTGGAAACAAATGAGATTGGGTTGCATTTTCCTGTGTTTCCTGTGCAGTTAAGTCAAAATCTACTTTCAGAGACAATGGAGTAATTCCATTTTCAGATCGTTTGTATGAGTTTACACAGATGTAAATCAATGAAGAGTTTGGTTCAAAATTACTGTTTAAATATAAAAATTAAGAATTTTGGATTTTTTTTTCAAATTAGACTATTCACTTTGAGTTGTTGCTCAAAACAAAATAACCTATTGCTGATCTTGTAACTATTGTGCAAAACACAGTATTGCTAAAAATATGAACCAACCTGTAGATTGCAATCCTGAAGACGCTCCCAGTTTTTCGTGATGTCCGGGGTTGTAATGGGGCTTCCACTAAGCCAGGCTTCCTGCTGGCCCCATGCTGCTCCTGGCTCTGTGCGTTGCTTCTGTCTGCAAACACTGCCCCTGCAGCTCCTATTGGTTGGGAACGCAGGACTGTGGCCAATGGCAGTTGTAGGGGTGGTGCCTACAGAGGGGGGCAGTGCACCTGAGGCCCACAGGGGTGTGTTGACCCCTTCTGGGAGCGGCGGAGGGCAGGCAGGGAGCCTGCCTTCTCCCCACTGCCCAGGAGCCACCAGAGGTAAGTGTTGCCTGACAGGTGCTTGCACCCCAATGCTGAGCCCCCTCCCAGAGCCAGCACCCTGAAACCCCTCTTGTACCTCAAGCACTTGTCCCAGCCCTCTCCCAGAGCCAATGCTCCGTACCCCCTCCTGAATACTGAACTCCTTCCTGCACCCCAACCGCCTGACCCCCCTCCTGGAGCCAGCATCCCATCCCCCCCATCTGCACCCCAGTCCTCTACCCCAGGCTCAGTCTGAAGGCCACTCCCATACTCCAAACCTCTTGGTCCCAGCCCAGATTCTGCTCCCCCACCTGAGGCCTAACCCCCTGGTGAAAGTGAGTGTTGGAGGGGAAGGGGGGTGGAGTGAGGCGGGGGGTGGCTGTGGGGAAAAGACGAGGCGGATCCTGTGTTGTACTTAAATTCAAAAAGTGATCTTGTGCATAAAAAGGTGGGAAGTCCGGGGGTCCTATTGGTGTAGTTTGCAGAATCAGTGCTTAACTGAGTAAACAGTGCAGTTAAAGGTAAAGAAACTGGAAAACAGACTTTTTCTTTTTCTTAGTAGTAAGCTTAGGCATTATAACCCTACTAGTGTAACAGCCCGTGTATACGGGCCAAAGTGCTTACTTCTGTTTGTCTGTGCTTCCCTGGGTGAACTTGTATATTGGCATCCCAGGCCCTGCTGCCTCCTCTTCCTCCCCTGGCCTTTGCTGCCTTCACAGGCTCCCCGTCCATCCCCACATCACTCCTTGCCGTTAATGCCTCTCTATGATCCCCTACCCATCCCTCCATTGCCTCTGGCTCCTGATGCTTCCCCATCACCTATGGCCCCACCACTACCGCCTAAGGCTCCCCACCTTCCCATTGCCCCAGGCTCCCTTCTATGGCCTCATACCCTAGGCCAACCCCACTCCTCGTCTATTAACCACAGCACCCCTTCTCGCCCCACCACCCACATTACCCACTTATAAGGCTGGCTCTGGTGACCCTGCTCGTGGCGGTGCACACACGGCGGCCATTTTGTGCCGCCGAACTACACCTCCCAGCATGCTGTTCGTCCGGGCCGTCTCTACGGCCCGCAGCGGCACACGCGCGGTGGCCATTTTGTGCCACCGAACTACAACGCCCAGCATGCTGTTCGTCTGGGCCGTCTCTACTGCGCATGAAGGCTTCAGACAAACTTCCTCTGGCCTTTTATTATATAGGATGATTGTACAAGTGGGCTTTTAGAAAGTTGACTGCACTCTTAAAACAACAAAGCTTTTGCTTAATGTTAAAATGTTTGTGATAATATCATTGGCAATGACTTCAGTATTCCATAATGTTCAAATAAGATAGTAATAAATGAAGTGACTATTTCTAACCCTTCAAAGAGCCTTGACTTCTACAGTCAGAAATGTGAATAGTTAATCCCTTGTGACTTGTAAGCTTCATATTTTGAGCAAATTGTTCAGTAAAATATGGGGAAATTGAATTTTACATTTATCCATTGAAATTCATTCAAAAAAATTAAAATGGTTCAAGTTTTCCTGTTGTAAAATTATGACCTTCAAGCCAGAAGAGTACCCAGAAGTCACTTACTCCAGGATAGGCTCAACAAAGAAAATAACAGAATGTCATTAGCCGTCACCTTCAGCCCCCAACTGAAACCTCTCCAGTGCATCATCAAAGATCTACAACCTATCCTGAAAGATGATTCCTCACTCTCACAGATCTTGGGAGATAGATCAAGCCTCGCTTACAGACCCCCCCAACCTGAAGCAAATACTCGCCAGCAACCACACACTAACAAAAACACTAAGCCAGGAACCTATCTTTGCAACAAAGCCCGATGCCAACTCTGTCCACATATTTACTTAAGTGACACCATCATAGGACCTAATCACATCAATGAGTTTTCCAATTTAGATTGTCACTTTAGCAGCAGTTTAATCTAAATCAAGAAGCCATTCTTGTTTCATAAAAAGTGCCCATAGGTGGTTATGCTGGTATAACTATTGTGGTTTAACTGTGCTGTTGTAAGTTTCCTAGGTAGACAAGCCTTTATTTTTGTATAGCCCATCTAAAAGGGCTAGGTGGAGGGTCATTTGTGAAACTGGTGGGAATGGAAAGACCATGTTATGAAGTCATTATTTCATCATTTTCCATATCCTCCTGTCCAGTTTGACTTGCGTCTGCTCCTCTCCATTTGGTTTAGTGGATAAGTTTATGGAGCCCTTAGTCTCTTTCTTCAGGAAGTTTTATATGTGGTTTGATGTGCACTTTATTGACTCTCTGTTGTGTGACACCTTTAGAAGAGCTGTTGTCTCATGCCATGCTGTTACCTCCCACCATACTTAACACCAGAAAACAGACAGTTGTGTGTTGTGACCTCTTTCTTCCTGTGCTATATGGAGTATAATCTCTGTCATAGCAGTAGTTTTATTTCACCAGTCCATAAAACTTTACTCCAAAATGCTTTACTTCTTTCCAGATTGTCTTGAATAATTTTTATGTGAATTCCTAGTAAGTTTATTAATCCAATTAATTTGTTCTCTTTTTCAGTCAAAGGACAAAATGATGAGAGGATCACGAAGAGGGTGTGTTAGACTCAGAGTAAGTATTTTCTGTTATGTTTCTTAACATCTTACATTGTGGGTAATGTGCTTTTACTGGATAGCACGCTGGGGACTTCAGACACCTCTAGGTTCCGTTCCTGACTCTGCCACAGGGCTGCTGGTTCACCTTGGGCAAGTCACTTGACTCCCTCCATCCCCCTGCCTCAGTTTCCCTACATATGTAAAACAGGCATAACAATACTTAATCTCTTTCATCAAATGCTCTGAGATCTATGGATAAAGAGCTCTATAAAAACTAGACAATAATGTGATCCTACTGACCCATGTACAATGAGAAAGTCGCATGCTTTGGGGTTTTACCTTTTAGATTGTTTGAGAGAGCGAGCTTAGGCCCAAAATGCCTGCTGAACTCTCTCACTATCTACCTAAATGATTTCTCGGTCACTCTCGTCTGACATGATCTATGTAATACTGCCACTTTCTCTTTCTGCACTTTTTATGCCATTCAATAATACCTGGCTCTCGACAGTGCTGTTATATTTGATGTCACGGCATCAGACACCTATTGACCTGAGGTGGTAAACAGAAAGATGAGCAGAACAAAAGGAGTGGGGGGGCGGGGGGGAGAGAGGGAAGGGGAGGAAGAGCATAGCAGGCAAAACCACAATTTTCAGCTGATGGGGAGCAGTGTGAATTGAGGAGGTGGGGAGACCCAGTTAGCTGCATCAGAGAACCTGAATGTATCTGTGTTGAGGCATTTGTACTTGAAGAACAACCTGTGCTGTGAAGCAGTTATGCTGAGCGGAGCCCTTGAGCATCTATACTTCTCTGCAGACACCGAGCTCCTCCCCTCCACCTCCCGCAAGTTCTCTCCCCAACCTTCAAAGTCCCGTCAAGCAAAACCACTTCTCTCCCCCCTCCATTTGTACTCATCACCATCCCTCCTGGTACACCTAGTGCAGATGCAGTCGTACTATGGGGACCTGAGAGGGAGTGAGCAAATCTGTTGGGGAAGAGTGAACAGAGATGTGAAGGGACCCTGTAAAGCTCTGTGGAGAGCATGGGGCAAAGGGGGTTTTGTGCTGAGGGTCCGGAGTGGGAAAAGTGGAGGGAGGGGGAGCTGTACTCTGACACACTGTTACATTGTGTAGGAGCAGAGCTTTGCTCCTTGTTTCTGTTCCATTCTCTGTTTCTAAGATTGCAGGTGGATTCCTGAGAGCCCATTAAGGGGATTTGGGGCACCCCAGTATCCTGATGTTCATGCAGGGAGGTCACTGGACTGAGAGAAACAACTTCAACTCCATATTTCCTTGTTTAATGTTTTGAGTCCTGTTGGCTTTTTAATTCTAACCGCCAAGGTCTCTTTTTCTTTGGTTGAATAGGTCCTCTTGGGGGAGTAGTTTCTGATCAATCTAGCATATTGGATTTTCTTCCTCATTAAAGACTTAGATAGTGGTGACTGTAGCCCCACATCTGTGAGGCTATATGAAATGCCTGTGTGGAATATGAACAATAAGGTGAAGTCTGGGTGGAAGAGGACCAGTTCACTGGTCGGGCAGTCTTACAAGATCTTCAAGGCTTTGTTACAGACCTTAGACAAAGTGATCATCTTGGGGATAGTGATCTTCACTAAGTGAATGAAGGGTGCAGTTATCGTTATGAAACAGGATATCAACTGTTTATAGTAGCCAGCCAGCCTCAGGCCCCCAAAATCATCTAACTTGTTTCTTTGTTGATGGCACAGGGCAATCAGTCAGAGCCTGGATCTTCCCAATTAAAGCCCTACGTTTGCCCCTTTTAATTGTGTATGCTAGATACATCACCTCATGAAACCCCAACCAGCACTTGGCTGGTTTTGTGGTGAGGCAAGCTTCTTTGAGGCCCCTAGGACCACCAATATATGCTTGAAGTGTTTCTTCCAATCACATCTCTGTAGGCGGCCTCATACTGGCTGTGTGGTTGCAGGACTGTGTCTGTCAAACTATGCCCTGTGAAGACTGAAGGGCATAGTTTTGAAATTATACAGGCTGAAAGATGTTGCAAAAGATGTTGTTTTTTCTTAAGAAGTCTTGGTCAGATGTAAGGTTGAGATGTACTTCGTGGCCCTCAATCAATCAACAATATGAATATGCGTCAAATGTGGTTACTGCATTCATCTTTCTAAAGTTGTTGCAAAACCAAGCTGTCCCATCTGCCTGGAGCAGCTGGACATTGGGTCCCCACCATCTGTGGGATTCCTCTATCACCCCGAGGTCAAGGCTGGTGCAAGGATATTTTGCGCCTTAGGTGAAACTTCCACCTTGCGCCCTCCCCCCAGAGCATCGTGTATTATAAACTTTCAAAAATACACCCTTTTTAATCACGTATACTTCCTTCATTCTTTCATATGAAAATCTACTACATTTTATTCTACCTTTAGAATAGCCAATTATTGTTGCTAATAAAATTTAGAATGGCGGATACTCGGTCATACAACAGCCGACAATATCAGTATGACAAATTTCAACAGCCTACACACGCATATTTGCACATAAACCATATACACCCCAATACTTAACATATACGTACAGTTGACACAAAGTATTAGCGAAATGATGCAGCAGCACTTGCCAGAGTCTTAGATCTGAAACAGCTCAAAAAAATAGTTAGCCTCTGTCGACAACCTCCAAAAACTAGTAGACTTAGCATTATAAACAGCCTGTCTGAACAGGTAACAGCTGTGCTGTAGCAGGCAGCTGACTCAGCACCTGTTGAGTCAGCCCCTGCTCTCTCCTTACCCCTGCAAAAGCCTCTGCAAGCCCAGCCTGCTGAGGCAGGCTAATCAGCCACCTGGCTGTAGCTCTGGGCTGCAGAGAGCTTAATGGGCCCCACCTGGCAGCCTCCACAGGATATAAGGCCTGCTAGGGAGGAAGCCAGGATGGGTTGTGGAGGTGGTAGATAGTGAGAGGTAAGAAGGAGGAAGGAGAAGGGGGAAGAAAGAGTGAGAGATAGAGAAGGTGCAGGGTGATAAGCTAGCTGAGGCAGCAAGCCTGCAGGAGCTAGCTAACCCTGAGGCCAGCCAGAGACTGAGGGCTGAGCCTAAACCTGAACTGTGTAAGAAGCTGTATATAGGTGGTGGGGTTTGTGCACTGTGTATAAAGCAATAAAAGACACTGGTGAAGCCACAAAGCAGTCTCCGGCCAATATTTTGAAGAGGGCAGTCAGAGGCCCGCTTACGTGCGCACAATGAGAAAAATGACCTCATTGCCACTTTGTACCGTAGTGAAGCAGTATGCTTGTGCCCGCAACACAGAGCTGGTGTAGGCTATAGCTGTAGTGTACGAGAGAACGACAAGTTAAAATGCACATTCAACAATTTTTCTCTTTTCTTTATTCATTCATTTTCCAGCAGTAGTGTAAAAAAAAATTTGGGCACTTCCTTTTGGTGCCCCCAAATCTTGGCGCCTGGATGACGGCCTAATTCACCTAGTGGTTACACCAGCCCTGTCCGAGGTCCAACATAGCCTGCAGCTCCTAATGGATAGCATCCTGCATCTTTCTGGACAGGATGATGACTCTCATAGACTTTGTGTCTGTGCTCTGTTGTATGGTTGACAAAATAGATGGGTTCATCTGAGTCGTGACAAGAACATGGAAGGTAAAGATTGGACCATCTGCAGCGTCTGAGTCCAGTGGGACTGCAGAAGCCCCTCCTCCCCCAAGGGAATTGTCTGGCCCTGGGATAAGGGTGCATGGGGACTCAGCTTTGCATCAGGGGTTTATGAATAAGCTCCTTTGGTCTTGTCAGGCCTGCAGAAGATTATATGATAAAACAGGGTCTCTTGTTGTTCTTCCCAGGTTGTCGGATCTCGTAATCCACTGCTCCTACCTGGTGTACCACCTCAAAAGGTCCTTGCCATTAACTGATTCTGAGCTGAGTCAGAATTTGTGTGGATGGGTGCCCCTATTATAGGCTTGTTCTCGACTGTCTTGGGTCATTAAGGGGCAGAAGTCCCTAGTGTCTTCAGCTTTGCTCAGAGCTGGAGAATGTGCTTTATTAGTGCAATGACTTTGAGAGGAGCAAGATCTCAGGTTTCCCAACTAGGTGTAGAATCCCCCGGGGTTGTCTCCCATATAAGAACTCGAAGGGTGAGAACCCCGTAGAGTCTCGTAGACGCTGGTGAAACCTTGTGCACTGCAAATAGCAGGGGCAACAAGTCATCCCTGCGGTGAGGCTCTTCGGCCACGAACTATGTGACCATCCCTTTCAGGGTCCTGTTGAAGTGTTTAATTAGTCTCTCTCTTGGTGTAGACAGATGTCCTGGAAATTTGATTTTCAGTAGCTCACATATTTTTCATCAATTGTGACATCAAGCTCATCTCCTGGTCTGTTTCTGTGGGGATTCGCACCCACACAAAGACCATCATGAGTTCCATAGCTGTGGTCACCGCATTGGTTGTATGAAGCTAATGACAGAGTATCACATGACATAATCCGTGATCAACAATCCTTGAGGCGCTAGGCCACTACTTGATGGCAGTCCCCCGGTGATGCTTTTCCCCCTGGAAGCATTGTCAGTATGTCTCTGAGGAGAATGACTGCCTTGACCTTATGATAGGACCTGTCTTCATCAGCCTGGCCAGGATCCCTGGCATCAGAATCACCTTAGGGCACAGGTGGGCAAACTGCAGCCCGTGGGCCCCACACTCTGGGGCCAGGATGCCGGGCGGGCAGAGCGCGGCTGCGAGGCCCTGTGTTCCCGGTGGGGCACCCAGTGGGCGGAGTGCAACTGTGAGCTGCGGGCCCCGCACTACGGGGCCGGGGTACTGGATGGAGCGTGGCCGCGAGGCCCCGCTCTCTGGGGCGCTGGTCGGGGGATGGCTGGGAGCCACGGGGCCCCATGCTCCCAGCCGGGGCGCCCGGCAGGCGGAGCACAACTGCGAGCCACAGGCCCCACACTCCGGGGCTGGGGCGCCAGGTGGGGAGAGTGTGGCTGTGAGGCCCTGCGCTCCCCGCCAGGGCGCCAGGCAGGTGGAGCGCGGCGGGCCCTGTGGGGCTCAGCCGCGGGGCTTTGCGCTCAGGCTGGAGCACCCGGCTGAATACAGTAATGGGGAGGGCGTGCATCAGGGGGGGTTAGGTGGTGGGATTCTGGGAAGGAGGATGGTTAGGGTGCGGGAGTCTTGGGTGGGGGCAGTCAGGGAAGAAAGAGGGGGGGCCTAGAGAGGGGATGGGCTCCTTGGGGGGGGAAGTTAGAGAAGAGGAGGTTTTGGGGGGGGGCGATCAAGGGACAAGGAGTGATGGGAGAGGGGGTTGGATGGGTGGAGGGTTCTGAGGGGGGGACAGTCCAGGTGTGGAAAGTGGGTGGGGGTCAGATAGGGGGTGGGGCTGGTCCTCCACACAATTTTGAACCTCAATAAGGCCCTCTGGCCAAAAAGTTTGCCCACCCCTGCCCTAGGGGACACTGACCCTAGGTTAGCAGTGGCTTCTGGGCCTTTTATGCTGCCATCTGCTGGACCTGGTGGTGCTGAGTGGTTAGCTTGCAGATGAATTGCTGCTGTTTCTGGGTGGCCAGCCATTGCAGTACAGTAAACCCTCGATTTAACGGACTTCGGATGCAACGGACAAAATTTCTGAGCAAGTCTGATGCATTCCTGATCCATTTCTGGAGGGCTGGCTGCCGGCTCCCGGCAGCCGGTGCCCGGGTCCCGGCAGCGGGCGGGCTGCGGAGCTGCCGCCCCGACCCTGTGGCGGGCGGGCTGCTGCTCCGACAGCTCATTTTTAAATTATTATTAAATAACGGACTTTTTGATTTAACGGACACCCCCTTGCCCGAATTAGTCCGTTAAATGGAGGTTTTACTGTAATTGATTCTGTTCCTGCAGCTGGATTGCCTGTTGTTGTTGTTGGCTCTTCACCACCTACTTCAGCAGCTTCGTCACATCCATGTTGCCCCTCTTTCTTCCTCGCTTCTCATTTGGCCTTCCTTATGTCCTTCTCCTTTGCCTCTTCCTACTACTCTGCATTGTGGCTTGTAGTTTTTCCTTGCAATCTGGATCATGGGCCTCAGCAGATGAGGGAGTCCTGGCTTCAGGCAGCAGTCCCCTCCTGGGGATACCCGTTTGCTGTAGTCTTTCCATAGTCGTGAGTGCCAGCTTGCCTCTCTTCACCCACTACCATGCAGTACTGAACAGACTTGCATAAGAACATAAGAACGGCCATACTGGGTCAGACCAAAGGTCCATCTAGCCCAGCATCCTGTCTACCGACAGTGGCCAATGCCAGGTGCCCCGGAGTGAGTGAACTTAACAGGTATGATCGAGCGATCTCTCTCCTGCCATCCATCACCCCCTTCTGACAGACAGAGGCTAGGGACACCATTCATTACCCATCCCGGCTAAAAGCCATTTATGGACTTAGCCTCCATGAATTTATCCAGCTCTCTTTTAAACCCTGTTATAGTCCTAGCCTTCACAGCCTCCTCAGGTAAGGAGTTCCACAGGTTGACTGTGCGCTGTGTGAAGAAGAACTTCCTTTTATTTGTTTTAAACCTGCTGCACGCCAATTTCATTGAGTGGCCCCTAGTTCTTCTATTTTGGGAACAAGTAAATAACTTTTCCTTATTTACTTCCTCCACACCACTCATAATTTTATATACCTCTATCATATCCCCCCTTAGTCTCCTCTTTTCCAAGCTAAAAAGTCCTAGCCTCTTTAATCTCTCTTCATATGGGACCCGTTCCAAACCCCTAATTCCTTTTAAACACCTTCTCCAACTAGAGTGTGCTCAGCAGGCTTGCTGTGGTGGGGCTTCCTGGGCCCAGAGTTGTTCCTGCATCCTTGTCTCTCCAGTGTGGGGTTTATCCACCTCACCGCAGTCCCCCAAACCTGGGCATAAATAGCATTGTAGATGATGCGGTACTGCTTATGGGAGTAAAGATATACCAGAACCTTAAGATATATACCATCCATGGCGCTCTGCATTTAAGCAGTGTGTTAGATGTCTACACTGCTATTTTTAAGCAATGTAATGTCCCACTGCTTTCCCCCTGCCAGAGTCTTTCACTGCCATATGTAACTACACATCGCAGTGTGGACAGTCTGTTTTTCACTGTGGCATGTAGCTGCACATGTCCTACATGCCACTGCCAGTGTAGACATGCTCTCCATGCAGAGGCTGGTCACAGCAAAGCCTGCCCCTTGGTGGAACGTGTGAAGTTCTCTTCCAGAGAAGGAGTGGCAGTTGATATTACAAAGTTAACCAGATTGCTATCAGCTACTACTATAAAGCATGATAAGAACATTAATTTAGCTTGATATTTCCTAGGTTACTCTTTGGAGCTTTTCTGAGCTGCCATGTTCATTGCCCTTTCTCTTTTTTGTGTAGTTTTTTTTAGATCTGCTTTTCCCAGTATTTCCCCACTCAGTGACACTTAAACTGCTGTTATGGCAGATGACAATGGCTTATAAGGAAGACTAGAGCAGGAGGAGTGTAAATCTGAATCTCTAACAAAGATGTCCTCTTTAAATTATTCATTAATGACTGCAGTTTAGTAGGTGTGAACAAAAACAAACAAAAGTGTTTTTAAACAGTCTGTTGAGAAATCCTTTCCACATACTGATCAGATTTCACTCACTCGATTCTCATGGTGTTGTCACCTCACTAGTTTTCCAATTATGAGTGTTTAAGGTCAGAAAATACCCAGATTTTGAATCTGATATTATTTTGCCATGGAATACACAAGGGGTTTACTTGTTGCATAATCGAACTACAAGGTCATTAATGTTTGACTATAATATAGCCTTGTTAATACTGCCTTGTGAGGGAGTTGGGTGCTGTTGAGGCTGAAGTGTGAATTTATTTGGCACTGTTCTGATAACATTAAAGGAAAACAAAGGGGATTGCGCAGAAGATATTAAAACCACTGTGAAATGTACATTAAAATGTTGCCAATGGTTTTTCAAACATGCAGTTCTCCTCTTCTCAGTCCAGAACTAACTATGGAATCATTGCTGCAGAAGCTGTTCCTGTATCTTTCAGAGTTATAGGGTTGGAAATGTTCAGACAACCAAATGATCTGATTGGCAAAATATCACTTTATAATCTGATTCAAACCCAGCCATAAGCTAAACAGCCCTCATGCTGGATCATTTATTTTCTAAACTGGTTTACTCGGGGTAGGAGGAGCCATTTAAAAAACATCTTTCAGTTAGATATATTTAGTTTTATCTAAAAACAAAACTAATTTTGCATAACCCAGTGGTTTAGAAATTCATGTGGGTAACAGGCTCATGTGAAAGCTGTATTCTAGTTGAGACTAGTGAACTTTTATTAATGTGAACACGTTTCAGCTTTTGGGTTGGGGCCCCTAGAATGGCATCAGCACTATGAAAACTAAACTGTCAAATTCTAACCAGTTTCTGTCCTGTTGTTATGTTGGTTTGAGAGTTGTAAATCAATTTTACCCTGTATGAAGGTCTTATACAGGATAAACTCATTGATTGTTCACCCTCTATAATGCTGATAGGGAGAGATGCACAGCTGTGTGCCCCCCCCCCACACTAATACATACTCCAGGTTAATTAGTAAGCAAAAGGTGATTTTAAGTACAGAAAGTAGGATTTAAGTGGTTCTAAGTAGTAACAGACAAAAGAAAGTGAATTACCAAGTTAAATAAAATAACACACAAATCTATCTCTAACACAATAATAAAACTGAATACAGATAAAAACATCACTCTCATTGATGTTCCATTAAGCTTCCTTCTACAGACTAGTCTACCTCTAGTCTGGGTCCAGCAATCACTCACTCCTCCTATAGTTACTGCCTTTGTTCCAGTTTCTTTCAGGTGTCCTTGGGGCTATCTCTTAAGCCAATTGAAGACAAAATGGAGGGGTCTCCCATGGATTTTTATAGACTTTCTCTTCTGGGTGGACACTGCTCCCTCCCCCTGTGTAGAATCCAGTTACAATATGGAGATTTGGAGTCACATGGGCCAGTTGCATGTCCGTGGATGACTCAGAACGTGCCGGTAGCAGCCATTGCTCACATGCTACCTTGAACGTCCTCAGGTAGACTTCTTATTGGAGCCTCCCAAGCTCTCTTGTTTAAGTGCTTCTTGATTGTGCCCTTAGGGCTTGGTTACACTGCCACTTTATAGCACTATATAGCCTCCAGGAGCGCTATAACTCTCTACCCGTCCACACTGGCAAGGCAATGTTGCGCTAGAAGTCCGAGTTTATAGCGCTTGTGGTAATCCACCTCCACCCGGGAAATAAGGGCTGTTGCGCTACCACTGTAGCACTACGGCGTGAATGCGAACACCCATTGCGCGTTAATTAGCCTCCAGCCTGGCCCATAATTCCCGTTTGAGCCACTCTGCTCATCAGTTTCAAACTCTTCTGTCGCGTCCTCAGGTGACCACATGTCAGACCCGCCCTTTAAATTCCCAGGGAAATTTGAAAATCCCCTTCCTGTTTGCTCCAGCCAGGTGTGGAGTGCTCCTCAGGTAACCATTTTTCTTGGCCATGATTCCACGTGCCATGCCTCCTCACAATAAGCGATCTCCACCGTGGTACAATACCGAAGTGCTGGACCTCATCAGTTGTTGGGGGGGAAGAGGCTGTCCAGTCTCAGCTGCGGTCTAGCCGCAGGAATTACGATACATATGGCCTGATATCACGGACCATGATGGACAGGGGCCATGACCGGGACACTCTGCAGTGCCGGGCAAAAGTAAAGGAGCTTAGGATCGCCTATCGCAAAGCCTGCGACGCAAACAGCCGCTCTGGGGCAGCCCCTGTGACTTGCAAATTCTACAAGGAGCTGGATGCGATACTTGGTGGTGATCCAACGTGCACTTCATTGACCACCGAGGACACTTCTTCCCAGCCCATTACTGAAGGGGTGGGTGGGAGAGGAGGATGGAGAGGAGCAGGACAGAGAGGAGGAGGAGGAGGCGGCAGCGGCCACAGCAGCGACCCAGGGCACGGAGGAGTCACAGGACACATGCAGCCAGGAACTCTTCTCAAGCCCGGAGGACAGCCAGAGCCAGCCACAGCATCCAGCGGTTGTGGGGGGCAGGGCAGCAGCAGCGGATTGCGCAGGTACAGCTACTTTTCTATTGGGAAGGCAGGCTGCTTGGCCGGGGTGGAAAGGGATGCTTGCCGTATGCTTGTCTACATGGGGAATAGGGCATTGATGTAGTCTATCACATCACAGTAAACGTCATCAGTAATTTCTTCAAAGGTCTCAATAAGAGCTCTTGCAATGTGCCTGCGCAGGTTTCTCGGGAGAGCCAGCGTGGTCCCTGTCCTGGCCACGGTCACCAGTCCCCGCCTGTTCTAAGAGGGATTGGGGGAGCATTGCTGCACAGAGGCAAGCTCCATATGGCCCAGGCCGAAATCCGCATCTCATTAGAATGCCCTCCCTTTCTTGCTCCGTCACCCGCAGTAGCAAGCTATCTTCTAGCACAAACACCTATACAGAGAATGTTGGGACAGTGCTCAGAGTACAGTTCCCGCAAATGCCCTCCGCTCCCCCCAAGCCATAGGACAGCAAGGCAGGGAAACAAACATTGCCCCTGCATTCTGACACAACTCACCATGGCAGGGGCTCTGTTGCTGTCTGTGTGCTATAGCTGTGTGGGACAGGATGGGACAGAGAAACATGGAATGCGTGGAAATGTTAGCACTGTCTGTTGTGAACAGGGGAATCCTCTGTGTTAACTTTGCACTGATAACTTTCCCTAGTTTCGGCCTTGAACACCCCATCAACATCAGTCTTATCTCCAGCTGAGGAGGATTCGAAAGAAACCACGGAAGAGCAAGGAAGATCTTTTAAAACAAGTTATGCAACAGGCTTCAGCTGAGAATCGCATTGCACAGGAGTGGCGGGAGAATGAGAGGAAGCGGAGTGAGAATGAGAGGAAGCGGAAGAAGGAACAGATGTAGTTTAGGGAGATGGCTCGCGAGCAGAGCGCTGCGAAGCGCGCTGACAAGCTGTTCACAATATTATAGCTGCAAGTAGAGACTCTGCAGCGGATCGCTGCCGTTCAGGAGGAGAAGCAGCACCGTGCTCGCCGTCCACATTCTCAGTTGCCCCCTAACCCTTCCCCTTCTGGCCCTCTGTCCCCTTCAGGCCACTATCCACAGCTGCCTGGTTATTACCACCCACGGCTGCCTCCAACCCCCCTGTCTTCACCGACCAACCCACAGACCCAGCACCCTTATCCACTGCACTCAACCCCTAATAACAACCATAATCGCCCTCCGCAAATGGGGTTGGGGGAACACAGCAACTCGGAGGGCATTGGAGGTTATGAGGACAGGACATACGGCCATCTTGCGCACCCCCCCCCCCTCCCTCACACATTTTACTTTTTTTTTTTTCAACTTTTATTTCAAATTCTGAAAAAGCTGTTCAATAAATGAATTCTTTTTAATAAATGGGTTTCTTTATTTGGTGCACATATGTATCTAATAGCTACAGAAAAGCAAATGCCTTATCCTATTAATAGAATGCACCCTCCCTCCCTCCCTCTGGAATTCCCATTAGAACTCGCTTTCAGCATCATGATGCTCCCTCAAGGCTTCCCTGATCCTTGTAGCCTCGCACTGGGCCCCTCTAAGAGCTCTGCTCTCTGGCTGTGCATACACGGCCTCCAGCTGTTGAACCTCCAAGGACCATGCCACAGTGAAGCCTTCGCCCTTCCGCTCACAGAGATTATGTAGGGCACAGCACACGGAAATAACCGCGGGGATACTTCCCTCTGCCAAGTCTAGCTTCCCATAAAGACAGCACCAGTGCGCCTTGAGATGCCCAAAAGCACACTCCACAGTCCTTCAACAGCGGCTCAGCTGAACCTTTCCTGGCTGCTGTCCAGGCTCCCCGTGTAGGGGTTCATGAGCCAGGGCGTTAGAGGGTAAGCGGGGTCTCCAGGAATCACAATGGGCATTTCAACTTCCCCCACGTGGATCCTCTGGTCTGGAAAAAAAGTGCTTTCTTGCAGCTTCCTGAACAGGCCGGTGTTGCGGAAGATGCGTGCGTCATGCACCTTTCCTGACCAGCCTGCATTAATGTCAGTAAAACGCCCACGGTGATCCACAAGCACCTGAAGAATGTACTCGTCTGCTAGGTGGTCGGGCGCCAAAATAGGTATCTGGGTCCCATCGATCGCCCCTCCACAGTTAGGGAAACCCATCTGTTCAAAGCCAGCCACGATGTCACGTACATCACCAAGAGTCATGATTTTTCATAGCAGGAGGCGATTAATGGCCCTGCACACTTGCATCATCACGACTCCAATGGTAGACTTTACCACCCCAAAGTGGTTGGCCACCGATCAGTAGTTGTCTGGGGTGGCCAGCTTCCAGAGTGCTATAGCCACCCGCATCTCCACTGGGTTGGCAGCTCTCAATCTGGTGTCCTTGCGCTGCAGGGCGGGGGCGAGTTCAGCACACAGTCCCATGAAAGTGGCTTTTCTCATGCAAAAGTTTTGCAGCCTCTGCTCATCATCCCACACTTGCATGGCGATGCGATCCCACCAGTCAGTGCTCGTTTCCCGTGCCCAGAAGAGGCGTTCCATGGTCGTGAGCATGTCCGTTAAAGCAACGATCAGTTTAGTGCCCAATGCGTTCCTCGGCTCGAGCTCGTCTTCTTCAGACCCATCACTACTGTCACCTTCCCTGTCAAGAATGAACTCCGCTGCGCAGAGAGTTGTGCTGGCGACACTCACCAGCATGCTCCTCAGCAGTTCGCGATCCATTACGGCACAGGAAAACGGACGACGGCGCGCACGTGCCTTGCTGAAACCGTTGATAAATGGCACCTGAGGTGCACGGAAACACAGGGATTCCTGGGATATGACACACAGCATCACGGGGAGTTGGAACATGATGCAAAATGGCTGCAAGTGACGCCCCCCCCCTTCCTACAAGACATTGCGCCAAATTGGGAAGAGGTGCTCTGTGGGATACCTGCGCTATTGCGCTGCTCCTAATGCCGCCTGAAGCGCCGCAAATGTGGCCATGCTCTAGCGCTGGTGGGTCTAAGTGTGCACACGCTCTTGCGCAATAACTATTGCTGTATATGTGACTCTACAGCACTCCTGTAGTGTAACCAAGGCCACAGTATGTTAACTAAATATGCTAAACAATCTGTTCCTCCTTGTATTTAGCTGTGACGCTCTGAGGGCTTGTCTACACTTGAAATGTTACAATAGATAGCTGTGGTTGTGCTGCTGAAGTGCTTCAGCATAGATATTACCTGCACTGACATATTAGCATAGGTGATTCATGGAAGAATTCTTCTATCAACCTGGTACTGTTTATGCCGGAGGTTGGCTATGTCGCTCAAGATGTGTGGATTTTTCATATCCCTGTATGATATATCTGGGTCAGCATAACTTTTTAGTGTGGACCAGGCCCCTTTTCCCAGATCTGAGGAAGAGCTCAGTTTAGCTCTTTTTCACCAACAGAGGTTGGTCAAATAAAAAAATATTACTTCACCCACCTGGTCTCTCTCTAATATCTCAGGAGCAACATGTCTTCAACAATCCTACAAACTTCAAAGTGGAAACTCAGTTTGCTGAGTTGTCAGACAAGAGTAAACCCATTTTATGTGACTGTTGTAGTGTGAGATTAATTTACTGCCATCATGTAGGTAACATGTGATCTGTGCACATTGAAGTTTGCTGAATGTTCCAGTGAGTCCAGATCAAGTCCTGGTTTCACTGGCTTATTAAGGGTTTGGCTACACTTGCAGCTGTAGAACGCTTTGGGTTAAAGCAGCCTTCGGAGAGCGCCCTAGGGAAAGCACCGCAGTCTGTCCATACTGACAGCTGCAAGCGTACTGGTGTGGCCATATTTGCGGCACTTTCAGCTGCATTGGGAGCAGTGCATTATGGACCGTAATCCCAGTGTTCAAGTGACTGCAACGTGCTTTTCAAATGTGGGGTGGAGTCTGACGGAGTGTGTTGTGTGTATGTGGTGGTGGTGGTGGGGAGAGTGGGTTTCTGGGGTGCTGAGAGTGTCAGTACGCTATCTTGTAAGTTCAGACCCCCTTCACTCACTCAAAGCAAACGTTTACTGTTTGCTTTGTCTCTGATCAGATAAGCAGCTGGCTGTCAGAAACAGAGCTTTGAAAAGGCACTTCCGCATCCCTACAGTCGATTTCACAACAATGAGAAGGGAGGCCACTTGATTTAAAGGGATTATGGGACGTTTCCGGAGGTCATTCAGAGTGCAGTAATGCAAATCCTCATCCACACTGGCACTGCGGCACTCCGGCAGGGGTGCATCAGATGTTAATCCTCTTGCCCAGGTGGAGTATCAGGAGCGCTCCAGGGAGTCAGAGTGCTCTATGTGCCTTGCCAGTGTGGACAGGGAGTAAGGTAGAGCGCTCTGGGAGGCTTTATTGCAGTATAACCTTCACGTGTAGCTAAGCTCTAAGTAATTTAAAACAAATAGTTGGCTTCTTCAGTATTTCAGGTAAAGGTAGGGTAGGGGAATTCTGTCCTTGATGAGATGCTGTTTGGACTGTCCATCGAAGAAGCTTGTAAGAGCATGTGTGTCTTTTTCGGAATATTTTATGCACAGCTATTTCTATCAAGATTGTGTGTGATGTGGGAGAAGGAAAAGAGATCTTATACAAAATAATATTTTGTATTATCAGTATTCATATAAGCTGTATCTCTGTTTTAGGGTTAAAATCCGATGTAATGAGTAATAGAGAAATTAAGTATAGATAGGGCAGAAAAGATGTCTTCAGTTGCTATTTAAAATGAGAGAGACTGTGTGTGAGGTAGAAACCTAGATGGTTTCAGGCTTATGTGCTGCACAGGAGAAGGCCCTTGAATGGGGTGCGATTGTAAGGAAAGGGCAGAGAGGAAGATTGTTGCTAGATTACTTGGGAAGGAGAATAGAGTAAATCCATGGATGAATTAAAAACCTTTTGAACTGGATGCTGAATGTACTGGAATGTTCCTTATTGTTATCCTCCTTCAGGCATATACAATTGTTTTTCTGTGAACAAATGTGAAAATGAACACATGAGTATATATAAATTTAAAGTATCTGTCTCTTGCTTCTAGTAACTCAGCACATGAGAAAACAAAGGCAAAAGTTAACCACTAGTCATATATTAATGACTATTAATCTTGTTTAAAGATTGAACAAGATCTCCTGAGATACTTCATTTGATTGTGTATTGAAAACTATTATTGTTTCATACACGATTGTGTTAACAATATTCCGTACTTTTATTGGTGTGCAATACAAAATAGAGTACTGTTTTCTTTATAATGGTGCTGTGGTAAATGCTAAGTCTATTTCAAAAACAAAACGTATACGCTCATTTAGAAAATTATGAAGCCTTTGTAGAAATAGCCATTGGTTTTCTCTACAACCAAGATGCAGTCTTTTTTCACCAAGTATCTGATTTAATTCTTATACTAAAATAATGACAGTAAATCTTCCTTTCCCTCCCTCCTCTGCAGTATTCTGGTTACTTCCAGTTTTGTCAATGCTTTTTACATTCCGGTAGTGTAGTGATAGTGTGTGCTGCTGATGTCACTGCTTGCCTTATCAGGATTTTTGCTCTTTGTTTCACAGGGAGCTGTGATTGGTATAGACGATGAGGACGACAGCACCTTCACAATAACTGTTGATCAGAAAACCTTCCATTTCCAGGGTGAGCTGAAAGATGATGATCTTTTTTCTTGCAATAGATCCAACTGCGGCTGTCTTTCTTCGTGTTTTAGTATTTGATGGATGATTTTAAATATTTGGCAACTGAACTGTATGAATGAGCACCGTGGGAACATTCTGGATCCAGAGGTGCTGCAAGGTTAGGCAGGGATATATATCTGCAGTAGATACATATGTGCTAGAAAAGACTCTATCTTTGGCAGGATTTGGTGATTAAAAATTTAAAGGATAAATCAGTCATAATGGGCTTCTGCTGATGGGTAGTGTTGGCAAAACATTGCCAATCTTCATTGTCCGAATATGTGACTCTTCATGCAGAAAGGCTTCATCATAAGATCAGTGTGAAGGTTGCAATTTTTGTTCATTTGGATTTGAAACTCTGTTTTGAGGAGACTAGAGGCAGCATTTGGCTTAAAGATGGATCTTTGCTTCAGGATCTGCAAGTGCATTCATTTCATCTGCATTTCTGTGTCTTGTCTGCCAACCACCATTTCTCTGCTCTTATCCTTTTAATCATATTTACTAACTCCAGTGCCATCTGCCACTGCTATGTTTCGTCATTGCATGCTATGGTTCACCGGTAGAAAGGGTAAGGTACTGTATAATCGTTCTCATTGTGGTTGCTACAGAACCTTTAAATGTTGTGATGACATTTTGTTCTAAAGTATCTCTCTTCTCCTGTTGTACCATTAAAATCATGTCATTGTTTCTTGGGTTAAAACCTTCAATTAACATCTATTTGTCCTTCTCCTGGTATTCCCCTACCCCCACTGCTTCTCTGAAATGTATAATTTTATTTGTAACGGTCTTATATGGAGTTAGAAGGTGTAAGTGAATCTTTCAGGGCAGTGTGTGTGACAGCATTTACATTTGTATAAAACTGGAATATATCTATAACCTTCATTGTGCTGTATAGACTTGCAAATTACTATTTCAAAATCAGCGTGCATTTTGAATTGTTCAGGTGAAATACGGGCAGTATTTGAGAATGTATTTGTATAATTCTAATGATAAACATTAGACATGCACCATGTTTTTCATTTGGCATATATATTTCCTATGCTACAGTACCTCCTAAATGATATGGCTGTATTCTAGCTTCACTGCATTAAGCTTCATAAACCTTCCCTTTATAAAGCTCTGCTGACAGCAACATTTAACTCCTCTGTTCTCAAGGATAGCTGATAAAACACTGATAACAGGTAAGCTAATTTCTAATGTAGACAACTGAATACAAAACACTGGCCGCCTTCAATGCTACAAAGCTAAATATTTATAAATATTTCTGTATGAGAGCTTAATTCAGGTAAAGGGGGAAACCTGGAATTCTCTTGTTTTCAGTTTAGAAGGAAATACCTCCTTGTGCAGTTTCCTCTTGCTGTAGTTCCTTATCTGCTGTATTGTTTCCCTATGGAAGGGGACTGAAACCTCTGAAGAGAAGACAGTCATTTGATACAAATATTAGTCTTGATTATAATAAACTATATTTGGAAGGATACTTAAACAATTCCTCCATAAATATGTACTAATTCTGTCATTCATATTCACATAGATATTCATGTTTTAGAACTTTAAGATGTTAAAAAATACATGTACATTTTAAGCTGTTGTCTTGTTTGTTTTCTAATTTAATATCTAAGTCCAATATAGAAATTTCTCTGTTAGAACAGCTTTTTAAAAGTGCTTACATTAATTTTCTGAAGACTGTAACATGGCCTATAGCCAGCAAATTGTGCAAATGTTAGGGGAAAATATCTGTGCACACTGCTGACTCTGCATTTTCAATTTACAGTAAAAATTGAAATGCTATGAGGTTACAATGTAAAACACATTTAGCCTTGTGGAAGCTCTTTTTAAAAAACTATATATTTTTAAAATGTATAATACCATATCCTATATAACAAATTGTGTAATGTGTGCAAATAGTGTGTGTATCTATATGTATTAATATAGTGTGTGTGTGTGTGTTTTTATATAACAAAAATATACATTCATACACACATATATGCATACATAAATTAAATGCCTGGAATATTGTGGCATAAAGGTTTTATTGTGAATGAATATGGGATGATTATATCACTCCTGAGGGAAGTCATGACTGAGTTATGCAGATTTTTCTAAATGAGTTCTGATAAAACTTTTAATATAATCAGATTTTATTATAGATTGTATATATGTAATAAATTCTTGCTGAGCAATGCATTCATGTATTATGTGAGATGCACACTATCAGTATTTGTAGTGACCTTTTAAATAAAAACCCCACATGCTACAGAAGAGCTACTTTTGTATTTTCTATATATTAAAAACAAACAAAAAAAAAAACCGAGGAGAGATCTTTATTCTTCCACCTATAAAGACAGTACAGCTATGTGCCCAAATTATCTGGAGTTGAATTGAGACGGGAAAGAGGAAGAGAAAGTAGTAAATATAAAACATATATGTAAAAAGTCTAAAATGTTTTATAAACATAAAATTTTCATTATTTTAAAATCACCCCACCTTCCCTCGCCTTGAATTAAAAGCATCCTTAGTGTAAAGATCTGTTAGGTGTAGAAAAACCATTGGTGGCTCAGGGCTTAGTCCTTCCCATCCTGTGCTTTAGGTGCAGTTTTTCTGATGTGTTATATGGAATTCCACGTTTGGGGGAAGGAGGATGAAATTCTTGTTTTTGTTTTCTTCCTGGGCAGGCTGACTTTTAGTTTGTAATATGGCACCTCTTTGAAGCTCTACCTGTGTTTTGGAAAGTTAAAATATCTAAGAGGTAGGTGAAAGGGTAGAAGGCAGGTGAGACCGTCAAAGATGCATGATAAATTGCAGAGCCCTGTGATCAATTTGTCATGTGGATGTTGCCTTCCTGTGTTACGTGTGTGTACGTGTGTTTTGTGTGTGTTGGACCAGATTTTCAAAAGTGATACGCATCCAGCAACTCCCACTGACACCGAAGCAAGGTGTTAGGACATTTTTGAATCTTGGCAGTGGTTAGCTGGGCACTGGCTCCTGCTAAGACTCCCAACCTGGCTTCTTCTGACAGCCATAGATCTTTTCCACGGCACTCCTTAGTGACCATCTGAGTGCTGGAAACTGGTCAGTTACTTGAATCATAAAGCACTCTAGGATTAGCCAGTTTTGGATCTGATTCTGGAGCACACAGAAAGCAAGTGGCTGCTTTGTGCCTCATGGAAAGGGCACTCGAAAGCTTTGCAAATCATGGTCTGTCAATATTTTCCTCTTTGGAACTGGGACTAGCGGGAAGAACAGTAAATTCTGTGATGACCCCATCCCAACTTCCAACAGCAGGACCATACTGAAAGTCATCCTGGTGTCTTTGTTCTTTCCAACTTCTCGTGGCTCCACACATCATGGCTTTAACATAGGGGCATTCTGTAAATCACATAGCCCTGAGTATAAATCTAACCATAATCAGAACAAATTTGTTGGGTTTTTCCCCATATATCATTATGCAACTTCTCCAATATAAAAATTATTGCCTTGATTGACCTTGATTGACCTTAGTAATTTATACCAAGTGATACAAGGTCAGATAACTTAATACCTGGATAGGTGTTCCCAGTAAACTGATTTAAATATAAAACCTTCAGCCAGTCATTCAATTACAGAACAGTGATGTAAAAGTTTCTGTCTTCTGATTGGGTTAAGCTTGGAGCACCCATGTTATTTAATGGAAGGGAAATACAGTCTTTCAATAATTGTTCAATAAGCAACTGTCATTGGATCAACATTATCGGGCCAAAGAGCAGTAAGTAATGTTTGATCATTTGATATAAAAGAGTAACATCAGTGGGATAAATGTTTACCACGGGATACATTTATTTTCAGTTAGATTTGACTTTGTCAAGGTGCTTACTTAACAGTAGATTTCCACTTTCCTGTGCCAAAGTTCTGCTCCTTTCTTTTTCTTAGTAAGTGTTGTTGCAAATTCCATCTATTTTACTTTGGGATGGGAAACTACTTAATTTTTTTCCATCTAATCTAGCTATTCCCTTCTCTGCTTGAATGAGGCATCATTGGCCCTACAGTATGACCTGTTCTAGGGCCTTAACCAAAGCCCACTGAAGTAGAGGAAGACTCCCATGAGCTTTGGATCAGGCCCAGGTTTGTTCAGGATATCTGTGAAAGTCCCAAGCATAAGGACAGCCTTCACTGCTCTTTTGGAGGCTGGTACATAGCTTAGTACATCTCCCTCTCAAGAAGCTTTTCCCTGATACCCTAAATGTTCCCTTTTTGTAATTTCATCCCATTGCTACTAGTTGTACCATACTAACTTCTCCCTGGTATAAGGTCTGGTCAACACAAGAAAATTAAGTTGTCTTAACTATGTCGCTCAGGGGTGTGAAAAATCCACACCCCTGAGAGGGTAGGTAAATCAACCTAACCCCCCAATGTAGATAGCAGTAGGTTGACAGAAGAATTCTTCCATTGACTTAGCTATTGGGGAAATGGATTACCTACACTGATGAGAGGTCTCTTGTCAGTGTAGGTGGTGTCTATACTGAAGCACTAGAGTAGTGCAGTTGTGGCAGTGCAGCTTTGTTGCGGTAGCATTTCCAGGGTAGACCAGTTCCCTAAGTCTACCCTGAAATACTTAGAGTGTTTTTCCTCTGCCCACCACATATTTTGCTCATCACTTAGCCACGCTATGCATATTTAGTTATTTTTCATTTGGAAAGTCAATTCTTCATCTCCTTACATCACTTTGTTCTGTTAAATGCCCTCTAGAGTGTTAGTGTTTGGAAACAAATTTAATGAACAGAACACAGTGTTCCAGGTGCAGTCTTGCCTCCTTAATATGTGACTTGATGTCTGTTGCAGCTTGTAGTCGCATTGTGGATGGTGGCGGGTGTTTTCTGGGTGGTTGTTTTTGTTTTTTTTGGTGTGTTTATGTGAAGAAATGTGAACTGTGAACCCCTTTAACTTGGAAAAGATACCATCAACTTGACACACACTCACTTCCATCTGAAAATGTATGGTTTGAAAGTGGATCTAAGAGGGCATCATCATTTCAAGGCTGCTATGTAAATAAAGGGCTGAGACATCAGAGTGGGTCCTGTACATTGATCTGAGCTGGAATTGCAATAGATTCTTGCTCTCTGGCAGCTAGCCATGGAGAACATCAGGGCTTATCCTCTTCTCCTCCCACTCTCCAGCACAGTCTGGTTATGAGAAGAAGTCAAACCGGTACTTCTGGTTCCTCTGGCGAGGCCCTCATTCCTGCCTCACTATCCGCTCCAGTTGACAACCACCAATATCAAGAACTATTATTATGGGTGGCGATGGATCTGTTGGAGGAGGTCCAGGACATGCAACACCAGCTTCTGGACATCCTCCAACCCCAGGAAGACCTACTTAAGTAGCTCTCCCCATCAACAGTGTTTGTCCTGCAACCAGTGCAATTGGTGTGGCATATGTCTGAGCCTCCGTTCCTACTAAGAAAGTGGAATTGTTTTTTACCAACTCACCTGCCAATTGCCTGGTGAGCCTCACTGAGGCAGAATTCAGCACCCTCAGAAATCCTCTTTTCCAGACAGAATGGCAAAGAAGATGGACCTGCTGGGCTGGAAAACCATCTTCATATCTGTTGGCTGCAGTTCTGGCTCCTCCATCTACAGACTACAGCACAACTGCATGGACAGCAAAGTCTTGATCTCCCAGGAGGTGCTCTGATGTCCTTCATATGATGGGCCGACACTTCCCAGATCCTGATCAGTTCTCCCTTCGTAATTCTCACGCCACAAGCCAGTTTGTCAATGGATGCTTCCCTCATGGATCGGGGAGCTCACCTAGATTGCCACATTGCATAGACCATCTGGATGCCTCAGGAAGCCAGGATGTATATAAACATCCTGGAACTGAGGACGGTCCATCTTGTCTGCCACTTTCTTTCCCTCATTTGGGCCAAGTACATCAAATTATTCTGACAGCATTGCAATGGTAGTTCACCTCAACAAAAAGGGCAACGCCCAGTCTCCCTACCCCTGTTCAGAGTCCATCCACCTTTGGAACTGGTGCATCAAACATTGTCACACTCCAGGCCGTGTACCTTCTGGGCACCCAAAAACTCCCTGGCAGACATGCTCAGCAGGACACTAGCTGTACCACAAGGGGGAGCTGCACAATGCCACACTGGTGCCTCTTCCACAAGTGGGGCGCTCAATGCTGAGACCGCCTCTCCGTTTGAGAGAACCACAACCTTTTATTTTATTGTTTGAAGGAACCATGTGGATGTGGGGGTATAGGTTGGATATTAAGAAAAACTTTTTCACTAGGAGGGTGGTGAAGCACTGGAATGGGTTACCTAGAGAGGCGGTGGAATCTCCTTCCTTAGAAGTTTTTAAGGTCAGGCTTGACAAAGCCCTGGCTGGGATGATTTAGTTGGGGTTGGTCCTGCTTTGAGCGGGGGGTTGGACTAGATGATCTTCTGAGGTCCCTTTCAACCCTGATAGTCTAAGTTAGATGTGGTCTCAGTCTTCCACTCTCATCTGTTCCACTTCCCTTTCCTCCCTCCCCCCTAAAAAATAAAAGCACAGGTGTTTATCTTTAGGACAAGTATTCTGATGCCATGGAAATGAGCATGCTATACAAAATTAGATGGGCACAGCCACTCATTTTCATCCACATGTACCAACCACGGTGAGGCAACAATTTTTTTGGGGTGGGGGGGAGGGGAGTAAGAAAGAAGGAAGACTGAGAGAATACCAAATTGCTGATTTGGTATTCTGAGGAGTATAGCTAGGCATTCTCTGTAGGTTGGGTCTCCTTTCTTCTTAGTTCTGTCATTTATTCTGTAATCTTCTGCCTCTGGAATATTTCATGTCTCTGCTGATCAACCTCTACACTTTAATATATAACGAGGCCAATCTTCTGCATAGAAGATTCCCTAGATGGAGTGCCAGTCATTTTATCAGTAGCTTTTAGGGCTGTTGAGTAATCACAGTTAACTCTTGCAATTAATTAATTGTGATTTTAAAAAAATGAATCTGTTTTAATTGCACTGTTTAATAAATTTTAGTTGGTATTCTATTGTTTAATATTTTGTTTTTCTACATTGTCATATATATTGTATTCTGTAATTGAAATCAGTGTATATTTATTACAAATATAAAAATGACCGTATTTTTCAGTTCGCCTCATACAAGTACTGTTGTGCAATCTGTAATGAAAGTGCAACTTACAAATGTAGTTTGTTTTGTTTTGTTACATAACTGCACTCAAACAAAACAATGTAAAATTTCAGAGACCACAAGTCCATTCAGTCCTACTTCTTGTTCAGCCAATTGCTAATACAAGCAAGTTTATTTAAATTTACAGGAGAGAATGCTGCCCGCTTCTTATTTACAATGTCCCCAGAAAGTGAGAACAGGCATCTGCATGGCACTTTTGAAGCCAGCATTGCAAGATATTTACATGCCAGATATCCTAAACATCTGTATACCCTTTCATGCTTCGGCCACCATTCCAGAGGACGTGCTTCCATGCTGATGACGCTTGTTTAAAAAAAGATGCGTTAATTAAATTTGTGATTGGACTCCTTGGGGGAGAATTGTATGTCCCCTGTCTGTTTTATCCGCATTGTGCCTGTTTCATTTTATAGCAGTCTCAGATGACGACCCAGCACATGTTCATTTTCAGAACAATTTCACAGTAGATTTGACAAAGTGCGAAGAAGGTACCTTGGTTTTTGTACGTAATTCATTCTACATTTGTAAATTCAACTTTCATGATAGGTTGCAATACAGTACTTGTAATTGGGGAATTGAAAAATACTATTTCTTTTTTACTGTGCAAATATTTGTAATAAAAATAATATAAAATGAGCACTGTACACTTTGTATTATGTGTGGTAATTGAAATCTATATATTTGAAAATGTAGAAAACATCCAAAAATATTTAAATTGTATTCTATTATTCTTTAACAGTGCGATTAATTGCAATTAATCACAATTATTTTTTCAATTGCTTGACTGCCCTTGAAGCTTTACCTCTTCTGTACCCTTCACCTGCCCTCGGCTCAGCTGAGGGCAGAAACAGTTTAACTTCACTCTTGCTATGTTGTCATTGCAGACATGAGGCATTTGCCTTGACTGAAAGCCTAGGAGTTTAAGTGACTAACTCTATCCTCAGCCTGACTACAGGCTAGGAAAAGGGAGCTGAGTGGAGAGAGAGCGAGAGCGAGCAGTGGAACTGTTGTATAGTTATCTTCAGTTCATTTTGCATGCTGCAGTTCTATGGTTAAAATGTCCTTCTCCCAGTTTAAAGAATCCTCTACTTAGGATGTCATAGCCATGAAATAGTCCTTTGGTGTTACCACAGTGAGGTCTGACTTTTCGCATTTTACCTGGCATTAGGTGTGAATTTTTTTTCCACTGAAGTCAATGGGTGTTTTGCTACTGACTTCAGTGGAGCCAGATTTTCACACCAACAGTTTGGTTATGTTTAAAATAAATTTAGTGCACAGGACTTGATATTGCTAGAGTAAAGAATGCAAGAACTCCCATAAAGTCTGTGGGAGTTTTGCCTGAATAAAGAATGCATAATTACCCTCATTGTCACAGTGGGTGGAACAGACTTTTTCTCCTGGTTAGGGAGACTGCATTACTTACAGACTGATCAGCCAATTGGTAAGTAGGTCAAAATGAATGAAAATAAAACTTGCATTTCTCCCTCAGAGACAATTTGTGGTTTTTATAACAATGATTTTTTTTTTTAGAATTAATTCTTTTCATATTCATGTTCTGTTACAGGGATGCTAATTTTGAGATGGTGGGTTTGTACATTATGTCCTCGTGTATTGCTCTGTTAGTGCTGTTTAAACTAGAAGACATGTTGAACATACTTATATCTCACCTTTTTATGCCATCAAACCTTTGCTAGGAAAAGTAATCTGTTGTGCAATACTTTCGCATTCCACATCCATGTTATATAAACCTACAAAATCTCTTTTCACTGACAGTAAACAAAGTACTAGAATACAATGGTGAATCTGATTCAGTAGTTTCATCTTCATTCTGCAGTATGAAAAAGGATACTGTATATACCGAAAGAAATGTGACCCCTTCTTTATCTTCCTTTTTATCATCTATTTAACTTCCTACAGATGTACTGTAGATACAAATGAGGCATAGGCTGAACATATTGGAACAAATCCTAATCTGTTACATCAATATCAGCTCTATTGCTAATGAGTTGAAGAATGCTTCATTGAGCTACTCATGGTAAAGGTGATATGTTTCAACTATTGTGATAGACTCCATTTTGTTCACTGAATTAATCAGGACTCTGAGGATAGATTTTCCAGACTGTATGTACAAATGTCACTAGCAAATCTTAGTGGGAAAAAATGTAATATCTGTCGTGGAGTATTTTAAAAGTGAGACCAGCAAATTGACGATAATTGCTGAACTGCCTCATGGTCTAACTTTGTCTGAATTTTTGTGCCTAGTTGGCAGTCAGTGTATGCTGAGGTTAGTCAGTCTGGACAACTCTCAGGTTAATTAGTTGGATTATCACCATAGTATATCTTTACACAGTGTATAGGGTTCTTACAGCATGTTAATTTTCCTTCTTTTGTCTAAAACGTGTAGAGAAGTTTATAAGCACCTGAATTCACAGTTCAAATTTTAAATAAGTCATGCATCTTTTTCACATGGATGTCCTGTTTAGTGTTCCCTCTAATTTTTCCAACCCATGTGCGGAATGAATTTTGTTATGCACGCCATTATGGAGGTAATGTGTGACACATCACCTTCATATTGGTACACGTGGGGTGGGGCCGAGGGGTTCGGAGTGTGGGCTGGGGCAGAGGGTTGGGGTGCAGGGGTGTGAGGGCTCGGGTGATGGTGCAGGCTCTGAGATGGGGCTGGGGATGATGGGTTTGTGGTATAGGTGGGTGCTCGGGGGCAATGGTGGAGAGACAGGATTCCCCTGCAGCTCTCTCTGCAGCAGCACCTGGATTGGGGGGGGGAAGAGGCACCTTTGCCTGTTGCAGGAGCTGTAGAGATGGGACTGCAGGATAGGCGCCCCTCCCCTAGTCTCAGTCAGGGTCCAGGTCACTCCAGGGTCTGGTCTGGTCAGGCCAGGCCTGGGGCTGGGCTGCCATGCCACCGGGCCTGGGGCCGGGCCTCAGGCTGAGTTCGGGGAGGGGTGCCCCGGCCACAGCAGGTTGAGGATCAGGGGAAGGTCCCCCTAACAATGGCAGGTCCCTGGGTTGGTTCCCTGAGTGCCTGCACAGCGCTAAATAGGCTGCTGTGTGGCCACATGGCTGGGCAGCTTATAGAGAATTTAGGTGCTGATACTATTTCTGATTTGACCTTTCCAGTGATACTGGTGCACTATGAACAGCACAGTAGCACTAACTTTAAAAAAAAAAAAAAGGGGTGGGTGGGGGAGAGCGGGGGAGGAGGAAGCTTTGTATCTGGAAGTACCCAACACTGTTAACTTGTTTATTTTGGTGCTCAGCCTGATCTGCAATGCTGAAACCTTACCCAACTGTTCCTGATGTTGAAAGAATATGACGTGGTGTGTGCTACAAACTTCTTAAAATAACAAGATGTCAGAATTGTATACTTTAAATCTTTTGTTTCCCTCTTAAAAATAAAAGGTGTATAATAAGCTTGATTATTATAATAAACCTGATTTGCCAGAAAGATTGGTCAGAAGTTATAATTTTCCACTTTGTATCTAGTGCAGGTTTTCCCCTAAATTGTGTTCTGTTTTGGCTAATCCTTTGAATGTTTCCATAGATTGTGTTTCAATGACTTCTTGCCTGTTCTTCCATTCTACAATTGCTCTTACTGTTAGGAAGCTTTTCCTTGCGTTTAATCTCTCAACAGCCATTTTGATTAGATTTAATTTAACCTTTCTGCTTGTTCTTCACTAGCATGCAATTCTCAGGAAGCTTAGAAGTCCATACTGAGCAGATGGATGGCTGATGAGTCACTATTGACTTGAGAGTGTCTGTATGTAGGTCTCTTGGCTGGCAATAGGGGACTGTTTATAAGTACTGATTGGCAGTACTAAAACCACCAGTAAATAATCTTCACATTGCAGTCATTCCAGGATCTACAATGGTAGAGGAGACTATTTTAGTACTAAGAGTGTTGATGTGGTTCCTGAATTACAGCTGTAGTTGATATGAAGCTGAGTAACCTTGACCAACAGTCTAGTCATGGATGGTTTCTTCATGCTGTAAGCATATCATCTATTTTTGGGACGGAGTGCTGGGTCACCACTGAGTCCTCAATGCATACAAAGAAACACCATTTTTCCTTTCTCCTCTATTGAATACCCATGAAAAAGGGAAAGGCATATGAAATGCTACTGGAGGGACAGGAGAAGGAGCATATACCGTGTTTCCCCGAAAATAGGACAGTGTCTTTTATTAATTTTTGCTCCCAAAATTACATTACATTATATTACAGCGAGAGGCAAAACTGGAAGTACGTCTTATTTTCGGGGGATGTCTTACTTTCGGGGAAACAGGGTATGTAGGGAAGGCTGGATTGATGCCTGGGCTTGCAGAAGTTCCTTCGTGGACTATGTTGTTTGGTTTGTATAAAGGCTCCTTGCTGCTGAATAGATCTTACTGTCTGTGGCTGTTAAGTTTCTGCCCAATTATTCCAATTTATCTTTGTGTTTTACAAATCCTTAGCTTTGTGTATGAGTCTATAGGGGGGTAACCGTTAGCAAATCTTACCATATTATCTTGAGCACTGTAATACTGCTTCAGTGTCAATTTGGAGGATATACGAGACACCACAACAGAAAGATGAATCAGTAAAACAACCCTAGATGTACACTTTACTCTAAAGTGATCACAGAAACACAACTTGGGCAGAGGGTCCTGGTATGCCATGAGCTACTTAAAGTCCTTTATCAGGGTGGTAGCCGTGTTAGTCTGGAATAGCAGAGTTAACAAAGTCCTGTGGCACCTTAAAGACTAACTATAAAGTTTTGAAGCATGAGCTTTCGTGGGCTAATACCCACTTCGTCGGATGCAAGCAGTAGAAGTGTTCACAAACAGGCAGTTATAGAAAAGTAGGTAAGAGCCAGGTGGGAGGTGAAAAGGTTAGTCCAATTAAGCTGAGCCAGCTTGTTATCTCCGATCAGGGAGTGTGGATTATTCGTCTAGCATTTGAATGGGGTCTGTGGACATGGAGAGATGAGAAACAATGCCTGTAATGAGCCAACCATTGTAGATCCCGGTTCAATCCCAAAGTGTGTGTGCCGAATTTGCAAATGAATTGAAGCTCTGCAGTCTCTCTTTGCAGTCTGGATCTGAAGTTCCCTTTCTGCAGAATGGTGACCTTTAAATCCGCAATAGTGTGTCCAGGCAGGTTGAAGTGTTCCCCTACAGGTTTTTGTATATTGCCATTCCTAATATCTGATTTGTGTGCATTTATCCTTTTTCGTAGGGACTGTCCAGTTTGGCCGATGTACATAGTCCTTTGGCATTAACTACACTTCACTTTAATTGTCCAAGAAATTAGTAATCTTTTTTTCAGGGAGGAGATACAGTGGCAACCACTTTGTGTTTGAAAACTATCATTTAGTACACAAGGATTTGAAAAACTCCATAGACACTTGAAATATTGGTAAGAATGAGAAGAATTAACCAAATTCAATATACATACATCACTGAATCTGATAATTCATTGGTGTTTTGTAGCCAGTTGGTCCCAGCATATTAGAGAGATGAGGTGGGTGATGTAATATATTTTAATGGACCAACTTGTTAGTGAAAAAGAAGCTTTGACCTGAAGAACAGTTCAGTAGGCTTGAAAGCTTCTCTTTCACCAAGAGAAGCTGGTCCAATAAAAGATATTACCCTCCCCCCATCTGTTTAATTCACTAGTGGTTTGTTTAAGAAGTGTAAATTGTGTGAAACTTCCCTGCTTCTGCCAGACAATTGGATCTCATTCTTTGGGTGGGCTCAGAGACATGGGAGGGATAGCTCAGTGGTTTGAGCATTGGCCTGCTAAACCCAGGGTTGTGAGTTCAATCCTTGAGGGGGCCATTTAGGGATCTGGGGCAAAACATCTGTCCTAGGATAGTACTTGGTCCTGCTAGTGTAGGCAGGGGACTGGACTGGATGACCTTTCAAGGTCTTTCCAGTTATCTGAGATAGGTATATCTCCACATATGGGGGACAGGGGATAGCTCAGTGGTTTGAGCAATTGGCTTGCTAAACCCAGGGTTGTGAGCTCAATCCTTGAGGGGGCCATTTAGGGATATGGAGCAAAAATGGGATTGGTCCTGCTTTGAGCAGGGGATTGGACTAGATGATCTCTTGAAGTCCCTTCCAACTCTGATATTCTATGATTTCTTATAAAAATATAATTAAGCTATATGTTACTGTCAAAATGAAGGATATAATGTTTTGAAATTAGGCATATGCCATCTGACTTTATACTGTTTTTCATAACAGATCTCGTTAGTTATGTGGAACAGTAATTTGTGTTGGATTAAACTAAATCTGTTTGCAATCATCTTCTTAGTTTGGAGGTTAGGGAGGCTGGCAATACTGTCTTTTTAGTTCGGTTGCATTATAAACCTGTCCCCAGCAGTTTCTTCATATTAATACTTAATGTTAGATCAGACCCAATTAGTGTGCTTGTGTCTGATAGCATGGTAGTACTAGGACAGCACTTTCTGGCCACTGTCGTGGTATGATATCCTTAGTGTGCTATGTAGAATGCCATGGATGAGGAAGAGAGAGACTATAGCTCATAACATTGTGGTGCTGGCTGTTGTTCCCAGTGAATTCTTCATGCCATTCCACATGATGGATGAAGGGTGAGGGCTGCCCTGTGTGTGCTGTTGGGGAAGAAAAGGGAAAGATTCAATTTAACTAAAATAAGAGACCAACTGTGACCCTTGTTGCCTGGAGGGGCCACACTGAGATTGCTTAGTTAGGGCAAACCCCCCAAAATAGGGCAGACTATCCCCCAAAACTGGTGGTGATTCTAATTATTCGGTTCACCAAGCCAGCAACAAAACAGCTTCTACTATACCTTACTGGTTTCCCACAAGGCAAAAACACAGCTCCCTTAAAGCAATCCAACCTGGGGCTCCCACCTAGACAGTTACTCGAATATGATGAGAATTACTAAAAATCTTTTTGATTATCTGAAAGTTCTACCAGTCCCAAGGGATGGGGATACATTATCCACCAGGTCAATGAATATTTCAGCTCATACCTAAATACATGTACTCCTCTTGTTTACCTAATTTTTTTCTTCATTCTGCTCACCTGATGCTGATGATCAGCCTACTCAGGCCACTAAAACACTTAGTAAACAAAGCGGACAGCTATAGCAATAAACTACAAGCTGAACCATACAATTATCATAGTAGTCCTATGGGTCTTAGCAAACATTAAGGCTGTGTGCTTATCTTTCTGGTAGCCTGTTGAATTTACCTTTTTAAAATTCCTTTTGGTAGCTGAAATAACTTTTGGGCATGCACTTTCAGAATTTGACATGCAAGCACCTCTGTCTAGGTATTTATATGCTTCCATCACCATATAATAGTTTAACACTTCTTGAGAACTTTCCAAAAGTCATTGATACTAAAGGTGGAAATTTGATCTATCTGGGCATCCAATTCATTCTGCTGCTGTCTGTAGAAGTTTTCTTTATTGTACATTTTCAGTTGTTCTAAATTAATTCAGAAGAAATCCAGTGACAGAGCTTCAATTATCTACTCAAATATATTAGTATTTTTGAATTACATCTGATGATGAAACCCAAGTACAGAATGACTAGGATTGCATTTGAAGGACAGAAACAAACGTATTGAAACTGTGTGCCTGAGTTGTTACAGTCCTAATCCTGTAAGCTTTGAAGATGAACATCTTTATATAATTAAACCACTTTGATTGTTCCCTTGTAAACAGGAAACTCCTTCAAGTAGTCTTGTACATCATACGCACTATTTGTGTTCTTGGATGAGGAACTAGAAACTGGAAGTAGTTATTGGCATGAAGTCAGTGTTCCTTCCTCTTCTCCTCCCTCAAATTCACTAAATGCCTCCAGTTGCCATCACCCTTTTTTCTTCTCCCAGTTTCGAATACCCTTGTCACTTCCTGTACCATTGCTGGGATATTCCACCACAACAAATAACTTCTTAGTATGCCATAACCTCAGGTGGCGCATGACCAAGATTCATCATGGAATTTGGTCCACTGGTTGGATCATTAGCTTGCTTGGGTACGATGGGGAGAGTGATGTGAAGTCTGATCCATGCCCCCCAGCAAGGAACTCTTTCAGGCTAGCAAAGTACAGTGAAGCTTTTGTACTGGAAAAAACAGAGTATTAGAAAGTGGGTAGTTTCTGGATAATTTTCCCACCCGGAAAGCTCTACCATATCATTTTGCATTTCATACTACCCCTCCTTGATCACCATTGTCTGTAAATGACCCATCTTCACCTGACCCTAGTTCCTGCTTCTCAATAAAAATTGTATAGCTGTGTGAGACAGAAATAGGTGGATCATCTTGTGCATATTCTTGTTGGTATATGAGTCCTGGTTTTATAGAAGAAAATGTTTAAACAGGATTGTCTTAATGAACATTATAATTGCTTTATTTTAAAATTGAAAGATACTGAAGAAGAGATCAGGCTCGCTTTATTTGTCTAAGGTTATGATATGTCCATAATGAAGTAAAATTAGGAGTAATTTATTACAGGTTGGAGCCTTTGGTGGCTCAGAAAAATTTGAAAAATATATTGTGAAGATACAAGTCTGCTGATGTCATACTTTCTATTTCTACATTTTTTTATTGTAATGTATTTTACATGGAAAAAATACCTTCTTGAGATAATTGGCTCGTGCTTATTTCTCACCAGGCACTGTATAGCTTTGTGATACCATGTATAGCTGCTGTGGAAATGATTAGGATGTGTCATATTTAACTAATTCAATTTAATGAGGAATGTTCATGGGAGCTGATGAACTCAAACAGTAAAGATCCTGTTCTCATGTAAATAATTTTTAATAAAAGGCATATGTTTATGTTGTCCCCTAGAAAATGGTAGAGCAGAGGAATTGTTTTAAATAGTATTTGTCAAAGGCTCTAGAAGATTAGACCTTTAAAAATTCATCACATGCTACTGATTTGACAGGCAGATAATTGAACCTTCTGATCAGGAAATGTGATGTTATGCAAGAATGTAGTTAGATTTTAAAATACCTTGATCAGAGTAGAAAACCTCTCTAAGAACAACTGTTAAAACGTGCAATGGCAATTTTTCAAAATCTCCCCAATTAACTCTCCATAAATAGCACCACTGTTGACATGGCATATGCTAATCTGAATCTGGAGTGTTTTTTTTTTTGTTTTTTTTTACAGCTAAACTATAAACCCTGAAGAGCTGAGATTTTAATGGAAAGGCTGGTGTATTCTCTATAGCGGGTATAAAGTAATTTATAGAAGTTAAAAACTAGGCATCTGATTCAGCAAAAGTGTGTACAGGTTCTTCATTGAGTGCTTGTCTACATGATAAACTTGCACTCATTTAACTAAAGTTGTGATTTTTTTAAAACTCATGTAAAAAACTATGTATATATTTTAAAACTAAATCAAAATGTCAGTTAATCAGTTTAACATAAACCAAAGTAAGACACTCCTAAATTGAAATCAGAATCCATTTGCTACTGAATTCTCTTCTAGATAAGTTTTAGGTAGCGTGGCTTAATTTAAAAGTTTGTCTGGACACAAAACATGGCTTTCAATCTAAAAGCCTTGAAAAAGTGTCAAAAGATTTTAAGAAAACCTTGAATATTTTTTTGCAGCTAGAGATGCTGATGAGAGAGAGAAGTGGATTCATGCTTTAGAGGAAACAATTCTCCGTCATACTCTTCAGCTTCAGGTAAGTTAACCTTCACTCTTGATCCTGAAGCTCTTTTATTTTCAGAATAGCTAAATAAACTTGATGATCCAACTTTTGATATCAGATATTCCAATGTAGCTTGTAAACAGCTGATTATCTGATGGTACAAGATACAGTACATAGTGATATATCAGCTCTGGTATCTGGGGTTACTGTTTCTATCCAGCTAAATTTAGGAAAGGTCTCCTGACTTGCTAGATTGTATCTTGAGTAGTTTATTGTATTGGTGTGATTTCTTTATTATTTCAGAGGAAGATAAATATCTTCTTTTGGTTTTGAGAGAGGTAGGCTGGCTGGCTTTAAAATGAAGGTATTAGACTGGGTCTTAGGGAAATTTAGGCTCAATTCCTGGCTTTGTCAGTCTTCTTGTGTGACCTTAAGCATGCTGCTTAATCTTTTGCCTCAATTCTTTATCTGTACAATGAGGCTAATGCTTCATTTCTCTTTCACTTTGTCATGTCTGCTAAGATTGTAAATTCTTTGGGCAGGGACTTTCTTTCACTATATTTGTACTGTGCCTAGCACAATGGCACCCAGGTCCCTTACTAGGCCTCCTAAAGTGAATATAAAACTTAATACAAATAATAAATATTTTAAAATAGTTTTAGACTGGGCCCCCTCAAGTGTATAATCATCAGTGATTAGAGTGCCATTTTGCTAGGTACTAAGGATTTACTAAAGCATCTTAATCTCAAGGGAGGAGAAAATATTCAGATGACAGTGATTGGGTGAGATGCGAGAGGGAAGGTGCTATGCAAATAGAGACTGTATCTATTTCTATCTGTAAATGTTTGTACTCCAAGAAAATTAGAGAGGTAGGTGGCAGTGAAACATGAACAATATATTCAATCTCTATCGAGATTTTTTTTCCTCCCCACTTACCAAATTTAGCCATCATTTCATTGACTTTCTTGTGTCAGAAGTAGTGGATATTGAGTTCTAACTCTGATTAAACTACGTTCTTGTTCAAAATGCTCTTCAAATGAAAAAAAATAATATAGGTAAGTAAATGACGCTAATAAAAGTTAGTGATAAATCATTCTATTAAACATTCTAACAAGAAATTTTATATAATACTAGCAGAAATACCCAGCGTTGCTCGGGTCCGTCGGAGGGGGGGAAGGGGACCCAGCATTGCTCGAAGAGAGCTGAGTGAGTGTGGGGTCCGTTGGACGGGGGGTGGGGGGAGAGAGCTGAGCGAGTGGGTGGGGGGCATTGGAGTGGGGGGAGAAGGGGGAGCTTTTAAAAATTTTTGATTCTTACCTAAGGGGCGAGAGAGCTGAGCGAGTGCAAGGTCCGTTGGGGGTGGGGGGAGGGGAGCTGAGCGAGTGCGGAGGCCGTTGGAGGGAGGGAGAGGGGTGAGATTTTAAAAATTTTCGATTCTTTCCTGAGGGGGGAGAGAGCTCAGTGAGTGTGGGGGCCCCTGGATGGGGGGGAAGAGAGCTGAGCGAGTGTGGGGTCCGTGGGAGGGGGGAGAGAGCTGAGCGAGTGCTGGGGCCATTGGAGGGGGGGGGCGGGGGAAGAGAGCTGAGTGAGTGCGGGGTCCTTTGGAGGGGGGTATTATTACATCATAACTATGTCACAGAGAACAGCAGGTGTTAACCTGCTGCCCAGCTGATGTGAATGAGCTTTAAAGAATTTCACCCCTGGGGGGTGTCAGAGGTGAGATTTGAAAAATTTTCGACTCTTACCCTGATTAGGACCCTAAGGCCTCTAACTGTACCAAATTTCAAGTCTCTAGCTCAAACGATGTGGAAGGAGTAAGGGAACGTACATACACGCATACATACATGCATACACCATTTGACTTTCTATTTTTATATCTATATATAGATATATATATATATATATAATATATATCTATCGATCTATCGATCGATCGATAGATAGATAGCGATAGATATCAATCTATTTGACTGTCAGGAAACAAGATGTATTGTAGTATTCCCCCCCCCCCCCCCCCAGCCCGGTGCAAGTAATGAAAGTGATATCTATTCGGCCCCTGTGGTCTGTTTTCGGCAGTCATCCTCTCAAAAACCTTCTTTCCATTTAAAATGCCATAAAACAGTTAGACTGCCCAGCATAACACCAATTTAGATTTCTTGATCCAAGAGCTTCAGTATTGTCAACTCCATCTTTTAAGTGAGTTGTTGATATGGAAATAATTTACACACCTTGCCTTTTTAATCCTCTTTTTTTCTCTTCAATTATAAATAAAATCTTTTCTCCCAGACTCAAAGGAAAACTTGTTCCTTGCCAATGTATTGGAAGTAGTTCTCTAAACTACCCTCAAACATTTTGGTATCGACGTAGTAACAGCTATGGTATTGCATATGAATCCTATAGGATTAAATCCTTAGATTTTCAAATATTGATTACAACTGAGACTTTCCTGGGAGTCTAATGGAGTTAGGCAAATTCATTGGGAGTTGAGATGTCTCTAATTCCTTTTGACTTCACTGAAAAGCCCATCTTAAATATTTTTTCTATCATACTACCTCAGAGTCTAACCTTTAAGAAGCTAGCATTTTATTTCAACTGAAAACCAGAATGAGGGCTGCTGCGTTAAGAGGACTATTGGTTTTGACTGATACCTGTATAAGTCTGAAGAAGAGGTTTTCTGAAGCTTTTGTTTAGACTTGGATTTAAAGGTTTCTTAGATCATAAAGTTCTAAGGAACCCCTCCTTAAACTAGTCAAGACAAGCCATGCTGTACTTTATCAAGCACTTCAACTGACCCAATTTAGCATTTGCTAAAGTAGTTTGCTTTTTCTTGACCAGAGTTTCAAGTGGTGTGTTTTACATTTGATCAAGGTAGATACCAGATCTAACAAACGGTTACATCTTAATCCAGACAAAACTCTCATTTGTTGTTGTGGCAAAACCGCGAGGTATGGCTAGTGAATGGGGGGCTGTCCATTCTTTATCACATTTTGGGGGGATTTTTCAAGATGTTTGTTTGTGTTACAAAGTTGTATGTGCACAATTCAGGGTCTCCCCACTCCCATGTGTACCACTTGTATGGACAGTTATAGAAAAATTATATAGTAGTTTCTTAAGGATTTGTGTTGGTTTCCGAGCCCGGGTTGCCCCTGAGCCTACTGATGATGCCGCCCTACCCCAGCCATCCCATTGGCGAGGTCGGGGGCGAGAACCGCAGCCGCAATCCGAACGGCAAACAGCCGGAGCCGGCTAGCTAAGCAGCGGGAGGGCTAGGCCGGGTCGGCCCGTTGTGGGCGGACCAGGCTGGAGTCCTGTCAGTGCGGTGCCAGCAAGCCAGGGCTGCAGGGGAAGGCCACGCAGCTGGCACTTCTCGCCGTTACCCAGCCGTCGTGGTGTGACGGGAGGCGCGGTGCGGCTAAACCCCTCCGCCCCGCCCGGTGTGCTGAAGTCCGCCCCCCCCACGTCCGAGCGCTGCCCTGCCGCCCGGTGTCACCGCGCGCGTGACCTCAGCCTTGAGCCGCCTCAGCAGCAGTGCCCCCGATTCAATCCGCCGGGCCCCGCCCGCCCAATCACAGCGGGAGCCTGGAGGGAGCCGGATGTCACTTCACCTCTTGGGGGAGGGGCCCTGCACTTCGCGGGGCGGGGATGGGCGGCCAACTCCGCCCCCCCCCTTTCGCAACCGCCGCTCGCTCGGGGTGGGGGAAGGCGTCTGACCCGCAGCCAATCGGGAGCCGCCTTGGTTCTGAGGCGAACGCCGCGCAGCGGGTCGCGGCGGCCGGGTCTTGTGGGGGCTGCTCCCCACCCCGCTCCCAGCGGGAGGCGGCGCTGCGGGGGGGCCCAGCGAAGAAGCGACCCCCAGCGCCCGCGGGGAGAATGGCCAGTGTGAGTACGGGGGAGGGGAGGCGTCCGGGGGCGCGACTCTGCTCCCAGTCCCCCGTGTCCCCTCCGCAGGGTCTGCAGGTGCCGGGGCACCTGGGTTCCGCTCCCCGGCGCGCAGGTCCTGGCCGTGTCTCGGCGGCGGGCTGGCGCTGCTGGGGTCGCGAGTCAGCACGCGCCGCTGGCAGCGCGCAGGCTTCTTCCAGCCCCGTCCGGCGGCAGGTCTGAGCGAGGAGGAGGAACTCAGCCCGGGAGCTCGCAACAAGCGGCGCGCGCTGTCAGCCCCGCACGAAGCGGGCGTAACACCGGGGTCCGGTGTTTCCTTCGCTCGAGGGGGCGTAGGGTGACCAGATGTCCCGATTTTATAGGGACAGTCCCAATTTTTGGGACTTGTTCTTATATAGGCTCCTATTACCCCCCACTCCCTGTCCTGATTTTTCACACTTGCTGTCTGGTCACCCTAGGACCTCCTGGGAAAAGGACTTTCGTTTGCTGCTCGAACGTGACCGAGTTTGGATTCATGGGGACTCCTGAAAACGTACAGGGTCTATGTTGTAGGAGATGTTTGCTTACAAGTCATGTCTTCCCTTTAGTGAACATCTAAAACTCTTTCACTGTTTAATACGGTTGGATTTTCATCTTGCATTTCTTTCCGTTTGGATAATGGAAGATTGTTTCTCCTCTTCTACAGTTTGTCTTTTCAAAGACTTGCAGAAGAGGGATTATTTGCTGTAGAAGTATTTTAATTGAAATCGCAATCAAAAGTGGAAATACTTTAGATTTTTTTATAAAAGATTTTTTTACAAACCTGTTTTTGCCCTAAACAGTGTCCCTATAAGTCTCTGACACTTCCTATTCTAATCCTTTCTAAATAGAATTTTTAATGTACTTGCCTTAAAAAACAAACAACCCCCCTCCCCACTTACTTTTGACCTAGGATTCTTCAAGTTTACTAGGCCAGAAGTGAACTTTGTGTACAATGTTTGAAGACAATCAGTCACAGTTACAGAGATCTGAAAAATTAACATTAAAAGCTAGGTGTGAAATGTCTGTTGGTGGCACAAACCTGCAAAAGCAAACAAGCATAAGAGGATGGAAGAGACCAGGAAGTGTGTCTGAGGGCTTGTCTATACTTAAAACGCTACAGTGCACAGCAGCATCATTTCAGTGTAGATCAGTGATTCTTAAGCTTTTGTACTGGGGACTCCTTTCACATAGCAAGCCTCTGAGTGTCCCCTCCCCCTTAAAAAAACATTATAAATGCCAGAGGCAAAGTGGGATTTGTGGTCGAGACTGACAGCTTGCGACCCCCCCCCCCTCAATGTAATAACCTCACGACTTCCTGAGGGGTCTCGACCCACAGTTCGAGAACCTCTGATGTAGACACTACCTATGTGAATGGGAGGGGCTCTCATCAGCATAGATAATCCATTTCTGAGAGGCTATTGCTAGGCTGATGGAAGAATTCTTCTGTCTACACGGGGATTTAAATTGACATCATTACATGGCTCAGAGGTGTGAATTTTTCACATCCCATTACGTAGTTATTCCAGCATATTTGCTAGTGTAGAACTGTCTTGAACACTTTATCTACTGTTGTTTTTTAGTCTTGTCAGTTTAATTTTTTTTCACCTTCCTTTGCATAGTATGCTACTTGGGCACAAATTATGGGGATATTTTTTCTATAAAACAACACTTTTATTTAAAAAAAATTGTAAGCTCTTCCCTTCTATTTAACTTTTTTTCAACAAAGTATTACTAGTCTGACACTTCAAGATGGAATTTGTTTATTCTGTTACTTTATGGCTCAATTCTTCCCTAGTTCAGGCTCTCTGTTTACCCTTTTAGTGGACCGTAGCCAAATCTTGTAATTGTGTAGCCTCTTATTCTCCTTTTTTTTAAAAAAAAAAAAAAATTAGCCCTAAAAGCTGTAAATTTTAAAACTGAAGTCCATTCTCCTTGCCAGTCATTTGCACCATTAAACCTCAATTTTTTTTTATAATGTTACCAGAAATGTGTTTAGTCCTTTACTAGCTTTTTCTTACAGAGTTTTCTTATATTGATGTTAAGCATTTTACTGCTGGGTTTCACTTCTGTCCCACATTGAATATACATAGACCTTGCCAAATTTAATTTTTTTTTATCATTTTGATCGATTAATATTTATTTTTAAGCATTTGAAAATATTTATTTTAATTTTCCCAATTGTGGGAAACTGGAGGGGTTCACACACAAATTATTTAATGACAGATGTTGAGATTCAGAAAAGTAAAACTTTCTAATAATTAAAACAGTGTTAACATCAAATGTCAAAATATACAAAGTAAATATTGTTAAATCAAACTAAGTTCTTGTGGCATTTTTGTTTCTTTGCCTATTTGTAAATTTTGATTTATTATTTATTATTAATGGAAATATTTGTCATTGATTTTTGTGTCTATGGTGAAATTGACATTTCTTGATAAAAATCTAATCTTTGCAAGCCCACCTATTCATAGTTCAGATGCCCTTTACCAAAAGTATGAACACCTGGCTCTTACCTACTTTTCTATAACTGCCTGTTTGTGAACACTTCTACTGCTTGCATCCGACGAAGTGGGTATTAGCCCACGAAAGCTCATGCTTCAAAACTTTATAGTTAGTCTTTAAGGTGCCACAGGACTTTGTTAACTCTGCTATTCCAGACTAACACGGCTACCACCCTGAATCTTTAGACTAGAGGAAGTTCAGAGCTGAACTCAGCTGTGGCCTCTTCTTCCTCTCATAAGGACTTGACAACTGGGGGCTCCTTAGAACTTGCTGCCTCTATAGCAGCAGCTCAGAGTTCTCTTGAGTACCCTGCCATTTTTCTAAAGCTCGTTGGCACCATAGTCACTTTTTCCCCCCTTTAGCCTCTTACTCCTTCCCAGTGCTTTGTTGCTGGCCAGAGTGGTATGCCTTCAGCAGTCTGGAGTCCCTATCACTACTTCTTCCTCTGTTCTGCAGAGAAGGAATGGACAACAAACAGACAACAGGCTCTTGATGTTGAAAAACAGATCTGTCCCTTAGTCAGGCAAGAGCTGGTGTGATCAAATAACTGGCGAGACCATTCAAAGCACTAAATAGGCTTGTTTCTCATGCCCAGAATACTGCAAATAGGAAGGGTGTCAGGGCCTAAAAGGAAAAAAGTCTGTTTAGTTTCCACTTGTGTCAGGTGAGAAGGAGAAATTGCAGCATGGTTGGGCTATGAGGAAGATAAGGCACTTGTTTCTGGCATGTGGTAGATGAGTGGTCTGAAGTCACCAACCCAGCAGAATTCCACAGGAGATGTTTGGTCGTAAATGCTTCAGTGTAACAAACAATCAGGAATTCTCCCTTGCTCAGAAATCAGGCATGTGGCTTCCTTACTCTCTTAAAGAAGCAGAGGTGTGGACTATCCGAATACAAAGTATCAGACTGATGATGATTAAAAAAAAGTCACACTGAAAGTGTCCAAACAAACATCAGAGGCTTGTTCTTCTATTTTTAAGTATTTTGGAAGGCCAAATGGAAGCACACATCCAAACCTCAGGCAGGTGCCAGTTCCTGTCATCTTACCACCTTCTCCCCTTAAGATGACTGGATGTTTTTCAGACAGAGGAAGGGGGGAGAGACAAATACAATTCTTTCTTTTGCCAAATTTTGTTCCATCTAGGCTCAGACGGCCATTCTGTCCCCAAGCCTCAGATGGAGTGAGAGGAAGCACAGCACAGTGCTCACATGTTCTCACCCATCTAATACTGCACAAGGGCCATGATCAGTGTTCCCTCATTTTTTTCCCATCCATGCATGGAATGGATTTTGTTACATGTTGGAGGTGATGTGTGGTGGGAGGGGGGAGGCGCCAAGGATTTTTGAATGTTGGAGGGAGCTCAGGGCTGGGGCAGAGGGCTGTAATGCAGGGTTGTGTGGGCTCCAGTCGGGGGTATAGGCTCTGGGGTAGGTCTGGTGATGAGGGCGTTAGGGTGTGGGATGAGGCAGAGTTGGGGTGTGTGTGGGGGGAGTGAGGGCCCCGGCTGGTGGGTGAGGCTCTGGGATGGGGCCAGGGATCAGGGTTTGGTGTCCGGGCTGCCCCAGGTCTGCAGCAGGGAGAGAGTGACCTCCCCAAGCCTTCCCTCCCTTCAGAGCTCCAGGGGCTGGGCGAGAGGTACCTCGCCCCCTTCCCCCAAGCTCCCCCATCACTCCCCCTTACCCAACTGTCATTTTCCAGGCCCACATGGACCCATGCGCCTGAGTGCAGTGTGCATACCTGTGTGGCTCTGGCAATTAAATGTGTGGCCCTTGGCACAGGCACACACCTTAAAGGGAACATAGGCCATGATATGGATGGCGGGGTAGATCCCCATCCTCCTCAGGAAAGAGTTAGAGCTCTTCTGAGCAGAGTCTACATGGTAGCTGACTTGGGGAATGGCTAGAGAGCTTTGGCTGCCCAGGCCCTCTTAGAAAGGAGAAGGGCTGGTACTTCTCTGCTTATTCCCCCCCCCCCCCCCCCCCCGCCCCTCCTAACTTCCCAACAGCCTAGGATTCTGCTTTTGTGGCCTGGGGAAGGATAGTGACTTTGTTGTTTGGACTGCTTTAATTTTGTCCTGCACAGGGGGGTTGATGCCTAGAATAGCACAGCTGGAGAGAAGTGCCCCAGTTGCTGAGACAGGAGCAGCATACACCCTCTCACTAGAGAGTGATAGCCTACTGTGAAATGTCAGTAAGTGCATTCATTGAAAGGTCCTTCAAAAAGAGTATAATAAGCAATGCTCCAACTGAATAAGCACTGCTCTAAATTCTATGAATACATAAGAGGGAGCCATATTTCATGCTATCCAAAGTGGATGTGGCACTGGCAATCCACATCAAAGACCCTTATGCTTGAAGAAGGGACTTTTCTCGAAGATACAGATTGCAAAGTAGGGACTGCCCACAGAAGAAAGTACAAAGCCAGTTCAGTAACTTCCCAGGCCTCCTCAGCATCTTCTTAATTCTTCAGAGCAGTCATTATATGGACAGACAAACTGATGGCTTGAGTACGCTTGCAGATGTAGAGCTCTTTGAGTTAAACCAGCCTTCGGAGAGCGCAGTAGGGAAAGCGCTGCAGTTTGTCCACACTGACAGCTGCAAGTGCACTGGCTTGGCCGCATTTGCAGCGCTTGCAGTGGCACTGGAATGGTTCATTATAGGCAGTTATCCTAGCATTCAAGTGGCTGCAACCTGCTTTTCAAATGCAGGGGGCGGGGTGGAGTGTGACAGGAGAGAGAGTGAGTTTTTGGGGTGTAGAGAGTGTGGCAGCATGCTGTCTTGTAAGTTCAGACCCTCTTCCCCCCCTCCCCCCCCTTCACTGAAAGCAAGCAACATTCTAAGTAATGTTTGCTTTGTCTTGGAGCAGATAAGCATGCCAGCTTTCAGAAAGGAGCTTTGAAAAGGCATATCTGCATTTCTACAGCCAAGTTCAAAGCAATGACAAGAGTGACCACTTGACTTAAGGGACTTATGCAACATTTCCAGAGGTCAATCAGAGTGCAATAATGCAACACCTCGTTCACACTGATGCTGGAACGTCTCAGCCAAGATGCATCAGACAGTTATTCCTCTCGACAAAGTGGAGTACTAGGAGCGTTCTAGCCACAGGGTCAGAGTGTTCTATGTGCCTTGCCAGTGTGGATAGGAAGTGAGTTAGAGTGCACTAGGTGGCTTTAGTGCACTCTAACTTGCAAGTGTAGCCAAGCCCTCAGTGAGATGACTCAATTTTCTTGTCTTTAAGGAATAGCTGAATTGACAAAACACTGATGTCCATTTCTTTCATAGCAATGCATTGATAGTTGCCATCAGAAAGCTTGCTGGGTGATGAAGGCCAACACAGGACACTTCCACTGCTTGCATCCGACGAAGTGGGTATTAGCCCACGAAAGCTTATGCTTCAAAACTTTATAGTTAGTCTTTAAGGTGCCACAGGACTTTACCTCTGCTATTCCAGACTAACACGGCTACCTCTCTGATTCTTGGGAAGAACCTGTAACCTGTGTATTTGGTCTGGAGATTCCAAAGTTATGCAGCACCTAGCTTCATTTAAAACTAGCAGGTCATATTTGAAGAGTTGGAGCAGGAGGGATTGATTTAAATCACTAGTCAGGAAAACTTGTTAATCCTGGTTTTCTACATAAAAGTGCATTCTTGTTGGTTGTTATAACCTTAATACATATTCTTCACAACTCAGAAATAGATGGTTTCATTTTTTAGAAGATATTCTGTTTTTAAACAGTGATTGATTTATTTTAAAAACTTTTCAGATTAATTTTACATCTATATAATAAAATAAATGATTATTTTGTTTACCAGAGGTAATTGAAGCAGATATTTATGAAGTCTTTGGGAGGTGAACTATCTCCAGTTCAACAGGTTAATCATTAATATTTGGAGGATTTTCTTGCAATGCTGTAATAAGAGGAGAACATCACCAGACAGACATTTAAATTATTTTATTTAACTAAAACAACAATGGTATTTTTCTTCAACAGCAAACATACAATATTTTAACAAAAAAGCATATGTTCCTCGCTTCTCACACTTATCTCCAGACTTCGTCTCCTTGTCCATAGGATCTCAGAGTTGGAAGGGACCTCAGGAGATCATCTAGTCCAACCCCCTGCTCGAAGCAGGACCAAATCTCTATTTTTGCCTCATAGTCCCAAATGGCCCCCTCAAAGATTGAATTTACAACCCTGGGTTTAGTAGGCCAGTGCTCAAACCACTGAGCTACCCATGCCCCCAGCTCTGTTATGCTTCCAGCAATCTTCTGTTCATTTAACTTTTTGAAACTTTGCATTTTAGCGAGAGGTAAGAGATTGACTCTGTACACAAATTTGCAGAGGGACAGTAGAGTTGAGGTCTGTTATTTTTCACTCTGTATATTATTTATTTGTTTAAAAACATTTTTGCTGTTAACAAGCATGTAACTTCTGGAGACACAAATCCAGAGTTGAAGAATGGCAAAACTAGCCATCTCTGATGGTATCTAGACTGAGCACTGAGTCCCATTGGGTAGATAGAAATATTAACTTAAATAATTTATACAGAGGCTTCTGGAACCCCATAAGAACGGTCATACTGGGTCAGACCGAAGGTCCATAAAGCTCAGTATCCTGTCCTCGCCAAAGGGAATGAATAGACAGGTTATCATCAAGTGGTTCATGCCCTGTCACCCAATCCCAGCTTTTGGCAAACAGATGCTAGAGTAGGAGTTCTCAAACTTCATTGCACTGCGACCCCCTCTGACAACAAAAATTGCTATGCAATCCCAGGAGGATTGTACAGAAATCTGAGGCCATCCAACCCTTGCCACACCAAGCAGGGGGGACAAAGCCAAAGAGCTTCAGCCCTGGATCGGGAATCTGTAACTTGAGCCCTGCCGCCCAGTGCTGAAACCCTTGGGCTTTGGCTTCATCCCCGGGTGGTAGAGCTCCAGCCCCGGACCTCAGTAAATCTAACATCAGTCCTAGTGACTCCCTTAAAATGGGGTTGCAACTCAGAATTTGAGAACCATTGAACTAGTGGATGTCTTTTAGAAAGAAATCCAATCTTAATTTTAAAATTTCTAGTGATGGAGAATCCACCACAACACTTAGCCATTGGAACAATTTACCAATTACCATTACTTTAAATTTGCACCAAATTTCTGGTTTGAATTTGTGTAGCATCAACTTCCAGCCACCAAATCTTGTGTTTTCGGGCAGGCGGTATAAGAAGCTCCTATTTCTACTTCAGTGCTCTCAAAGCAATTTTGGAGATCAAAAGTTACTAGAGAATTAAGGAAAAGGACCCCATGTCTCAGGTATAAAAGTTCTAGGTTTCTTCTTTTTCAAGCATATTACTAGAAACTTTTGTATATGTTGATATATGGAAAAGGACTACACAAAGTATCAGCCTAATGTATTTTTAGAACAGTTTAATTTCTTTCCATTCACCCTGTGAATGTTAGGAAACAAAACTGAAAGTTTACAAGGAATAATTTTTTTAAATGGAAGATTTCCACCCTTTAAAACTAATTTGTATATTGCAGTCCTATCATTTCTGCCATCTCCCTTTCTATATCTGGCAAATACTGTACATCGCTTCCTTAAACTGAATTTAAATTACAGTATATTCAGTTCTGGTTATTTGGGAGATGGGGAACATATGCACTTATTTTAACATCTTGCTCAACCGATAAGAGTTTTAACTGGAAATCTGAATCAGCCTATTTCTAAAGATCTAGAACATCTTGTTGAGCTCACTTTTTTTTATTAAGACTTCCATAATCTGAAAATGTATGTAAATGGAGAACAAAACCATTCTTTATTTAAAAAAAAAAAAAAAAGGTTGTGAATTCAGGTGACAAAACATCTTTTTATATAGCCTCTTGCAACCTCTGGTAATTGTACTGAACTTTTTTTAAACATTCCATTGATTTTCATATATTTATTTCTTTTGAATCCTTATTTACACATAGAGAGAGAGACTTTCCTCTCTGCAAAGAAAGCGAGGAATACTTGTAGCACCTTAGAGACTAATTAGTATTCCTCGCTTTCTTTACGGATACAGACTAACACGGCTGCTATTCTTGAACCTTTCCTCTCTGCAGTTTATCTTCTGATAGCCAAGTCAAGAAGCATTAAAATAATCCTGCCACTCAAATCTGTCTTGTTTGTGTACTATGCCCTGCAAATATGGTCCGACAACAACCAAACTTGAACCATTGAATTGTACTTGTAGTATCTTGTATAATAATCTTGCTGTGCAAATTGCTGATCTTGAGTTGGTAACTTTCTGAACATCCTTCATTTTTCCTTTAAAACAATCCTATCTAAATTTGCAGTATTTCATGAACAAAGCAGTAGGTTTGTTTGCCAGATTATCAAACTGCATCTTAATTGCCCTTGAAAAGATAAACAAAGAGCAGGTTGATGAAATATTGCAGCTTTGTATGCATCTATTGGTCTCTTCAAACCATCTTCTAATTATGCTTCGAAATAAGACCCTCTCTCTTTGCCAGCTAGATTCTATACTTGGTTTTATTATTTTCCCCCTGCTTGTGGTGAGTTGGTTTTTATTCCAAAATTATTTTTGTGTTTTTACTGTATATTTAAACAGTTTAAGAAATATTACGTAACATACAAAAATAAATCCTATGTAAATCAGATTTTATTTTAGCACTAAGAGCCTGGAACTTGGAAATGGGCTTTTATCCTAAAATCACCAATATATATACCATGCCATTCAAGTATTAATAGTTTGGCTTGTGACTGCAGTAAAAATTAACAATTTTATGCAGTATATAATCTGTGCTGTCATGTTAATGATACAACGTCTGGTGCAATGTCTTCACGAGAAATCTTCTGTAGTTCAAGTAGGTTTGATACATAAAGTATTACTTGTACTGGTATAGCAAAAATTTTTATCTGAGAGTGCTAAACCATTTGCAGTACTTTTGGTGTCACTATCTGCTAGATAGTGTTCTCTTCCTTTAGCCATGAAGCACAGTACAGTAAAAGGTGTGTTATCCAGCACTTTACCAGTTGGAAAGTTCTAGCAACCAGGGTGCCGGATCCGGCGGTGCTCACTTTGGGCAGCTCCCTGCAAGTGGCGACATGTCTCTGCTGCTCCTAGATGGAGGTACAGCCACGGGGGCTCCATGCACTGTCCTCACCCTGCCCTGAATGCTGGCTTCATAGCTCCCGTTGGCCAGGGACTATGGCTTGTCCGCACCTCTACCTAGGAGCAGCAGGGACGTGTCACCGCTTGCAGGGAGCCGCCTGAGGTGAGCAACATCCAGATCCAGCACTCCAAAACCTCTCCTGCACCCTAACTCCCAGACCTGAGCTCCCTCCTGCACCCAAACTCTCTCCCTCCATTGGTAAGTATAACTCCGTTAACCAGAATTTTTGATTAACTGGCACTCCCCTTTCCCCTAACATGCCTGATAACAAAGTTATTACTATACTAATTTTTATATAATTATAGCTGTATATCTGATCACTATCACAAGTAAATCCCTCACCAAGAATTACTTGGTTCACTTAGTTTAGATCCTCTGTGCACCTTGTTCCATCAGGGTGTTATAAGAATTTGTTTTTTTTTTATTGAAGCAATGATCAGTAAGTGTTTCCCACATTTTTCAGCCCTTGCTTCAGAATGCTGGAATTTTAACTTGGCCAGTATGGATTGTCTGGCTGCTGAATGCACTCATCTTACAAGCTGTGTACCATTTGGGTAGATCCTTGTGGGAACAGTGTGCGGGATCAGGGCCTCATTTTGTAGCTCAGTTCAAGACTTGGCAGGCAGCTAAAAATGATCTCTTGTAAATCAGTGTTTTTGTATTAGCATAAATAATGTGTTCATGCACCATAACATATAATCAGTTTTGCAGATTTTGATTATAAATGAGTCATTTTTACATTGTATATAAAAGTATCCCCATCCTCTCTAGGGACACCAACAAAGTTTTTTATGTGGTAGACCAATCTTCTACAACAAGAAAATGAACCAACCTGTGTTGACAAAACTAAAAATGTGGGAGAGAATTGCATACAAGTGTAGAATTTAGCTTGCCTATGGCATGCACATAAAATTAAAAAATATATTTTAAATGATTTTTTTGAGTGGCCTTGGTAAATTCAGACTCTTGGGAATGTACCAATGAATCATGGTGCACTGCTGAGGCATTCCCAAGAGTCTGAATGTGAAGAGGTCAACTAAAAACAAACCAACCAAAGCCCCCCTCTGGTTACAGGTGAGTAACCTTTATTTATGTTACACTATATATCCATTCATTAGTAGTGTCCTACCAAATTCACTATCCATTTTTCAGTTTCATGGTCACAGGACTTTAAAAATAATAAATTTCATGATTTCAGATATTTAAATCTGAAATTTCATGGTGGTGTAATTGTAGGGGCCCTGACCCAAAAGGGCACTGTTTGGGGAGGTTCATAGGTTTTTGTAGGGGGGTTGCAGTATTGCTATTCTTGCTTCTGTGCTGCTGTTGGTGGCTGTGCTGCCTTCAGAGTTCTAAAGGCAGCGCCACTGCCAGTAGCAGCACAGAAGTAAGGATGGAATATTATGGTATTACCACCTTGACTTCTGCATTTATGCCTTCAAAGCTGGGCCCTCAGCCAGCAGCTCCCACTCTCCAGCCGTGCAGCTCTGAAGGCAGTTGTGCAGAAGTAAGGGTGAAATGTATGATACTTCCACTCTTACTTCTGCACTGCTGCTGGCAGGGTGCTGCCTTCAGAGTTGGTCACCTGGCTATCAGCTGCCACTCTCTGGCCACCCAGCTCTGAATGCAGCCCAGAAGTAAGGTGGAAATACTGCAACCCTCCTACAATAGTCTTGCTACCTTCCCACAACCTCCTTTTGGGGCAGGGACCCCTAGGCTGATCTCCCCCTGTGAAATCTGTATAGTAGGATAAAAGTACCCCAAAACCCCAAATTTCATGGGGGAAATCGTTTTCGCAGTCCATGATGCGTTTTTCATGGCTGTGAATTTGGTAGGGCCCTCTTCATTAGTATTCAAAACTTCCATATTGTATTACTATTGTAACACTTGTCAGTCCTTTTTTCTCCCCCTTCCCTCCAGTTTTTTATCTCATTTTGTCATGTGTCTTGATATACATTGTAAATTTTTTCAGGTCAGGAATGCTTTCTTATTGATCTATAAACTGCCACTTGCATTGATGACACTGTATAAATAGTTTGGGAGAGGCTTAATTTTCTACTTTGGGTATGGTCAGCAATAACACCCTTCAGCCTCAAATCTGCTAGTTGTAGCTGTTTTAATATGCTGAGAGAGATCTTATTCTCTACTTTAAAAAAAGAAACCCATACTGTATAAACCTGCTATGTGCACAAAAATAAAAATACTCAACTTCACAAATCCATTTCCCTTTCCCATTAAAGATGTGGTGTTCCAGTTTGGAACAGTTATTTTAACACAGACAATTTCAGTTTAAGAAGGAAAAATATTAAATACAAACCCTCTTAATTCAGCTTTATAGTGGAGAACTTAAAAGCACAAGTCAGAAAAATAAAAATCTTTTCATGTATGTACTGAGATTAGAATTTTTTATGTTCAACAATCGTTATACAAATTACTACACATTCAGAAGGAGCTAATAACTGAACTTCCATCTATTTAAATTTCCCAGCTGCCCTACTGAGGTTTAAATCCTTTACGGGAGGGACCATTTCTAATAGTGAGAGAGGTTAGTTCAGTATTCATGTTTGTTCATTCTTTGTCTACGTGTCTATGAATCAGGCTGGCTTGTGGTTGATGAAAGTACTTCAGCTGTTACAAGAGCATTCATCCAACAGCTGGGCTGGTTGACTGGCATAGTCAGTGTAATGGTATTTGGTTATAGTAGTTTGGCACTGAAACAGGAACTTTATTTCTCTTTCAAATAAAATTTAAATATCTATATGGAAAAATAACTAATCTTTTAATTATTATAATTAAATTTAGTAGTATAGGTATACATGCACCAATGAAGACTATTGGCAATTTGTGGATTTCATGATGTGCACCCCTTGTAATACAGCAGGAGACCATCTTGTGTTTAAAATGTTCTGACATGTATCTGGGGACATGCAATGTGATATAAAGAAATAAGGCAGCCTTTATTAACTACTCCGCAGTTATGAATAAATATAGTCAAGTATATTGCTCAAAAACACTATTATACATTTGATTTCTCTCTCTCTCTCTCTCTCTCTCTCTCTTTTTATTATATGTAGGGTGTGGATTCAGGATTTGTTCCCAGTGTTCAGGATTTTGATAAGAAGCTTACAGAGGCTGATGCTTATTTACAGATCTTGATAGACCAATTGAAGGTATGTTGAACTAACACTTGTGCACCTATAGAGATAGTAGATAATGTTAGGTGAACTTGTCTTAGGCCCTGTTGTATGGGCAGCTGTGGTGGGGGAATCACCTATACTTCAGAACTACAATCCAGGGTCAAAGAAGAAATTATTTGACACAGTAAAAGCAGGAGAGAGAGAATTAATTCGTTAAGGCAGATGTGACCATATGAGAGAGCTGTCAAATACTCAAGTATTTTTCATCCCTGGGATTTGCCAATGACAAAGTTTTATCCTTTTCTTTGCTTTGCTTTGCTTTCTGGGTCTACCATAGAAAAGTATATATAATATATATAATATTTGAAACGAGGAGACAATTACAAAAAGTAACAATGAAAATTCAGACTAAACACTGTGTTGAATTTGAGAACAGAATTCTGTGTTGAGATGAACAGAGATCTTGGAAGCATGTTATCACTCAAGTAAAATTGAGTTAGAAAATTAGAGTAACTTTAAATGTATGCCTTCTTTCAAAATGGGGTTTCTATCAAACAATAAGAGACTCTGCTTTCTGTTATATTCGGTGAGTTAACTTTGGGGAATTGGCAGAGATGGATTAAATAAGTGAATTTTAATTTGTAGTGGAATCCTTAAAATTATCATCTCTCCCTTGACATTTTATTTTTTTTTTCCCCCGAAGAGGAATCTCGCCTGTGCTGTTGCTCCTGCACATAGTACTTAACTGGAGAACTGAGGAAATTTTGCTTCTGTATTTGTGTGAATCTGACCGTTGACCATGGGTAAATTGCTCTGTAGGAGCAGCTAAAGTGGAATACTTTTCTGCTCTGCTTATGTGTTCTGGGGTTAGGTGGGAGAAATGAGGAATGACAAGCTCATATCTCGCACCACACTATTGGAAACTGCAGAAGATCATATTTTGGCAGTTTCCGCCTACAAACATTTTCCCCTGATAAAGACTGGTACAGTTATATGCTGCTCCTCTTGCTGATATTATTGGTCAAGCACTGTGAGTGAGCATCAGCACAAATTTGGTCTTGTTGGTGAGAAACGAGTACGTGCACTCAGATGGAGTTGAGTGAGAAGCATACAGAATAAAGAGTTCGGTCCACAGCCTAATGATTTGGGACACAGCTTTGTCCCTTGCTCTTGTGTCAACAGGGGTTGAGGAGACTGTCCCAGGCAGCACTCATCTCTGGAGGAAAGGATATGCCTAACTGCTCTTCAGCAATCACCTGAGACTGACGGGGGGGGAAAAAAAAAGATTGAAACAAATAGTTGAGAGAGAGCACAGTAGAAACAAGGGACTGGAAAGACTTGCAGAAACTAATGCATGGTTTTGCAGAACAAGATATCAGTATTCAAGGAAGTGGAAGTATGGCACCAGAGAAGAGGAAAGGATAGGAGAAGTGACTTGCTGTGTTAGAGAGGAGATAGCATTTTAGATTTTCTTGTTCCATTGCAATATCTTATTAAATTTGTCAACAATCAGAGAGGTAGCCGTGTTAGTCTGTATTTGCAGAAGTGACAAAGAGTCCTGTGGCACCTTAAAGACTAACACAAGTATTGAAGCATAAGCTTTCGTGGGCTAATAGCCACTTCGCATCCAACGAAGTGGGTATTCGTTCATGAAAGCTTCTACTTCAATACTTTTGTTAATCTTTAAGGTGCCACAGGACTTTTTGTCGCTTATTAAATTTGGTAGCTAAAAGTAACTTTGAAACATTTTAGTGCTTTAGTTTTCTGACTCTCTCCCTGCTTCCCCTGTCCTCTTTTTTTTTTTGGGGGGGGGGGGAAGGTGTGTGTGTGAATCTTTAGTGTATGATAGTCGTACACAACGTGCTGTCTTGAGAGCCAAATGTAGATAAGTGGAGACAAAATGCACCCTTCGTCCTGCTTAACTCTCTCTGCAGGGCAAGAACAAATCTGATCAACCTCTGGTTTTTATTGCTGGTGAATTTAAATACATTTTTTAAATTAATCTCTCAAGGGAGTTACACATTCAAACTACATTTTTTTACATTTAATTTGGACAAATTATTCTTGTATGCAAATTAGCTGCAGCCATTGGGCTATTGTTAAGATGTTAGGATGGCTCTCTGTCAAAGGTTGGGCTCATCAACATAAACTGGCTGCCTTTACATCATTTTGATTAGTAGGAGCAGATTAATGCTTTAGGGATCTAAAATTGTGGGGTCATGCAAACATCCTTTTAGATAACACAGACCATCAAACTGTGTAGGGAGGCAGTGTAGCCTGATGGATAAAGTGCTGGACTGGGATTGAGAGACCTGAGTTCTATTCCTGGTTCTTGCCCCTGTCCTTCTGGGTCACCTTGGGCAAGTCATTTCTTCTCTCTCTCTCTTGATTTCCCCATTTGTAAAATGGGGTAATAACACTGATCTCCTTTTATGGGGAGGGATAGCTCAGTGGTTTGAGCATTGGCCTGCTAAACCCCGGGTTGTGAATTCAATGCTTGAGGGGGCCATTTAGGGATATGGGGAAAAAATCTGTTGGATGATTTAATTGGGGATTGGTCCTTCTTTGAGCAGGGAGTTGGACTAGTTGATTTCCTGAGGTCCCTTCCAACCCTGATATTCTATGAACTAGCCCAACATTAATTTCTAGAGTGAATCTTTTAGGGGGAAATAAAGTAGTATATCCATGGGTCACAGGTTTCAGAAGGGTAGCAATGTTAATCTGTATCAGTAAAAACAATGAGGAGTCCTTGTGGAACCTTAGACTAAGAAATTTATTTGGGCAAAAGCTTTCATGGGCTACAACCCACTTCATTAGATGCATGGAGTGGAAAATACAGTAAGCGGGTATAAATATACAGCACATGAAAAGATCGGAGTTGCCTTAACAAATGGGGGTCAGTGCTAACGAGGCCAATTCAGATGTGGATGTGGCTCATTCTCAACTGTTGACAATAAGGGGTGAATATCAACAGAGGGAAAATTAGTTTCACAGATACCTATCTTTAATTGCTTATAACATCTGCTTATTAAATGTCTTGCATTTTTGACTGCTTTCAAAATGAAACATAGTGTATTTGTCCCAGCTAAGATGGTACGGTAATAAACTTGTCAATGAAGTTTGTCTAGTAATTTTATCTGTTCTCAGCTTAATCCTGTATTTCATTTTTCTTATGTATTAAAGATAAAAGTAAATGGGAGTTGACTTGTTTTGAATGGTGGAAAGTTTGAAATCATTATACATGTATAATGTTTTGCGATGGTTAATAACTGTGTTTTGTTTGTAGTTTCAACCTGTTTGATGTATGATAAACAGCACTTGCCATATTTTCACAAATGTATTTTCTTTCAGCTGTTTGATGAGAAACTTCAGCACTGCATCGATGATGAACAGAGAAAAGCAAGTACACTTTATCTTGTATAGATATTTAGGCTTTCCTTTTTAACATTTCTGATTATTTTGTTTCTCTTTTCATTAATCTCATAATTGTGAATCATGTTTTAAGCCTGATTTTAATTTACAGTTGATTAAAAAATAATAATCTTGATCTGTCTTGTTTAGAACTTTTTACAGGAGTTACATACTCTGAATAACTGGGGGAATATAACTTTTATATAATAGGATGAGATTTTTATAATATTGAGATTTCACCTTTAAAGCTTTAAAACAAAGTTTCATTCTTTTAAGAAATAATTCTAATACCTCTTTAGATGTGTGGGTAACAGCATAATTTTAAAACTCCCAAATCTCCTCCAGCACAACTGTCATTAACATATTTGAAGAAATTTTAGTATAAAATAACCAAATTTTGGTTCTTTCACCACTGTTTGAAAGACATAGGTTGAACGAGCGTAGTGAAAATGCATGTAAAGAGCACACTGGGTTTTTAGGTGTGTTTTTTAAGTAGTGCACATATTTGGAGCTCTGCACTGCACATATTTGGAGCTCTCCATATGCTGAGAGAGACCTAGTGAAAAGTCTGACTATCCAGTCCTACATTTGATCACTCTGAGAATATCCTTTCTAGTTGTCTTCCACTTATTTCTCTTCTCCCTTCTTTTTCTATCCAACCCCCAACAAAAGGATTTTTTGATCAGGGAGGATTGTTTAAATGTGCAGTCTATAACATATTCACATGCTTTGGGGCTGTATGCTCTAGAATGCAATACGTCTTCCAGAGAATATAAAACTTGAAGCTTACAGCCAGGCTGTAGCTCACTTCAAAAGCTGATGTATATACTTGCTCCAGTCATGTCATTTTTGGAAGCATGGCAGTAGGACAAAGTGTCTCAAATTGCTATTTTTAAGAGAGACAAACGTTTTATCAAATACTTTTTTTTGGGCGGGGGGGGGGGGAGAGAAAGAATGTTACAAAACAAAAAAAAAGCTTGTGAACCGTAATACCTGGAAACGGAATCAAAATTAAAGCTATCGCTCAATTATAATAACTATTGCTCTGTTACGGTAATGTTAAAATAGTTGGATTTGGGAATTTTTGTGTATTTTGTACCTATTTCTCCCAGTTTTCCCTTGTGTTTAAAAGCAAAGCTTCTTCCTTTCAGTATTGTTGTTTGAATAAACTTTGATGCTTCATGTAATATTATGTAAAGTATGTGACTTTGTATTTGTTCCCCTTCATGTCTGATGGTCATAGTGGTAGATTAGCAATCTTATGCATTGATTTTTCTGTCCACTTGGTGGCATGTACAGATTTTAAAATGTATTTGTTGCACAGGTCAAACATGCTTGACTAGTTTGTAAACAAGCAACTGCAAGAACAGAACTGATTTTTTTTTTGTTTTTTAACTAGAAAATTAGCTCTTCAATTTTTACCTCTGCTGCATGAGCGCAGCTGGACATATTAGAAACCCTGAGACAGTAAAGCAGCACTTGAGTTACATTTAATCCTCGGAAGCTTCTTCAAGGATTGTTACAGCTAGAGGATGCATTTTCACATTTAATCTGAGCAAGGCATACATCAGCGGAACAGGAGACTCAAAGATTTAAAATGATTTCAAAGAGGAAGCCAGTTTACCCTTCTTCAGAGTGTTTTTTTTTTCTTCTCAATGTTGTATCAATAATGTTTTTACTACAGAATCCACTTCTTCCTGGTTTAAAACAAACAAAAGCATCACTTTTTAAAAAAAAAAGAAATTGAACCTCCCTGTCCCTTTGGGCTAAAATAGGTAAGAAATTCTTTGGCAGCAGCTTAATGCTTGTTTCCTTAGATAGGGATTAAGTTTTTCACTGTACTTTGGTTAAGCAGTTGTTCCACGGAGATGTGGTTTGAGGGAAAGTTAGGCATCTGGAAATCCATTTCTACACTTTCTTCGCCACTAGGTCTTCATTAAAAATTTTAGCAGAAGCCTGTTTTTTTCTTTCCATGTTTTGTTGTACAGTTCATAAGTTTAAAGGAGCCATCAGAAGACCGGTTTTCTTTTCAGTTGGTATCAAAGCAGAGTGAGTGTTGTTTCAAGATGAACTATTTGAACTCAAGTTAGTTGCTGTGTTCCAGCAGACCAAAGTCAGGCTTTTTTTTGTATCCTGTAATTTCTTTTGAAACTCAGTTTAGTGTTTACATGCAGGGCAGGATTGGAAATGTGAACAAAAACTAATTAGCTTTGAGCAATGGGTAGAACATTGTTTAGAACATTGCAAAGAGCTAGGAAAAGACTGCACTTGGCCTAGGGCTGTGGGCAGCTCAAGCCTAGTATTTCCTAATACTGAAAGCCAAGGGCCCATCCTAGACCTGCGAGAACTCAACAAATTAATGAAGAAGCTCAAGTTCCGCATGGTCTCTTTGGCGTTCATTATCCCTCATTGGATCCAGGAGACTGGTATGCTGCCTTCAACTTGAAAGATGCATACTTTCACATAGCAATGATTCTGCCCCACAGAAAATACTTCAGGTTTGTGGTGAACAACAACCACTGTCAATTCACAGTCCTCCCTTTTGGCCTGTCAGCGGTGTCTCGAGTGTTCACTGCGTGCATGGCAGTTGTGGCCGTGTTCCTGCACAAGTGGCAGGTACAAGTGTTCCCATACCTCGATGACTGACTGATCAAGGGCTGCTGCAGGTCTCAAGTGGAGGCTTCATAAGAATGACATTCGACAGACTGGGTGTCCTTCTAAACGCAGGGAATTTAACACTGTCTCCTGTTCAGAAGATAGAGTTTATAGGGGCAGTACTGGACTCAACAGAAGCCAGGGCATACCTCCTGGAAGCGAGGTTTCGGTCCCTGGACTACGACATAAAAGATCTGACAGTTCCCCACCACTACAGCAAGGAATTGCCTGAAACTCCTGAGACATGTGGCAGCTTGTACCTTCGTAGTACAGCAGGCCAGTCTCAGACTTCGACCACTTCATTTGTGGCTAGCGTCAGTGTATCAGCCAGTGTGGGACCATTTGGACAGGATAGTAACCCTACCTCGCCCGGTACTTAACTCCCTTAAGTCCCCTTCACCAGCTCTCAGCCATCCCTGGCTTTCAGCCCGAAAGATGTCTCCCAATTTCACATCAACCAAGACATCTTCCTCCACCTGTCCTACCCTAAACCGCACTCCAGCACCAGGGAGCAAAGGCTTCACTCATTGGATGTCTGCAGAGTGCTTGCTTTCTACATCGAGAGAATGAAACCGTTCCAGAGGTCCATCCAATTATTCATGCCAGTGGCAGACGGAATGAAATCTTCCTTTCTTCTCTCAACATATCTCGTCACGGACCACATCATGCATTCAGAAATGCTATAACTTGGCAAAGAGGCCCACTCCTTTGATCACTGTGCACTCCACCAGGGCTCAGGAAAAAGACATTTTGACAGTACTAAAATAGACTGCCTGGGAGTTTGGCCGTCTCCCGGGCAGGATCGGCGGTGGCGCCGGGGTCTCACGCACCCCTGGGGGTACGTGCACCCGAGTTTGAAGACCACTGGTCTACATAACAAGGCCCTTTTGGTTAAAATTTTCAGTATTGCATATTGCAGTGAATAAATCTAGTCAGCTGAGCATGAAGACTGAGGAATTACTATTGATGGTGGATGTATAGTGCTTGGATAGCTCTCACCTGATCATGATGTTGGTTTAATTCTTAATTTGATTTTTTTCTTGTCCATTACAAATATGCATTTTTTCATACATGTCTACACATACAGAAGTTAACACATTTTGTTTTATCCTTTAGGTATTTAAAATGTGTAGGGTTCTAGTCCAATATGTAATAAGGGTGCAACTAGCGGCTATAATTATTATTTTAGCTACATTGTTAAAAATATTTATTTTTTACAGAAAATTGAAAACCTCAAAGAAACAACCAATGTAAGTTTTTTTTGTTAACTTTCACATTACAGCGAAAAATTGTATTTTTCCTGTTTAAATCTTTAAAGTTCTAAAAAGTATGACAGCAGAAAATGAATTTGCTGCTTGCAGCTGTGCAGAAACCAGATTTTGTGTGTTGTGGAGTGTTTCACAATTTTGAAACCTTACATTCCATTTCAGAATGGAAGAAATTTTTTTAAATGTTTCCTGAAAACAAACATTTTGAAAATTTTTGTTTCAGGAGATTTAAAAAGTTTCATTCAGATTTTGAATTTTTGATATTTTTATAGTAAAACTAAAATCTTGAAACAAAATATTTAGAATCAGAAAATTGAGATGGTCATGTAAATGTCAACGGTTCAATAAGGATTTTCGGAAAGGACTCACAGGGACACTGATGGCAATCTAACAACTTGTTTATTTATCAAGGGGAGGGGAAATAGGTGAATTTAAAGGCTAATACACAGTAGTTAACTATTAAACAATTCTATAAAACCGGTGACTATTAAACAGTTCTAATAAATGAGTTCTTATTACACCATTCTATTAAACAGGTTTTTCTTATTTATTGATTAATCTAATATAACATTTATAGCAAGGAAAAAAACTACTACTGCTACTAAGGGGACACAACTATTTACATGAGAAAACTTTACAGCATGTGAGACATGGGTAGTATTTCAAATCCTAAGGTAAATTCTGAGGTTAAACAATTAGAGAAGAAAGGACACCCGCGTGACACCTTAAACTCTGAGGTGAACACTTATAGAAATGAGGAACACAAGTAACAGTACAAATCCTGAGGTAAAAATCTACAAAAAGACACACAAATAACACTTCAAACTTTAAAATGGATGCTTACAAGACCGAGACACATAAACAGCATTATGAACTCGACCGGTAATCGTTACTCGCTCAGAGGGAGATACGGGAGCGTGAGAGGTGTTGTCCGGGTTGATCAGGCCTGGATAGGATACAGAACGCCTCTGAAACTTTTTGGTGCTAATTCTTAGAGTAAAAAGGCTGAGGGAGAAAAAAACTCCTATGAACCTGATTGGGCCTATGCCAAGAGGGTCCTGCTACTAGGCAGATTAGCTGCATGCCGGGAAGGGGGGCGCTTACCACAAGCGTAGATGGCTTCCTGTATTTCTGCCGGGCAGAGTTTACAGCTCAGTGGTTATGGCTGCAAAAACATTAGTGATACAGACCAGAGCAGGCTGGGACATACAAGCTGACATGTACATGGAAGCTATATTTCACAGGTCAATTAAAAAAGGTTGAATTGAAAGAACAGTGTTTTCCAATGGAAGAACATTCCATCAGAAAATGTTTGACCAACACTAGTTTTCTGTTAGCAAGTGTTTCTTTTTCTAAAAAAGGACACTAAAGGTGTCTCTGTATAATTTTCATGCCATTGAGAACCCACTTCTCCAGATCTTCTTTCTTGGGTTTTTTTATGTGGTTCTTTTGTGGTTTTCCTCGTTGACACTTCATTCAGAAATACCATTGTTAGGTTGTCTTCCTCCTTATGTTGTTCTCTGTGGGTCCATCCTTATTCTCCTGTTTTCCTCTTGCACTTACCCCAGGTAAACTTAACTATTCATAGTGATCTCTCATTGTCACTTTTCTGACACTCTCAAATATACCTGTCTATTCCTTACCTCTTCCCGCTCTTCCTGGGCATCTCTTCCTGCATGTCTCCTTATCAATATTCCCCTCTCTATGGGGTTATCTTTGATTTCTTCCCTTTTCACCTCTCATATCCTATTCAGGCTTTCACCAAATCTTGTTTCTGTTTCTATTAAACTTTCTAAAATCTGTTCCTGTCCCTCTCTCCCTGCTGTTGAATCACTGTTTCACCTCTTCCCCAGTCTCCCTGACTCTCCTGTGTTCAGTATACCCAAGGTTTAGCAGTTAAAGTTGTATTCTTCTCCCTCCCCATATCCCCTTTGAAATCATGTCAAAATCCTCCCTCCACAGATCCATTCACTGGCTCATAAGTAAAGATGACATTTGAACTTTGATACTGCACACTCTCTCCCATCACTTCACACTGCCAACCTGTACTGTCCGCACCTCCTTGCTCCTTTCATCATCTCCTCTCCGTCTCACCTTCTTCCCATTTTAATATGCTGCTCCCTACAACAGAGACAACAGCCCTGTTTTCTGTGATAAGTTTCTTCACACTCCTTCAAACCCACTTCTTTCACCTGTTTTCCACGTTTGACTCTCTCTTTAGTACAGTCTGCTCTTCTCCTGTTTCTGTGTCTCAGAATTTCCTTAAAAATGATTTGCTCATTGTCTAGAACTTGTTCCTCCTTTCTCTTTTCCCTCCCCTTACCCTCTTAAATTAATCTGCTCTGTCTCCATAATTTAAGTTATGGCTTTGGAGTATGGGCTATCCTGGTGGTAATGGTATTTTTTTTAATGCATTGGTATGCCATTTGCCTAGAGGCTTATTCATAAATTATTTTTCTTCCCTTCCCTCTTGCTCTAATGTTATATGGTGCTTGTATGGTTTCTTTTAACATGCCATATTGACACTTTTTTGCATGTTTTCTTTGTAAACAGGAATTGGAGAACAATAGATTGTGGCTCTACCAATCACGAGTGGCCCTTCTTAACTCCTTAGTCAAAATCTTTTAATTAATGTTCATCATGATCAATACGTTTTTGATAATAGCTTGTATTTTACAGCATTTGTGAGAGAATGATATTAAATGTTTTATTTCCTCCTCCTAGGGTATGGTAGAATCAATAAAACACTGCATTGTGTTGCTGCAGATTGCTAAAGTAAGTATACTGCTATCTATTCTGAACCTTAAAGTGTAAAGTACTCTCACACTTGTGACAATTTGTACTCTCTTTTTTACACTTGCTTAAAATAGAAGTTGACAGTCTCTTAAAACAATCCTGATTATATTTTAAAATATGTTTGTGATTAATTGGTTCATGGTGCTGTCTGATTTACCTTTTGTTACTGTATTACAGAGTTCTGTAGGAAATAAATGTGTGTGCAGTTCATACTCAGAACCAGACGTTAGTCTAGCCTTTGTGGTTTTTGCCAATAAATCATACTTGTAAAGCTTTAAACTGTTGTTTGTTTTGAAGCTTTTAGAGGCAACAGTTTCATTTTGTAATAAGTTGCTAATATTCTTAGATATGTGGGTAAAGTTTATTGTGTTGTAAGAAGAAAGCACTTCCTGAGTTTGAGCAATTGCAAAGTTCCTTGCGGAGATAAAGCAAGAAAAGTCAACTGTGGCTGTTATATCATAAAGTTTGCTTCCTGTTTCTGAGTTGATTATCAGAATGCATTAAAGTAATAATGGCAATGTAGCCAGCAGATCAAGGAGGTACAGCTAAGATGATCTTGTGGTGAGTGCAGATTTTCATGTCTGGTAAGAAGCAGGATGGCAGAAATGATGTTTTTTAACTTGTCTGCCAGTGTTAGTTTATTCTCTGTCCCTGAATAAGAACCTGATGGGTTATCCACTCAAAGTAACCCACGATAAATTATAAAATCAATAGCTAGAGTGTTGTACCACAATAATTGTAATACTACCAGCATTGCTTCCAATAGAAACAGAGTGAGGTGACCTGCTGCAGCCCAAGGTCACTGACTGTCACTGATGTTGCTTTGAACCTACTTTTGAGTTGTATGGAACCTGGGATACTCTTCCTTTTTCCTCCATACAAGTGAACAGGACACCTCCTCCCAACCTATTAATTTATTGAAAGGGTATTTTCAGGTAGTTTAAGCTCAAAATGTAGGTTTTACAAAACCCAACGTTTTTAAATGCCACTCAATTTCTATATTATAAGTATTACAGTGAAGAGGACTTGCAGTTTGGCTAATACAGTGTTATTAGTCATGCAGGGAAACCCAGAAAGCGAAATTCGCATCAAAAGTAAATGAAACTGACCACTCTATTTTGCACTTCACACAGGTGGACAAGAATGAAACAGCATATATGATGAAAGGGAAAATTAGATTGTATTTTTAAAAATCCCTTTTAATATCTAAAAAATTCTCATTCAACAAAGCTTTTACAAGACCTGAATGTTTTTTTAACATGGATAAGAATTTTTTTAAAAAAATTGATTTCCAACTTGACATTTGGCCTTTTATGAAGTAATATATATATATATATATATTATATGAAAATAAAATACAGGAAATGCAGTCTGGCTTTTCTACACCACTTTGGAAAGTGTTTGGTATACCTCTTAAATTCCATTTGAGTCTTTAAAGTGTTCTTTTTTAAGTTGTAGTTTTTTGGGACTTACTTGCTCTATTTAGGTTATGTTAATTAGAACATGTCCAATTTACTCTGGCATATAATATGCAGGCCCCTGTTCTGCAAAGAGTTGAGCATGTGAAGAAGTATTTGCAGGACTGAGGCCTTGGTAACCTAAGCACACTAACTTGTGATGGAGCTCGTGAATACTTTAAAGAAAGCATCAGCTGTATTCTAGACCAAAAATATTTTAAAAAAGTTTTCAAAGACCGTGCTCCTTTTGGGCTTAATCCTGTAATGCCAAGTACATCCTGTGATGTGTTGATGCATTGGGAATTGGGAGCACTTGGAACTTCGCAGGATCAGATCCCTTTGTATTTATGGTCGGTTCAGGATTTATGTGAAATTGTTTGCTCAACTGTTGTCCTAGTTAACTTTTTTTTCCCAAATAATTTTCAAGGATAGTGTATGAACAGCTTTGATCTCTGTCCTAGAAGAGATCAAGCGAGAATGTCCTTAATTACTAACCAGACAAAATGCAGTCAAACTAATTTTAGGTAAACAGTTAAATTGGGGGGTGAGGGGAAATTGCATTAGCTGCCATGTTTATATGGCATAACAATATTTTAAAAATTACAAAACAGATCAGATTTGTTAATGTAACTTTTTGTGTATTGAAAAACATAGTTACTGTTCAGATTGGATTTATAGTAATTGTGTCAAAGGCCTTGTAAAATTTGTTTCATGTAAACCTGGAGCTAGAAAATCCTGTTCCTTGGGGGTTTTATTTGTAGATTAAATTTAGTCCAACTCTTAACTTCCCAGTTTCCTTATGAAGAAATGTAAGCTTTTAGTGTTAAGGTGTCTGTTGGAGAAACAGTCTTTCATGTCCCCTTCTGGTTTTTAGTTTCAAAACTAAATAATGTGTGCTAAAATTGCTAAAGCATAATTTAAGGTAGTTTGCTATTGTCTCACAGGTTCAGTGCATACAACATTTTGTACGTGGTCTTCATCCCTGTGTAGCTGTACCATTGCTGCCAATGGTGTAAGGTCTAGTGTAGACCATGCACAGCCATATTTAGAACCATGTCATCTAATCCTGTTCAGAGTTAGCTGACATGATGATGAACATCTATGCCTGTCTTATGCTATAATTTTTACAGTAAATAGCACAATTACAGTTGCACAGTGGCACCTAAAATGGGCAATGTTTCCTAAAGCAGATTCTCCCTAGGAGGCATTGAAACAAAATCTTCTTGAAGGTTTGTCACAACTGACTGAGTTGACTCTGTCCCTGTTAAATATAAAATTTCCAGATCTCTCTCATGATCAGGGTTATGGGAAAGAAGGACAAATATGGCCTATAATCTTCAACTGATACCGATACAAACGTTTGCGTTCTAGTAAGTGGTTTCTTGGCACTGGAAAAACCTGAAGTATTAGCAACTGCATGGCCCTTATCATGATTGGGGTTCTATTGTTCTAAGTCCTGTTCAGGTATAAAATTCGACACAGTTTGAGCTTACAAATGTAATATTTGCCTTTACTGAATTGGACCAATGTTCTCCCAAGTCCTTCCTGTAGTGCCAGTAACTAGCTGGTGCTCACTTAAAAAAAATAAGAGAATTACTGTAGATTTTGAGTTTTGCCAGCATGTACTCTTCTACACTCATTTATGACTTTTGTAAATAATTCAGAGAGAAGTTTTTTGTTTTAATGTTCGATTTATACACAATCTGGGAAAAGTTAATTGAACATATAGGAAATAGGCTATTTTCCTCTAAGTCTTCCTTCACCATTTCAATTCCTGCCTCCACCAGCTTAAATGCCCTTCACATGTACATATAGTTTGTGGCTGCATAGTATTTCTGAATCCTTTGGAAAGCTACATAGATCTTCTCTTGAATTCGTTTAATTTCTGAGGCAAACGTTGCCAATGAGTCCTGTTTATAGCACTGGGATTTTTGTACAACTCCGACAATTGCATTGCATATTAATGTCTATTAACCAGGATGGTCAGGGACATGACCCCATCTTTCTGGTGTCCCAAAACCTCTACTTGCCAGAAGATGGGACTGGATGACAGGGGATAGATCACTCAATAATTGTTGTTTTCTGTTCATTCCCTCTGGAGCATCTGGCACTGGTAACTTGTTGAGGAACAGGTTACTGAACTAGATGGAGCATTGGTTTGACCCAGTATGGCCATTCTTATGTTCTTATCCTTTACTTAAAGCCAGTTTATGGTCTTGTGTCTGAACTATTAGGCGTCCATTTAGTTCTCTATTCTATAAACATTTGAGATTCTAGCATTATTCTCTTTTTAAAGCCACAGAGGCAAAATCTGGCTAATTTCATTTTGTAGATTCATAGGCCAAGGCCAGAAAGGAGCCCTGTTATCTTCTCTGACCTCCTGTATAGCACAGGCCATAGAATTTCCACAAAATAATTCCTAGAGCAGATCTTTTAGAAAAACATCCAGTCTTGATTTAGAAATTGCCAGTGATGGAGAATCTACCGTGAGCCCCCATAAATTGTTCCAGTGGTTACTCTTACCCACAAAAATATTTTCACCTTATTTTTAATCTGAATGTTTGTAGCTTCAACTTTTCCCCTCCATTTAGTGGTACTGGCTATGCTGTTGTATTGAGGTGTAGATTATCCCGTGTATTTTATTTTCTTATAAACATAATATTAAGAGATGGCAACAGCAAACTGAACAATCTCTTGTGTCACAGGAATATCTCATATTAACTGGGTGACGTTTGGTTTTTCTTTTTGTTTGTTTGTATTCTTTTAAAATTAAAACCCAATGGAAACTCATGGCCCTTAATAGTCCATCATTAGGTATGTAAAAACAGCATGTAAGACGTTGGCAACTGTCAGATATTGAGATCTAGGCACCCTGTTAATCTATAAATAGCTCCTGAAAAGTACAATATTGTCACTTTAGATATTTGAATGTTCTTTAAATGTTAAAATATAACTGCTGCCTTTTCTTGTATTTTTCTGAATGATTGATAGCAGACGTTCTTTGCCAATTTAGCTCTTTTTGTTGTCCATAACTTTGACAACTGGAAATTTGAGGAAATATTATAGGTTTATACTAAATAAAACTCTGGTTTACAAAACATTAAAAAGTTAAAACTAAATTTAACTGCTTGTGCTGGCTGATATTACAGTACTTATTGCTGGGAAATTTTGGTAAACCTTACTGACATACGGAGCAGAACTGCAAGCTAAAATGGTGTGTGTTTGGTTGTTGCTAGTGTGATTCCCCTGACTGTGAGGACAGAATTTCTTTTTTCGGAGGCTTATACTTACATTATAGGCTCTTAGGCAAAAAGTTTCACCTGAGCTAGTAAGGAAAGCCATGGTAAAAGCCTGCTGGCAACAACTATGATGTATTGTAGTTGTGATAGAAGTATTTGAAAATCTTACCTAATTTCAAAAGTCACTTCAGGTTTTTAAAAACAAGTTGAACCATCCCTAAGAGAGACATACAATATGTATAATTGTCACAATACATAATTGATTAACTATAAAAGATTGATATGTTAATATTTTTAACATTTTTCCTTAAGGACCAAAGTAATGAGGAGAAGCAAGCAGATGGACTTATAGTAAGTTTAAATCTAATCTTTTATCTCCCTTTATTTCTGCAGAACATGTGAACAGAGACCTGAATTTCCACTCATTTACAACAACTTCCTTCTTTCTCTTATTCACTATTTCTATTGTCTTGTTTTTTTATCTGTTGAAACTTTAGCTTCTGCAGCTGGCCATCCATCATTACCATAAGGAAAAATATTTTCCAGGTTTTCTACTTATCTTTTAAGTGTCCGTATTGTGAATGTATCCTTGTTTATTTAAACTTAATTATCAAAACTAAAATCTGTATGTGAACCAGGTGTAAGGAGAAATGGTTTGGATAGGATTAAGTGTGTTATGTTGAATCTAACATACTTTATAAACAGAATACATTTTGTTGGCCACATGCTATAAGTGGGGTGATGTTTTCAATATGGTACTTCACATCTGACACAGAAATGAAAAAAAGATTGTTATTAATTCTGCTTCAGCCATCTCATTTTTAATGTAACTTCTCCCATTTACCTTTGTTTTCAGTCCTTCATGACTTCTATTTCCTCTTTCTGTGTTTGTCATTGTTTGAATATGAATCACATCTGTATGGATAGGGGGACTAGTTGATCTAGAAATTAATTTCCTAAAAACTGGATGTGTTTTGTTACAGTCGACAACGTAATTTCTGATCCCTTAGTCTGTTCCTTCCATGGATTCTACTCTTGATATAATGTATATTTCTGTTCAACATGTAAAAATTATGTGCACAAGCTTGAGGCATCATGACAAGAGTTATGCTTCCAAGCATTAGGAATGTCACTGAACAGCATAATTCAACAAGAAAAATTTAATACACCAGTGATAAGAAAGTAGCGAAGTACAGGCCAGTTGCGTCTTGCGCGAGGGTTCGGTTCCGCGGTTAACCACATATAGCCGAAACCCCATTGAGTTCAATGGCGGGCGAAATTGCCCGCCCTAAACAAAGTTTTTATATTTTTAGTTTTTCCTTTTTGGGGGGGGGGGAAGGGGCGTCACCGCTTAAAGCTGAATTTGCGTAAGTTGAAAGAGCGTAAGATGTGAAACACCTGTATATATCATTCCACTCCATCTAGAGCCCCTCTCTTCAGCCACCCCTAAAAGCCTTATCATATTGATGGATTTTGTTGGGTGTCCTGAAGGCTTAAAAACTCAGGCTATTTCAAGCCAAAGTGGGAAGTGAAATCCAGAGCCAAGGGACCCTCACGAAGAACACTCCATCTGACATGGCATGGGGAGAGGCAATCTCTCAAGTAGACATCAACACAAGCTGTAGAACTTATACAGTTTTATATTTTTCTTTTGAGTGTAGCACTTTCAAAAACTGTAAAGACCCACCCTTCTTAACATGCTTGAGATCTGGAAATGTGATTATATATGAGCTCATCAGAACTTTGAACCCTTTTTTGGGAACTTGATCTCATGATCATAAAGAGCAGATGCAGTCCAACAAAATGGGTTATTCTAATTGTAAAAGTAAATGTTTATCACGTAGATCTAGATCTGAAGCTGAAATTAGTTTTTCCTTTAAACTTTGAGAATTTTGTGCTGGCAATAGGTGTCGAATTGATTGCTTGAGGCCCCCCTCTACAGGTCAGGTATAATAGCAAAGCAGGCTTGCTAACACTCCCTCTTCAATGTGGAGCAACCTTCTCTGGGGGTGAGAGGGTAGACCAGCTTTTATGCCCACTCAGTTTTTTGTGTGTCTGATGGTGCTAAAAGGGTGTCCGTTGTATAATGTTTTTCTTACGTGGACAAGTGTCTATGAACTTTGGAGTGAGAATGTAAATGCAGACTTTAAGACTTTTTGTAAATATGACATAAAATTAAATATATACATATACATAGGAAATTTCTTTCCTATCTCCATGGGAGGGATATTGCTCTAAATGTAGCAGAACAGTCCTGCTATATAGGAAGGAGGAGAGAACATGCAGCAATATCGTGTAGCAGCACTCTCTCGGCAGTACTAGGGAGGGTTTCAACATGTGGACAGTGGGTCTGTAAGCATTTCCACGGGCTTAAATCCCCAACACAGGTATAGTGTAGGGGCATCAACAACTTGTTTATAGTCTGAGGTGGTAGTAATAACTGTCCCAATTATATGTGGGCTTGTTTACACTAGAAAACATGTTTACACCTTATCGAACACTAAAGGTGAAATTCTGACACCATTGAAGCCAATGGCAAAACTCCCATTGACTTTAATGAGAGCCGGCTTTCACCCTAAGGCTAGGTCTACACTTATGGTCCTGTGGAGAATACATAGATTGTATACCTCCATAGCACAGATACTGGTACTGCTTAGGCAAGTACAGACATGCCAGAACCTTAAATATTCCACATGAATCTCTACATGTCCAAGCAGTGCCTCTCACATCTATGTTACTGTTTTTAGCAATGTAGTGTCCTGCTGTGTCCCCACTGCTGGAGCTTTTCTCTGACTTGTTAAAAAACACCAGCAGTAGGTTTTAAAATGTGCTTTAGAAATTATTAAGTTTTGGCTCATTCTGATCACTTTTGTGGTAAGGAGTTGAACACCCAAAAACACTGCCTCTGCCAGCCAGAAGTCTCACCCACTGTACCATCAACTGTAGCGTTTGTATCAAATATCACAGTTCTGTACAGCTATGAATGTAGAAGCAGACTCAAAGCTAAGCCTGTCCTATGAAATATCTTAAAGATTATGGTCAGCACCTTGAAGAGGATACAGAATCAAATGCAGAGCCATTCTGTTTTTCTTTTATTCATTTATTATAGAATGTAGAAGGCTGGTGATGTGTTATCTGGTATTTTTGCTTACAATAAGGGATATGCAGGGAAATAATGAGAAATTTTTTAATTGCTTGGTTTCACAATTTGTTCTACTCTTTGGGATAAATATTTAAATTGCTGTTTGCAGACCTACCCCTACATCTTTGAGGAGTGTACCTATGGTTCTCCACTTGGATTGGAGATTCTTGGTAACAGTCCTCATTCAAACCATGCATGTTTCCTTACCCATTCTTTTGCCCCATTCTAAGGACAGATAGGGTTGTGCTGCTGAACTGCTCTCAGTTCCTTTTCAGCCAGCTTCAGCTTGATAGGGTGTGTAGTGCATGCCAGTTCTCCTCAGTTCAGTAGTGTAGTTGAGATAGTTATTGTTAGTTAATTTACCTTGTTAATAGTTGTTGGGACTTCCTTTTATTCCAAGTACTATTCTGGTCCACAAAGAACTGGGGTTTTAGTATTATTTGGCATATGCAATCTGGTCAAGCTAAGTCACACCATTGTTATCAACAATGTTCAAGGCACAATGACCTCCAGGAAGTTGAGTCATTTTACAGTCCTCAACAATATGTTACTCCTGGGAGAATTGTGCACCACTGCTCATGCACAGAATTCATGTCCGACGCAGAATTTTTTGTCTGTGTTAAATACATTCTGCCTGAGAAGTGCTTCACTTCTGCCTTTCACCCACCAGAGGCCATTGTGGCATCAGAACAGCCAGTAGTAAGCTGCGTTCATCATAGCATCCTGCCTGTGGAGCCAGGTTAGAACAGACAGAGGTGGGGAACATGGGGCTGCTGGAGTGGGGGTGGGGCAAAAATGGGATTCAGAAGGGCTAGAGTGGGGAACAGCCTGGGGTGTGGGCTCAGGAGCTAGTAGGCTAACAGCATTGAGCCAGAGGCTGAAGGGGAGGGGGTCCTGCATGGCCACATGGAGACAGGAAAGGGGGCTGCAGGGACACATGGGAAAGAGGGGACAGATGTGCCTGACTGAATGGGAGAGGCTTGGGGTCAGCCAGGGTGTGCATGGGGGAAGTTTCCCAACTCCCGAACAGTCTTTTCTCTTCTCCACCCCTCCAAAAACACAACCCAAAACCTGTTCCATACTTCTCCCACCCACATCCAGGCTCCTTCCCTCTGCCTCAGCTCCTCCGTTATCTGAGCTCCCCTGAGTTAAAGTTCTGTATTAATATGCCTAGAAAGGAATCGGTTTGTCAAAAAACATTTCCTTTGTCTGTTGTTGAAGACATATACTTAATGAGAGGTATTTTGAAATAAATTACCAAAATAATTGAAACTGATGTAGTTATATTTTGTTGATTTGACAAAATGTGCAAAATTTTGTGAAGTTTAAAATATTGTCTGCGGAATTTTTAATTTTTGGGTGCGAATTTTTAATTTTCTGATGCAGAATTCCACCAAGAATAATGTGTGTCATAATTTGTGGCTGTCCTAATTGACATAGTGGATTGTTTCTAAAACACCACTGAAATTATGCTGTAGTACAAATTCCACATCTGGTACGAAACCAGTTCAGAAACCTCCATTGCCTTTGCAGTAAATCAGACGATCTGGGATGATGTTGAGTGGGGTCTGAGACAAGATAATTATTCATCACTTTCTCAGTGGACCATGAAGCTTACCATGCATCCTCTACCATAAATCTCTCATTCTGTAAATTTATCCGCTACGGGTAATGTGAGGGCAGACGACCAGGTAGTGAATTAAACAAGTATTTAATTAATGGGAGATGTATCTGGCTAAGAAAGCATTATCTAAAAAGTTACATCATGCAGTTTTGTCATGAGCTTTGCTACGCTTTCCATGGTGGAGGAGTAGATTTAAGTGTACCTGAAATAATACATATGGTGGAATTTAATTGTATGTCTATCATCTTTGATGGAGACCAGCATAAGATCTCAGACTTCTAAAAACTATGTGAAACAGTAGAAATTCAGGATGAGTAACTCAAATTGAGAAGTTAAAAATCCCTAGTTATAGGCTGAATGCAGTTTTCTGTTTGGAACATTCTGTGGTAAAAATACTTCTGATTCTTTAAAATATGTGTATAATATACAAATATATTACTGATAATACTTCTGCATTTAATCATATGTGCAACTGGTATGGCCTCTTGAAGAGGAACTTTCAGACTAATGTAAATGGCTTCAGGAATGGGTAGTCCACCAAAACCTAACACAAACTACCATCAGTGCACTATTTTAACATTCATTTTGAAAGCTTCTATCTTCTGCCTAGTTATGGAAGTTTTTTAGCAATATCTACATAACGCATTGTCTCATGAACACTGAGACTTTTACTAAGAGCAACTTCTGCATTATAGTGGCACAGTTGTACCTTTTTTGCTCAGATTAAGGCTTTCTGTTACAAAACTTGAGCTTTAATATCTTGCCTGTTTGAAAACAGCTGAGGCTGGCATGGGACCCAAATTGTCAGCCTATATGGAAATTTTGTGTTTTTAATATAAAAATTCCAATCCAGTGGGCCATGTTTGTAGCTGAACTGTCAAATACTCAGTGCTCTGATATGGTTTCCTGTAGGAGAGCAGAATAATTAATGAAAATGTACAGGTGTGCAGTCCTGGAACTAGACAGTTAATTTGCTACTTGGGGTGGGGAGCCTTTGTGACAGTCAAAATATTCACTTTAAAAATTTGCTGCTGATAATATTCAGTAGTTCTTTCATAGTTTGGAAACACACTGGAGGTACTGGGTTAAGTTTTGTACTTTAGTGTTACAGCTTCTTAAAGGTTCTAACATGGGGTTTGGATTTTAGATTTAGCCTGTTTGAAAGCGGAGAATTATGTTTTATTGATGCTACTGTTTTCCATATAGCAATTGGAAAGTAAGTTGAATGAGAGGAAGAGGAAAGATTTTTTTTAAAAAAGTTGAAAACTAGATGTTTGCTTTGTTTGCCCACATTACAGCCAAATGCATTGCCAGTGAGCTCCTATGTACACAGAGGATATGTCTATGCTGTGGGGCTGTTCAGTTTCATTGTAGACATCTGGGTTTGAGCTTGAGCCTAGGCTCTAGGACCCTGCGAGGTGGGAGGGTCCCAGACCTCTGGCTGCAGCCGGAGCTGAAATGTTTACATGCAGTTAAAGAGCCCCATAGCCCGAGCCCCATTGACTTTAATGGAAGTTGGTTTAGGGTCATAGTACCTGTGTTGACGAATACTGTAAATCCATGAAAAATGCTTTTTGTCAAAAGTATGCACAGTAATGTGGTGATGATTTTACAACTGTATCTAGTTCCTTAATGCAGTCTGGACAGTGTTTTGTTTTCTAAATGATAGTTTACATATCTGATAGTCATGTTGAAAAATTAGGCTCCTCTGTGCATACAATGGCTATTAATGGGAGTTGTAGGGAATTGTAGAAACTAGACTTCTTTACAGGAGAATTCAGGTTTACATCAAGTTCAGTTTAGTATATTTTAATTAAGTATTCTTTAAAAAGTATTAACACTTGCAAAATATTTCATGTCTTCAACTATCAATTTGTATGTCAAGTCTCAGGACTTTCCTGTCTTGCATTTGGGCAAGTTCATACATGGAACACGTTTTACTGTATTCCCAAAAAAAAAAAAGCTGTTTTTTTCCCCCCCTCAGAGTACTATTAACCCTGTTGATGCAGTGTATCAGCCTAGTCCTTTGGAACCTACAGTGATCACTACAATGCCCACCCAGACCATCTTACCTCCAGGTACACTCCACAGACAGTTCAGTAAATATATTCATATGGTTTTTACATTCAGCTGGTTTAAGCTACTGGCTTGTTCTTTGTAGAATATTTGCTATGAATGAATGAAAACTATACAGTTGCAAAAAAGATGAAGAGTTATTCTTTAATGGGTTCTATCATCAGCATACATCGTCAGGCTTGTTGAACTGGGTTATGTACTCCATGTAACTGGCACTTTGAGTCGTAACCAAAAATGTATATATCTTATTAGTCTTTTTCACTGATGTACACCTTTCGCGTTGTTCTTTTCAGTTAAAAAAAAAAAAAGAAACGAAAAGGGTCTTTAGAGACTATACATCTCAATTTTTTAAAAGTTTGCAGGGAATACTTAGCTATTGATTAGAGAGTGAATTTCCTTCTCTGTATTCCTTTCTTCTTTACTCCTTTTCCCTATGGTGGTCCCCTTACTATGTCCCCTATTTGGATACGTTGTATTGCAGGAACAATACAATGTGAAAATGTATTATAAATAATTATAAAGGGGTGTTGTTGTTTTTCTTGGGCTGGGGGAAAGTAAGACTTTCTAACTAGCTTTGCAGATTAATAAATACAAAAGATGAACAGCAAAGAAGGAAATAATCATATATTTCTCTTTGAAGAATAGCATCAATTGTCTAGATAGATCATGGCTATCAAAGATATTGTAAAACTACTAGGGGTTTCCTTCCATTCCAAAGCAGGGATATGTTGCTTATATGCTGTTTTTCTTTTTGCATATTGAAATACCTTCTAGAACCTACTCAGTTGTTGAAATCAGAGCAGCGACCTTCGTCTTTGGCAGTTGGGCCTGTAGTAACATCACTAGGAAACCATCAGATTCCAACGCCAAATAGTACAGGTATAGTTCTGTGCAACTATCTTTCATGTTAAAATACTACATTTTTTGTAAATGTAAACTGACTTTTGTAGAATTTATATTTGATGTAGTTTTTGGGTAGAAAGTTACATTGTATAATGAAAGTATAAAAGAAAAGCCATTTCTAGCTACATTTTCCCTTATCTTGAACTTTCACCTTAGCTACCATTTTAATGCTGCTGTGTTTTGAAGGATTGAAGACAGGGTTAGAACCACCAGCAACTAGCACTTAAAAATACAGCCTAATTCACGTTTATAATATCATCAATGCCCATAGCTAACCATAAGGGTTTTTAAAAATTGTATTAGTGTTCACATTTTAGTTTAAAAAAGGAATTATGGTCTTGTAAGAATGCCCAATTAGGCTTTTAAATTTGGGGTGGTGGTATGTGGTTAGGTGAATTTCCATGCTGTCACTGACTTTGGGGAAATGGATCTTTTTTATTTTTAGAGGTTTGAAAGACGACATATCCAGTCCTGCCCCCTCCCCTTTTCCCTTTCTTGTATGTCTCCCTTTTGTCTTCAATATGACCCCCCCCCTTTCCCCCAAAATGGGAAGAACATAGGAATTGCCTTGTTGGATCAGACATGAGGCCTATCTAGTACAGGCTAGTCTAGATTCTTAACAGAGGCCAGCACCATTTGCTTCAAAGGAAGGTACTAGAACCCAGTAGTAGGCAGATCTGTCCCCCACATTAGGTCTCATCCTAATCCCTAGTAGAGATTGGTTTAAACCCTGAAGTATGAGGTTTGATATTCCCCCCCTTCACAGCATTTTTTTGTTGTGAATTATTCTTTATCAATACAAATACACAATTTCTATTTTAATCTTATATTCTTGGCCTCAGATACTTAATGTGTCAGTGAGTTCCACAGTTCTGTGTTATATAAAATGTGCTTTTACTGGTTTTGATTCTCCTTTTTAATTTAATTGAAGGCCCCTTGTTATAAGACAGAGGGAACAAAGTTTTCTATCTACCTTGTGTAAACTCTTATGTCCCCTCTTAGTTATCTCTTTTATAATGTAAACAATCCCAATCTTTTCAATCTTTCTTCATATGAGAGTTTTTCCAGGCTGTTGATCATTCTCATTGCCATTCTCTGAAATCCCTTTACATTTGCAATAGCCTTTTTGAGATGAAATAGTATTTCAGATGAAGCTGAACTGTTGAAGTATATTCTAATATTTTCTGTATTCTTCATGATCTCATTCCTTATACGAGCTCTAATGTATTGTTTGCTTTTTTGACCAGAACTACTCATTGAGTAGCCGTATTTACTGAGCTATCTACATTAACTCTTGGGTCCTTTTCCTGAGATGATATATTTATCTGATTAATTTAGAACCTTCTAAGGCGTGCAAGTAGTTTAAATTTTTCCCTTCAGTGTATATTGCTTTCATTTGTTGACACTGAATTTCATTTGTCCTGACTACTCAAAGTAACTGTCATCTGCAATTGTTGCTTTCTCACTATTCACCTCTCTCTCCATATCATTAATAAATACATTAAACAGCCCTGGACTGACAAGAGAAACCTCGAGGCAACTGATTTTACATTTTGCCGTGGTCAAAATTGACTATTTAATCCTACTTCTTTTTTCTATCTTTTAGCCTGTTTTTGATCCATGGGAATATGCTGCCTTTTACCCATGAATACTTACTTACCTTCTTTAGTAGCCTGTTGTGAAATAAAGGACAAAGGTTTTTGAGAAGTCTAAATACATTATATTTTCTTGTTCTCTTTTATCCACTACTTTACTGAGATGTTCCAAAAGTTTTAAGAAATTAGTGAGACACTATTTTCATGCTGGTTAGACTCTGTTATGATCTTCCAGGTTTACAATTGTTCTGTTTTTAATAATCACTTCAATATGCCAGGTGCAAATGTAAGGCTTACTGGTCTGTACTTCCCTGGATCTCACCTCAGAGCCTTTTTTAAATATTAGGTATACATCTTTTGCTTTCCTCCAGTCATCTGAAACAGTGGCATATGTTTGATAGCTCAGCCACTTCATAATTAAGGGAAGGAGATGGAACTGGATCTGACCTCTTCCAGAAGCCAGTACAATCTTGATCAAATAGTCTGTATAGAATACCTGGCATCAGTTGGAGCACTCTAGAAAGCATTGTTAGATTAGGAGGTCAGCATGCCCCCTTGAAGAACTGAATATTTAGACCATAGGGTATATAAGGGACTTAGGCCAACCATCCCTCACTTCATTACTATTCTGTTTGGTAAAAGATGTACTAAGATAGGTGTTAGCATAGTTGCTTTGCTATATTCTGCAGGGAATGGGTGTGACAGTAACAGCCAGACATTTTGATTTTGGAGTTCATATCTACACTACAAACTTGCTGACACAAATTACATTGTTCTACAGCTGCCGCAGTTAGTACATCACTTGTGCACTTGCATACTTGCCCCTTGCATCAGCGCTGCACGTACTTGTCAGGAATGCTTGTTTTGATGCACAGGGTGGTACACCGTAGATAGGTAGTCCATTGTGGAACTTGCCACTATCTAACGCACTACATAGCACTATCTAACGCACTACATATCTGTGCTTGGACAGTCTCTTCTCCTCACAGGCTCAGGAGATCCAGTATCTCGTCTACTCCGAGCCAGAGCGTGTCTGGCCATCATGTTCAGCTGAGCAGTTGCATGTGACAGTGGAGAGCCACCTAGGTGACTTGCCCAGGGGAATAATCAGCAAAAGACATTTCAAAAGTTTCAAGGTTTTAAGGAGGGGATTGGGGGCTCCTGTTCTCCATGACCTCTGGGCAGTGTTCACAATTGTGACCAGAGCTGTCAGTGTCTGGAATTGTGGGATAGCTTCTCGAGGACTGTTAGGGTTGACACAGGTAATGCAGTATGTACATTCATGCTCAGGAGGTGGCACTCCTGTGTCCGTTTAACGGAGAGCTTACATCTGGGGAGACTGATTTAAGTGTCAACATAAGGGGACTTACATTGATCTAATTTTGTAATGGAGACCAGGCCCGAGATTGTAGGATTGTAACAATAGAAGTGACTAGACAATTGTCTTCACCTACTGCAAAGAAAGTATTTCTATCCTAACTATATCTTCAACTGCCTGCAACAGTGATGGGTTTTTTGAGGGTTTTTTTTTTTGTTTGTTTCAAATTGCTTTGAATTTTATAATAAAATTGCAGGTGTGATCATTCTTGGTAATCTTGAAACATAGAAACATTTTAAGAACAGGAAGCTAGGTAGCCCCTACATACGTTGCTATTTTTACATTGGCTGTTCTTTGTCTCAGCTAGTGTCTTTTTTTCATATCTTTTATAAGGAAGTCAGTGCCTAAAGTTGGGCTCCCAAATCCATATTAAGGCTCCTGAATAAATGTACCTGATTTTCTTTTTAAAAGATGTTAAGCGCCTGCAGTTCCCATAAACTTAATTGAGATTTCTTTAGGAGCTGTAAGTTATTGCCACCTCTGACAACTAGGCCTCTGACCATTAAGCCTCAGGAGACTAACTTGAGGCACACAGTTTTGGAAAATTTTGGTCTTGTACTCTACCTCATTAGTCATTCCTGGTAACATATTTTGTATTACTTGTGGTGTGAAATAACATGTACATTACTGATTTTTAATGTTATAAATTCTCCTAGTTTCTGCTATTGTCTTAATCAACTTGATCAATCTGATTGGTAGATTAGAAATGGCTGGTTTAAAAATCAATAAAGCTTTTTTCAAAGCTCAGATTTCTTTAATTTCATAGGAAGTGGACATTCGGCACCAAGCAGCAGTTTAACCTCTCCAAGCCACGTCAACCTGTCTCCAAATACAGTTCCAGATTTTTCTTACTCCAGCAGTGAAGATGAGGAGTTCTATGATGCTGATGAATTCTATCAGAATAGTTCTTCCCCAAAGCGATGCATTGAGTAAGTAGTGAAAGAACACAGTGCCTTATTGAACAGAGTTTCTAGAAGTATACGAAGCTATCTGTGTGGGTGTTTTGGAGTAATCCCGAAAACCTGGATGCGTTTCCTATTAATGGGTTCATGGTGCGTTTAGGTTTGGCAAGCTGGTCAATGGATTAGTCAGTTGATTGACTATTATTTGATCACTGCCTAATGTTCCATCAAGAATGCTCTGACATAGCCAGTCGCTTGCCTTCTTGATTGCATCATGGTGCTATTCTTTCATTTTTTAGAAGGTAATTTGATTGTGTTTTGCATTTTTCTGAGTTAAAGAAACTCAGTTAAGTTTTTTTTAAATTAGGTATCAGTATTTAAGGCTGTTTATTGGAGACCATAAGGTTTTACTCGTTTTTTGTTACTGTTCTAATAAATTAATGCTTTAAAATATGTGACCATTTTTGACATTATTTGACCAATATTTGACTTGTCACTTAAGTTGTTTTTGGACTGGTTAAATACCCAACCTGAGGTGTATTGCCGCAATTGGTAGATAGCCAACGTCCCTCTTTTTCAAATGCCTCAATATTCTTCAAATTTTTGAATAATTTCTTGCCATTTGGGGAATTTAGAGAGTAAACTAACTTTTTAATTATTGCTATTCACCTTTGAGAAATAACAAATGCATTTGAAACTATCCCTTTTGCGTGTGCATTTAGAGTTTTTGCATGGGTTGCATTCTGAGTCCCACTCTAGAGATTTTACCCTATCATTAGGCTACATTCCACTTAAAGTATTATATGAAGCTGCATGTACCATCCTAGCTTCTGAATATTCCAGTGCCTTGTAATTTCTCCATAAATACACTTCTCGAGTAATCAGCCCTCATGTAAAGGTTTAATTTAGTTGAATCCTAATATTTCACTCTGAAATAAATGTTCCGAATCTTGAGAATTTTGATACCTTTCTGTAGCTCCTCAGGGTCTGCAGCAGTTCTGACTCGCAGCAGCACAGGAAGTAGTTTGAAACGCCCAGACACCACAGAATCCCTTAATTCTTCCATGTCTAATGGGACAAATGATGCTGGTAAGAGAATTGCATTAGCTCTTTTACTAGAAAGCTCTTCAGTATGAATCCAGGTATATTCAATGTAGTGTTTAATAAAAAGTTTCTAATAGCTTGTCTGTGCAGAAAAGAGGGTTTAGTCTCTCTCATAATCTTAAGAGTAGGTGAGTGTTTCAGCACTTGTGAAAGTTTTTACCTTTTTATTTATATAATTAAATCCTAAAATATTTTTTGGGATCTCTGTATTTTTCAACAAGGCTTTATTCAATGAAACAATAAAGAAAATTAATCTGTATGTTAAATAAAATATGTGCTCTGTTAGGACTTATTGATGCAAGTTCTTTTTTGAATGTTGTATTTGAGGTGGGGAAGATATTTTAAGAAACATAATGAGCAGAGTGGACTTCTTTTTTTAGATCTCTTTGATCCTCTTGATGATAGAGATGATGATGGTGAAGGAGAGTCAGTGGAAGAACATAAGAGTGTTATTATGCATCTTTTATCACAGGTTAGACTAGGAATGGATCTAACAAAGGTAAGACTCAAAGACAGTACTTCATGGAAAATCTGAATGCTGTGTAAATGGAATATTGCTACAATATTGTATTAGGTGAGGTTTTTAATGAATGGGGGTGTTTATTAGGATATTACACTTCTGATACTATTGCAACTGTATTTTTGTTCTGATAAGTTTTAACTGTTTCAACCTCCTTGTAGATTACTCTGTGCTATTCCTTTAGTGGATCTGTCTCCGTGTAGAGGTGGGAAAGTGGATAAGTTTAATACGAACAATACTAATTGAATTGATAAATCCCATGAGCTGGAGAAGCAATTTACCAGCAAAAGTGATCATTTGATCCCCTAAACTACCCATGGAGTTGGGATAAGAGATGGAAGATCTGTAGAGGCAGTACCTTTCCTCCTTCCCCTTCTTGTCCTCATGCCCCAAGGCAGAGATGCACAAAATCACCCTGTCCTTGTCAAATTAACAAGTGTTTGATCAGTTTCATCATTGCTGTTCAGTTTTGGGCACCTGTGAAATTGACAAGACTTATGTTCATTTTAGTCTGCTACTGCCAGAACTTTAGCAGTCTGTGACATCGTGGTAGCTTGCCATGGGGACTGCTGAGGACCTGGGTAGCTCTGAGTCCTCAGTAGCTCACAAGCTCTGGGAGAGCTGGCTTCCAGGGTCCCTGGCTCCCTGGCCATGTGCTTGCCTGGCTGAAGGGGAGTCTGGGAGAACTGACTGCAAAGTTGTGAGGCTTCTATTTTAGTAATCTGCTGAGGAGGCATTGTACAAGTTAGCAGGAAACCAGGCCGTTTTCTAATAGAAACCTGCCTGAAGTCTGTTGGAAATTACTTAGAATTCCTTTGTGTGAAAATTTGAGTTCAGTGAATCAGCAAATTCTGACACATTTTCAGTTGAATTTTTCGAACCAGCTCTACGTAACCCCAAATGTATGGCCAGATTCTTGAATAATCCAGGATTTCCTATCTCTCAAATCACAGCATGGGAATGAAGTAGAGAAGCAGTTTATCCTCATATGCTTTTATTAATATAGCCATAGTTTCATGGCACAGATTTGAGCTTCACAATATGTTTTTGGATCATATATTTAAATTTTTGTAATGGCTGTATGATAAATTTATGCAATTGCCCTTTAAATGTGCACTCTCTGCATGTATGTAAAATAGTTTGGTTAACAATAATCTCCATTTACTAGTAATGTATAGAAGTCTGATTGGCTTTTATTTCTTTTTGTACATAACTTTAATTACCTTTATTGCTCGGTAAGTCATTACTGTTGGTTCATCTTTAATTCTCTTCTCTAGTTCCCTGAACTTTGATGCGTTTTTAGCAATATGTCGATACATGGCAACATTTGAAATCCTCTTTCAGGTAGAAAAGGAGGAAGGAGAGGGGCTCTCTTGAATCTCTCAGAATCTAGGTAGATTGCAGTGCTTTGCCTTGTCAGCAGAAGCTTTACACTGAACTGCTGTCAGAAATTACAGCTCTGGAAATTGTCTCAAAAATATGTGGAGCTGCTGCTCTTGTTAGCAAAGAATATTGGTTTCTTCTAAAGTTACTTCTGTTACAAGTCACTAGGAAGGCTAGTTGTGGAATTCTTTCTTTTTTTCCCGAAGACTTGTTGCTACTTCTAAATTCTCTTGCCGGAAGGAAAACCTATTGACATTGTAGTGGCTACAGGGCTAGCTGCACCACTGTCCCCCTTTCTAGTCAGTGAGCTAGTCTACACTACAACCCACTGGTCCACTGTAGTGTTTGATGAAGACGTGTTATGCCAATGGGAGAGCGCTCTCCCGTCAACATAATTACTCCACCTCAACAAGAAGCGGAGGCTCTGTCTATGGGAGTGAACACCGCTTTAAGTCGATGTAACTTGCATCGCTGCAAGGAGCAGGGGTGGGATTTTTTTGAGCAACTTAAGTTACATCAACTTAAGCGGTAGTGTAGACAAGACCTCTGAGTGCACCCTCGTGTCAGGCCTCATACCCCACAGTTCTGCACCCACCATCTCCCACAATTCTGATATGTATGGGCTAGTCCCCTCCTGTCTGCAGCATCCAGAGGCAGTTCAGCGCTACAGCACAACCTGTGCTAGCCATGTCTCCTTCTCCTATTTGCTACCAGTCTCTGTGGCAGCAGTCAAATGCTGGTTCACTTTGCTCCTGTCCTTTTCTTTTAGATTTGTTGTTTTTAGTGTTTTTTTGGGTAGCTAACATGTTGTTTTCAAGCCCTCTTGTGGTCTCCTAGTCTGGGATCTGAGCAACATGATCAGAGCTACCTGGAGCCTTCACGGAAGTGCCTTTGTGCTGAGTTCCTCTACCCCCTTTCAGAATGGCAGAGCAGATGCACAAGTCCCATGCAAAACTCCAAAAGTGCTCTGTATATGAGGATGCTTTCTTAGGCTCAGCAGAAGTAAAAAATACCTACCCTGCACCCAGCCAGCCAACCCTATCTCTGCTAGGGCATCAGGCTCTGAATTTGTACAGGCATGTTGGGTTCCTCGTCCACCCAAGAAGTCTCAACTCCACCATGGAAAAATCAACCAGGAGGTACAGAGCAGAACAGGGAGAGGTTCTGAAGATGAGGAGGACTTCATCCACGTGCCCCGGGGGCAAGTACTGGGGCAACAAAGGACAGTAAAGATAAGACAACCTCTACCAGGGTTTTCCCATATGCCTTCCATGCTTTGAGGTTCTCACAAAAAACACTAGTTTGGAGCGATGAGGTGCGCTTCCGTGACCCAGAATGACACACACTGTTTGGAGCAACAGGGAAAAGAACTGCAGCGTCATTCTCTTGGATCTTGCAGCTGCTAAACTAGTGCTACTAAGATTCCAAAGCTACCTAAAGGGTGACCACGTCTTGGTCCAGGTTGCATATATAAACAACCAAGGGGGAAGAAAGAGCATAGCTTTACATCAGAAATGATGGAGAAAATGGAATGGGCAGACAAGAGGTTTTCAAGGTCAGGCTTGACAAACCCCTAGCTGGGATGATTTAGTTGGGGATTGGTCCTGCTTTAAGCAGGGGGTTGGACTAGATGACCTCCAGAGGTCCCTTCCAACCCTAATATTCTATGATTCTAAGACTCTCCCTTGCCTAAACTCGGTGCACACAAACGGTAGACTGGCTCAGCAGATGTTATGAGTAATGCTGAACCAAGAAGTCTCCACTCTGATCTGCAAATATTCAGTGTCTCTCAGTTGACCTCGTTTCCCATCTCCAGAATGGCAAAAATTCTTCACCCAGACGCTGGACCCGGGATCCAACTGAATGCAGGGGACAACTAAGGAATAACAAGGTCGAGAGTGGGGGGTCATAGGTTCAAAACTAGGGATCCGGCACCCAAGAGAGAGAATGGCTGGGAAGCCGGAAGCCTAAGAGTGAGTGCCCATCCTCAATCAGGATGAGGAAATACAGGTGCAGTTGCCCTGAACGATGTCACTCAGTATCCAACTTTGATTCAGCCCTCAAGTGACAGTCGGAGCTTTCTTGGTGGTCCTAAGCTAAACAGTATTATGCACATATGTGACTCCCCCTTTGCCGGGCTTCACCTGTGCAGCCTCCAAACCTACTTGAGGAAGATCTGCAATGCAGCCAGGGACTCCTTGGACAAGAAAGGCTCACTTGTTCCAAGCTTTGAGGCACTTCTCACTTGGTGGGAGAAGAGAAACAATGTGAAGTTCCCTTTATCCCCAGGCCGCCCACAAGAACACTCAGCAAAGATGCATCTCTTGTGGGCTGGAGAATGCACCCGAACAACCATGTAAATCAGGGTTCCTGGACGCCACAGAAATACATGCTACATGTCAACCGCCTCAAGCAGTATAAAGAACACACAAGCAATTGGTGCCTTTCATTCAATCCACTCAAATCCAGGTCCACTCAGACAATATGACCGCTGTTTAGTATATAAACAAACAGGGCAGAGCATCTGCAGGAAGGCAGCACAGCTCTGGAATTGGTGCAGCCAACATCAGATCACCCTTTCTGCACTGCATTTACCACGGGCAATGAGGTTGTATGAATGATATTCCATCTGTGTATTCTCCTATGGATGTTTCTGAACCTACTGTCACAGAATGGGGTCAGGACCAGCCCTTCTAACATGGCATCCCTCCGTCTGACAACCTGGCTTTTGGATGGGCAACTGACTTAAAGAAATCCTGCTTGAAAAAAGTCCAAGCCATTCTTCTCAATAGCAGAAAGCCGTCTACAAGGTAGCGTTATGCTGCCAAATAGAAACGCTTTTCCCTGTGATGCCACAAGCGGCCAGAATTCCCTCTATCCTAGACTATATTCTCTCACTGAAATCTTCAAAGTTTACTTCCTTTATCGTAAATGGGGTTCTTAGATGTGTTTTCCCTATGGGTATTCATGATCCACTTTCCTTTCCTTCTGCTTCAAACCCTCACATCATCCAGGGTGGAGAGGAAATGAAAAGGAGGTGGTTGGTTTACACTGCCCCTTACGCTCTCAGCTTGCAGCACAAGGAGGTGCAGGCACAGACCAATGGGCACTTTTGAAGAATTTCTGGTGCCAGACACACAGTGCACATGGGCACCCATAGAGACCACACATCTCAAACTCCATTTAAGGTAAGTAACTGTTCTTCCTTTCACTTGGGCCTCTGACCAATGGGATCTGGTGACAGAACAGCCTTTTAAAACAAAAGTATTGTTTGTTTTAACTGTAGGAATAAAACATTTAGAGAAGGAATGTTTTACAACATTCTGTATGTCTGTTTTTTCTGTAGCCTTTCTATCCCCTTAGCTATGACCTATGCAGGCCTAATTTCGTCAGTGGCTCCTGTCAGTCTGGTTCCCCCCCAAATAACCAGTCCCTCTCTTGAGAGAGTGATAAAAGTGCTGTAGTCCTTTTTAGTCTCTGGTTTTGGTCCTTCTCAACAAAATCAGTTTTGTTAATTGGCTGGAGCCAAAAGGTAGAATCTTCCAAAGCTAATAACTTGGGCATTGTCTTTTAACACCCTTAAGCCACCCCTTAGTAAACACTTATCTTGAGCATTTATTTCCCTTTTTGCTTGTTTTTCCTTACAGCCCCTCATTAAATTAAGCCAGCATTCATACAGTAAACATCTCAATAATCTAATCAGCATATAGTGTCCATAAGTAGTTATAGAGCAGCTGCAATTGCATCAGATGTCACAAAACTGAAGTTTTTTATTTAGTAGCTGTCTGATAAACAGGGCTTTTCTTGTAGTTCTGTTCATTCAGTAATAATAGTACTCACCCTTTGAATTGTGCTTTATATCTTCAAAGTACCTTTTGAATGCTAATTGAAGTCTTGACAGTTCAGAAAGCCAGGTATGCTGTGGAGTCAGAGTTCTTTAGATACTAAAATACTAATGTTCTAAGAGTTTTGCATTGTTCTCAACAAACAGGTGGTTCTCCCAACTTTTATTCTGGAAAGAAGATCACTTTTGGAGATGTATGCTGACTTTTTTGCACATCCGGACTTATTTGTGAGGTATTTGATTTAAGAACAGTATTAATCAGTTCTGATCTTGCCTTGTGCAGTTTTAAGAGTATACGCTTACTGTTTTGAGGAATGTTTGATCTTTATCTAAACTATGCAAAGTGCATCTATATACCATCTAGTCTGCCTTTCATTTTTCAAAAAGCTCTTCTCAGTCTGAGTTTAAAGGGAAAAAACAGTGGAGTGTAAATTTTATGTCTTACTCCTGTTTCAAACAACAGTGACTTCTTTCAGTGTTTAGTAACGATACTTTTTCCCTCCTCTAGTATTAGTGACCAAAAGGATCCAAAAGACCGAATGGTTCAAGTGGTTAAATGGTACCTCTCAGCTTTTCATGCGGGAAGGAAAGGATCTGTTGCTAAAAAGCCTTACAATCCAATTTTGGGTGAGATCTTCCGGTGTCATTGGATATTGCCAAATGCTGAAAATGAAGATAATACGGTTAGTTTTGTAGCGGTGTACTTTACTGCTTAGAATGTGTGCAGCTAATTCACTTAATCTCTGACTAGAATGGTATGGAGTTTGTACCAGGAGCAAACCATGTAAAATATTGTGATTCCTCTCGTAATGGAAGTTTCCCCACCCTCCTTTTTTTAGGGCAAACTACTCAAATGTATGTTGTTTTACAAACAATATGTAATTTCAGTAGTTAATTTCTTAAGAATCCTGTGACACGCAGAAAGTATTCTGGATTAATTCTGTCCAGTCCCAAGGATACATTCCTTGGTTTTAAGAACTGCAGATACAGTCATTTCTCTAGTCTCTTGAAGTCTAGATCAGCAGCCTTAACAGGGTTTCCTCTTTGCCATTTGGATCCAGACCTTTGATTCTAAACTGGATTCATTTTCCTCCTAGAAATCTTACCCATGATTTTGAAGGACAGACCATTTCATATTTTAAAATCTTTCCAAAGATCTAGATCCTGAGATTAAGTGACCGGGAGAGAGATGGTTAGAAATCCAATTCTGCAACTCGCTCGCGCTCTCGCTCTCGCTCTCCTGCACACTGCTCAGACATGGCTGTCAGATAAAGGCCATAAACTGCAGCACTCCTCTGGTCACAAACAGAAAGACCAGCTCTCTGTTCTCCAGTACAAGGCCTGGGCAAGCTGGAGACGTGCAGCTTGAAGCATTCTGATGTGCCAGCTGTGTGCATGGACCAAAGGCAGCAGGATACTCTGCTGCTGCTAGAGGAAAGGCTGCAGCATCTCAGGTTCCACGAGTGGCCGCTTCTCAGATCCTCCTTGCTCACCCAGACTTCCCCAGCCTGGGAAGGGATAAAATGTATCATAGGGGTTTTAGATAGCAAGGTGTGAACTCAGAGAAGTCTTCTATCCTAGGTATTTATGTACCATCACTGTAATCCCTGAGCACCTTCCAAACACTAGGTATGTATCTGTAATCAAATTGATTCCGGAAATTGGGATGTTCTCCAAAAGGTTCATACCTTTCCTCTTCAAACCAGCAAACCTACAACTATGTTGAAGCTGCACCATGTTAGGATTCTAAAATTGTGTTAAGTGATGGATAGGTCTCATTAGAAGCTACTTCAATGGTCCATGTCCCAGATATTTTTGAAAACTGTATGTACCACGTCAAGTGAAGGCAACTCTTAACTTGTTTGCAGGAGCCTGTTTCAGAGGGACCAATTCCTTGGGTTACCAAAAACAGTGTCACATTTGTAGCAGAGCAGGTCTCTCACCACCCGCCAAGTAAGTTGCTATGCGACTGGAGTCTTATCTTATTAGACAGGAACTGATTAACCGTGAAGTCAGTTTTTCAGTTTTGATTTTGAATTAATATTTTCTGTTTAGCAGTGAATTTTCAATCTGAAATTTCTCTCTCCTTAGACAGTTTTTCTGGGAAGTAAATTGCAAAGTCCTTGCTCTTTCTCTCCACCCCTTCCACCTTCCCTGCAATATCTTATAATTTATCTGGATGTAAAAATTGTTTTAATTATTGTAAATGTCTTGTTGTATTCTTACTTTTTTTTCTTCTTAAGTTTCAGCGTTTTATGCCGAGTGTTTTAGCAAGAGAATACAATTCAATGCTCACATCTGGACCAAGTCAAAGTTCTTGGGGATGTCTATTGGAGTTCATAATATAGGGCAAGGTAAGTGTGTATATGTAGTTTACAAGGTTCTTTCTTGAGCATTAAGAAACTAATGTTAATTCAATTTTAAGTGTATAGAAAAAGCAATTTCTACAAACTTCCTGCAGTGTATTACTCCTGCTCAATAAAATTACTAATGACTTGACTAAGTAGCCGCTGTAGCAGCCTTGTCAGTGGCTAGAGTCCCAGGATCAATTTCAGTGCATCACAGACTCGCTTATCCTTGAGAGAGCCACTTTTCAGAGGTGCCAACCCCTCTGAAAATCAGGCGTTTAACCTCTATTTTTGTAATACTCAAGTTTGTCAAGTGCTTTGAGATTTCTATGTGAAATGTTCTGCTGAGTATTAGTACAGTGGTAATGTTTTCTTTCTGACAGGGTGTGTGACATGCCTCGATTATGAGGAGCACTATATTTTGACTTTCCCCAATGGTTATGGAAGGCAAGTAAATGCTCTGTCTACCCTCTTTGTCTTTAAAAAAATTTGAGATGGCAGTGAGCATCTATTTCTTTTACGTTTTTGAAAAGTGCAATTATTTATCATTGCAGATCTATTCTCACAGTGCCATGGATAGAACTGGGTGGAGAATGCAGTATTAGCTGCTCAAAAACAGGCTACAATGCTAGCATCATCTTCCACACAAAACCTTTCTATGGAGGAAAGAAGCATCGAATTACAGCTGAAATTTTGTAAGCTTCCCCCCATTCCTTCCCCCCACCCCCCGTCTTGCTCCATTCGTATAAATGCTCACAATTGTTTTTTCATAGAGTAATTTACATGGCTGTACTCAATATCTCCAACTATAGCAAAAGATTACACCCCAGGTCATTGTTCCCTAAGATTAGGCTGGGCATATCAAGTCAGAAGATGGGCATTAGGATGGAAGGAAAGCTGCTTGAACCTGGATCTATCATGCCCTCCTGCAAAAATATTCCAGATCCTTTTGCAGCAATAGACTGATCCTGTCCATATACCAAAATAGTTAATTATAGAAACGATTATGCTTTAGTTCCACTCCTAAAAGATCTTTTCTGTAATGTTGTTGACGCAGAATAGCATCTCTGTTTCACCCTAAGCCTCTGTACAGGGAGTCTAATAAAACTTTGATTTGTAGTTGAATTCAGGCTTATTGTGGTTAGAGACCATCTGTGCACATGATCCGGTCACCTGATATTTATTTTCATTTTTCCTATTTGTCACTCATTTATTACATCATCTTAAATGATATTGTAAACTTCAGTACAGGCATTGTCTTTTACTTAGTGTTAAATCAGCACCTAGCCCAGGGGTGGGCAAACTTTTTGGCCCGAGAGCCACATCTGGATATGGAAATTATGTGACAGGCCATAAATGCTCATGAAATTGGGGGTTGGGGTATGGGAAAGAGTGAGGGCTCCGGGGTGGGGCCAGAAATGAGTTCAGGGAGGGGCCTCTGGACTGGGGCAGGGGGTTGGGTTGCAGGGGAGGGTTGTGTGTGGGCTCTGAGGATGAGAGGTTTGGGGTGCAGGAGGGTGCGCTGGGCTCAGATCCAGGGGTACAGGCTGTGGGTGGCACTTACCTCAAGCAGTGGCATGCAATGGCATGTCCCCGCTCCAGCTCCTATGTGGAGGTGCAGTCAGGCAGCTCGGCACTCTGCCCCATCTGCAGGCGCTGCTCCTGCAGCTCCCACTGGCCGTGTGGAGCCCCCTGGCTGCCTCTAGACGTAGGAGCTGGGGGTGGGGGGATCTGCTGCTCCTTCAGGGAGCTGCAGGGAGCAGGGCAAGGGCCAGATTAAAATAGCTGAAGGGCCAGATGTGGCCCCCAGGCTATAGTTTTCCCACCCCTGGCCTAGCATCATGGGGGCTCCACTCCTGAGTGGGGACTTTACTATACTAGAAATAATTACGGGTAGGGAGGTAGGCTGACTGTTTACACCAATGTGTATATTAATGAATGCACCCTATTCTCTTAGCTGTACTTTCAGGCTGGCTGGGATTTTCATACGATAGGCCTAAAAGCGTTAGACAGACGAATCTCATTGCATTTCAGTGGGATTTGGGCACATTCACTCAATCTTCAGCCTCTGAAAAAATGCCATGGTACTGGTTTGTAGCTTTGTGAATTGAATTTAGTAATTTAGGGATAGTCTAGGTTAGGCTAATGTGCACTGGAGTAGACACTCTGCTCGGATCAAATCCGGTCTTAGACTGGTTCAGCTGATCTAAGAGTTTGCACCAGTGCAGCTGCACCAAAAAAAAACCCACAAAACCCAAACCACTTCTCTCCACCTGAGTTTTCCCATTTGTATAAGGGAAATACTACGGTACTCTACTTCTCCCATCTCTACTGACACTTTCTATTCGTTAGTTCAAGCACTGCCATACATTTATACATGTAGTACCTAGGACAAAAAGGACCTGATACTGGGCCCGGGGTTGTAGTGCAATTTAACAATTTTACTTTTCCTTTCATTTAGTTCTCCTAATGACAAGAAATCCTTCTGCTCAATTGAAGGTGAATGGAATGGTGTCATGTATGCAAAATATGCAACAGGGGTAAAGCAACTTTTCTTGGTTTTACGCTGTCAGAAACAGTGTGTTCAGGGATTTGTGTTGCTGGCAAATCCAAATATGCCATTGCATTTTGTACGTATGTTTATGGAGGGAAAAGACTGACTTTGTATACTAAGGGGCTACTGTCAAAGGTTCACTCCTGCTTTTTGTAAATGACAGCTTTAGGTCAAAACAAAGGATCTGGTGAAGTGAAGAGTAGAGCACCGTAAACTCCTTAACTTCAGTAGTGAGATGTTAAAAGCACAGGGAGAATGCTCTTGTGAAGCTGCCTGGTGTTCATAGGTGTTGAATAATTTTTTTCCACACTGGATTAAAATTGCTCTGAGGGTAGCTGAATGCTGCAGGCTTTTGCTACAGAAATCTATAAGAAAAACTTAAAGCAAAAAACAGACCTTTATCTGTCCTCTGCCAAGAAATGTTAGGGAATGTGTGGATATGTATTGTATGAACAAAGCCTAGATTAAAAATAAAGAAAAAGTTTAAAAACATTAATAGCAAAATAACTTTCTCTTTAGGAGAGTGTAGTCTTTATAGATACCAAGAAAATGCCTACAATTAAGAAGAAAGTAAAGAAACTGGAAGACCAAGAGGAATATGAATCCCGCTGGTAAGAGCTTCACTAAAGTGACAATTGAAGGCTTATCTCCTTCATAGAGACGAGGATTTTTTCAGAAAATAGAACTTCTTCTTCGAGTGCTTGCTCATGTCCATTCCCATATGTGTGTGTGCGTTCCGCGCATGCCCGGTTCGGAAAGCTTTTCCCCAGCGGTACCCGTAGGGTCGGCAGGGGCGACCCCTGGAGTGGCGCCGTTATGGCCATGTATATATGCCCCTGCCGACCCTCCCCCGCTCAGTTCCTTCTTTCCGTCCGTGGCGGTTGCTGGAACAGTGCTCTTCTCTTGCGGTATCCTTATCTCGTCGTTAGTTAGTTAGGTATTTAGATAGTTCTATTGTGTAGTTAATTAGAGTAGTTAGTGTTGTTGTTTGCATAGATATAGTGTTAGTTAGTTAGTTCTTTGTTCCCTGGCGTCAGGGTTCAAAACCCAAACTATACAGACTAATCAGCACTGTGGGGCTTTAGCTGATAGTTCAATGACTAGTTCAGGTGCTAAATTAAAGTGTTTCCCAAATAAGAACAAATGAACCTGAACTTGGACCTCTGAATTTTCTTGATTTACTTGTAGCAACATGTTAAAGGCTTTAGAGATTCATTTACAGTGATAAGATTCAGCAAAAATGTTTCTACAGCCTGGTAGCACTGCTTCCTCCCCTTGATCAACATCTAAAAATAATAGCCTCTGTTCCTTTAGCCTATGGAAAGATGTAACTTACAACTTAAAAATCAGAGACATTGATGAAGCCACAGAGGCAAAGCACAGACTGGAAGAAAGACAAAGAGCTGAAGCTAGAGCCAGAAAGGAGAAAGAAACATCATGGGAAACAAGGGTGAGCTTTTATTCAAATAATGTAAACCTGAAAGGCTTTTATCCTTTAAACTGAAGTAGTAACACCACCAAATATATGGTTTCCATCGTTTAAAAACCCCAATGTAAAAAAAGTGTTCCAGCACCTGGAATCTGTGTTCTATCGCATTCTTTTCCATAAAAACTTACATTTAATTATCCCCTTTTTTTCTAGTTATTCCATGAAGATGGAGAATGTTGGGTTTATGATGAGCCACTATTGAAACGACTTGCTGCCACTAAACATTAAGTGGTTATAAAAACTTAACATTCAGGTCTGGGCTTGGTGAATTTTGCAACTAAAGATAAATTTGACTATCAAGTACTTTATTTTGGAGAGCCTGTCCCCTCCAGTTACAGTGGTTCCTATCTCAGGGATACTGGATTTAATAATGCAGATGAACAACTCAAACAGGAGTTCAACTATTTGAATGTCACACAGTAGCTTTGGACTTTACCATTCAGATAATGTATTCAAACTTCAAAGGCAAGATAGCTGAGCCCTCCCCCATGCTTCAAAAGCATCAATGAAACCTGGGCCTAAGTCATGGGAAGCATAAACTTGGTATAACCACTGTAAAGGACATAGTTGGTATCAGTTGCATAATATGGTGGGGGTCTACATATATAAATATATATAAAAATGCAAGACTTCACTTAATTAAATCCAGTTAACATTTTTGATGTGTAAATATGAGGATTCCTTTGATTGGACAGTTTATTAGAAATCTACATAAATGTTATTTACCACCTGTATGATAAAAATCAAACCTTTTGGCATTTGTGTATCACCCATGATAACTTTTTTTATTTTAGAAATTAAAATGTAACCATAGACTACAATTGAAATACTCAGTGCATCTTAATGCTTCATAAAATAGATTTTTCAAACTTCTTATGGATTTGTATTTATTTTATAAAATCCTCTTACAGGAAGACTGCTTTGAAGCTCTCCTATGATAAAATTTACTATCCATATATTCAATGTGAAAAATTAGTATTACTTTATAAAAATCTAGTACACTTTTTTTTTAAAGCACCTAAATCCCATTTCAAAAGTGATAGAAGCACTTAGGCTACAAACTCATGTAAAGTTATTTTGAAAGTTTTACCCAGCATCAATCTGCTTAGTGGGTGTTACAAATTTTTCACTTCATTAATGCATCAGTGTTGTTACCATACATCCATGCTCTAGAGTTCACAGGGGAGGGATGAACCAACCAGGGGCAGTGGGAATTCCCAAGACCTGTAATTGGACATTTCTGGAAGCTGGCCATGGCCTTGCTTCCTAGTAGCCAGCTATGCTCACAAAATTTTGCCAACTGTGTTAAGGCTTGAACAGTGTTTAAGCTTTGAGGAAACATTAAATAGGATAGTGATTATTATTCTGGTGCTGTATAGACTCTAGTCTGATTTATCTCCTCCTGAATTAACTTGTGTAGTCATAGTGTACTACTAGACATCTTTGTAGACTTGTATAAAGGCTTGAAAAGTTTTAGAAGGGACCACAGCAGCAAGCAGCTCTTGTGAAGGAGAGTAACTACTCCTCTTTTGTATTACTAGTCTGGGATTTCCCTTGCCACCTGACATATGATCCTGCTAATGGAGCACTAACTTCAGTCCATGGCCTTGTGTGTCCTACCTACCAACTCTAAGGTAGGGAAAGGAGATGCCTTTCCTTCCCCCCCTTTCATCACTGCAGGGGTGGGATCAAGGGATTAATTATTGTTCTTGGGAAGACAGTGCAATTTCTAACTGATATTAGTGTGTTCCACTCTTTGTAGCAGTAAGTTTGCATTTTTACATGCATCAATAAAGTTCACTTTACTTTCTCAGTAGCTAACCCTCTATTAAGTACACTGCCAGATGACAACCCTATTTAATGCATTTGTGTGTGGGGGAAATGATGTGTGGAAATCAGCAACTACTCAGTTAATGCTAATGATATTTAAATACCTCAGTTTAAGATTTGAGTTGAGGCAGTTCTAAATTAACACTATTTTAACTCCAATGCTTAAATGGCCCATTCACTATACACAGCAGTAATAGTCTTATCACCTTTTTTCAGATCTATTTTATAATATACAGCAGGTTGGAGAGAACAGACTTATTTAAACACATTTGTTAAGTGTGCATTGTAGGTATCTACTGAACACGAACCAATTCTTTCACTAATTATTGCACAGTTCACTTTTGCATTCATTGGAGTCATCTGTAAACTTTTAAAATACTTCATGTAAATTGAAGACTTAACACCATGCAGTTACAGAAAGTAACCTCTTGTCCCTCTTTTGCCTTTATTCTATTTCTTTATTAGAAAGGCTATTTAAGAATAGGCAATTGTTTGAGATCAGGAACATTTTCCTTGTAACAGCTATAAAAATTAAGTTATTCCTGCTTTCAAGAGGGTAAGGGGTAAGATACTTTTAAAAACTAACCTAAGGCATTATCTTTACACATTAGTTTGAGACTAAATACAGTTTCAGAACTACAACTCAAATAACTTAAATTACACACTACTGCAGGGCAAGATGACAAATTTATTTTAATATTTTATGGTAAGGGAGAACATTCAGAGCTGATGTATAAGCTTTGATGTCCTTGATGGAAGTGATGTTAGTCATCAAGGAGGAAGGAGGTAAGAAAGTTAGCTGAGGTATTTCACCACATGAGGAGTTTTGAACATCAGAGACAGCTGGTACTTCTGCATCCCCTTCATGTTTTCCAAATCCAACCACCTGAAAATCCAAAGGCCAGATTAATCTTCCTATTTTCTTGAAGATAAAATCTTTCAAGATCCATTCATTTAAAATAGGCAGTGATTTTCCCCCCTTTGTATGTTCAGTCTTCTACTATTAGCTTATCAAGCTTTCCCCCTTCAAATTTCAGAGCCCAGTGTTAAGCATAAATTACTGTATTCTCTTCTCCTGAGATGGAGTTATGTGAATTGAAACTAGTTAACAATACAACTAGGTTCTAACAATGGTGTTAGAAGTCTTACTAAAAAGATGATCGGTCATGACAAATTTAAATGGGGGGGGGGGGAGAAGAGTAAGTGATCAAAAGGAACCTAGTCCACTCTAGAACTGCATCCACCCATACTCACATGTACACTGAGCACTTTGCTCTCACTGCCTCTATGAGCTTGGAACCAGTCCACCAGGTCTGCTTTCGTAAGAGATTTCAGAGCTTCAATCTAAAATCCACAAGAGCACACTTTTCAAACTGATAAACACCAATCTCTCAACATTTCAACAGCAATCACTTGCAGCCAAATTTATAAACCTTGAAAGCAAGAGTTTGTGGTGGAAACACTAACAGATGTTTGTTTCTACAATTGCTGGAAAAGTTAGTTGAAACAATTTGTTTCAAGTGTCAACATTAATTTCTGCATGGAGCTCACTCTTTAGCACAATACCTTCACTTCTTGTAAAACTCTCAGGCCCTCAAGGAGCAGGTCCCCAGGTGGCTATTATGTGTGTACAACCTAACAAACATTTGTTTGAATTGGTGCTATTTGGTGATTGGAGCAAGTGCTTAAAAGATTAAAATTTCTCTTCAAAAAACTATTTTCATTATTAACAAATTCCCTACCTCACGGGCAAGCCTGTCAAACAGATACTGCTGAGTCACCACTTCATTCCAGTTCCTATCCACTTCTTCTCCAAGATGAGAATCTTCACACTCCTTAAGCTTTATTAGAGCTGTGACCTGTATAAGAAAACCCCACTTAATATTTCTCTTAAAGAGCTGGGATAACATGCAGCAGTTTTAAATACTGAATTACAAACAACCCTAGAGTCCAGTATATGAGGCTGTGTCCCCCCTAAGGCCACCTCCAGAATTCCAGACAACAGTAAAAGCTCCATGACACATGGGAGTAAAAATGCACAAGAGAAAAATCTGTCCTTAAATGTAGGAGCTACCACTGTGTACTGCAGCCACTTCCTGGAAACCAGACAGGAGCAGATAGCAACGTAGCTGCATACAGTAAAGTCCTCACTTAAAGTTGTCCCAGTTAATGGTGTTTCATTGCTGGTCAATTAGGGAACATGCTTCTTTCAAGTTGTGCAATGCTCCCTTATAACATCCTTTGGCAGCCTCCTGCCTTGTTCACTGCTTGCAGGATGAACAGCCCACTGGAGCTAGCTGGTGGGGGCTTGGAACCAGGGTGGATCAGCAGCCTCCCTGCAAGCTATCAATTGCCAGCAGTTCAGCTGTCTCTCCCCCCACTGCCTGGAGCTGCTCCCAGGAGCCTCCTGCTTGCTTTGGGGGGGGGGGGGGGGGAGGGAAGAGGGGTGCTAATGTCAGGGTGTCCCCCTCCCCCTGTATGGCCAGTTCCTGTATCTTATCTTGATGGGGCTCAGTACTGAGGGAGCTTGCTGGCAGCAGTTGCTGACTCAATTTGCTAATGTACTTACAGTGGAGTCAGCATACTTAAAGGGGTAATGCACATCTCTCTCACACAGGATGCGTCTGTCATGCTGTCTCCCCTCCCTCCATTCCTGCTGCCTTGTAGAGTGTGAGGCTACATTAACAATGTTAACCCTTGAGGGCTCAGCCAAGTGCTAATTAATCATTTAGCAGTAAGGCATTTCCTGGGAAATATCCCACCTTCTGACTTCACCACCTCAATCAAGCTTCACAATCAGCATTGCTGTGTACCAGTATTAACAGGTGGGAGGGAAGGAGGAGATTTAATTTGTATGTGGAAATTAAGTGAAATTATGTTAAGTGAATCCAAAGTAGCATTTTTCAGGAACAAATAACTACGACATTAAGTTACTGTACTTCCAATTTCTCCAAACACATTGTATGTTGTGTTTGACTCTACTCCTTCACTAACTGTTATTCTTATGTAGTTGATTGGTCACCTTTCCCCTTTACCTGTGTGCTGAATGCCTCTTCACTTAAATACTTGATTTTTTCTTCAAAGAAGGAAAGAAAATCTTCTATCTTCTTGTCAACCAATTCAGAGCTGGAAAATATAAGAATGGGTAGAAACAATAAAATAAACAGCACACTAATAAGTTGGGGAAGTCACCAGTTTTGAATTTGGGAACCAACAGCAGCAAAGCATTGCCTGAGAAACTATACACTTAAAAGGGAAAAAGAACACTCTGGCCTAGTTGAAGAGAACATCCCCCTCCGCTACTCCTATATCAAGGAAGAGATTAATGCTGGATTCAGCATCTTGTCAGGGCAGACAGGAGTATGAAAAATAGTTCCACTTCAGATGGAGGCAGTGAAGCAGATGAGCTGAATGACAGCGGTTACCAGCTGTTGAACTACTGAGATAGACTATTAACATGTGAGCTCCTCTCACCCTGTTGGGCCAGCTCAAAAACCTGGAAAACAAGCTCTTCAGGGCTGGCAGTTTCTAAACATGGATGGATCCTGCTGCACTATGTCGTGGCCACATTGTTGTCACCAGAAAAATCATCACACAAAAGCAATCATTCATTTTTCAGATTTCTTTTTCGGAGCAGAGCTGCTCTAAGAATAGACCATTAGGTCTATGGTGGTTCGAAGGTGGGTTCTTCATAGTTGAGACTAGGTTTGTTTTATTCAGTGAAAGCTACCTAGTGTCATAAGCCAGGTCAAAAGTCAGTGTGCACCATCAATACACCATCTACACCCTTTTTCCTCGATTCAACTGTTCTTAGGAGATAGAGATATTTTAAGTCCATCTCCCAGCTTTTTCTAGGATTGTTCCTTATTAAGGCTTAGATTTTGTTATGGTTATTTTTAGTAAGAGTCACGGACAAGTCAATGGCAACAAACAAAAATTCATGGAAGCCGTGACTTGTCTGTGACATTTGCTGCTCCGGTGCCATAGTTTTCCCCTGCCACCAGGGTGGTTGGGAGCTGTGGGGTTCCCCCTCTACCCATGGCTGCAACCTGCAGGGTGGCCATATTTCCTGAAGAGAAAACAAGTGTCTCTCCCCTCCCCCCCCCCCCCCCCCCCCAGCCGCTTGCCTGTGACCTACTCTCCCTCCCCCAGCACACCAACATTGGCAGTTGCTGGAACCTTGCAGGGGGCCATTGCCTGTCACTGGAACCCTGCCAGCCCCCCCTCCCCCCCGGCTGCTAGCTCCAGATGCTGAGACTTCCATTAATTCCATGACCTAAGCGGTCTTACCAGTCATAGTGCTTTGTGCAGCTTAGTTTTAAATCAATCACACTTCGGGGTTCCGCCACGTTCCTGAGGATATTATTTCATAGCCACGTACATCTCACCACCAGGAAGAGTTTTTCCTTTTATATAAGCTACATCTTTCCATTACATCCTATTTACTTCCTGCATTAGCATAAAGAAGTCCTCCACTGTTATTTTCAGTAGTAGCAATATTTAAAATTCTTCAAGAGCTTTCCCCCATTCATTAGTATCCATAAAAACAATGAAAGGATCAAAAAGAGAAATGTTTGTTTTTCCTAGCACTAGTTCTATCAAACCAGTGTTAATATCCTCTCTTCATCCTAGTTTGGATTTGGAGTGTTGCTTCGCTTTTACCAGCAAGGAGCTGTGACCTCTGCTCAGATGTGGAGCTCACCAGTTCTCCAGGCCATAATCTTTGCCAGCTCCTGCTTAAGGTCTCAGTTCAGCAACACATATAAGCACACGCGTGCAGTGCAAAGAGTGCAGGAACCCCATTTGCTAAGCCAGGTTTCTTGTCTGGAGCCCGTTAACACCTGTAACTCCACTGGCTTCCATTAGCTTTTGGGTACATTTAAAAATAGTGTGTTATACAAAACCCTATATACTGAATCAGACTCAGTCCTAAACCAATAGGAAAGAGCACCTATTCCATCAGAACCATTGAGTCCAGCTGGGCCGCTCTCAGATTGCCCCTAACTTCGAACATTGTCTGTGTACCAGCGTCCCAGACTGTTTCAGCGGAGGAGGAGCGCCTCATCGCTGGACTTTTCTTCTATTTGTGCTCTTTTGATCTTCAGGAGACCTTGATGGCCCATTTGGTAAGCAACCTGCTACTTCAGCCAAAATCTGCAGAGGTTAGCTGTGAAGAACCACAGAATTCAAAGGGCCCCAAGATGGAATCATTAACATGCAGTCCCCTCTTAAATTAGTAAAAGACTTACTTGTACTTTGTGGCCTGTGTTGCTACAGTAACAGAGAACCCCAGGATCCCAGATGTATTTCTACAGGTGGGGTACACATGGTAGCTTAAACCAAGAGAAGAAAGTCATTCCATTAGTCAAGCCATTTACCATCCATAACTATAAAATCAGAGTATTGTCAATACTTGGACATAAGGTATTATTAGCAAAGAGGTGTCTAGCAATGGGAAAGATTCATTCTGGAATAACAATCTCTTGCAGCACGAGGTCTTGGCCTTTTCTTGTTCAGCAAATCCTTTTTGGGGCTTTGTAAGATGCTTAGCAGAGTACACGTGTACTGAGAAAACCTGCAACCCAGATCTGTGAATGTGCAAGAACAGCTCCTGTGCAGTCAGGATTCCTGGAGTCTCTTAGCTCACACTAAAGGGCCTAAACAGAGGGGAATGCACCTGCAATTGTGACAGAAGCTAATTCCAGCTCTGCAGACCCCACACAAATGCTGTAGGAAAGCTATGGTAGTAGTTACTTGGAAGAGAGTGAGGGGAGGTTATTTTTGAGGAAGTCTAGCTCCACAGTCCAAGTCAATGTTGATCACCAAGCTAGAAGGAAAGTCTTCTGGTTATGGACTCTAACCTGAATGACAAGACCTTGCTGAGGGCAAACTTTTCTTTTCGCCAGTAACTTGATAGCAGCTTTACTGGGCACAACCTTGCCATTTTTCAAAGGGAACCAAAGCAATTAAGTTAAGGATGGTGTTTAAAAAAAAAAAAAAAAAAAAAGCCACACAGAGCCGGTTTTGGTCATGTTACACTACTCCTGCCATAGTGTGGCTGAAAGTAGTTACCACCATGCAGTATGGAGTTTCTATGGTAATGTAGTACTCAAGTAGGATAAAGAAGCTGAACAGGAGCAGTACCCCAATGCAGTGAACTTACCCAAGGGTTTGCTTGGTTCGCAGGAAGTCAAAGCAAGGCTCCTCCATGTGCATCTGAAATACAGCACGAGTTCAGTCAGAAGACATTGTTACTTACAGCAGCTTTGGTTTAGTCTTGGTACAAAAGCATGATCAAAGATCAAAACAAGAAACAGTGGAAAGACACTAAGACCAGGTCTACACTACAAACTTCTACTGGTACAACTGAAAATCCACACCCCTGAGCAATGGAGTTATATTGATTTAGCTCTAGTATAGACAGCACTATGTCGATGGAACAGCTTCTCCTGTTGACATACCTACCTGACAGGAGATCTCCCATTGGCGCAGTAGCATTTTCACTAAAATGTTACAGCTGTGATCTGTACAGTACTGTAATCTGAAGACAAGCCCCGCCCCCCATTTCAGAAAGGAATTAAACGGCTCATTTGGGCTGTCCCAGTATCAGTTTAACACTAACACACACACGTATGCCCAAAATCCAGAAAGGGACTAAAAGGCTAATTAGAGCAGATCACAGGCATGTGTGTGTCTCACCTGTGTTTCATTTTCATATGTAGCATTGTCTTGACAGCCAAACAATGCCAAGGGCAGGACAGAAGCATTGCTTCTCAGGGTGCATGTTAATAAGCACTCAAGATTTGTTAGGAAAGGAGCAAAAACTTACCACAAGCAGCTCCATAAGGGTGTATTCTCTTAAACTCCTAGCCCCAGACTAAAAGAAAAAAGGAATTGAAAACACTTTAGGGGTTTCTCATGGAAAGAGGCAAGCTATGGGTTCGTCACTAGAATGGCCTCATTAGGAGAAAAAACAATTCAGGATGGATTTCAGCACTAAGTATACATTGCAATCTGAAACAAAAAGAAATCAGACTGACCTTGGATATGTGCTCAAAACAGCCCCGAGTGAAAGACAAGGGTCTGTTCATGGGACAATGATCACTGTATGGGTGGAAAGGCAATTTCAAGGTAGTCAAAGAACAGGCAGGCACAATTTGGGGGAGGAAGGCAATATCAAGATGGAAGAGCATGGAATATGCCTGTACAAGGCATAATAGATCCAGAACTCTCACATTAAACACAGACTAACTTCATTAAGAAGGGTTTAGTAACTTGGGTCTTGCTCATGGAGATTCTGTTTATGGCCTCGCTAGAATTCAGAACATACTCTAGAAAATAATGGTTGGAGAATTGTTGTGCAGCCTGGATTAGGAAAGCCATCAGCATAACAAGTACCAGCAATCACCACAAGGAAAATAAATGAGTACACTCAAATGCTTAACACATTACCTGATAATAGACTGTTACTTCAGAGTTGGCATCACCTTTGTTAAGGGCTTTCACCTTGCAGAGTAGGTGTGTGCTGGGCAGGTCCACCACCCGAAATTGAACAGGACACGGGTGCGGTAGGGGAAAGAACTGCAGCTTCCTAAGGAGAGTCCAAACAGCAAAGTGTCAAAGACTTACCTTCCTATTCCCTAAACCAAAACAAAGAACCAATGTTCATATTCCAGATGCCTCAAGGCAAATGAGCAACAATTCACTCTCACTCCCACAAATTAGAACCACATCTTATTTTAACTACAATCAAAACCAGATTTCTGGAAAATAGTGACAATACCGTTAGTTTTCTGAAAAAAGGAAATTTCAACTGTTTCCAACAGTCTTTCCCAGCCCCTCTCCCCCAAGTTAACCAAGGTTCATAGCTTTGTAATATACTTATAGCTCCCACTTGTAAAAGGTGAGAGAGTCAAAGAGAAATACTCACTGAACAACATAATTCAGAAAATCCTTTGATTCCTAAGAGACAAAGCATAAACAGTTTATCCTGGTGAATGGACTTATTAGCCCTTTAGGTATCAGCCCCAATATATACACAGCCACCCAGAAAGGAACCAGCCAGCACAGAACTGTTCAAACCTCCCAGCCTTGCCACACATTACAGCCTTTTGGTCAGAGGTTAACCCAGCACCAAGGAAATGGACATCTCTAATCCAGTTTCTTCCTGGGAGTTTGTAGCCTCTCAGCAAGGGCAATGAGGAAGAGGAAAGAGGAAACTAAATGAGCATCTAACAGATGTTCACAGTAACAGATGTGCAGAATAGTACTAGGGAAGTGGGAATGCCCTGTCGGAGCAGCTTGGGCCCCTGCGGAGGCAGTGCCAGCAAACTTTAGCAGAGCTTATGGTAAGTGCTGCAGGACCTTGCTGTGCAACTGCAGGGCATCCAGGGTCCTGAAAGTTATTTAAACTCAAACTACAGCACACTTAGCACAAAATATATTGCAAACAAAGACTTCATAAGAACCATGGTTCAACCTCAGCTTCCCCCACAATCCATCAGCCCATATGGCTATGTTTGTCCTTGCAAGAATCCCCATCCATACACTGGTGAATTTCCCAAAAGGCTTGACAGACCAAGGACAAACTGACGGGTACAAAGTGAAGACTGCAGGTTTGTTCGTCTATGGCCACACATTTGTGATACTGCACGGATCAAGACAAACCCTGCTGTATCCAAGTTTTAAAAAGCCAGTTAGATTAGGTCAGGCCTATGGCTGGATCAGACAGTCCTCACTGGACTTCAATAGCAGTTGCGAGAGAGTAACAATAGTAGTATCGGGCCCTAGAGAGACAATATGACATCCTGTGGGCTGTATCTGAACTGACAGCTTTAGGGAGCTCTTCAAGGGTTCGCCAGCACTGAAGGGTTTAAATCACTGTGTCATCCATACCTGGAGTTTAAAAGGTTACTGAGTGCATTTAGACAACACAGGGATAAAATCACCAGTGGCCAGTTCTACATTAGCTGTCCCGTGGCATCAACCAGGGAGATGCACCTATGTGAGATATCCCCCCAAACTTTCAGTACAGACAAAGCCATAGGCTGGTGACAAAGGGTTTGTGCCAACTGTGTTCAATCACTTTCTAAAGTCAAGAATTTATGCTTCAGCCCCGGAGGTTAGTACTCACTCTGCTTGTGAAGTTTCCTTGTACAAGACCCTCTACAAAGAGTTGAGATTTGAAAGCCTTAACAAAGGAGGAGAGAGACTCGATAGAGAGTCCCTTCATTAATGTCTCATATTTATCAATCATAGACCATCTGCCATGCTCCAAAATTAAGAGACGCACGTTTCTGTAACAAGAGAAAGTTATTTAATTCAAAATATGTTACTCACCAGGGATTTAGAACCCATAACTTCTTAAACCCAAGATCTGTGACTAGCAGAATTTCAGCTAATCTATATATATAAAAGTCAAATGGTGTATGTATGTATGTATGTACGTACGTACGTACATACATACATAAGCTTACTCTTTCCACACCGTTTGAGCTAGAGACTTGAAATTTGGTACAGTTAGAGGTCTTGGGGTCCTAATGACCGTAAGAGTCGAAAATTTTTCATATCTCACCTCTGACGCCCCCCAAGGGTGAAATTCTTTAAAGGCCAATCACATCAGCTGGGCAGCTGCTGTTCTCTGTGACATAGTTCTGATGTCATAATACCCCCTCCAACAGACACCGCACTCGCTCAGCTCTCTGCCCCTTCCCCCCTCCAACGGAACCCCGGAATCCCTCAGCTCTGTGCCCCCTGCCCACCTGCAACGGAACCCCGGAATCCCTCAGCTCTGTGCCCCCTGCCCACCTGTGACGGAACCCGGAATCCCTCAGCTCTCTGCCCCCTCCCCACCTGCGACAGACCCGAGTTGGGTTTGGTCGGACGGTAAGTGAGGTGGGGGTGTTGGGTTTGGTCGGGGGGGTAAGTGAGCCGGGGGGGTGTCGGGTTTGGTCTGGGGGGGTGGGAAGGTGTCTGGGTGGGTGAGGTGTAGGGGTTGGGGTTGGGGTTGGTCAGGGGGTGTTGGGTTTGGTGGGAGGGTGAGGAGGGGGGGGATCGGGGTTGGTCGAGGGGTAAGTGAGGTGTGGGTGTCGGGTTTGTTTGTGGTGGTAGGTAGGGGTGTTGGGTTTGGTTGGGGGGGGAAGTGAGGTGGGTGTGTCAGGTTTGGTCTACAGGGGGTGAGGTGTGGGTGTTAGGGGGTGTTGGGGTTGGTAGGGGGAGACGTGGGGGTGTTGGGTTTGGGTGGGTGGGGTGAAAATGTGAGTCGGGGTTGGTCGAGGGGTAAGTGAGGTGGGGGTGTTGGATTTGGTTGGGGGGGGGGTGAGGTGGGGGTGTCAGGTTTGCTCTCTGCCCCCATCCAACGGACCCCGCACTCGCTCAGCTGTCTGCCCCCTCCCCACCTCCGACTGACCCAAGCAACGCCGAGTATTTTCGCTAGTCCTAACTAGAAATATCAAGTACTGATAAGCCTGGCCTAGGACTTCAGCCCTGCTCAGCTCCAAAATGCCTCAGATAACCTGGGATCGCTGCAGCCCAACTGCTTTGGGCTGTCCTTGGGGAAAAAGATATAAAACTGCTTCCCACAATAACCTCTTTGAACAGTTTTTGTTGGGTTGTGTTGTGGGGTTATTATTATTTTTTTTAAAACAAACCTCTCTCTCTACTGTGAAACAGATTTGCAACTTCCTTTAATATTAGTATGTAAAATTAGCTTGGATGGGCCTGATTCTACTGGTCTCAAATCACATCCACTCAAACCGCCCTCTCTTGATTATTAGATGGCATGACAAGAGTTTAATGCTGATTTTTGTTGGTTTGTAATCTATTCAATACACAGCCCCTTATATCTCTGCTTTGTCATATGACAGCTTGTGCTGCTGATTACAAAGCAGAATGTTACCATTTAAGTTTTGTGCTCTATTCTTGAGGATGCCAAGATTCATTTAATTCACTGGCCATGCAGAATACTGCACAATAATTTATCCTTGTAACAGGGAACTCCTACAGCTGCATGACAACATAATTAAAGCACAGAAAACTCCACTCGATTTATACCTCCACCTAAACCAGAGAAAGCCCATCCACATTTAATCTCACACAGATACTGTACTCACTTGGCCAGGGTCTCCGGTTTTATGAGAATGTTAAAATAGGTCTTTTTTAGCTGCTCTGTTATCATCTCAAAAACTGCTGGAGTAATACTGAAGTCAGACAAGTGGTCAATGATGAGCTGAAACAGCAGCTGGAAAGAAAAAAAAAAATGTTATATTCGGAATGATTTTTACCCAACAGGAGAACTTTATTTGCCAAAGAGGATGAATGTGAATTCTATAGTAGAAATTCAGAACCCTCTCTATGTTTCGGACAACCAGAGAATTAGTAGGATGACATCACAAGATACCTGAACAAGTCAGAAGGGAAAGGGTATTCAGACTGTTTAAATCTCCAGGGTCTGTTTTGATTATTAAGCATTTTAAACATTTTGGAAAATCTCTCCTTTTGAAAGACTCAACCACCTTGCCTCTTTAATGGAGGGCTGCAAAAGCCCCCATTCCAGTTCTCTTGACATCTCCCAAAAGTCCACCAAAAAGACAGGGAGGACAAGACTCAGTATTCCTGATATTTCTAACACACAGGACAAGCACAAACAAATCCTGTTGCATGCATGCACTAATCTATTATCCCTCCTTTGCAGGTCTCCTTTAATAAGGCAGCAGAACATTTGTTTATTTTAACTACTGTATCTCCTCAATAGGGGTGGGGTAGCGAAAGTGCATTTTTAAAATGATGTATATTAATGGAAGCTGAGAATGCAGAATGCAGTACAGATCAGAATCTCACTTCTCTCCACAGCCATGATTTTCCTTCTCCCTCCCGTTGAAGATTTTGCTGTATATATTTCAAAGGATACACTTTGGCCCCGTAAATACTACGACTGTCATGAAGTCAAAGGACCCAGTTGCAATTTGAACTATCCAAGGTTTTCACCTTGTTAAGTCTATCCTACAAGTTTTAACCATGTTGTAACCAAGTCCCCTGACCCAATAGTAGTTGTAGTGCAGATAACCCCTTACTCTCCCTCATAAAAATTATCCCATCAGCTTCCAGAGAGCAACAGCATTTGAGGCTGCCATGTCTGGAGTAAGCCAGCAGGGGGGAAAAAGGAGGGTGGACTATTCCACACCCAGCTCTCTCGAACATCTCCTGCACTTCATGCTGGGTGTGACCCCTCCCCCCCGCACTCTCACCAGCATCAATCCCTGTCATTATCCCTTCCTGCAGACCTGGAAATTCACACACACACACACACAGTTTATAAGCATCTCTGCAGGAAGACTGGGGTTTTTTTTTGTTTGTTTGTTTGTTTGTTTAAACTGTATACAAAACCCTTAATGAGTTGCAAGACCACTAATAGACACCAATATTTAAGGACAGGGCTGTGAGTAGTATAGAAAATGATGTCCAGCAAATGGCTGGTTGACAGTCAGTAGATAAAACATACTGCTAGTACTTACTGGTAGTTTATGATTGAATCCTTTCACTCGAATGATCAAACCATGCTCTCCTGCTACCAGCTTGTATTCCAGTTGAGCAACATCAGCTTCATATGCTGGTTCAGCAAGGTTGTGGGTGAGGATGTTTACAAAAGTATCAAAAAGCACCACACTGCATGGAAAAAAGGGTAAAAGTGGGGAACCAAAAAGGAAGAGAAAAACACAAACCACCATAAAGTCAATGGGTCTGAAGGTATATACAGAGGTGTCCTAGAGAATTATTTCACTAGATAGCTAAAAAGACTTAAATCACAAAACTCAATTTAAAAAACAGACTTGTATTCTGCAAGAAATTTAGTCCTGGGTAAAGCAGACGTCTACAAACACAGAGCTGTGAATTTCTCTCTCTCCAAAAAAATAAAAATAAAAACAAAATAAAAAACCCACACAGCAAGGCTACCTAGAGGTCAAAAATACTTTTCATAAGATGAGAAAAGAAGTTATTTACTTTACAAGGCACAACAGCATAGCACACAAGCAACCCCATTCCTCTAGGATATGTGGTTTAAAATCTAACTGGAATAAAGAATGTATATTGCAAGCAACATCAACTCATAGTAAAGTGCGTTTCTTGAATACTGGGGTGTTAATATAGAAAATACGCTAAAGGAATTTGAGACAGTTTTATTTTAAGTGGAAGTTGCTATGATGAGGGGGAGGGGATCCCATTCCTCCCTTGCAGCTTCTTAGTGGTCTTATGATAAAGTCACTCTATTGTTTGTTACAAGATAGTCTGACCCTGGAGCTAGTAGGGGTGCTATGAGTGGGAGGATGAGGTGCATATGCTGAACTGTAATCCAAAGCCTGTGTAATGTGCTCACATACTAGAACTCTCCAACTGGTGCTCTCAATCTCTTTCCCCCTCACCTACACGCTTCTCCCCGAGGCTGCTGGTTATAGTGTCTACAACAGGCAACTATTTTCAGCACAAAGCCTTTGCAGAAACATTCTGTTTTAGCAGATGCACTGCTACTATTCTGACATGTTTCTGAGGGGTGGCCATGTTAGTCTGTATCAGTAAAAACAATGAGGAGTCCTTGTGGCACCTCAGAGATTAACCAATTTATTTGAAAAGCTTCCATGGGCTATAACTCCTCACATCGGATGTGGGTTATAGCCCACAAAGGCTTACGCCTAATTAAATTTGTTAGTCTTTAAGGTGCCACAAAGACTCCTTGTTGTTTTATTGCTACTATTGTATCAATTTCATTTTCCCTGTCCTTCACTGTGGGAAAACTGTACCAAAAGTCTTACACACACACAGACTTCTCCCCGTCCCAATAAACTATTCCCCTAAAACTACTGAACTGTAAAGAACATGAAAGAATATAAATTAGGTTTCCTCTATCTTCAAGTTAAATGAGGGGCCTGGGGAGGTTGTTTTTAACTCTATATAGGAAGTTTAACTTCTCTACAAGATAAGTATGAGAAAGGTAATTCTTACTTCTCTGCAGACTGCTGTATCAGGGGAGATATCAGATGGAAACGTATATAAGCTGGAAAAAAAACCAAAAAACCCACAGATGAGCAACTGCAGAAACACATGCGTCTTTAAACATTGAACTGCTTTTTCCCTCATGCCATTTGCTGCTTCCTATCAGTTATTTTATTTGAACCCAATGTGTAAATGTTTGGTGATTTAATACAGATAAAAATGTTCTCAGCTGAACAAAGCTCCCCCTTCCATCCCCACTTACCCTTTAAACCTTCCCTTCAAAATATTGGGTAACAATTGAACTTTGGGACACACACACACACTATGGGAGTTGTAAATATGTATTGTTTGTTATCAAACAAAATATGCCTTATCAGATTGTAAACTGACTGAGGAAGAGACCTTATCTTTATGCATTTTGATTATATTTGCAAAAAAATCCTTAAATTAAACTAAAATTCTCAAGCAGCATTTTTCTTACTTTACCTATCAGTAAATTTCCATCATCACTGATGGAAATATTTTTTCCTTCTGTTTGTTTGTGCAGTGAAAACAACATTTACAGCTAAAAATCTAATTCTTATATATATATATATATATCAATCAGCTATAGGCTACTGAGGAGTAAATAAAAAGTATTAGTTTTAATGGTTCTCACTCTATTAGGGGTATATTAACAACAATCTCCATTTCTACTGCACTAACCATTCAACAATGAAAAAACTGTTTACAAACATTAATGGGTTCCACTCAATCTCGTGAAGCGCCGTCTCATTTCATCATATGTAAAATGCAGATACTAATCTACATTTTATATATGGTGAAATGAGACCTGAAGAGATTAGGTACTGTGACAGCACCAGCAATAGCACTCCAACTTCTTCGTGCCTAGTCCTGAAGTATATTTTACTGAGTCTTTAGGGATTCTTAAAACATGGCTTCAGCATTGGCCTTTAGGGCTGTTAACTTTTTTGCTTAGAGCTTAAAAAACAGTGTTTGTAAATCATCCTATTGGTAGCCCTAAAGAAAGCCCCTAGAGGTATTCCAGTTAGTAAAAACTGCTGTGCCAGACAGCTTTCCATAGACAGGATGTGCATGAAATTGTCTCTTTTCAGTTTTGAAAGATGCTGAATCTTTGCCTTTGGGACAAAGCCCTGAAAGATGAACACATTATCCTAAAGTTGTGCAGAATAGAGATTAATGAACAGAAATAGACAGGGAGAAAATTTCCAGCACATTAACAAAAACTAAGGGTCTAAAGAGATCACATGCTGCCTGCAAGTCACACTGGAATCAGTTACCTAAACTCTTAAGCTGGAACATTTTTTTGGGGTGTGTGGATATGTACGTGTAGTGCCTCACACAATGGAACCTGGTTACTTTGATTAGGGCTTCTAGAAACTACCACAATTACTAGGCCAAATGCAAACAAGTGGCACCTAGAATTTATTAACAATCACTTCACACAAGCTTATAAACAAGTCAGGCAAAATCCAATGAAACAACAGTCCAAACAAGGAACAGATGTCCTCAAGACTTCACATTCTAAACCCCAGACAGCACCACCCACTGAAACCAGGAATGGCCGGGAAGAGGAGCAGAAGAAAGATTTTTGAACAATTATTCCGGAGGGGAATGAACAGACACTCTGTAGTGAAGGATTATAACTCCCTAGCCAAACATCTGAACACCAAGCTCCAACCCAAAGCCACCTAAACACAAGGAGTTAAACACAAAAGAGGGGTTTATAAGTGCAATGGCAACTGGAGTGATGCTCAGTACGGTTTGGAAATCAGATGAAAGTGAAGCTACAAATCCGAATTCTAAATAAATTTCTAGAACTAGTCTAAATGCCTACTATTGCATATGAAAAGTTTTGCTTTGCACATTGTGTGTAATATATCAGTTAATAGGCATTACCTTTGGGAATTTTGAATTTATCATCCTTCCTGTACCACAGACAGCCTTGTTGTGTGCTTAGTATTTTCACAGGATATTCCGACTCCGGGCAATCAGGTGCTTTCAGAGCAAAATCAGTGGCTAATGTAGAAACAGAATATGTGGGTTACTGAATCTCAATCCCACAGCCATTAATGCAAGTGTGCAGTTTTCAAAACTGTAAGCAGTCTGCTCTCCTCTCTCATGTCACTATAGTACCTTCAGTTGCACACTGCCCTTTGGTGAAGTATGGATGGGTCACTGCACTGTAAAGAGAGGAGGCCTTTTATAGCCTGTTCAAGAGAAATTTTCGGGTATTTTTGCTTTTATTAACAGATCCAGATGCTATTTAAGGGCCTGTGCTTTCCCCGCAGAAGAGCAGGGAATAATTTAACAGTAATCCAGGTATCATTGTTTATCGGTATATGATTCACAAGTGCACCATGTCTGCTCTGGCCCTTGCACTAAGGAGTATTTTAAAAAGGGATTGTCAGGTCAAATCTGGCCAAAAATTTAAACTTATAAAAGTCTGTAATAGAAAATATGGAAACATTTGTTTCTGAATTTTTATCTATTCCAGTAGAAACAATTTACTTAAAAACTAACCATTCAAAAAAGGAAAACAAAGTCCATGTCCTAGGAAAACCCCCATCCTCAAAGAAAATGTCAGGGAAGAGAAAAATGACAAAGTTCACTAGATACTAGTGTCTCACTCACCTATATATTTATTTTCTTCAGGTAGGTGCAAGTCCTCATTTAACTGAAAGTCACTGGCCCATAAATCACTCCAGTATTTGTCTAGATCTGTGAAAAACATTAAATTAAAAGCAGATAAGCTATCTAGCTGCAGATCCTTTGAATAATTATTTCCTTTAGATGTTTATCTTCACACCTGTCTGCAAAAAAACTGGGTCTCCTCTTTCCTAATACCATTGACTCACCTTCCCCATCTCCTTTTATGCCTCTGCTCAAACCTCACTTTAAGCAAACTTATAAACAATAGTCATGCTTTAAATGCAAGGCTCTGTGCATTAGCATCACGTTACCAAAAACATATTGCCTTAGCCTTCATTATGTAAGTTTTAAACTCTGTTCAGTACTGACTTGGGGAATTGGAAGACTCGCCACAACTCACTCTCTCGCCAAAAAGACCCTGTAACAAAAGTGCCTGCCTATCAGGCACAGAGAGGGGGACTCAGCCAATGCTATGGACAGAAAAGAGTAGCTATAGAATAGGGCAAAACATCTAAGTCTCTACTGACTCATAATAAAGGTCAAGATTACAATTGAGAAATCATCCTCCCACTCCTGTGTATGTGCATGTTGTATTGCCACCCTGTTTAATAGCCTCGGTCACCTCAGACACTTCAAATGGTCATTTTTACCTTCCTCACTGTATTGTGTCCCAAACCATCTCTCCTTCAGGAGACATTTTCCTTCATTGGCAGCAGAGAGCAGAACGAGGTTGGCTCTCTGAGGGGAGAGCTGGTTAAGGGCATCAGCAATGACCTACAAAGATAAACCAATAACTGAGTTCAAATGCAACTTTAGCTGCGGACGTTAGGCTGTAAAACTTAAAATTACTCTGAAAATCCAGAAGACAAAAGATTACAGATCTACTCTTAACCGAGCAATTTGCTTTCTAAATTTTTTTCATTTCAGAAGTGATGCAATTAACATAGAAAACCCATTCCCATATGTCTGAATTTCCCAAACTTGTACACCTCAAATATACATGTTCAGAGCTACAGTGCTACTTACATCAGGTTTGTACTCAAACAAAAGCTGGTCTCCTGTCAAAAAGTCCTCTTTCTGAAACAACTGCATACTTTCACAAAGGCTTTCCACATAATCAACTGGGTCAGTCTGTAAACAAGTAAAATGGTGTTTCACAGATCAGACATCTGAAATGTTCACTCTTTTTGCTAAATAAAGAGAGTTTATTGTGTGCTGCACTGGCTGAGTTTCAGTTACTGAGCCTAAAGGCAATTCATAAACAAATCCTTATTCGTGGTGCTCAAACACCCACTTCTCCCCAGCCCTGAAACATTAGAGAGCTTATCCTTAAGAAGAAACACTAGTGAAAAGGTTTCTGCGCTCTCTCCCTCTCTTGTGACTAGCTGCAGAGAAGGTAGATCTGATTGTACTTTTACAAAAGCAAAAAGAAGAACTGTATTATCCTGGCTATAATTATGGGTCTGTTTACACTAGGAAAAGAAGGTATTGCAAGATGCCACTGGCTGGAACATGTGGATGCAAAGCATATATCAGTGGTTCTCCACCTGCGGCCTGTGGGTCACTTGCAGCCCAATCAGCACAGAGTTGTGGGACATGTGAAATCCTCAGCGCCACACAGGCAGTGTCGGATGGGGCCCACATAACACATTATGGATCACATGCGCATCGCACAATGGTAAACAGGTTGAGAACCACTGACATATACGAACAGTAGCTGTCCCCAGTTTTGTTTTTAAAACAAGTGCCAGTTATACTATCTGGTAATCACAATTGGGACAAGGTCTTTAGTACGTGATTGATGACGTCTACAACAAGTTTCTCTCCAGTCCTGAGAGGAAATCAGAAGCTGTGAGTTCAGCTATTTAGCCTAACTCCAATCCACAATTCAGAAATGCCTTACTTTGACATTACCCATGGTGCATTTGTTATCTTGGGGGGGGGGTGTGTGTGTCTTGTTTTGCCTTAAAGGAAGCGAAGTTGAACTTCAATAGCAGCTCCAAACCATCTAAACCAGGGGTTCTCAAACTCGGGATCACAAGGTTATTATGTGGGGGCTGTGAGCTGTCCATCAACCATGCCTGGGGCTGACAGCCCAAGCCCCCATTAAATACCCCTATTTTTAATTTGGGGGGGGTCTCATTCAGAGGCTTGCCGTTGCGAAAGGGGTCACCAATACAAAAAGTCTGAGAACCACTCATCTAAACTAACCTTTCCTCTTTTCCTTACATTATAGCTGCCAAAATGGCCCTTGGCTGAAAAAAGGTTCCCCACCCCTGACCTAAAATAGGAATTCTTTAACATTCTTGTTCTGCCTTATTTCATCTGTTTCAAAAGTATTGATTTTGTCAGAGGATTTGCAGACAAATACACACAGAAAGCAACTGATGAAGATTAACTAGTACCTGTTCTTGGTAATGAAATTCATTAGCTTCAATCTTCTGGATCTCTTCCCAAATTCTGTAGGAGGAAAAAAAAGTTTCTGCATTACATTGTAACATTTATTACCAAGACACAAATGAAACACCATTTCTAGCAAGATATTAGAGTGGAAATACAACACACACTACAAAGGATTTAAATGGTTACCTTTTATCTGGCCCTCTTTTCTGCAACATCTTCAGATACTGAAATACAACATGTGCAACCTGAAGAAAAAGACAAACGAAGTTATTTTGACATTTGGAATACCAAAATGGTCAGAAACCAATTTGCAATAAAGTTTACCTCATAGAAGTGCTTGTAACCTTCATCAGTCAAAGTCACAGAAATGCTGAAGATAGAGTAGGTGGAGTTCTGTTCAAATCCTGTCTCACCATTTCCTCCATATAACGCAAGAGCCCAAAATCTATTGAAGAATTAAACCCAGAATCTATTATTCCAGTTAAAAGCTATCCTGAAGTATGGCTATAATTACAGCACACTTATTTGAGCTCATTTCTGACTTGCATTATGAAAAGGACTGCCTGAACGACTTTCAAAGAGATACCAAAACAGACTACCGGAAAATATCTTCCTACCAATTCCCAAAACATAGTGCATAGCTCTGAGAAATAAAAAATTTTAAAGGACAAGACAGTCTAAAAGGGCATACACCATCTTGAGATTTATTTAGCATGAACCAAAAATGTTTTTTTAAATATCAAATATACTGCTGGGACAAATCATGACTACTTCATTCTCCTGCAGGTGCTGATCACATGCCTGGTTTTTACAGTGCAAGGAACAGTGCTTTTTACTCTGTGTTATCCAAATTATCTATAAGGGAAGCAATGAACTTTCACAGCCATGATATTTTTTTACCTAATTCATTTTCTTTACATATAATTTGCAATTCTGAGTTCACAGAACCTTTCTATTCTCAACATTTAGGATTTGAAAATAGATTAACAACAAGCATTTTGTTTATGTTTAAAGTAGTTTTAACACCTTAATACTCAACGCTAACAAAAACAGAGCTTTCCATATACAACTTTTCATCTGAAGTGCTCCAAGTGTAAGTTGCCAATTCTGGAGATTCTCTTGTGGTTGCTTTTTTCTTCTGGTACCATGACAATAAGGAAGTAAATTCTCAGAGTATCCTAAACTACTTAAGTAACATGGCTGCCACAAACTTGAAAGGGCATTACTGAGAAAATTTGCCTCTTAATCTTAGATCAATTTTTCCAAATATTTTCACTTTATTACACTGAAAACTATATTGAAAAATGATACATACTTTTTCCGTAGAAAGGAAAGAACACTGCCTTTGCCTTCATGTCCCACTAGCCAGGAGATATAGTGAAGCGGCTTCACCCTAAAACAAAAAAGTTTACAATGATAAGAGGTAAAACTAACATCTTTTGTGCAAAGATCCCAAGTCACTAGACAAAACTACATTATACACTGCCCAATTCACCCATGACAAGTGTCATCTTTAAACAGCATCTCTATAAAGAGATATCAAATTGAAAATACAAGTAGAATTTAGGTAGACAGAACATAGTGACAACTGAAAATTCATCAATCTCAGTTACTGATTATCATTTTAAGGATTATCATTTTAAGATTAATCTATATAAAACAGATTTAAATCAATTTAGGAGTGTCCACACAGGAGTTTGCCCTTGTTTACTTAGATTAATTTTAAAAAACACACAACTTAAACCAGTACAACTTGCAATATGAATAAGTCCTAAGAGCCTCAGTTGTTAAGAGGACTTTTTCCCCCCCTACAGTCAAGCATGGGTCATCAAAATGTTGACCCACCTGTAATGCTGATCCTGTGGGGGAAGAGCCCAGGTGATGCTCAATGAATGAACTTTTCTGACTGGAACAACTGAACAGGAAGAAATGTATTAATTAAATGCAAATACATTACTACTCCTGTCTCTAAGTCTGATAAATAAGAAGTGGGCAAAGTATTGTATTTAATGCAGAAAGTAGTGGGGGAAATATATAACCCTACATTATTAAAACAAAAATAATTTGTCCATTTTAAAAGAAAGAAATAAGAATCTGGACAGTGGTATATACAATTCCAATTTGGCACACTTAATACAGAAAGAAGAAATCAGTTCGCTCACCTCTGTAAAGTTTGTGAAATTCTGGTGTGTCAAAAGGCTGGGTCAGGTGACCAAAGCTTGGCCTGGGCAAGCCACTTTAAAAAAGAAAAATAAAAAAAACTGAAGTATGTAGCATGATGTTTACTGGTCATGATCCAGGTTCACAAAGAGGCAAGCACAAGCTGCTTCATGCCCACTGTCCTGAAGTGATGATAACCTCAAACCCCTAGAGAACCAAAATGTCTAATCTTTTGATGAGACTCTGGATTAGGGCACACGAGCTACACACAGCCTGAATAAAAGGAAACACTACAATCACCAGTCCCCTGAGTACTTCCACATGTCACAAAATCCACAGACTCCACCACCACACCTTGTTAAGTGCCTTGTAGATTGTGAGAGCCCCTTGTTTCCCTATCCCTCTTCGATTTCTAATAGAGATATCGACATAGGTAAGTAAATGCAGGGTGCTATTTTTAAACAAAGATGATTTTGTCAGCAGGAATTTGCAGTTTGAGGAACTGTGTGTAAGTCACCCAGTGTTCTAGAACAGTGGTCCCCAACCTCCGGTCCGCGGACCGGTACCGGTCCGCGAATGAATTGTTACCGGGCCGCGAGCGCCTTGCCTTCCGCACTTCCGCATCGGCGCAGTTAACATCAGCAGCAGCGTCGCGGGGCACTCAATGCACTTCCGCATCGGCATGTCCGCTGTATTCGGTGGCTTTTCGGCGGACATGCAGGGCTCCGCTACGCCGAGGGAAAAACAAAAATTGGATTGCGGCTCGAAACGTTAAGTCAATTGCTGTATTCGGCGGCTTTTAGGCGGACATAAGGGTCCGCGGCGCGGAGGAAAAAAATAAATAGGGGTGGCGGATCACAGTACTAGTAAACTCCCCCCCCCCCTCCCGGTCCGCAAGCATTGACCGGTCCGCAGTGACTGGTCCGCGGTGTTACAAAGGTTGGGGAACACTGTTCTAGAACACATCAAGAAGTGTTCACACCAGGTATGAGATGGGGGAAAATCAGTCATTTTCAGCCACAACGTGGTAAGATTCTGTTTTATCTATTTTATTTTATCTATTTTATTTTATTGTTAATTGAGAGGATATGCCCTATGAATTCAGCAATTTTAAGGTTAAGACTACATTTGGATTACAGCCCATTTTAGACAGCATGCTACAGTGGATTATACTGTATTAGTTTGAAAAACCACCATAAAAATCTGTTGTAGCTATAATGACAACAATTAATCACCACAAACCATGATTCAGCTGTAACTTGCTGCCACTGACCTAACACAAAGCAGTGATATAAGATGTAGCATGCTGTAACTGCAGATTGTAATTTTCCATCCAACCACAGCAGACAACAAGGCATAACAACAGGTGTAGCAGATGCCAATCACAGTCCAACTTCAGGCAGATCCCCATAGCATCTTAAATGCTTAAAACTTGCTATGCAAAAACATTAAGAAATATTTAACCAAAATAAAACCTAACTTTTAGCCTCCAAAGTCAAACAGTATTCAGTCAGTCAGTAGAGGATTATCGCCTCAGTAATGGAAGTAATGGCATTTTAAAAATCTCAACAGTTTTGAACAATGCATGCATGGAATTTTGTAAGTCTGGAGTGTAATTTCACAGCTTCCATGTAAGAAAGTAATCAAAAGAGAATCTTACTTATTTGGGATTGCAGAGAAGATTTCAGTCACCCACTTTTCCAAAGTATCCAAAGTTTCTAGTAAGGAGAGGGGAAAAAACAACAACACACCTTACTAAAGGACAAAGGCAATCTCTCTCAGGATGATAAGGGCAGGTTAATTTAGGGAGATAGCAGGCCAGTTTTCTCTAAATTGGCAAGTGCTGGAGTGCAAACATCAAAACATTTTGGGTTGATTCTGATTTTCACAAAACCCCATATAAACCTGGCCTTGGACCATGTCTTAATGTTGATTGGTGCTGCTTGCACCACATGCTTATTAGGACTGATATTGAAAGGTTGGTGGTACCTGGAGTGCCTGTTTATAAGCATTAACAGCTTTGGGATTTGAAAAATGCCCAATATATTAGATCTGTTCAATCACCCCAAGGACAGAAGTGATGCAGCAGTTTGAGAAGGGGCAAATCTAAGTAGAATATTGCAGAGTATCACTTGAGAAGCACTTTTTCGCTTGCCTCCTTATAAAGGAATGAATATCCTATTTAATAATTGGCTAGAGAAGTTTGTGTGAAGCAGTCATGGACAGTAGAGGTGTAGCATGCTGGGAGGTGTAGTTCAGCAGCACAACATGGCCGCCGCGCGTACGCCGCTGAGAGGGAAGCATGGTCTGGATCAGGGGCCTAGGGCAGGAGGGTGGCTGGGCGCGATAGGCACAGGCAGGGGGCTCTGGCAGGGCGGGGTGCGGGAAGGGGGCACTGGGCTGGCGGGGGGGAAGGCGCCCGGGCACGGCCCGGCCAGCTGCGCCCAGCCTAGCCGGGGCCGTTGGAGTGGGGGAGGAGGGAGCGGGGGCCGAACGAGCAGGGAAGGGCCCGTGGGGAGGAGGAGGGGAGACTGAATGAGTGTGGGGGGGGGGGCGCCTTGGAGTGGGGGGCTGAGCAAGGGGCGTTACTGTTGGCCCGTGTCCATGGGCTTTTATACTAGTATTATATAAAGTGTAACAGCTCACAAAGAATATGAACTAACAAAAGTGTGACTAGCAAGAATTCTGCATTCCAACTACTACATTAGTGTTCCCTATATCACAGGAAAAGTGATGATTTTTATAGAAAAGAAAAGAAGACATTTTTTCCTTTACAGAGATGGGACTAGGGGCTCCCATGCATTTGTTCCAATCGTAAGCAAAACCAACAGAACTACTATCAATATAAGCTGCCTTTTGCAAATACTACCCAAGGGCAAAGCATCCAATTTAGCATGTTTTCCATTATTACAGTACAGTGAAACCTCCATTTAACGGAATAATTCGGGCGAGGGGGTGTCCGTTAAATTAAAAAGTCCGTTATTTAATAATAAAAAAACCCCGAGCTGTCGGAGCAGCAGCCCGACCGCCACAGGGTCGGGGCGGCAGCTCCGCAGCCCGCCAGCTGCTGGGACCCAGGTGGCAGCCGGGAGCCGTCAGCCACCCCCCCGGGACCCAGCAGCCAGCCCGCCTGGGTCCCGGCTGCCGGGAGCCGGCAGCCAGCCCACCCGCTGGTGGGACTCGGGCGGGAGCCGGGAGCCAGCAGCCCGCCCGCTAGCGGGACCTGGGCGGGAGCTGGCAGCCAGCCCGCCCGCCAGCTAGCCCTCCCGCTGCCGGGACCCAGGCGGCAGCCGGGAGCCGGCAGCCAGCCCTCCCGCTGCCTGGACCTTGGTGGCAGCTGGGAGCCGGCAGCCAGCCCGCAAGAAATGGATTTGGGATGCATCAGACTTGCTCAGAAATTTTGTCCGTTGGATCCGAAGTCCGTTAAATCGAGGTCCGTTAAATCGAGGTTTTACTGTACTCTGATTCTACAAGAATTCATCTGTGCTTGTTGCTTTTTTATAGAACAGAAGAGCTGCCTACAACACAGCAACCCGCAAAACCACCGACACAAGTCAATGGAACAGGTAGTTTTGACTAAGTCAGTGCTAGTGATTTGACTCACTTCTCGGTTTTTATTCACACGTTATCTGCAAGATGATACTGGTACATTTGTGTACAAGCTGATGGTTCTTCAGCCTTTTGGAGAGTTACATATGATAGAATATGGGGATATACTCTTCTGTTCACACAGCCATGGTTTAACTTAACAAACTTACCGTATTTTTCGCCCTATAAGACGCACTTTTTCTTCCCCAAAACGGGGGGGGAAAAAGTGGCTGCGTCTTATAGGGCGAATATACCTATTCGCCCCATCACAAAAAAAAAAAAAAAAAAAAAAAAAAAAAAAAAAAAAAAACAGTGCGTGCGCCCCGGTTCCCCCCCTCCCCGCGGCGGGGAGGGGGGGAACCGGGGCGCCGCCGGCAGCCCGCCGGCGGCGGGGAGGGGGGAACCGGGGCGCCGCCGGCAGCCCGCCCGCGGCGGGGAGGGGGGAACCGGGGCGCTTTTTGTGTGTGGTGGGTTTTTTTTTTTTTTCTTTTTTTTTTTTCCCCCTCCCGGCTTTTTTACTTTAAAAGTCGGGGGCGTCTTATACGCCGGAGCGTCCAATATGACGAAAAATACGGTAAGTTAACAGGGTGAAAGTGAAGAGTGCTCTCTCTCTATTGATTTCCTTTGAAGTTAAATGAGAATGCTGGTGTTAAAATGTTCTTTAGTATTTTACATTAAGCAGAAATTTTGTCCTCTTCTAAAAGCAAAGATGAACATAAATACATAAGAATAGCCATCTAGCCCAGTACCCTGTCTTCCGACAGTGGCAAATGCCAGGTGGTTCAGAGGGAATGAACAGAACAAGTGATCATCAAGTGACCTCCCGTCGCCTATTCCCAGCTTCTGGCAAACAGAGATTAGGAACATTTCAGAACATGGTTTTGCATCCCTGCCCATTCTGGCTAATAGTCATTGATGGACCTATCCTCCATGAAGTTATCTAGTTCTTTTGGAACCCTGTTATAGTCTTTGCCTTTATAACATCCTCTGGCAAAGAGTTCCACAAGTTAACTGTGCATTGTGTGAAGAAAGACTTCCTTTTGTTTGTTTTAAATCTCCTGCCTACTAATTTCATTTGGTTCTTGTGTTATGAGAAGGCGTAAATAACACATCCTTATTTATTTTCTCCACACTACTCAATATTTTATAGACCTCTATTATATCCCCCCTTATTCATCTTATTTCCAAACTGAAAAGTCCTAGTCTTAATCTCTCCTCTAATCATTTTTGCCCTTTCTTGCATCTTTTCCAATTGCAATATATCTTTTTTGAGATGGAGCGACCACATCTGCCTGCAGTATTCAAGTGGGTGTACCATGGATTTATATAGAGGCAATATGGTATTTTCTGTCTTATCTATCCCTTTCCTAATGATTCTCAATGTTCTGTTTGCTTTTTTGACTGCTGCTGCACATTGAGTGGATGTTTTCAGAGAACGATCCACAGTGACTCCAAGATCTTGTTCTTGAGGGGCAACAGCTAATTTAGACCCCATCATTTTATATGTTCAGCTGGGATTATGTTTTCCAATGTGCATTACAGTAAAACCTCGATATAACGGACTAATTCGGGCGAGGGGGTGTCCATTAAAGCCGAAAGTCCATTATATAATAAAGTAGGTTTTCCGAATGCGTATGTTAAAAAATTGACAAATTAGTTAGTTTACTTGTTTTTACTTATGTAGACATGTTTGTGTAATTAAAATTAAGTATATATGAAAAGTTTAAATTTCACAGAAAAGTTTCCTATACCAGTAGACTCTCGATTATCCGGGATGATCGGGAAAACCTTAATCCAGGTTAATAAAATCCCGGATAATCACGCGTCTACTGGGGTGGGGGGTGGGCGGTTTCACCGGCCACCCTGGGGGTGGGGGTGGATGGTGGTGGTCCCACCACCTGCCCCAGTCAGCTCCCCTGCTAGCCTGGGTGTAGGAAGCCCAGGCTGGCAGCGGGCTGAGACCCCGGCTGGCAGGAGCCCGGGGGGAAATCCCAAAGCGGCGGGAGGTTGAGTGCTCAGTCCGCTGCCGCCTTGGGGTTTTCCCCCAGGCTCCTGCCAGCCAGGGTCTGAGCTTCCGCTGCCAGCCTGGATTCCCTACACCCAGGCTGGCAGCGGGAGCTGACTGGGGCAGGTGGCAGGAGCCTGGGGGGAAAGCCCAAAGCGGCAGCAGGCTCAGTGCTGAGCCCACTGCCGCTTTGGGCTCTCACCCCAGGCTTCTGCCAGCCGGGGTCTCAGCCCGCTGCCAACCTGCGTTTCCTACACCCAGGCTGGAAGCAGGCTGAGACCCTAGCTTGTAAGGGGCCAGTGGGAGAAGCCCCAAAGCAGCAGCGGGCTAATGCTGAGCCTGCCGCCGCTTTGGGGCTTCCCCTACCGACCCGTTTAGACATCCCGGTTAATCTGCAGCCCGGTTAACCCACACCCAGATAATCGGGAGTCTACTATAACAGTGAATTAATAACAAAAAATAACCTGTTAATTTAATTATAAGCAAATCTTGGTTAAAAGCATTTTAAAATTAACAGGGTGTTAATTTTCACATATGACATACGGACTGGAAATTTTGTCCGTTAAATCCGAAGTCCGTTAAATCGAGGGCTTACTGTAGCATCTCTAGAAGCCCTAACCTGATAGGTACTGCACAAAAATCTGGTAACACACAGGCTCTGCCCTGAAAAGCATACAATCTAGATAGGAAAAATAAAGGTCAGAGAGGAAAAGGTATCAACCCCATTTTTACAGATGGAGAACTGAGACAGAGAATTTTAGGCTCAGAAGCAGCACTTAAGTCCATACCTAACTTCAAGAGTTTGCTTAAGTCTATCTCTATCATAGGCGTGCACACACGGTGTGCCCAAGCACACCCTAATGTGTCTGTCTCACTCTCTCTCACACACACACACACACCCTTTCAATGCAGAGTGTGGCGCCTTTAAAATAAATAAAAAAAACTCCCTGGGTGTACACTCTAATGAAATGTGCTGTGCACACCTATGAACTCTATTCAGTAAAGGACTCAAAACCATGCTTAATTAAACATGATAAACTCCTTTTACCTCAAGCTTAAGAGCTTTGCTGAACTGAGACTTAACCCAAGGTCAATCAGGATGCCTGCCATTTATATAATCTATCAGCCCAAAGTACAAAATCATTTCTCCACTGAAATGTTGTAACTTTCACTTGCATTCAGTTGTGGTCTGTCTCATGTAGTTTTTGCCCAGAACAAAAGCTAATTCCTACTGAAGAAAAAAAAAAACTACAGAATCTCTAGTCTCTATATAAAGAAGACAGGTCCTCTGTGTTAAGATCTCATCTGAAAAAACATAAAAAGTAAGCTGCTTGATATCAATGTAAGGACATCAAAGACAGGTCAGAGAGTCAAGCCAGGATTCAAGATTGTGGTTCCCTGGTTAGGTATTTCACAACTGATGGTTAGATCTCCAAAACATTCCCATAAACTAGTTTAAATGTTTAAAAACTATGCACAGATGCTTTCCTGACAAGTCTGTAAAACAATACAGGTCACAGACGTGAAGCATTAGGTCAGCAGATGGGGCTTGTGTTGAGCGGAGACTGAAACAGACCACTGCTTCAAAGCAATCCACAACCAACTGTATTTAAGCAACAACTGCTGTTACCTTTAGATTGGACGACTAAAGTCATATAGTGAGCAGAGTAGTAGTTCTGCCAGAAATCCCTCAGCCTGGTGTAGGTATCAATATTATTCATTTTAGGCTCATGTTTGAGCGTCTCTGCATTGCCTGTAAATAGATTCAAAAAAAGGTCAGTTATTTGGATACTGATATGCCAGAGTCTCACATAACATATGATCACAGGACCCAGTCCTGGACTCCTTGAGTACCAAAACTCCCAATAAAGCCAACAGGAACTCTGCATGTGCAAGGGATGCAGGATCTGGCACAGAGTTCTAATAGCATAAAAACACAGAGAAATGCTGAAAACACACACTTAATGTTAAGGTTCTGTATTAACACACAAAAACTGTCAGAAAATGGAGTTAAAGGAACATCAACTTTGAAGTTACTCCCCTATTGCGAAAAACTTTTTTTTTTTTTTTTTTTTTTTTAGGAAAATGAGATTGTAAAACAATTGTCAGGAGAGGGTCAACTGTAGATGTAGCACATGGAACTACACTCCATTTTTTAACCAAACTAGATCTCAAAGCTGATCGGGTTTAACATAAGCGTTAGATTGCAAATTTATGCACGGCAGAAGGGCTCTCCTGAGACCACATGAAGTCAATTCTCTCCCACCCACAAGGCTATGGGATGGCAGTGAAGCAACTCTTCAGCTGCTACTGCAGCCCTGAGACTGAACCAACAACGCTGAAATACCTTCCTAGACTCAGTCCTTGTGAGCCCACATGTATTCCTACTTTTATGTCCATATAAAAATCTTATTTTTCCAAGGATTTTTAAAAGGAAAAAAAGACCAAGAGGTTATGCAAACCAGAGCTTCCCTAGAGAGCATCACCAGTACACTAACACAAAATCACCATGACCATAAGTCAGTCTAATTAGCATCAGCTAAACAGCCTGGCTACCGTTGAAAATATATTAAATAAATGTTGTGCCTTTTATCCCAAAGTGTTTTATGATATTCAGAATGAAGAACTGTTTTCACACATTTCAACTGCCACAAATAATCCTATATCGTTAAGACATTTTGCTACTTTTTCTAACACTACACGTTTAATGAAGTCTTAGAATGTCAGAGAAGAACATACCCCAAAAGAATTTCTTCATAGGATGCCCAGGCCTAGCAAGGCTTCCAAACAGCATTTCCTTTCTGTTTGCATCAGAGGGTCTTGCTAGTTGATACTCTGTTAATTTAAAGCATTAGCACTGTATTAAACATCACTATGTGAAGCAATGTTGCTATGTAATGAATACTAAACTTTAACGGGGACACATTACATGGAGTAGCACTGGGAGCATTTTTTGCCAGGTACATAAAGCCGCAGTGAAGTAGCTGAACTACATCACTTGTCCCCCATTCTCTTCTTTTTGTCCATTTTGAGAACAAAACCTCAATTCATTGCTAAGAAGCCAAGTATGGGGAGGGATGGGGAAATTGTGTGGGGGGAGGTGGGGACGGGACACACACAGGACATTTAGTGCCCAATCCTGCAATGTTTTGCATGCCCTCAATTTCCATTTAGTGGGAATGGAGGACCAGCAACACTTTAAAGGTCCAATTCCTCAAGAAGAAAGTACAACAGAATAGGTTAAATATTACTATTCCTTGCAGTTTATAGCAAAAGTTTATCTATGCTGTAACTCCAGCAGGATTATGAAATCAAGAGACTGAACACCGAGCTGCTGAAGCATGAGGGATTCTTAGAGTGTTTTATTTTTGTTAATAACTTTAATTAACTCAGTCCCCTGAGAAGCACTTCAAAAGAAAAGACATCCTTGTTAAAGATCCTATTGCCCCACCTTCACCCTTCAGTGGAAGGAATGAGAAAGTTCACAATACATATTTGGGGCTGTTAGTATGTCCCCTAACGAAATCAGGGAAAGATCAGACTTAAAAGATTCCTAACTTAAAACACAAGAAGAAAATATATTTTTAATATTTCCTTAAAAATTCATTCCTTTCGGGTCTTCTTCATGTATCAGAGCATTAAAAAGCAGCATCAACCATTTTCACCTCTTTTCAGATTACCTCTAACCTAGTTCTTTTTCATTCTGTACATCAGTTTTGTTTTGCTTCACCAATTCAGCAAAGTTTTTCAGATGTGTTTCTTTCAGCTATATGTACTGCCTTATTGTCAGAAAACCTAGGAACTCTCTGCCCAATTAGAAACTACTTTGGGCTTTACTAGAACATGTAGTGAATTAGAAGTGGAATATATTGGTTACAATTGAGGAAAACAGCATCTAAATAAATTCAGTACTTTAAAGTGGGGAGTTTTGCAACATATTGTTATACCAGGGACCAAACATTCTGAAGAATGGTGAGAGGGGAAAAACACTGCTGCGAAGAACATTACACTTACCACTGTCCACAGCCTCAACTTCCCGGTCAATTGCATCCCTGATCATTAGTGGGTGAATGAAGAACTGTGCCCATCTAAAAAAAAAATAAAGAAAAATGGTAAATTTCATTTTCTCCCATTGTCTAGTGAGCAGAACAAAAAAAAAAAAAAAAAAAAAAAAAAGATTTTCCATAACAAAAAAACATGTGGTTTTCTTTCTTTGACAAAACATCCTCCACTGTTTTTACATGTAGGTTTGCATTAAGTCTGAAATGTTTTAATTCTAAATTACATTTTCACCAGTTCTTAAAGGCTTTATAGAAAAATTTATAAAGCCAATTTTTAGGTATTCTTAAAAACTTAAAAAAATAAGGCCCCTTGCTCTTCCAAGCGGAAATGTGTTGGTAGGACATGGTACCAAAGGATGCATGATTGTCTGCCTTTACATCCCAAGAATGATCAAATCAGTGGCCCATGTAGCCCAGGGGTGGGCAAACTTTTTGGCCTAAAGGCCACATCAAGGTTGCAAAATTGTATGGGGGGCCGGGTAGGGAAGGCTGTGCCTCCCTAAACATCCTGGCCCTGCCCCCATCTGACCCCCGCCCATTTCCTGCCCCCAAGTGCCCTCCTCAGAACCTGCAACCCATCAACTCCCCTCTTGTCCCCTGAACACCCCATCCCAAGACCCCTTTCACCCTAAACGCAACACCGCCCCCCCTGAGAACCGCACCCCTTACCCAACTCACCCCTGTCCTCTGACTGCCCCGACCCTTATCCACACAGACACCCCGATAGACACACACACCCCCCCTCCCCCCGGAACTCATAGCTCCCATAAAAACAGCCCTCCTATTGTGTGCGTTCCTGCAAACTTTAGCTCAGGGGTCTCAAACATGCGGCCCGGGGGCCTCATGTGGCCCGCCATGCTTCCTGGTGCCCCTCCCCCCCCACACACACACCATAGCAGTTTACAGGAGGGAGGGGCCACGAGTGGGGAGCATGTCAGTGATGCGGCCCTCGGGCCAATGCTCTAGTCCTCATGCGGCCCTTGTGGTCATTTGAGTTTGAGACCCCTGCTTTAGCTCAATCAACATATTAACGGCTTTGATAAAAAAACACCTAACTGCAGTGGAGCTTACTGTCCTCCTACAGGAGGATGAGGCGTAAGAGGGAAATACCTGTATTAAAAATATTAAACTTGCACTTCTCAAAAGGATAATATTTTTCTCCTTATGGCAGGAATCCAGTTAGACTGGTGGAGCTTTATTGTGCTAATATATCATCTGGCCTGGTGTGAGCAAACTCAATGATCTCTCATGGCACTAAACATGTACTTTCTTGAATAGTATTGTGGACCACAAACTAGATTTTCTCTTTTTTGAAAAGAGACAACCCAAAATTGAACAGCTTCAGGGGGCACATATTTAAAAGGAACAGGCCACTAACAGATTCTAGTTGTAGCTCTCCTGGAGTAGTTGATAAACGGAATGAACTAGAAATGACAACAGAAGACTCTACTATAGAGTCCTAAAGTATAGCAAACATGTTATCAGGAGTAAACACACACTGTGTATATATAGTTACATAGCCCATAGCAGCAAACCTCCCAAGCCCAGTCTGATAGACTAGGGCTTGCGTTAATGCTTTAAAAATAGCATGTAGACAGTGCTTTGGGGACCAGGCTCTGAAGCCAAAGAGGGCAGACTTCAGAGCCCAAACTCGATCCAGAAACACAACTTCAAACTGCTGTCTGTGACGTTGCACTCCATGTTTTATGGAAATATGTTTCTAAGTGTGAATATGATGCAACTGGAATATGCTTCATGCAAAAGGTCTCTTGTAAAGTATCATTACAAAGCTTATAATCTACTGTGTTCATCATATTTGTATGAATGTAGCCTTTCTTGTATCTAAAACTAGACATATGAAGTATTACTCTGAGGTCCTATTGTAATTATGCAAAGTATAGGCCATTAATGGTGGTTTAGGATCTTGATGGTTCCCATTAATTAGAACAACTGGTTGTAAATGGCTTTGTTTACTTGTAAGCCAGTCCAGTAAGTTAGAATGGAGGCTGGGGGGAGGGGTGTCTCACAGGACATGTGACCATGTCACCCGGGAATTGGAATCCATCTTAAACCTGGTGCTTTTCCATTTAGGAGGAGGGGTGGGGACCCAGAGAGACAAAAGATTCCCATCTTGTGCCAAAGCCATAAAAGGGCGTGGAACGGAACAAAGGGGGCTGTCAGTCATGAGAAATCCCCTAGTTCCATCTCAGGTGGTAACTAACAGGAACTGTACCAGGGAAAAGGATTGGGCCCAGACTAGGAAGGAGCCTAGTCTATGAAAGAAGCCTATTGGAACATCTCAGAGGGTGAGATTTACCTGTATTCAGTTTCTTAGTGTATTAGGCTTAGATTTGCGTGTTTTGTTTTATTTTGCTTGGTGACTGACTTTGTTCTGTTATTTCTTGAAACCACTTAAATCCTACTTTTTATACTTAATAAAATCACTTTAGGTTATTAACCCAGAGTAAGTAATTAATACCTGGTGGAGTAAACAATTGTGCATCTCTCTCCATCAGTGTTGTAGGGGGCAGACAATTTGTGAGTTTATCCCATATAAGCTTTTGGTTAAAGACTGCAGCTTTGGGGGCATGGTTCAGACCTGGGTCTGTTGCAGCAGCAGATTAGCATGTCTGGCTCAACAAGACAGGATTCTGAAGTCCCAAGCCATCAGGGAAAACGGGCTCAGAGGTAATTTCAGCACATCAGGTGACAGTCCCAAGGGGGTTTCTGTGACCGAACCGGTCACATTGTCTACATGCTATTTCAGAGCACTAGCCCAAGTCCATCAAACCACATGGGAAGGCTCACTGTAACAGACTGTGTAGACATACCCATTGAAGCCTTGCCTCCTCTCGTAGCAGGTGCACAAATCACCTAAAACCCCATGAGAATATACACAACTGTGAGGTACAGCTGCTATCTCAAAAGACAGCAAGAGATCCAAAAGAAAGTCAGTCCTCCATCTGCATCATCTGTTGCAATAAGGAGACCCCAAAATTAAGTCACCGCAGGCTCCCTTCAATCAGGCCAAGACAAAACAAAACAAAGTTGCACACAGTCTTCTTCTCAGGCACATACAGATCATGTTAGTCTACTTTAACCTGTCCTTTGTTTGGTATGATTGAGTTACCTGTCAAGTGCTTCTTTAAAGTACTTCCTCTGTACATCAAACTGGAAGACTGTCCGTTCACAGTCAGTTGAAGCGTTGTCACTGCCACCATGTTTCTTCAGGAATGCGTCAAACCCATTCTCATCTGGATACTTCAAACTGCCCATAAATACCACTGAAACAAAAGCCATCAAAATTAGGGAGATTTTATAAACATTTGATTGCAGAAAGACACTCACAGAGTATCACCTAGAACAAGTAGTAATTACATACTGATGGCCTGATTTTCCACTGCCTTGCATTTCATGTAGTCATTTACACCTGTAGCAAGTGGGTGTAAGTTGCTACCAAATAAGAATAGTAGCATTTTACACCAACTTGCCACAGATATAAACAACTGTACCATAGATAAGGCAGTTGAAAAGCAGGCTGGTCAGTTACTATGGGCCCAATGTCATGCAATAATTCAAGAACATGAAATACATGTTGTCAAGTATGTCTTTAAACCACAGCTTGACTGAGTACATTGATCTGAATTTGGCCCTAGTGGTCACTATACAAAGGCCAACATACAAGCTATCGATCACCTCCCATGAGCCATATGTGGGCTCATCTGCCACTGTATTCATTACAGAAAAGTAGACATCTTTTATTGGACGAACTTCTGTCAGCGAGAAAGACAACTTTCAAGCCACATAACTCTTTTTCAGGTCTGGGAAAGGTACGCCCAGTGTCACCCAAAAGAAGCTGGTCCAATAAAAGATATTACATCATCTGCCTTGTGTCTCTTAACATCCTGGGACCAATAAGGCTATAACTACACTGCATACAGAAAAGGTTGAGAAAGGTGAATTAAAAGGGAAAAAAGTTCAGCATTGATAGGACATAAAGCCCCTTAAATTTCCTCATAGTCAAGCCTATTTGACAGGAAAGTCAAGATCTAAACAAGCAACAGGGGAAAACATAAGGCACAACAATATCCTGGGGAAAACATAAGGCACAACAATAAAAACAAAGGTTCTGGTTATGCTCTCACATACACTGATGTAAATCAGGAACAATTCCACTGAAGTCAATGGAGTTACATGGGTGCAAAAGCAGTGGAAGATTGTGCAAATTAAGACTAAGGGCTTTAGTGGGTTTTTTTGTTGTTGTTTTTTTAAAGTGCCTTATTTCTCATATGCGTTTCCTGGGACTACCCATGAATATCGAAAAGCTTACAAGATAATTTTCAATATATACTTTAATAAAAACCCATCTTGCCATGCTTTTGGGGAGACTCCTTCAAATTTACAAGATCACAGAGAAAAATCATCACTCAAAACAACAACAAGAAAGAAAAATCCATCACTCAACTGTGGATCTCAGAAGAAAATTTTAGAATTGCTATTGGACAATGTTTTCAAAGGAGCAATTCATTGAATCAAATGAAAATAGGAAAATTCAGAATTTTCCTAGAGACCTGCACATCTAACCAGATAAATCAGAATCAATCAGGCATGCTTTTAGCTCTGACAAAAGCTATTATTAAATGTGGACCAAGCCTAAGATAAAGAGAGTGGTGTGGGAGCGGGGGGTGCATGCAGTGCTATAGTCACACAGATACAAGAAGCTGCATTTAGACTAACCTATCAGATATAACTAACCTATCAAAAACTGAAGGCCATAAAAATCTACAAAATACAAAGTTAAGGAGTTATTCTACATGTAGCTGGTATTCAGTGGGGAAAAATCTCAGGCACAAGCTATCTGAAATGGGAAGAGTAATTCTGCAGTCTAGAATGTTGCTTCTTTAGTGTCATATATAAACTCAAATCACATGGAAACCCATTTTTCACTGAAGAAGGAAAATGTGAAATATAAGCAGATACATACTGTGTTCCAGAAAGTGTGCTAATCCAGGTAGGTCTTCAGGGTCAGAGAAACTGCCAACAGCAACACAAAGGGCAGCTGCAGACTAGAAAATGCACACAGTAATTCATTTTTCAAAATTTTATCTAGTAGCAATGAATTCCACACTGATCAAGCAGTTACTCTATTCCCCCCAGGAAAAGAAGAGGAAAATGGACCAGAACAATATTATGTTTCTGGAATATGCTTTTATTCCTGCTGCAATCACTGGGCAAGCACTGTGTCCATGAGTAACAGCACAAGCTCAAACCTGGGCAAGAGATGGGGTCTCACATAAAAGTGATGAAGGCAATAGAAATACACAGACAAATGAGGTAGGGGACACACACAGACATGGAAGACTATCCTGGTTATCTGACCACAGCACTTCAGAGTTTGTGCCTAGGCAGGAGTCCTACAAATTGTTAAATGGAGAATTAGTACATACCTGCTTTTCTGTACAACCCCTCTTTCTTGTCTCTTCCTTTTCTGCTAGTTCTTCCAATTCACTGTCATCGGGGTCATGGAGATCCTCATCATCTCCATCATTATCATCTTCATCATAGTCATCGTCGTCATCATCAGCTTCTTTGTCATCTTCAATCTCTGCTCCAGAGTCATCATCCTCATCACTTTCATCCTCAGATTCCTCACTGTCCTCCCCCTCCGAAGACACCACAGAAGTGGCTGAGTCCATGTTATTTATATCCGAAATCAACAGCGCACATAAGCCATTTTGTAATTTGATGTACCTATAAGAAGAATTATACAAACTATTTAGACTTTTCACTTGTTTCCTAGAACCTCACAGAAAGTTTGAGTGTTTCTGGATTTGCCACAGTTGTTCTGGGCTCTTCAACTAAAGTTCCTTAGTCAAACCCTCTAAAATCAAAACAACCAAAGATCTAAGCAAGATGAATAATTTCACCATGCAAAAGTAAAACCAGAACTTCATCTACCAGTACATTTTTTGCCATTTAATTAAATATGCCTTATAAGATGACATGGCTTATAAGGCTTATTATATATGCCTTATACACCCTGCACATACATTAATTCCTACATTATTAAAGTCATGTACAGTTAAGGATACCAAGACCCAATCCCCAATTCAGGTTTTCCAGATCTAGGTTTACAAAGTATGAAAAGAAGTTGTACTATCATTAAACTTCATTGTGTTTTACTTGACAATTATCTTTATATGAGTGAATTATTGGTCCAATTTTTTTTTCCTACACAGATACAAAATATTTGATTGTCAGGTACGCTACCATATCAGATTGAGCACATTACATGACAAGCTATACAGGTGTCAAAGTATGACAGGAATGTGAGGTATTCGGTGTTGTTGTAGACCTGTTGAATATATGTGAGGAGCATTTTAAGATTTAAGGGGAAAAAATGGAAGTAGCTCAAAGCACTAGCAGAAGCCATATGAAAATTTTACAGTGAGAAAGTCAGTGTAAAGTGTGAGCTTTTATTACCTTACTAGTGTAAAAGCCCGCGGACACGGGCCAATGGAAACGGCTTGCACCCCCCCCCACACACACTTGGTAAGCTCTCTCCCCCTCCCCCCCACTCCAACGCCCCCCCGCCCCGTTGCAACGACCCCCGCCCACCCCGGCCCCCCTCAACTCCTCATAATGCGCCCGACAGCCCAGCTAACTTTATATGTCTAACTGCTCCTTGATGCTGTAGCTCTGTGAGGATCGCTCAGGCAGGCACGCGCGGCGGCCATTTTGTGCCTCCGAACTACAACCCCCAGCATGCCATTCGTCGGGCCGTCTCTACTGCGCATGCCGTTCATCAGGGCCGTCTCTACTGCGCATGACGGCTTCACACACCGTCTGTAGCCGATTATATAGGATGTAATTTTTTTAAAAAAACCCAAATGCTGCAGTTATTGTTTATGAGGTTCCTTCCCTATGTTAGATTAGTTTCCTGAAACAAATACACCTAAAAGTTCAACTAGCTTTATGCAGACAGACCTTCACACCCAAAAAGCGGAGTGAAATGAATGGGACTCTACATTGCCTGTGCAATCCTGATTTTTGTTGCTCTGAATTTCCTCCCAGGTGCAGCCTCTTCTTCACAAGAGAGAAGATATTACTTCTCTGCTACAGCTTAAAGAAAATAACTGGCTTTCTTTGTTGTTACAATGCAGCACAAATTTGTAACTCGCTGCCCAGTGTCATTCCACATCTCTTCTCAGTACTACAGCTTTCACCCTCCACTCATTGGATAATCTACTTCCACAAAAAAGTCAGCTGTGTTTCCTTCCCCAGTTGATTCTCATTTGTGTTCTGTTGAGTGTTATGAAGTTAAGAAGTTATGATTTAACATTCTGCAGGGCCAAAACCAATCTAAAAGGCCAAGAGGTCACCGCGTCCAGTTATTGCCTCTCTGTGCAGGGAATTTATCAGCCTTTGCACAGCCAAGGAAGTGGACATTTACGCAAAGTCCACCAATCAGTTGAGCTGGAGGGAAAAGCCAGATTATTATTAGTTGGAGGTATCATCACAATCGTTTTTTAAATAGTTCTGTTATGCAGAAATAATTAAACTTTTGAGACAACCCCACTCCACGCACATAAAACTCCACCACTGCCACCAACCCTGAATCTTAATTATACCATACATACAAATTTAGAAAATTTACAATTGTAACTTCATAAATATTTCACATACACAATTCCTGAAAATCCCATAGAAATCAAAGCACAATCCTCAATTGATGTAATTTCAGACTAGCTTCAGGATGTCTGTAACTAAACAGCATCAGTTGTCCCCTTCACTGATAGAGACCGTTAGCTTCTTCAGCTTTTATGGCCCCATAAGGGGTACTCATTTGCAAGGGATCAATATGAAGCTTAACGTGAAGCAACACAGCATCCTAATTGCTTTGGAAGAAAGATTTGACAGAAGTCATATGCTGGTTTGGCAAGTTTTATCTTTTAAAGTCTTCATTATTTTTTCTGTCCTCACCACACTTTCCCCTATAAATAAGCAGATAATACTACTGTGTATTTACTCCCCACCTCCAGCTCATCACTGACGATGTTAAGTTGTAAGGCAGGGGAACAGATTCCATGAACAAGGCTGTGGATGGACCAGGCAATTGCTGAAGGCGCTTTGGTTTCAGCTAGCAAGAATCTAAAACAGAGTCTAAGCAGAGATGCTAGTTGAGCTATTTTTTCCACGTTTTGGTCACAGCTGGAAAAAGAAAAGAATAATCAAACGAACTGAACACTAGTTACTGCTAGTATCTGAGCAGCATGTGGAGTGATGAAGGACTCCTAAAATACAAACAAGGGCAGAGTATATGTTGGATGCTTTTTAGAAATTATTCAGTAGTGTTTGTTCAGACTAGACATTGGCCATAGAATGGCTAGAATTTTCTTTTTTTAAAGGGATATAAAATTTAAACTCCATCCCTAGCATTAACAGAAGACTTATTCTTGTGACAAGTTACAGTACTTCCTTACATGTCAACTAGCCAAAAAAACCCATATCCCAACACACAGTAGGCCTCTGCTCTACTGAATTAAAATCCTAATGCTGATAAAAGACGTTTCAGATATACAGATAAACACACCACAGAGTATTTGTGAATAATAAAAGTGAAAATGCGCCAAACACAGCAATTCTGGAGATAGCTTAAGTGACATTCTGACACATTTGTTTTTATAACTAAACTGAGATACATGTCAATTTAGGTTAAGGAACATTACAGGAATATTGTAATTATCCAAGTACAAATATTATAAACCCAGGAAACTCAGATAAGGTTAAACTTAATTTCCAAACACACACATTAATGGTATGGAAATGTACAGTTAAGGCAACTGAATGACCCTATGGCACAGCTATTACATGGCCTGGCTATGATTAAGACATGCATATTTGTCCCAATTAATCACTTAAAAATCCTGTGCCCTCCCCCCCCCCCCCCCATTATGGTGTCAGAGCTACTTTGTTTTGGTGTTTGAAGGGTATAGTTTTGCAAGAGATAATGGTGGAATGCTGGCATTCCCTGGGACACAGAATTAAGGCTACGGTGTACGTTCTGTGGTATACAGTAGTGGCTAAGCATGTGTCTCTGAGTGGAAAAGTACATGGCATATACTCGTAGACTACCTGCTTTTTTAATACTTTGCTTAGGAGTTGTCAGATATGGCACATATAATAACACCAAAGTTGTATTCTAAGGGTGAGATTTTCAAAAACCATTCAAGTGCCAGTCTAACTCCACTCCCACGGAAATCAGTGACTTTTAACCATTGACTTCCATCAGAGAAGAGTTAGGGTAATTCCAAAACATTTTGAAAAATTCCACTATCCATGCTTATTACATGCCATGCTCAGCAGCAAATTCAAACTCTGCAGTTCTCTTTATCTCTGGAATCCCCCTTTCTCAAAACAGCAGCCCATGGTAGTCTATGTACAATGAATTTCCCAATCTCTCCATGGTTACATCATCAATGGGGAAGTCTGGCATACCCACAGGCGCTCTTGCTAACAAAACTATGCACAGATGTGACACTCATGGAGAAGCATGAAGACCAAGATGACTGGGCCAAGGAGGATCAAGACAAAGGTAAGAAAGATAGGAAAGCAAACTGGAGGGACAGAATGGCAGTTTTTCTACTCCAGGGCATAGAGTTCTCTCCATTAACCAGCAGGGAAAAGCACTTTGGTCGATCTGTGTAATTTAAGATTAAATTTTGATTTTCAAATGGACAGACAGAAGTTAGCCTCCCTACTGGCTGCATGAAGAGTACCACCCTCACCCCCAGTGGCATTTTTTTGCCTTTATTCTTCAAGACTGAAAGTTTAGCATTAAACAAGACTGGTACACAAAAATCTCCTTAAGAGAAATCCAGTTAACTGGACTCTTTAAAAATGGCTGCCATATAGTGGTCATTGAGATGGAGGCTACAGGCACTCAATGGCAAAAATGGCTAACTGCTCCCAGTGGCATGTAAAATTAAGCTGCATTTGAGGGAAGTGTGTGCAGAAACCTCTCTATCATGCGATCATATGACTTTCGCTAAGGACTCCATTAGCAAGGCTCTCACTTTCATTTTTCATTCAACCCACAAAATTAATTTTGTTAGTATCCAAGGTTTACCTAAAAAAGGAGAGAGACGGGCTTTTTAAAAAGTGGGGCACCACTTATTGCCTAGTATATAATGAAGATTAACACCTTTAAAATCAAGTTAGCTAGTGAGAGAGGTGTCATCCAGCTAACAATTTTTAAACTATTTCACTGTATCTACACAAGATAGTGAATTGTGCTTCAAAGGGTTAGGTGTATTCATATTAAAAAAATAAATGTATAAACAGATCCAGGGAAGCTACTAATCGCAGCAAACAGATGTCATGTCCCAACGTTATATGGGCCACTTTTTCCATTTTATTTAGAATTCATAGCATATTTAAACACAGAAGTAGCCCCTTCCTCGCTGTCCCATGATTAAAATTAGGTAAGTGCCTTGCTCACTTACGGCCTAAAGCACATGAGTGGTAGATCACATACTCCCCAGACTGGTTTCCATCTTGCCTGACCGAACTAGTTTTCAGTGTGTCATTAGCAAGCTGGAAAACTTAAGCCTGATCTTTATTAGAAACTTTTGCCAGCTCAGCAATGTTGGTCAGGGGAGTGATTTTCTGTGCAACATTTTTATACCTGCAAAAGCGCTATTGTAGAAGCACTTACAATTGCATAAAAGTGCCTTTTCCCCATATAGCCTCTTCCACATAGAAAACTGGTATAAGTTATATTGTCAAAAGCACTTTCTTTTTTTTGGCAGTATAAGGCTGTATCTACGCTAAGACAGTTTACTGGTAAAGCTATACCAGCAAATGTTTCTAGTTTATACCTGGCCTTATATTTTTAACCCTGCAAAATATTAAATAGTGGCAGCACAATATAATGGATAAGGCTTACAAGATATTGCCATCTCTATCACTGATTTGGATGCTCCCTCAACCCCACCCTCTTCTGTTAAGATGTCTCACCACAACCTCTCTCCTTCCCCCAGCCTGAACCCTTTACTGCTTGGAGACCCTTCAAGCTACACACCCCAAACCTCCATTGCTTATATTCATCTCAACTCAGACTCTTTTCCTACCCGGACACCAATCCTCTAATGTTAAAAGCCAAAGTCCTGCACTGTTCAAAGACCCAGCCCTTCCCCACATACACTCCAGTACTGTTTATTGCTCACTTAGGCTCCGATTCCCTCCTCAAAGGCACTTCTCTTCCCCTAACGAGGTCTCCATTCCCTTACAGGCATCCTGCCAAGCTTATATCCTATCCCTATGACACTTTTTCCCCTCGTTTCCCCTCAAATATCCTCTCACCAGGGGAAAAAGCTGAGGGGGAAGAGGCGAAATAGATCTTTGCTAAAAGCAAAAAAAAGAGGGGGGGCCCTTCCCTCCTGGATTCCCCCCGAGCTCCTCCCCCCCCCCCCCGAAGCAACAGGCCGTATTGCTAGCTCCATGAATTCAAAAGTCAAAGTCGGAATCCCACCTGTCATGATCACAGATTCGGGGCAGCTTCTTGGGTTCTGAACTCCCGCTAACCACCCGCAACCCGTGTGACAATTATGGGTTAAAACGTCAAGCTTAGGGACACTGAAGCGTGTACACAAAACCCCAAACTCAGCCCTGCCCCCGCATCCCCTCAGCCCTCCCCGGTTCCCACCGGCAACCCCCCAACCCAGGCCCCCCTCGCCCCGCACTGTCTCCAGCCGGTTGGGGAGGGAGGCTCCCGTCCCCCTCACCTGTACTGCTTGGGGTCACTGGGGGACTTGACCACGTCGGGATCCCCCAAGTTGGGCTTTGCCCTGCGGTCCCCTCCTTCCTCCTCAGACTCCTCCTGGAACAGGCGGCCCTTCGCGTCCCGGTCGCCCTCCCCGACCTGCTGTCCCGAAGGCAGGTCCGGGCAACTGCAGGAGGCCTTGTTCCTGCCTGGCATGGCGGGGGAGCTCCGGGGCTGCCGGCTGGGGGGAGGCGGTTTCGGGGCGGCTCGCACGGGCCGGCTGCGGCCGGCGCCTCGGAAGGCCTGGTCCGCAACAACTCTCGCTCCCGGCCTCCTCCGCGCTAGGGCGCCTAGGCCCCTCCACATCCACCGGTCTCGTCCCCCCGGCCCCGGGCCTCGCCCCGAGCTCCGCCCCCTCCCCGGCTCGCAGCCTCCTCACTCCCAGCGCGAGCGGCCGCTGCAACAAAATCGATTCTCACGTAGGTCTCCCCGTTCCAGCCAATCATCACCCGGCTTCGAGGTCACATGTCCAGGATGAGCCAATCGTAGCCCCTGCCAGGCTAGAGCGCCTCTGGTTGGCAGAAAGGATGCCTATGGCGTAAGGACGGGGTAAACCATAGTGAGCCGGGAAGGGGGAATCCAGCCAGCGGCGAAAAGGGGAGCAGGATAGAGCTGAGTGTCAGACTCCCTACGGGAATTAGCGCGGCTTCTCCTTGCCGCCTCCTTTCAGGCCTCGGTTTGATGAATTAAGCCGATCTCCCCGGTCGTGCGTTGGACGCTTCCAACAGCCTGTTTGGAGCCGGTGCTTCTCTTCCCATTGGTTCTATCAATTGTCGCTCACTTCTAGCTGGGCCAATCAGCTGGCGAGGAAGATCCCACCCAGCCTAGTGTGAGAGCTGGGGGTGGGAGTACAGTATTAAAAGTACAGTGTCGGGAAAGATCTCTCCGCCCTCCCGGGCTCACGTGGGGAGCCTCACGGCCCGATCCTGCCAACGCCTCCTTGATGGCTAGCGCGAGCTTGTGGGCGGGGCTAGAGGCAGCGCAGAGCCCGCCCCGCAGGTCCTGGTTAGTTTAGAGAGGGGAGGTCTGGGGTTGCTATTAACGGTCTATTGGCACCGTTGCCCTGAGGCCACGCCCCTTCTACCAGGCCACGCCCCTTCTCACTCCATCCCCGCCCTTGTTTACTGGGTTCACTTTCACTGGGGTGGGGGCGGGCTCTGCGGTGGGGCTGCAGATAAGAAGTTTAGGGAGCTTGGGGATGGGGCAGAAGGATGGGGGAAGTGGCTGGGGCAGGGGTGGGATGGTCTCCAGTGTGGGACTCGAAATGAGTGGTTTGGGGGGAGGTGTGGGAAGGGGGTTGGGGGGAAGGGAGGTACAGGCTTTGGCTGGGGTTATGGGCTCTGGGAATGAGGGGTGTGGGGTGAAGGGGGCTCTGGGCTGGGACAGGGAGTTGAGGTACAGGGGTGTGTGGGCTCTGGGAATGAGGGGTGTGGGGTGAAGGGGGCTCTGGGCTGGGACAGGGAGTTGAGGTACAGGGGTGTGTGGGCTCCTGGAATGAGGGGTGTGGGGTGAAGGGGGCTCTGGGCTGGGACAGGGAGTTGAGGTACAGGGGTGTGTGGGCTCTGGGAATGAGGGGTGTGGGGTGAAGGGGGCTCTGGGCTGGGACAGGGAGTTGAGGTACAGGGGTGTGTGGGCTCCTGGAATGAGGGGTGTGGGGTGAAGGGGGCTCTGGGCTGGGACAGGGAGTTGAGGTACAGGGGTGTGTGGGCTCCTGGAATGAGGGGTGTGGGGTGAAGGGGGCTCTGGGCTGGGACAGGGAGTTGAGGTACAGGGGTGTGGGGGCTCTGGAATGGGGCTGGGGATAAGGAGCTCGGAGTGCAGGAGGGAGCCCTGGGATGGGGCCCAGGCTTTCAGAGTGTGGGAGGGGGTCCAAGCTTGAGTTTGGGTACAGGAGGTGGCTCGGGGGGTGGGCAGTGCTTACCTCAGGTGGCTCCTGGAAGCAGCAACATGTCCCCAGGTGTAGGGGCAGCCAGGTGGCTCTGCCCGCTGCCTCCGCAGGCGCCGCCACCGCAGCTCCCATTGGCTGAACTCCTGAACACTGGGAGCTGCGGAGCCAGTGCTCGGGGTGGGGTGCCGACAATTCTGTGCCTTGAAATTGGAGGGATATCCTGGCCACTTGCAGAAGCCATACGGAGCCAGATGGAGAGCCTCCCTGTGCCGCAACCCAACTTTTAATGGCCTGGTCAGCAGTGCTGACTGGAGCCGCCAGAGTTCTGGTTGGAATTAAGAGACATATCACAAGGAAATTGGAATAGATATCTCAGGCATGGCACAGGAACTACAGGGAGTTATTTGTGGAATTGTGTCTTTACAGGTTCCCAATGCACCTTAGTGTGGCAGGTGTTCAGGCTGCACATCCTGTAAGTAAGTGAAGGAGCTGTGGGCCTCCCCCCACACACCTCCTTTGGGATGATATGCTGTGACATATGAGGGTTCAATTCAGCCTGAGTATCTGTGTCACTCCTGCCTTCTACCTCAGGGTGCCTTTTGCCCAGTGCTCTGCTGCTGTATCCTCTAGCCTGGACTTCTCACAAATAACATCCAGCATACAAGTTATTCCAAGCTGTGTCTGTGCATGTGTGTTCTGCAGCCAGCCATACTTTAGCTCTTACCAGCCTTGGGTATACTGCAGAGTGACCCCAACACACTCCCAGTTTTAGATTTTCTTCCAGAAATATTTACAGTATGCTGTCCAGCCTTCTCTTGGACAATACAAGTTTATATAAAGTGTTGTTTCTTTAATAGAAATAATATGCATATGACTTGCCTCCCCAAAAGGGCTCCATTTGGATAGGGTGAGAGGGGGTGGCTTAGGGTATTTGTCCCTTCTTTTATAGTTTGGGGAGCCACAGCCTTCCGTACCCAGCCCTCCACACAGTTTAGCAACCCCAACGTGGCAGTTGGACCAAAAGGTTTGCCCACCCCTGATCTAGATGATCATCATACACCATTTATATGTCCCCGATGTGTGTCTTCTGTTGATCTCTATCAGGGCAGATCCTCCTGTGATATTTTTTGCTCTTGTTTTGGTGGGGTACTTCTTTTACACCTTTACACTTACAATGTTCTGAGACATTGGGAATAGGCCACATCACCCCTGATTGAATTGGCCTCGTTAACATTGACCTTCCTCCCCCCACCAAACACACACACATACCAACTCCCATCTTTTCATGTGCTGTATATTTGTACCTGCCTACTGTATTTTTCACTCCATGCATCTGATGAAGTAGGTTATAGCCCCCCAAAACTTATGCCCAAATAAAGTCTTTAAGGTGCCACAAGGACTCTTCATTGCTTTTATTCTCCATTTATTATTTTCAGAGGAAGCTTCCCCAGCTGCACAGGTCCAACTCCATGCAGACTTTATAAAATCCACAGAGATGAGCAAGAAAGGCGGGGGTGGGGGGGGAGAGAGCAAAACAAAGAGGTCAGAGGATTACACAAACTAGGGATCCTTCTGTTGGATGTTGTGGGGAGAAACAGAGATGGTGTCATTTCAGAGGTTTTTCTACACAATCTTTTTCTACCTTATTCAGCCACCAGATGGACCCCAAAGCACATGTTCCTGGGAGCTCATGGGACATACCACTTTTCATTTAGGAATCTGCATTCAGTGTGGCAAGTCATTCCGTAAGTACCAAATCTATTTAGCAACTTGAAGTTCTCCATCCTCCTCTATTTTCAGTAGAGATGGTCTGGAAACAGACCACACATCCCCATCCCTAAACTTGGTATCTACTTCTAGGGATCTACTGGTTTGCACTAAGGCTGGTCAGGCATGAAAAGGAGCATGTCCTTAAAAGTGAGGATCCCTGCTCTGTGCAAGAACTGCAGTTCAGAGCTTCCCTGCCCCTGAAAGCATGGGCTGCTGACCAGGAAAGTGGCTTGAGAGCCTTGGCCACCGAGGCCCTCGCAGAAAGGAACCAGGGTGGTACTTTCTCTCTCTGGCTTCCCAGACACCTAAAACTCTGCCTTGTGTTGGCTAGGAAAGAATATTGACTTTTTGTTTGGATTACTTTAACTCTCCAGTAATGGAGCAGAGCATAGGTGCCAGCTCTTTCATTTGCCAGGAGGTGCTCAGTCCCTGCCCTCGCTCTACCCCTTCCCCCCAAGATCCCACCCCTGTCCCTTCCCACCTCTACCCTACTTGCCCCTGCTCCACCCTCACCCTGACTCTTCCCTCCCATGAGTGCACCCTGTCCCTGCTCTTCCCTCTCCCTCCCAGCACCTCCTGCATGCTTTGGAGCAGCTGATGGCAGCAGGCACTGGGAGGGAGGGGGAGGAACTGATCAGCAGAGCTGCCAGTGGGCAGGAGCTGCTGGAGAGTCAGGGACAGCTGGTTGCCTGGGGGTACAAAGCACCCACTAGTTTTTTGCTGTGGGTGTGCCAGCCTTGCAGCACTCGCAAAGTTGGAGCCTGTGGGGCAGAGGCCCTGAACAGCACAGCCAGAAGGCCATGCCCCATCCTCCTTGACAAGAGTAATGCCCAGCCTCTCACTAAGGGGAGGGTAAAGAGATTCAACCTACTACGGGGAGAAAGGGTGGTTCAGTCTCTGGGCCCATGCAATCCATGGCCTCTCTCTTTCAATACTGCCACCATGGGCAACTGATGAGGTAGACACTTGTCCAGTGAATGCTGGTGAGAGACCATCAAGTGCTTTCATGCTGGCCAATGGATTGCTGCCAACAGCAACAATTGTACTGACCTTTACCAGAAAGTAGGTCACAGCATGACACCCTACAGTGCCCAGATTAACTGAGGAGGGCTGAATGTCACAAGCTGCCTCCTCCTATTCAAGAGTGGAAAAATGAGGGGGAGAATGAAGAAAGTTGGTGGGCAAATGGGAAAGAGAGAGACATCTCTTCCCTCTGCTGCCCCATCTTTACCTGGAAAATGGACATTTCACAGCAAATGGTAGGATGGGAGAAAACAGTATTTTCCCCTCTAATCTGGTCACTGCTTTACTAGTCCCCTCTCTCCCTGCTATCGAACGTTCCCCTACCATCTCCCACCAACCCTGCCGCACACACCACCAGTTCACCCACATCTTCAGTCACCAGCTGATTCCATTCTTCCCTGCATTCAGCCTATCCCCCTCTCATCTCCGAACCCCTCAAGCTCTCTCATCTCCTTCCAGTCCAACCCTCACCAGTATGAGGCTCTCTTCTTCCTTCCTTCTTCCACAGCTGAGAACCACCACCCTCAGCTCTGAACCCTTTCATCCAGTTATTTTTTGTTACTAGTTAAAACCTGCCTGTCACCACTGAAATATTACATCTGCCACCCTGTTAATGTTTGCTTTACCATTCAGCCTACAGCATCTCCTTCCCCACAGTGGTTCCTAATGATAATTGTGGCCCAGGGAACACTCTCTGGCAGAAAACACACAAGCAACTCAGTTTAATTCAAGAAGATTCAGAAAAAGACCACCTCTTCCCTGAGAGATGACTCCACCCTTACTATCTGAGGAGATAAATAATGTAGTTCACACTCAAGCAATCTCTGGCCACATTCAGAGACTAAATGTATTTTTATTGTGTCAGCTTAATAAATATAGATACAAATATGTACACTCGTAGCACTGCACAAATTGCATGTTCACCACCCGATTAGAAATACCCCACAAAAGAGAGCATTTATTTTAGAGATGACTTTTGAGAGCAAGAATTAGCACTATCCAAACACACACTACAGCAAGGCTTTGATTCACTAGCACAATAGAAATAGAAGCTACATTAAGTCTAGATGGTTTTCCATGCCAGAAAATTACTAGCCTTTGTGTTAAAAGCATTTGAGGTATGACAGAAGGACACATTTTCAAAGGCAGCCTGAGGCCCTAATCCTGCTAGTTACAATGCAGTGGACGGATCCCTGCATGGCACCCCATCAACTTCAGTGGGGTCTCAGACAGACGCCGTGCCCATTTGTACAAAATATCTTGCACAACTCTGGCCTAAATTTGCAATTTTGTGTGCCAAAAAAATAGGCTAACTTGACATCACTGATTTGTCTGTAGAAATGCCATTTGTACTCTCAAATTTGAGTCTGTGTGCATAGCATAGTCCTGCCATGAATGCAGGGGCCCTTCAAGTCCTATGATAAATAATTATATAAGCAAATAGACATTTGGCCTACAAAGTTTGAGAGAGCTGTGAAAGTAGCCCCCACATATGTGTGTATATATACAAGCTACAAATCTGGCTACTACATATATATCCTCACAGAATTGTACTCATATAGATATAATAACCTTAGTGCCAGAAATGTTGGGACGTTTAAAGGCATGCTATATCTAAATTGTAAAAATTGCATCCCAGAAAGAAGCAGGCATGGGATGTTGATATTTCAGTTTTTTAGGGTCTCAGTCACCTGGTTGTTCAATCGCGCCATTTTTAAGCCTTCATTATTTTTATGAATCCATCTTCTCTTAAGTTTTTTGACTTTGTATTTCAGTCTGAAACTAGAAGAAATAATATAAGTGCAACACAATTTTTTTTAAAAGCCAAGAACAATGTGAAAACAAGAAATATGTGTAAAACATAAACCAGGCTGTGAGGTATTGTATACATTACAGGCCCTCCTGCTGGTGGATTTTTCCATTTAATTTTAGGGTGGCATACAGCTTGATATCTATCCCTCCACATAGTTGTTCTGACAGCTGACCAAGTTGAAGGGAGAAGTTCTCCTTTGCAAGGCAGAACACCTATGCTGATCAAGATTAATAGAAGGAACATCTTAGCTTTTAAGATCCATATTGATCATTTTAGCCGAACTGTATGCATGCAGTTGTTTGCAGATCTGGTCGCCTCATTTCAAAAAAGATATATTGGAATTGGAAAAGGTACAGGAAAGGGCAACAAAAATGACATATGAGGAGAGATTAATAAGACTTTTCAGCTTGGGAAATAGACGACTAAGTGGGAATATGATAGAGGTCTATAAAATCCTGAATGATGTAGCAAAAGTAAATAAGTGTTATTTACTTCCTCTCATTATACAAAACTAGGGGTCACCAAATGAAATTAATAGGTAGTAGGCTTAAAACAAACAAAAGGAAGTATTTTTTCCCCACACAGGTATGTCAGAAGCTCTGTGAGATTTACCTTGGGCTTAAACTCTAGTTTTGGGTGCATGTGTTATCCTTCCACAGGCTTCCTTGCTGGAGAATTGGTTGTGTTGTATAAAGCACCATACTATTTGTCCCTTTGTGGTTTGCCTATAAATCTATATCTAATTCATTTAATTATCATGCTGGAGAAAAGTAATTATTCTGATAATAAAACAAAATAAATTATTCTTTCCCTTTAATAACCAAAGCCTCCACAAATATATCATGGGAGTTAACCTTGACTACAAGCTCAGGACTCAGGACTTCTTGCAGGTAGATTTTACTACTTAGCACTTTGGGGGCAGGAACCACCTTTTGTTCTGCATCTGTACAGCTCCAAGCACAATGCGGTGTGGTCCATGACTGGGGCTTCTAGGTACTATAGCCATATCTATATATATAAAAGTCAAATGGTGTATGTGTGCGTGTGTGTATGTATGCTGCCTTACTCCTTCCACACCGTTTGAGCTAGAGACTTGAAATTTGGTACAGTTATAGGCTTTAGGGTCCTAATCAGGGTAAGAGTTGACATTTTTTCAAATCTCACCTCTGACGCCCCCCAGGGGTGAAATTCTTTAAAGCCCATTCACATCAGCTGGGCAGCAGGTTAAAACCCACTGTTCTCTGTGACATAGTTATGATGTCATAATACCCCCCTCCAACGGACCCCACACTCGCTCAGCTCTCTCCCCTCTCCAACGGACCCGAGCAATGCTGAGACGTCTGAACAATAAAACATGGTAGTCTTTTTACATCCCAGTTTCCAATTACAAATACCCCGAGCAACGCCGGGTGTTTTTGCTAGGTAGTAAATAATAAATAAAAGATATAACAGCTGTTCTGGTAGATCACTTGGTTTAAGAGCAAGACAGACTGGTTACAAACACTCACATGTTGGCTGCCAATAAATTGAGATACTGGCATTCAAGGTTAAAAGTGCTACGCTTGGCCCTGCATCAACCCAGAATTAGGGAAGTGCAAAATTGGCTTAAAGCCACATTTACCCTCTCCCTGATTGGGCTCTGATTTTTATGCCTTTGAAGAGGCATGCCACAAAATTCAACTCCCATACACTTGATTTTCTTGGTGGCCCCATTGTATCAAATAGAAATGAGTCCTTTCTTGCTATCCAGTCCTGCTGCATCAAAGAAAACAGCGGAGTTTTACATCAAGGATTATGACCATCTCTTATCTAAAGTCTTGAGATGTTCTGGTTTTTTTGGATGCAAAGACAGGATTTTCTTTCGTATTTTGTGAGGGGAGTCTGGGTTTCTTCTTTTATTTTTTAAAATCTTTTCCTTTTTGATCTTGTTTATGTTCAGTCCTCTTTATCAGTTGTTGAGCTGTGTGTTGGTATAGAGCTCTCTCCCCAGCAGAAGGGCCTATAACAACAAAACAACATTCTCTATGGGAATAATCTAAAAATACATTTATAATATTATAACATTCTTATACTTCAGTGTAATTCACTCATTAACACTAGGTGCACTTACAATATTTATTTAGGTTGGTTTGTTTTACACTATGAGATGTATTAAATATATTTAACATTAAACTTTCCAGGACATTTAACAGCCACATCCATTTCCACTGTAACAGAAACTTCAGCCTTTAGACTATATGATAATACATCATCACATGTGAAAAGATAAAGTGTGGTCAGGGAAGGGGAGAGAGTGATTTCACAGAGATTAAAATCACTAGCAGGAACAGTTTTGCTGCAAAGGGGGTGGGTTGTCTGTGAGTCGCATGTTCTTTCCAGCACTGCCTCTGGATGGGCCAGACTCTATACTCTCCGACATCTTTTCACAGATTATATCCACTAGGCGCTCAAAGACCTGTCTCACATTGATGTTCTCTTTGGCACTAGCATCAAAATAATCAAAACCTGTGAAGAAAGAAAAAAAGAAGTCGATTATGTAAAGAATGCCTGAAGTAAGTGTAATGGTGTGTTTAAAACACCAATAACTTGTTTTCTATTCATTTGGTAGCCAAGAAACACTTCAGAAATACAGGACATCCAAGCAGATGAAGCTGTCCTAGCTCAACTGGGTGAGTCTAGGGGGCGAGGCTAACTCTTAATACTACTGTGGCAAAGAGCTTTCTGAACAGTGCTGGTGAGTAGGCCCTAAAGCATTGCTCCCTTCTGATCAGAGAACAGCAAGGTTGGAATTATGTGAAGTTACTGATGATTCCAGGGTTGCTTCCCCCCCCCCCCAGCATATTTTTGCACCCAATGAAGCAGCCAGACATGACCATCCAGGTCAACCTTCCTGCCCACTCAGATCACATCGAGGAGCTTAGTCTTCCTTAATTATGAATTCAAATTCCTGCATGAGACTTCAGCCCAGTGCCTCAGCCATGAGCAGAATGTCAGTGCACTGAACACATGCTGTCAGCCCCTACAATTCTTTATCTTCCCATTCCTAGAAGTCTAGGAGACTAATCATTATTTACAAGAATTATGTTGTTACTTCTGTTCTTCCTGCTATTATATCGCCTACAGCAAGAAGTAAAACTACCATATAAACAAGCTTCTTTGCAATACATTACAATCCATGGTGATTTGTATCATGAGCTTTTGTAGCACCTCAGCTCTCATGTCCCAATACTAAACCAAGGAAAAGAAAAGCTCATTTAACTGACTAGTTTGCCTTTATTTTGTCAGTCCAAGTCTCATTGTTTCAATCTGTAAAATAACAAGTAAGGTTCTAAACACTTTTATCACTTCAGAATCATTTTTTTGAAAAAGTTCCTCAATTTTAACAGGATAAAATACCTAGCAGTGCCAATAACCAACACTAAGCCATTGGCTGTACCTATGCAACTTGAATGGTCCTCAAACTTTTGTACTGGTGACCCCTTTCACATAGCAAACCTCTGAGTGTGACACCCCCCCCCTTATAAATTAAAAACACTTAACATTTTAAACACCATTTATAAATGCTGAAGGCAAAGCAGATTTGGGGTGGAGGCTGACAGCTCACTCCCCCCCTCCCAATTAATAACCTCATGGCCCCTTGAAGGGTCCGAACCCCCAGTTTGAGATTCACTGTATTAGACAATTTGAAGAGGTCAACTTTAAAAATTGGTTCTTAGTAACAGTAATATAATAACCTGTCAACAAAAACCAAGAGACTCCAAATAAATAAGCCTCTGCCATCAAGGATACCTCAGCTTGCTTAATTTATAGTCACTGTGGCAGGTGAGGGGGCTGATTCCTGAAAGGCACAGAAGAGGGAACACAAAGGGGACAAAGGTAATTTTAAGCCATCTTCATGGGCTGTCCTGCAGCCTAGAATCCTCTTAGTGTAGTAGTAGGGTTTAATGGTTGTATTTTGTATAATTTAAAATGAAGGATAAAGAATAATAATGTAGCATGTATTAAATATACTGGTGTATCATTTGACCATATCTTGCCAGCCACCCTTTCTGAAAGCAGAACGGAATGGCCTAAAGGACCATTGGTAAAGATGCATCAGACAGAATCTGTATCTGAGCTCATTTCAAGGCAGTAACAGACCTTTTAAGGTCACTACTTCGTTGTAGGTTTAGTATTTTAAAATAAGTAAAAAAAAGCAATGATTGTTTTCTCTTGCACTGCAATTTGATATTCCGGTTCAAATGCTCCATGTAAATCAATTCTGTGTTGTGTGTGTTAAGAGAGAAGTGTGAAGGCCATCACCGAACCAGATACTGTAGGGAGAAACTGAGGACAGACTTAAAGGTGTCAGAAGATTGCAACACGCCCCTCCTGAGAGGCCAGAGGAAGGCAGGCTGAAGGCTCTAAAGATGAGACAGTCACCTATCAATGGGGACAAGATAGCTGTGATCAAAACCAGCATGGGGTAACTCCCCGAGAGACTTAGTGAAAGAACAAGATAAAGAATGAGAAGAACAATTTAAGAAAACAGGCACTCAGACTCATAGACTTTAAAGTCAGAAGGGACCATTATGATCATCTACATCAAACAACAATTGATTACAGCATGACAGTGCAAAACTCATTGGTCCCAATGAAGAAAAATCACTATATAAACAATGGTGCCTTGCCATGGAACTTTTGGTTCGTCCTGCCAAAACTTCCCCGGAGCAGCATGTCACGACTGACAGAACCCGGCTCCAGCCTTTTTGCCGCCCCAAGCGGCACAAAACCCCCCCCCAAACCCCAACTTGTGGAGCTGCCGCCAAAACGCTGCTGCTGGATGAAGCGGCTATGGCCGCCGAAAGCTGCGGAGCGCTGCCCCAATTACGGATGGTGCGCCACCCCCCAGTGTTCGCCGCCCCAAGTGTGTGCTTGGGATGCTGGTGCTGCCCCGAGAGAGATTGAATGCATATGCTAATTCTTGTATCGTCAATAAATGCGGCGATTGCGTTTTCCCCTGAAAAAGATCCCATATGCGTCTTACAAGCATAACAATAGCACTTGGTGCTTCTATGATGGGGGAATATGCATATACATATTATACACACCTGGATTGGGTTTGAAATCAGTCCAGGAGTCTGCAGTTTGATATATTTCATCCAGACCTATTCACATGTTTACATCACAGATGTTAAGGAAAAATATTAATAGAAATTCTGTTTATTACTAAATAGGCATTGCTGTAATGGACCAGATCCATTACATGTGGACCAGTATTCAGTTTTTGATAGTGGTCAGGAATGGATGCATACAGAGGAAGGTTCAAAGAAACAAGTTATGCTATGGCATAACTCACCCCCAAGGGAATTATTGGCCTAACTTCAGGCATGTCCTGGTGCAGCAAAGTATATGACCTTAATATATTCCTATTGTAGGAACAATAATTATTGTCCTAAAAATATTAAAGGCCTGCTCCACCAAAATTCCTATTCATGGCTGAAGTCAAAGTAGTGCCAAGGATGCAAGGTGAACCTCCAAATGATAACTTGATTAAGTTAATCAATGCAGATTCCTCACCTCAAGCAGACATTGACAAGGTACATCATCTCAGATTATTTTATTGCTCCTATAAATTGTTAGAGAAACATGCATTGGCATAACCTTTACATGAAGGCATTAATATGAAAGCTAACAGTAAGTCATTTCAGATAACATTATACATAATGCCACACCAGCACATAGAAAAGCTGCCTGATAAAATCTAAAATATTTTAAAATAGACACTGTTTCATACATTATGAGGCTTGAGCAGAGTGGAAGTGTCAGGAGCTTCCAGCAACATAATTAGCTTTTGCTTTCTTCTACCAGTGGGGATACATTTCTTCTTGGTGCCTTTGACAAGGTCAGGGATAGGTCAGGAGGTGCAAGTATGGATTCTTCATTAAAGCAGTTTTGTATCGATGTAATCAGTTATTATGGAGACAACATGTGCAATGTGTATGTATGCAGAGAAGTCACCCTTTGAAATATCCCAGACATAAGGATTTAGACTCAAGATATCAGGAATTTTTTGGCCATGAAAACAAACAGATGAACATCTTAGGAAAAAAACAGAAGATGGGATAGTAGCTCAAACAGAACTTCACATTTGGTTGTAATGTGTTTAGGCATTAGGGTCCACATTTTAAATCACTGTAAGCTAAATTACTCTTGAAAATATATGCAAGCACCCATGCAAACTATGTAAAACATGCAGTTGTGAATGCAAGTTAGGTATCTGTTTTGCAAATGTTTATATTTTCAGGTGCATACTGGGTGCTTGTGTGTGAAAAGAAGACCCATCACATCTTTTGCAAACTAAACATGCGCTTGTTTATTTCATTAGTACTCTACTTAATAGGGCTCCTGTTTTTCAGTGTTTATTTTTAGCAATTTTTGAGTTGTATGTAGATGTCCACAATCGGGATTTCAGGGCTCTCTTATTAAACTGTAATGAGTTAAAGTATAGTAAATATATTATTCATTATATTAGTATATACTGTAATGAGCAAGCTCTTTGTAATGTTCCCTAGTGTGCTTTAATGTAGGGCTGTTTCATACAGCTCTACACTGAAGTGCACTAGGGAACCTTTAGTGAGCACCAGCAGGGTCTACACAGACCAATTAACACGCAACATATTAGTGCGCTTTAGAAATCACACCCTTGTAGTCCATATTACTGCCCTGTGTAGACAAGCCCTTAGATGCAAGTAACTATTTCCAGGGTTTTTCTGGTGTTTATGGATAAATACTAAATTTCATTCTTTTTGTTTCGGGGGTATTTTATCGATGTGAAATTCAGAAGCTCCAATAATAGACTACTACTAAAAAGTAATTAGATTCTAGGAAAAGGAAGCTATTATTTGCATTGTGGTAGAACCCAAAGTCTCCAATCTTGATTGTGGTAGGTGCAGTTCAAGCATATTTAAGATATGGTCCCTGTCCCAAAGTGTTTACAATTCCTTATCCTGGAGATATTATATCCATGCATAGTTTTATGCATATGAGTAGTTGAATTATTGTACGCTGTTTGGGGTAGGGCCTCTGTGTTTGTACAGTGCCTCATACAATGGGCTTCTACTCCAGGACTGGGGTTCCTAGGCCCTACCACAACGCAAATTATAAATACCCATAAACAGGGGTTTGGCTATCACTGGTGACTTCCTCAAGGTCACACATTGAATCAGTGATAGAGCTAAACATACAATTTGGCTCCAGTGCCCTGCTTTTTACAATAGAGTACCATCCCTCTAATTAACAATAGAACCAAACATTACAGATTTGAGAATTGAGTACAGTAGGAGATTTTAATAAAACGGGTTATGACAATTCCCATAAGTGCCCAAAGAACCTTCTCTTTCCTGCAAACCTAAACAAATATTTACAGTAACCTCTTCTACAAGGGTCTCTGGGAAATGGAATTAATTGAAGTCAATTTTAACAAGATGTATTAGATGAGTAGAAATCCTAATGAGACTATGGTGATGTAGTCACACAAAAGATCTGATTCTTCAAAGATTTGCACACATGCTTAATTTTAAGCATGCAAGTAGTTCCACTGAATTAAATAGGACTATGCACATGCTTCAAGTTAAGCACACTGTGACAGACCGCTCTCTCACCCCTCCTCAGGAACAGGCAGGAAACCCTTCTTTTGCTCCAAACAGTGCTCTTTATTCCACAGTGCAGGCCCCACCACCAATATATACAGCTTTATACAGTTCAGTCCTTCAGCTTACAGCTCTACAGCTCCTAGCATACAACTCTATATAGTTCAGCTCTAAACACAGCTCTACAGTTTACAGTTCTACAGCTTACAGCTCCGTCTCTCACTCCAGACTACCATTCCACCACCACCACCCTGGGCTACCTTCCTGGCAGCCTTTTATCCCCCTGAGGCTGCCGCCAGGTGCAACCCCTCCAGGCTAATTGCCCTGCAGCCCAGGTGGCTAATTAGCCTTCTCTGCAAGGGAGGTTTGCAGGCTTCTGCTCCCTCTTAAAGGGCCCACAGGGCTGGCTCAGGCACTCCTGGCCAGCACCCTGCCACAACACACATTACTCCTTTGCAGAACTGGAGCCTTCCTACAACTGTCTCTTGTACATTTTACCCATAATGCCTTGTAGCATTTACTCTGAAACTTTCTATATTACATTCCGTGTCTTAAGTAGAAATATAAGAAACAATGCTAAATAGATGAGAAATTGGGATGCATATCCTACATTCTGGTGTTCATTCTAAAATCTTTATTAGTTCTAGATGTGGGCAGGAAGCCCAGTAAGTAACTGTGATGGTTCTTGGCATAGGCGCCAACTTTCCCTGGCGCTGGTGGGTGCTCTGACTCCAGCCCTGTCCCGCCTCCTTTGGACCACACTTGCCCTCATTTTGCCTTGCAGGTTATCAGTACGTGCATCCCTGTCCCAGAGCCCCTTTGCGGCGTTCCCCTATAATGTCCAGCACCTTATCCTCTGAACACTCACAGAAATACCACATCTGCTGTCCCAAGGGAACAGTGTACAATCCAGCTTGTATGATTCAACTCAGGATCAGAACCTTGCTTAATATCACAGCACTTAGATATACTTATAGCAAAAGCAAAGATAAGATCATCATCAAAGATTCAAGAGACAGCGAGTAAGGATAATGCACACAAAAGGTTAAATATAAAACAAAATCATAATTCACTTTCTAGAGACTAAACTTAACAGGCTACCACCTGTCTAAAGATGTTTACCTCACCCCCCAAAATCCTCTGCAACCAAGGCTGGTTGTGATTCCATTTTCATGAATCTACATGCAGTGTACATTTACTTTGTAGATGGAGGATGGGGGAGGGGGAAGAGGGAGGTAGTATATCATTTTTGCCTTCTACTTCCATCCCCAAAGTTCACTGTCTGTACTCAGAGACAGTATAACCATTTCCCCTCCCTCCACCTTGTTTGTTCTCCTGTGTATTCTTCCTTGTTGACCTCACATCTCTCTGACTTTATATGTAAATGGATATCCATTGTGTTAGCTTGTAATGCTTAATTTACATCTCTCAACATGTGAATGAACATTTCTTGTCTGAGAGAAACCTGTTTGTCAACCCCGCCTTGATACAGACTTTAAATGGTATTTTCAGAATGCAGTATAAACACATAATTCCTTATATAGTATCTGTACGTACAATTCACTACGATATTAATGACCAGTGTGGCCTGGATATCATTTAAGTCCTCACATTAGCTTCTTTGGTGAATATTAAGATACATACCAGAACCAAGACACTTTTGTATTCCCCTTGCTAGCTGGCATTAAGGAGTTCTTGGGTCACAGTAACTGCTAGATTTTTTTGCTCCACTCTAAAGAACAATTTATAATCTCTGATAAACTGAAAAAAAATTCTAGTGTAAAAGTAACTTTAAATTCTGAAAATGACACTGCAGTACTCAGCAGAGTAGTATATAATATTTTACTCGACCATTATCATCTTTGCAGCACTGATATTACTACTGTTGGAAGATTTATTTAATACACAAGTAAAAAGGAACAAATTATAAAGAGAAAAGAAGAGAAGCTTTACCACGTACCTAACTGATCTGCCAAATGTTTACCCTTTTCCAAAGGAATGATTCTTTCATCCTCCATGTCACACTTGTTTCCAACCAAAATGACTTGTGCATTATCCCAGGAATAGGTCTTGATCTGAGTGGCCCTATAGCAGGACAGAGAAAACAGATACTGTATTGTCAGTAGTGCCAAAGAATGTTATATGTTAATTTATAATGAAAATAAATACTTATAAACATTAAACCCAATTTCAGCTGTAGATCAGTTGTAGATTAAAAGCTAAATTACCAAACATATATAAGGCAGCAATGCAACATTTTAAAGTATGTGAATTATGGTAGATTCTGTTTTATTATCCCAATACTTTGTATACAAAGTTAATGTACCAATAAAGTTTCACATTTTTAAAGTGTTTTAAACATTGTGGGAACAGAACAAAAAGCTGAATTCAGTAGTTTCATTTTATACATTTTATACCCAAAAGCTTTTTTTCAGGGTCCCACTACAAGTGTTTCTCTGATTATCTCTGGGGTTTCCTTGCTGTCTTCTGTGTACATTGAAGTGTTTCTCTTGCTTCTCTTTGGGTACATCTACACTGCATTCTTAATTCAGGTTAGATAACATGCATTAGCTAACTCAGGCTAACCGAGTAGAGAAACCATGGCAATTTGGCTTTCAACTTGGGTTAGTGTTGCTTTGTCTTCACTGTTGTTAATCTGAGTTAACTAACACAGGTTACCTCAACTGAGTTAAGAACACCGTTTATTTGCAGAGTACACATATGCTTAAACACAGATGCACGTACGCACTCAGCTGCAACAAAGATTTCTGAGCCCCCTGTGTTTGCATTCAAACCCCAGTAAACCCCTCTCTCACATAGCTCAGATTCCTAACTGGCCTTATAGGTGGCCTGTGTTTTAAGCGGTGGCTCTTATTGTTTCAACTGTCTGTTTCATAAAGGAGTTTAATTACTTGTTACATTTACTGCGAATGAAGGGCATCTGGTACACCCAACAGCTTCAGCAATGTTTCACCCAACCCCAGCATCATAACATTACTTTTTCACCCATCTGCCAAGAGAGCACCAGAGTTCTACCAAACTTTTTATTTCTATTTAGTTTTCTTAAATTGCTCTCCCTTTAACAACATGGGGCTTGATTCCTTCAGCTTCTGATTCACAAAGAACCTCCAACACTGATTCACTCTTGATAATTTTAGTTAATTGTGGTGGACAGCCTGCTCTCCTCTCCCACAGAAATGTCAATTACATTATTCCATGAGTATCTGTGAAGCAGGGCCTCATTTTACTGTGCAAATTGCCTTAAATAAACAAACAACGCATTTGATTTGTAGATGAGGAAATTAGTCTAAACAAAGACCTTTCCTTGAGTTCAGGCTGATTTTTCAAAATACAAAAATTGTATAGAATGATGTATTTTGAGGCTGAGACATTCCCTAGCCTTTAAGACTAAATTAACACCTGAGGTTTGATTTATATTTGCTCTTTACTAACATGATCTTTTCCTCTCTTATTATGTTGCAGGTTGTTTTAACTCATTTTTCTTGTATTGTGTTTGTACAGCTGATTCCTATTTTTGAATTCCTATGAAATCCAATATTTTTCATTGGATTTTCATATTTTTCATCCACAGTCAAAAGGATGGCCAGGCTGATGTTCTACCAGAAGGGGGAAGTGATATGGATGCAGTGCCTTGGGAGACAGTCGCTGAAGTTTCCAGAGTGCCATGTTCTTGCATCTGGCTGATGGGGGCTTGGTTACACTGGTACTTTATAGTGCGATAAAGCCTCCAGGAGCACTATAACTCCCTACCCATCCACACTGGCAAGGCATGTATTGTGCTATAAACCCACAGTTATACCGCTCCTGGTAATCCTCCCTTCCTTGAGGATTAACAGCTATTGTGTATTCACTGTTCTGTATTATCGCAAATGTGAATGGGCATTAAGATTACTACGCTGTAAGTGATCTCTGGTGACACCTCTGAGCCACTTAAGGCAATTGACGTCTCTTCCATTTGTTTTGAACTCGGCAGATAAGCACTGCAAATGTTTACGGCGTGAGCCTGTGTGACCGAGAAAACTAGCAGGCTCTGAATTTCAAAGGACACCCACTGACAACACTCTCAGCCCGTAGAAAATCCCCTCGCTGTCTCCGTCCACATACACACAACACGTTCCCCCTCACCTCCCTCGTTTGAAAAGCACGTTGCACCCAGCTGAATGCTGGGATAGCTGTCCATAATGCACCACTCCCTGTGCCGCTGCAAGTGCCGCAAATGTGGCCACGCCAGGACACGCTATAGCGCTATACCTATTGCTATATATGGGGACAGCTATAACCAAAAGCGCTATAATCCTGCAAAGAATCAGAGAGGTAGCCGTGTTAGTCTGGAATAGCAGAGGTAACAAAGTCCTGTGGCACCTTAAAGACTAACTATAAAGTTTTGAAGCATAAGCTTTCGTGGGCTGATACCCACTTCGTCGGATGCAAGCAGTGGAAGACGAAGTGGGTATTAGCCCACGAAAGCTTATGCTTCAAAACTTTATAGTTAGTCTTTAAGGTGCCACGGGACTTTGTTACCTCTGATAATCCTGTAAGTGTAACCATGCCCTAAGAGAAGCAATAGTCTCAAACCTTAGAATATTCTATTACAAGACCCACCATCTTTTCAGAAGCATTCTTGGAAAATTGCCGTATCCAAGATAGAGGAAGTACAAATGTAATCTCCAGAAACTGCTAGCAAACAGAATTATTGCTGAAACGTGCAGACTGTATCCCTCCCCCAAAGTGGTGTCCAGGAAGAAAAATTGTAAAATAAGAATGTGTATCCCATACAGGGTCTTAAACAGATGCACTATGATTGATCAGTACACCCTGCCTTCTGTATAAAATGCCTTATGCTGCTAGCAAGGGAGCCAGTGGTTTTTCAATGCAGAGCCTTCAAAATGGACATTACCAGAGATCCCATCAGGACAAAATGTTAAAGAGAAGACAGCTTCTATCTGCTCCATGGGCTTCCGTCCATTTGAACACGTGCCCCAAGGAACATCTGGAGCACTTACAGTATTTCAGCATTTCACGGGGAAAGTCGTGGGAGACATGAATTTGCTACAGCCTGTCTACTTGAATGGCCTCATTGTATTTGGGAGAACTCTGGAGGACTATGAAGAAAGTTTCTTGAAAATACCAGACCAGCTAGAAGCCTATGAACTGAAACTATCGAACTGAAACAATGCCAGTTCTCCAGAACATTAGTCAAGTATGTGGGACACACAGTATTGCAGGAAGGTACACGTACAGACCCTGATAAAATTCAGACTCCTACTGCATGGCCCTATCCATTAAATGACACAGTTCAAGACCTTTCTAGGATTTAATGGATACTGCTACAGCCTGGTGAAGAATTACTCTATCACTGTCAAACCACCAAAGACCTCACTAGGGGATAGCAGTTCAGCAAGGGGGGAAAAAAAAGGGAAATGTAAGACAAAAACTAAAAGAAGTCTGCAAAGCTGTAACAGAAATATTATGATCCCTTAAAACCCTTTTGGAACTGATCCCAACCAAGCTATGAGCTGTCAACCTTGGTCACCAGAACTCAAAAAGCCCTATTCCTTCTGTTTGAAATTCCCAGGTAGAAGTCTTTATGCCCTATGATCTCTTGTTGATGTCTGATAAATTCACCCATGAGTAGAGTGAGGCCATGTTTACATGACAAAATTAAGTCGACCTAACTTACATCGCCATTCAGCCACCGCAGTAATTACATTGTTTGTCTACACTTTGCTCCGTATGTCGGTGGTACACCTTCTCACCAGGAGTGCTTGCACCTATTTAACTGTCAGTCGTGGGGCATTGCAGGGCAACTTCTGAAAGCCAGCAACAGATGACGTAAACAACACGCTGTCTACACTGACAGTGTCGACATAACTATATTGATATTGACTCTACACCTCTAGAGGAGGTGGAGTTATTAAGTCAGTATAGCAGGCGAGTTATGATGGCGGGAGGTAAATTTTAGTGTAGATACATAGTTAGTCTAGGTAAGCTGCCTTGTGTCGGCCTCTCTCTGTAGCATAGATCAGGTCTAGTTCTCAAAACAGTTTTAGACCTATCTGAAGAAACGAAGGATTCTGCTCCGATGACACTTCTTTGTTGTTGAATAATTTGGCCATATATGTGGAAGGTGTTCCATATCCCCTGCAACCTACACCTTGGAGATTCAAAACACAGTCTGTACAACTCCCAGAAGGGAGCAGAACCATCTGCTCTTTCACAGGGAGCCAAGCACCATTTTGAAAAGGTGTAATTGTACTTTAAACTAGTGGGTGGCAATGGCAGGTGCTGTGAGGAGAGCAGCTGTCACTGCTGTCTTTCCCAGCCGGGTCTGCGTGCGTTAGAGCCACCATAGCTGTGTAGGGGTCTCCAAGTCCCCCACTTGAAGGGCGGCACTGCACACAAAGGCCCCAGATTGTAGCCTCCCTGCCCGGAACAGGGAAGGAGAAATGGCAGGGGTGGAGTGGGTAGCAGGACAGGGGTCTTTGGGGAAAAGTGGAGTGTGGTTGAGAGCTGGGGGCTTGGCACAGCCTTGCATCACTGGTGCGCAGTGACTATTGAGCAGAGCCCTGAAAATCTGCAGATATCTGCTTTATATCCATGGACTGTGGATATCCGAAGACAATTTTTGTGAATCGCAGATTGGATGCAAATACAAATTTTGTATCCACCATGGTTCTACCTTTGACTAGTAACACTTTTCCTTGCAAAGGCCTAAAACTCTTCTCCTAATGATCTATAAATGTATTCATCAGATTCCACAGAAACAAATTACCTTGAATCAGCTGCAAGTGCACCACCTAATTTACATGTTTTTAGTTTCTTGCCTTAAGAAAAAACTGCTTCTTTCAAGGACATACAGCAAGACTGACTCAAAGTTATATTAAAAAAAAAAATCACAGCAGTGAACAACCTGTATGAGTTCTGTCAACGTCTTACAGATAATCTTTTTATACAAGAGAAAATGTTGAAATCCTGTACCCAGATGTCATTTCTAAAATAAGTGAAAATGCTTTTGTTTTCAAAGTTTGAAAGGTTCCCACTGGATTTAAAGTATGCAAGTGGTAAAGCGTTCTTGAATGCTTTGGATTTATTCCCAGTGGCTAAGGTGTCAGCCAACCTACCATATCACATTGAATTTATGACAATATTTTATTTACACTATGGTTTATTTGTGGTGTTTGTTTACAACACATCACTAACCAGGCAGAATAACATGGCATTTGGAGGAGAGAATAGATGCCTGGGGCCAACTGCTACAACCTCCAGTGACTTATGGGTTAATAACAGAGTAATTGAGGGATGAATTTGACTCTTGACCTTTAAATACTGTGAAGTAACTCATGTACTTCTGGACACTACACAGTAAGAATAGTCTGTGGGAATGTTTGAAGATGTTTTAGCCCTTAACATATTTTAATTTTTTCCTTTGTAACGTGTTATTCAGAAATCCTTCTGCCAAATCTTTTTTGATTTCTCAATGTTATGTGCCCTCTTTTTTAATTCCCAGAGATTTCAAAATAATGTTCTAGTTAAGTGCTGGCAAAATACATATACGGTAGACTCTCGATTATCCAGGATAATAGGGAAAAAATTAACCCTGGTTAATAAAATCCCGGATAATCACCATCCATAGGAAATAGGGGTGGGGGGGTTGGTTCACCAGCCACCCTGCGCCAGGGGGAGGGGGTGTTGATTTACTGGCTGACCTGCGCCCTGGTGGGGGTTTTTGGGGGGGGGTTGTGCTTGGGGCGGCAACAAAGCTCAATTGTCTACCCTTGCCCCCTCTCGAAACAGTCAATGGAAAACCATCAAAGATAACTGCAAATGATCAAAACCAGCCAGAGACAAGAAGGAAATGTTATAACAGACTGGAGAACAATATGTCTGTGAATAAACACAAAAGATTGGTTCAATACATCAGAGGGTGGGGATAGTCATGTGCACCCATTCACTGAGGAGTCAGCTTGAACAAGGGAATTTCATGAAAGATTGGATCTTAGTTCCTGAGAACCCAGGCAGTTCTGCAACAGACTGAACTTTGGTGGAGGGATGGGAGGAGCGGGGAACATCCACTTTATTGGAAAGGAAAAGTAATAAGTGTATGGCCAAGTCAATGTTTTTATGGTTTTTGTTTTATATTGTAACCATTTGTTTCCATCGTTCCCCCCTGTTTTGAGTGGAGCTGCTATTTTTTTTCTTAAATAAACCTTCTCTTGTTTTATTATAAGTGCTCACAAGTGCTGTGATTTATACAGGAGTGGTAATTGGGCAAAACTGGTAAACGGGTACGCTGCTCCTTTGGCAGCAGAGGATCTGGGATTTTTGTGAGTAGCCTGGATATCAGGGACTGCATCAAGGCACTCGGGCACACTTCTTGTTAACCTGGGACGGAAAGAAAGGGCGGGCAGAGCACAGAAGAGAGTTCTTAGTGGCTGACAGGCTCATGATATTAAGAGGGCTACCACAGGCAAGACAGCCTCACACTGGAGATGGAGTAAGAAAGTGACTCACAGTTTTGGGTATCCCAAGAACCATCATACATACCCAGATGTAAGTCCAGAAATAAAAAAGCTGACCTCTTCCCTCTGGGTGTCACCCTCAGCCCCACCTGCTTTGCAATAAACGAGTTAGATTATTTCTGCTAAAGATACTCAGGGTTCAAGTTTGCTCTAAGCTGCATCTCTGCAACCTTCAGGGCAAAATGTAGCCCAATAAATGAAATTCTGTGCAATAATGTAAGCTAGAGGCTTTGCAGTCATTTTATTAGTTTTCGCTTATTGGTTAACAGGCCACTTAGCTCAAATTGTACCTGCCCATAAAAATGACTGATATTTCCATCTGACAGCTATTTCCATCCAGAAGAGTTACAGCAACAAGACATTAATCTTCTAAGCTTAATCATGCCTCAAATTAATCAGCAAAGTGACTCCCATTATCTTTATTACATTAGGTTTCAGGAAACACGGCAAAGAAAAAAAATAGAACAAAAAACATTTTGAAAGGTAAAGAAGCACTCAGGATAAATCTGACCCAAATTTAGATTTGGCAAACATAATATTTCTATTGACATTAGATTCCGTAAAATATTTTCATGGATTAAAACAAAAATTCCCCTGAATTTTTTGTAAACACACACACACTCTCCCTACAACATTTGTAAGCCAAGCACTGTGGCAGTGTTCTAGGGCATAAGGACCTGGCACTGAAACTGGCAGGGTACTTTATCATTGACTTCAGTAAAAGCAGGATTTCATCCTGGAAAGGATGATAGTAAATAAGAATGAAAATAATTATTCTGCTTTGTCATAGCTGGCAGAAATACAAAAAAAGTAAAGAAAAAGCTTATATGATTAAAAATAAATAAGATTTAAAATGATTGAATCTTTAGTAATACAACGTGAGATACATAATTTTGTTTAAATATATGGTGAAAATTTCAAACTTGGGTATCTAAAGCTAGACATCTAAATAAAAGTGGACTGATTTTCAGAGCTGTAGAGCACCGGTAGCTCACATATAAGTCAATGGCCCTGACTTGGCACCTTGCACATTCATGCCCATCAAGGTCCCTGCTAGTCCTACATTTCTATGGTTCTTTCTCCCTCTCTCTTTCAGGATTTTATAAAGGTTCCTATTACCTAAGATCCAGGCATAATGAATGAATGGAATGCTCATATCATACAGCTGTTTTCCTTTCACTTAAACCTGGACAGAGTAGTGTGACTGTATATTTGTATTCTGTATGCAGTTTTTTTGTGTCTGTCTCTCACTGTCATTGTTCCTATGGTAAGACTCCTAACTGAGGCCTGGTCTATACACACGGTTGTTTGAATAAAGGTGTGATTTTGTACTGATTTAACTAAACCACTGTCACTTTGTGTGTGGACCCTTAGTTTAAACCTGGCTTATATCAGTTTACCTTGCTTTGGTAAATATGCAGGCACAAGCTAACCTGATATTACCATTTTAAACTGATACAAGAACATACACACAAAAGCTGAATCAGTTTAATGAACTGATTTAATTTACACTGGTTCAACTTCCATGTTGTCAAGCCCTAAGACTAGCAATTCTAACTATGCTTTCTCCAAAAGCATTCTTTCCTCTGATCACAGACTGCACAGGATCCATTTAGAGTGAGCAACTTGCAGTTCTGAAGTCAGTTGCTTTCAAGAGTACTCAAAATACATGACATTTAACTTGGAGAATAGTGAAAGAAGCGGTCCTCTGATGTACTCAGCATTTTGATAGTTGATGTGACTCTGATGAGGACATTTGTAACTAATAAGTAAGAAGAAAGCATCACAGCTCTTAGCTACAACTATGGACGGCGTGTGAAGCTCACATTCTTCACATCCCTCCTCTCCTCCAACTGGCGGGGAGGTGAGGAGGGACGTGGCGAGCGATGGGGGGGGAGGGGAAGCGAGGAGAGGAGGGACGCAGAGGGCAGGAGGGCCTTGTGGAGGATGAGAAGGGAGAAGGGATGCAGCATGTGGCAGAGACCTCCGGAGATGGGCGACACAGACAGCGGCAGGCAGTGAGGGCCTTGTGGAAGGGACAGAGCAAGGAGGGGAAGAGGCGGCGTGCAGAGGGGTCACCATGGTCCAGGCATGCAGTGACTGCGCCAGGGAAGACTTAGCCTCCACTGGCCAACTGTACCTGCTGCCCATGACTACACACTACGGTAACCCTGAAAATTATTTGGGAAACCAGTGACTAAAGATGCCTACAATGATCAAGGCACTGACTAAGAAGCCTGATAATTCTTCAGCTAGCCTTCTAACTGCTTCATTCTTTAGCAGGGGGCGGGGGTGGGGGGATAGCTCAGTGCTTTGAGCGTTGGCCTGCTAAACCCAGGGTTGTGAGTTCAATCCTTGAGGGGGCCATTTAGGGATCTGGGGCAAAAATCCTGCTAGTGTAGGCAGGGGGATCCTGCTAGTGTAGGCAGGGGACTGGACTCGATGACCTTCAAGGTCTTTCCAGTTCTAGGAGATTGGTATATCTCCATTTATTATTATTATTATTATTATAGCGATAGAGTGAATTCAGACACAGTCCAAATAATCTTGCATGTTCTGCTCATGACCTCTGATCCTATTACGAGTGAAATCTTCTCCATTAATAAACCTGTTCATATGCATTAGGGGATAGCATTAAGCACATCATCTTTACTTTAAGACTGATAGCACAGAGATGTATCACAAGAAGATATTTCTAATTTAATGAAAGATACAATTCACATCTCCACGAATACATGAAAAGGTCACTGCACACAAAGTGTGATTAATGGAGAGATGGCCATTGGCTTGGTGGAAAGAGCATGATGGTTATGCAGAAGAATCAGGTTTTGGCAGAACCTTTAGATTTTCACGCCAAGGGGCTAGCATTACAGAAATGATTTTTGGTGGCTGAAGGGTGGTTCAAGAAAGTGGGTGGGGTTTATGTGACTACGGAGTGATGTCATGGTTTGGGAGGTGGTTTTTGAGATCTGCATGGTGGCAAAAACTACGTGTGACTGCCTGATAGGGGTGGTTCAGCCATGTCAAGAATAAAATGGTGTCTAAAACCAAACAAGTTGGGGGAAAGCCAAGATTAGAGACCAAAGACTATACTGTAGCTTTTAGTTTTCAGCCCACATTGGGCGATGCCAAAGGGGAACATTCTAGAGGCAGCCCAGCTGATAGCCAAAATTCCTCCAGAGCACTGAGAAGCGACTGCTAGAGCAAGGATTGTTAACTTTTCACAGGGTGCAGCCCAAGCCCTGGGGTAATGACTCAGTTCCATCAAAAAAAAGGCCTATTCCCCCATACTCCTCTTTCCTTGTGCACCTCGCGGTTCGTGGCAGAGGCGTGTGACTCAGGCTCCTCAGGGTTATTCGTAGTGTGGATGTGTGTGGTGGTGGGGTCTCTGCTGAGGATGGGATGTAGCTCTTTGTAAAAGTGGCAAGTCTGTGGCTTGGTACCACATAGATTGTTGGCCTCCCTGGCCTTCTGGTAGGCCTGCCACAGCTCCTTGGCTTTCATGTGGCACTGCTGATAATCCCTGTTATACCCCATCTCCTGAGCAATCTGCTCATAGATGTCAACATTCGTACAGCTCTGTCCAGATCTGTGCCTGTACAACCTCTTCTCCCTGCAGGCCCAAGAGATGCAGTATCTCCTATCTACTCCAGGCAGGAGCACGTCTGGAGCATATAGCCAGCATGGTCAGCTGGGCAGTTGCATCAACAATGGAGATCTGCCAGGTATGTTTGCCAAGCTGGGCACTCAGGAAAAGGAATTTCAAAAATTCACAGGGCTTTAAAGGGGAGGAAGATCTTCCAGTCTTCATAACCTTTGGGCAGTGGAGTTCACAATGGTGACCAGAGTGGTCAGTGTGCGGCATTGTGGGACAGCTTCTGGAGGACAGTTATGGTTGACATAAGTAACACAGTGTCTACATTTGCACTTCATAGACCATGACTCTACAATGCTTGGGGAGGCAGTGTTACTATGTTGGAGTAACAAGGCACTTACACAAATGGAAGACACATTTAGGTAAAGACACATGCTCAACTAGGTTGGCATAAGCTGCCTTGCGTTGACCTAACTTTGTAGCGTAGACCACGTCTGAAATGATGGTGAAGAGTCTGTTCCCTCAGTACAACCAGTATTGACCAGGCCATCAGACTCCCATATCATATATGAGAAACTATCAAATGAGATCATAAACTGCAGGTAGAGGTGTCCTAGGACACATTATTATGTGCATTTGTTCTGTTTTACGAACTCAAGGAAAGCAATTGTTGCCAGAATGGGATGGTTCCTAGGTCCTTCATTCTCACATTACCCTTTGTTATGTCTCTCTAGGGAAGGTATGGCCAGTCTCTCTCACACTGCCGCTATGGGGTGGGTGTGAGGTGGGCTTGCTCTGCAACTCCCTTACCCACACTGAGGCCTTTCCCAGGGTACCCCCTCACACACACAGGCATCCCACCCCTCTCCCCTAGGGCAGGACCTGGCGTGGGTTGATGACCTGACACGAGACGTGAGAAATCGATCGCTAACAGATCGATAGCTACCCGCTGATCCGGCGGGTAGTGAAGACAAGTCCATATATCAAAAGGTTCAGTCTTCTCTTTTCCCCATTAATACTGTATTTGGATCTTAGGCAGCTTTAACCACATGCATGCTCAGTACAGCTATGATAATGGTTCACTAAGGTTGCAGTGAGTGTAATGGAACTGAACCAGGCACCACAGCTGAAAATTGATAAGCCCAATTAACCTTTTCCATAGAGTTCATAAAGGTTAATTGGAAACCTCAGCTAAAGTTTTCAAAACCTCCCATGTCACAGAGGAACCTTACAGAAAGGCTCTTAAATGCCTAAATCACATTTGAAAATGGGATTAGGTGGGTTTGAAAATTTGACCCCTAATTCTTTAGATTTTACCTAGGTTATAATAATGTTTGGCTACGTCCAACTGGCCTATAAACCCAGCATCTAACTGGGTTGTATTGGCTCTATAGGGAAGAAACTCAGTAACCCATAAGCATTATGTATTACCATATATATTTCTTTTCTATGAAAAAAAGCTTTAAAAATCTACCACCAGAAATAAAATCTTTTATAAAATACTTTTAAAAACAAACAACAACAACAACAACAACAAAAACTAAAGGAATTAGCTAGTGGAACTGTGCAACTTTTCTCAAGTGCAATTATATAATGAAACATTTCTTTCGAATTTCAAACGAATGATGAAGAACTTAGTAATAGCAACTGCAGGGGGGTAAATAAATTACTCCTAACCCACATGAAACAGTCAACAAGCATTGGTGAAGAGGTAACTGGCTTAAAAAGAAAAGAGGGATAACAATCACTTGTTCCATACCAGTCCTGCACTGCATTGAACGACTCTTCACTGGTGATATCATACATCAGGATGAATCCCATTGCACCTCGATAATAGGCTGTAGTGATGGTCCTGTATCTCTCTTGTCCAGCAGTATCCTAAATAAAACAATAGAAGTAGGCTTTGTTAGGTTTTTTGGCCCAGGGTCTCAGAAATAAGAACCAAGAGTTAGGGTCCTGCACCCATGTTTAAGGCAACTAAATTAGTGTTCTGATTTTCAACAATGCTGAGTACCCCACAGCACCCACTGCAGTAATTGATTTCTCTTTAGATTTTAATATTAATTATGTTTCTGCATTAACAATGTTCTGATAATTGTGTTTTGACACATGCAGGGTTATCAACCCTGTAATTGCTGTTCCCTGCCACATGCTATGTGCGGCCGCAGAATGTGGCAGAGTTAATTGAATGTCACCACTTCCAAGCAGATGGAAATGGGACAATAGTCAAGGGCTACTCGGTGTGAAGAGTGTGTAAGAGTTTAGCACTGATGAAAGAGTGAAATCTTTGACTTAGCCACAGGGTGGATGCTGAAAGTGCTGTTTAAAACAGTACTATATGAAAACGCACTAGGAAACCTTGAGTGCAGAGGATCTCAAACTGTGCTCCATGGACCACCAGTGGTCCACCGCTCCGTTCAGATGGTCTGCAGATAGTTCCCTCTAAGGTTTGCAACTGGGCGGTCGCGCACAAGAGAATAAAGGGCCACCCACCTAATTAGTGGAGCCGTGCAGGCCTGGCTCCACTAATTAGGTGCCTGGACCCTGGAGAAGATGCACATGTAACATGAGTCACTGCAGGCAGCCATACCATCTGGTGCCTATTAGGTGAGTGTACCAACTTTTACTCACTACTGAGGTGGCCTTGATTTAACCTAGCACCTAGAGGTGGAAAGGTTTATTATTACCCTGTTTCCCCGAAAGTAAGACATCCCCCGAAAATAAGACGTACTTCCAGTTTTGCCTCTCGCTGTAATATAATGTAATGTAATTTTGGGAGCAAAAATTAATATAAGACACTGTCTTATTTTCGGGGAAACACGGTACCAACCTACTAAACATTCCAATCCATTGGCTCTGCTCCATGAAGCAGGTACAGTACTCAAGCAATTAAAATATCTTCCGTTTGGGAGGTATTATCTATCATTTGCACAAATGTATTTCATCCATCTTTCAACAAACAGATGCTCCGAAATGGCTGCAGGGAGACAAGAGCCTTATCTTCAAAGCACACGCTCAGTGTAATAGATTGGTTGCTGCAGTTACTCTTATGGATAAGCAGTTCTTAAATGAATGGCGGTACTCAGCCTCCACACTCTAGCTTTTAAAAAAGGCCTTTTATGCCACTGGTTTAAAGCATGATTAGCAAAGTTTCCTCCCCCTAAGTCTGGGAGAAAAATGTCTACGGATATACCTACACTGCAATAAAAGACCCACGGCATGGCCACAGCTGGCTCACATCAGCTGTCTTGGGCTGCCAGGACTGATTGCAGGGCTACAAAGCTTCAGTGCAGATGTTTGGGAAGGAGCCTGAGCTCCAACATTCCACAAGGAGGGAGGATCTCAGAGCCCAGACTCCCGCCTGAGCCTGAACGTCTACACTGCGATTTTTATCCGCACAACCCAAGCCTTGCAAGCCCAAGTCAGCTGACCTGAGCTCCGAGACTCAGTGCCACGGGTCTGAAATGTAGATGTACCCTAAAAGGGCTTTATCAACCCGGGTTGAAAGAAAGAGTCTTCACAGAATATAATTTAAGGCAAATAAATCCCTCTGTACAGAACTCCTTCCGAGATGTAGGAACCGAGTCTGATCTTACCAGCACTGGTGTAAATCAGGAAGAGCTCCAGTGACTTCAATGGAGTTACACCAGTGTATAACTGTTATAAGTAAGATCAGAATCAGACCCGATGTTTTTAAAGTCCCACTTCCCATAATTTCAATATACACAGTGTGACAGATCGCTCTCTCACCCCTCTCAGGAACAGGCAGGAAAACCCTTCTTTGCTTCAAACAGTGCTCTTTAATTCACAGTGCAAGTCCCCACCACCAATGTATACAGCTTTGTACAGTCTTTCAGCATACAGCTCTTGATAGCTCAGCTCTACAGCTTACAGCTTTACAGACTCTATATAGTCCAGCTCTTAACATGCAACTCTAAACATGCAGTTCTAAATATACAGCTCTGACTAGCTCCAAACACACAGCTCTGAAAAGCTCCAAACCACCACCACCCTGGGCTTCCTTCCTGGGAGCCTTTTATCCCCCAGAGGAGGTTGCCAGGTGCAACCCATCCAATTGATTGCCCTGCAAGCCAGGTGGCTGATTAGGCTTTCCACACCGGGGGTTTGCAGAGGGCTTTTCTCCCTCTTAAAGGGGCGGCAGGCTGGGTCAAGCCCACCCTGCCACAACAGCTGTAGTGTTTGCATTTGCTCAGGAAGGTCTAAGATGCTGGCTGCCTAGCAAGCAAGCCTTACTGCGAAAGGGGAAACAAAAAACACTAACCACTGGTATTCTTCACCATGCTGTCACAGGGTGTTCTCTGGAGGAGGCAGACACATGTAAACAAGTTCCTTGCAGCTTCCCGATAGGGTTTGGCCTTCCCCCACAACCATGGAGCCATGCAGTCCATGAGAATATCTACTGCCCAGAAATATCTCCTCAGTGGAGAAAGGTACACCAGAGGATCCTTCTCTCTCCCTAAGGGTATGTCTACACTGCATGCTTCTTTCAGTGGTGTGTAGAGTACATACACAGGTAACACACATCTCCCTCCCTCCTGACTGAGGTTTTAAGGCTGCACAGTTCCCTTCCTACCACTGTGATAGACCCAGCAAGCCAGTCTGCCTAAAAAGGCCAGTGCCTGTGCTTTTCTCTCTCCCCAAGGGCTGTGAACAGTGTATTGCCAGCAGTTACACGTTACCACACACCTCTTTCTAAGCCACTACGCTTATTCGTAAGGTAAAAGCATTACAGAGAAAACAAAAGAAGTCCCTGTACACATGCTAAAAGCTTACCAGGAGTCACCCATCTGTTTTACGAGGCCCTAGTAGGCCAAAGTCTTTCCACCGCTTCTGCAAGAATTGGGGGCCCCTCCGTGGACAGAAGGTGCTGTCCATTTATGGGATCAGAAAGAAGGTCCCGTGTCAGTTCAAGCTCATCATTTTAGACCAAAAGCCCTTCTTTGTCTCCTAGTCCCAGGAAAACCCAGCTTGAACCAATCTACCTACACCATTCCAGGAGGTAGTTCCTCTCTAGAATTGTTCAGTCTCAGTCTATACTTCAAAATTATATCAACCTAGCTCTGTCACTCAAGGCTGTGCAAAATACTGCGTGCTGTAGTTAGGTCGAACTGACCAACCCCTAGCATAGATGCAGGCAGGTCAACAGACAGAAGCATTCTTCTGTCGACCCTGTTACCACCTCCCAGTGAGACAGATTAACTACACTGATGGAAAAAACCCTCTGTCAATGTAGGAAGTACCTACACTACTGCACTGCAGCTGTACCACCGTAGTGGCTGTAGGGTAGACATGGCCTCAATGACTCACCTTAATCACTGCCCACTGGTTTTAGTTCCTGGAGGAGCTGTGGTAATCTTCCCCCATGGAGTAGAACACAATCATACATAAACCAGTCATAAATCTAATACAATGGCCCCCCAAGATACTGCATGCAGTGCAGTACCTACCATAATTGGACTTCTTTATTCTGCGTTGGTAGCAATTCCCCACCCTGAGTTTGAAACACAGCAAGCCCTTATATGTAACTAAGCACCTAAGTTTATTGTTTGGGAGAGTCTTCTAATAAAGGGGGAAAATAATGACTACTGATTGCTTTTTTGAGTTGCCCGCAAGACCTTTAGACAGAATATAACTAAGTGGATTAAAAGACAAGGGAAGCAAGTACATGAGGTACAGGCAGAGATCAGCACAAATGATGTTGTAGTTCTAATTAACAGCCTAGGAAGAACAGCCTGAGCCTTCAGAATTCAGAAGCGTGTTTGGCTGTCCCTGACTAGGAATCATATAGCTTTTTATAACTAGGCAAAGAAGTGTCTTAGCAAGATACACTAATGCTAATAACTAACGTGTCTGGGCTCTCTTGCATAACACATGTACCTCCCCTTAACATTCAGTTAAGTTTGCAATTTGAAAAAGAATAAACAAAAACCCCGGTTATATGGGACCGTCAGACAAAAATGTGAAGGCTCTTACAATAGCTATGCCATCAAAAGTTGAGCATGAGTTATAGGGAAAGACCCAAGACCCAAATGCGTTTGCATGGAGTACTTGTGTCAGATGCCTGACTACTCATGTTCTTAACTATTCACGATATCATTAGCATATCAAGAATTTTTTAAACCTGAATTATCAGAAATAGAAAGCCCAGGACAACATTTAAAAGGGTCAGCGTGCTTAAGGTTTTCGGCCCCAATTTCATGCTTTTTTAGTCAGCTTTGAAAGTCAGGATTCTCAGTGATGTTCTTCTTTTGACAACTTTCTGACCACAAAGAATTTAAAAGAAAAGTGCCGTTTCTCATCTGCATCAGGCTCAGTCTAATCTAAGCACACATACATACCACTTTTGTCCTAAAGCATGTGGCACACAGCTTAGTTAAAAAAAAAAAAATCAAAAGAAGGATCGTAAATCTATATGTATAAAAGATTGATCTGCAATTCAACTGCTTGGATACAGTCACAGATGTTTACATTTCCAGTCCACTAACCCACTGATTTCTCTTCATTTGGATCCCCCACAATGACGCACTTCTGCCTTGAGTCAATAATATAAAATATATTTTTAGAACAAAAATGCTAGTTCTTCCCTCCTCTGGTTTTCCAGCACATTCTGTCTACTCTGTGTCTGTCTTAGACTGTAAGAGATTTGGGGCAGGGACTGACATAGTCTTAGCACAAAGCACACTGCTTAACACACAACAAAAACAACAACAGTAATCACTGCATCAGGACATCAGCTGATCTTCAGCTAAGGTGAAGAGATTTCTGCCCTCCCCCAGCCAACTGGATGGCATCACACAGTGAGATTTATAATGTGGCTTTTTACACTTTCCTTTCAATGTTGTTGTTCGAGATAGGAGAAGGGATTGTATGGTCCAATGATGCCAGGAGTGACAAGTTTTTTGACATCTAAGCATCTGATGTGAAACTACTGACTCCTTAAAATCATAGTTTGATTCCCAGAAGAGTTCCCTCATCCCCTTCTCCTTGCAAGATAGGCAAACTGAGTTTGTGAAAAAGGGTGAGCCCTCTGGCGATTCCATACCTCTCTCCAAAGAGAAACAAGGGGCTGGCTTATAGAGTCACTATTTATGGGATTCTGGGACATTGTTTATTTGGTGTCCTTATATTCAGGCACAATGGGACAAATTCAAACTTGCTCTAAGGAGAGGCAACTCTGTTGACATCTGTGAAATTTCATCTGCTTATACAAAATTGGAATTTGACCCAACTATATCCACACAGACATGTTGACTTGGTCCAGCCACATTAATAGGGGTTCTCATTCATCACAGACTCTCTGAGGTCGAATCTTGGAATTAATGTCCTCCGTAAAGTCATGGAATGAGGAACCGTGACAACTCTACTGCTGGAAATTTAAGTTGTGTCTTGTCCCACAGTGCTGCTGAACTTCAGGGATTGAAAATCATCATTGGCCAATTTTTTTTCCTTTTTCCCAGAAACTGTGAATGCCATATTTGATTTTTATTTTTTAGGCTATTGGCTGTAGGCGATCCACTGCCATTAGTCTTCCCTGCTCAGCAACTTGGCACTATCACTCTGGAACTATGTGTTTCTAACCTTGTGTCTTTGCTGATGCTAATTTGATCCCTGCAGACCTTCTATCTTCTTCATGAGAAGAGTAAGGTAGTTGGCTGAGCTGCAGGGACTTGGTGGCTATTTATGGCAGTCCTTTATATTGTTGTATTTTATATACACTCACGTTATATTTCATAGGGTTTATCATAACCATACAGCTAAGGGTAGCCTAGAATTCCCCCTTACCTGTAAGGGGTTAAGAAGCTCAGATAACCTGGTTGACACCTGACCAAAAGAATCAATGGGTAAAGAAGATACTGTCAAATCTGGGGAAGGAGGGGGAGGCTTTGTTTGTGCTCTCTGTTTGTGTGGGTGTTCGCTCTTGGGACTGAAAGGGACCAGACAGAAATCCATTTCCTGCAACCAATCCTGAACCCAGTCTATAATATTGCAAAAAGTGTAAGTAAGCAGGTCAAGGCGTGTTAGCTTTTTAATTTTCCCTTTGCTAGAGGGAGGTTTATTTCTGTTTTTTGTAACTTTGAAACTAAAGCTAGAGGGGGTTCCTCTGTGATTTTGAATCTTTTGTTACCCTGTAAAGTTATCTTCCATCCTGATTTTACAGAGGTGATTCTTTTACCTTTTCTTTAAATAAAATTCCTCTTTTTAAAACCTGACTGATTTTCAGTGTCCTAAAGACCCAGGGGTTGGGTCTGTACTCACTTTGTAGGCTGACCATATTTCCTTTAGACAAAAACGGGACATTGGGATGGCAAAAACGGGACGGGGGGGGGGGAGGCTTGGCCCCACCTGGGCCCCCCGGCGCTGGGCGGGGGGAGGAAGAGGGGGATTGGGGGGATGGATGGAGGAATAAGCAGAACAGGGATGGGGGATGAAGAGGATGGAGGGAGAGAGAGAAGGGGGGGATGAGGGATGAAGAGGATGGAGGGGACGGAGGGAGAGAAGGCACGAAGGTGAGAAGGGAGAGGATGGATGGATGAGAGAAGAGATGGGGTAGGGAGCAGGGGGGATGGAGGAGGCAAGGGACAGCGAGAAGGAGGGATGGAGAGAAGGGAGATGGAAGAGGAGGCAGTGGACGGAGGGAGAGAGAGAAGGGAGGAAGGGAGGGATGGAGAAGGGGGTAGGATGGAGGAATAGAGAGAAGGGAGGAAGGAAGGGATGGAGGGATGGAGAAGGGGATAGAGAGAAGGGATGGAGGGAGCGAGAGGAGGCATCCTGCAACTGTGTGAACCCAGAGTAGCTTCACTGGAGTTCTGCCAGGCTGCCACGAGGCAGGATGACTGGGCTCAGCACCTGGCTCTCTGGAACCACTTCAGGATGTATGGGATCCATCAAAATGGAAACACTTCCTGAAAGTGGGTCAATGTCACTTCAGAGGAAGATGCGGGGCGGGGCGGGGGGGGGGGAGATTTCTGACAAAGTCAAACCACTTCTGTTTGGTTTTTAAGTGACTTTTCATTTAGAACGTTGTATTTTGTAGAATCGTGGCTAGCACTAGAATACAATCAAAAGAATACAAAGAATGGACGGAGGGAGAGAGCAGGGAGGAAGGGAGGGATGGAGAAGGGGGATAGAGAGAAGGGAGGGAAGGAGGAATAGAGAGGAGGAGGCGGCAGCGGGCGGCGGGCTGGAGGAGGCGGCAGATCGGAGCTGTCCGGAGCCGCAGCCGGGGGCCGAGCGCGCCGGCGGTGGCAGCGGGGGGGGGGGGGAATGTTTTATGACTCCATGTTTTATGGGTCCTGTTTTATGAGTCCACGTTTTATGAGTCCTGCCCCCAAAACGGGACAAAATTGATATTTTGGACAAAAAGACGGGACGGTTAAAAAACATTAAAAAACGGGACTGTCCCGTTCACAACGGGACGTATGGTCAGCCTATGTTTAAATCACTTTGTGGTGGCAGCAATACCAAGGGCAAGAAAGGAATTTGTGCCTTGGGGAAGTTTTTAACCTAAGCTATAGAAATAAACGTAGGGAGTCTTCCATGCAGGTCCCCACATCTGTACCCCAGAATTCAGAGTGGAGAAGGAACCCTGACAGGGTTATACACAAATTCTATCAGCATGAATTTGGGATGAATGTAATTCCATCGCTCTCCTCAATAACTATTTTGTTTGTGCAATTTATCACATGGTGGCCATTACGCTACATGTCGTATATTATCTTCTTATACATAGTAGCATTTATATAGGGATTTTAACTCATTCCACCTAAATTCCCTCTGTAGTTTTAATTGGATATGATTTTCAAATTATTCTCTTAGTCTTAACTGTTGTGTAGTATTGGTGTACATTGTTAAATCGTTGCAGTGTTCCACTCTAGAAGTTTTTGCACTTCAGCATGGTGATGGGATAAGATTTATATAATTTTTTTCTCTGCAGAGGATACTCTTGAGTTCAAGGCATCAAGAAAGGGGCTAAGCAAAAGTCATGTCTGAGACAAAAAGGAAGTTTTGAGAAGATTAGGCAGTGAGAGAAGAGGGCTCAGGCTGCCCTATGAATCACTAAGAAATTAACAGTAAAAGTAATAATGTTGATGAGCATTGATCCAATTGTTCCTGCTGGCATCCAAAAATAGAATTAAACAGGAGAGCAAGATGAGTCACTGGTTACTATGGAGGAGATATGACATCATGAAATGCTTATGAAGCTAAGTGTGTGTTTGTTTTTTTCTCATTTCACCTGCTGGCAGGAGCAAATTAACCCTAGACTTTAGCTCTCATTAAAACATTCCAGGTCAAAAGACAGAATTAACCATGTTATTTCTCTCATTCACTAGTATTCTCATTGACCATGAGCCCCTGGAACCTACTTGAGTGAACTCATGATATAATGAAACCCTGTTAACTGTAATCAGCTGGTTACAATGGGTGTTATATTACCAACTTGGATGAAAATCATTCCATAGGAAAAAATGACTTTACTGTAAGGCCTTATCTATGCAATGACTTTTTCCTTAAAGTTTCCCAACTCTGACTACCATCACTTCAGCTCCAATAGTGATAGTAAAGATGGGAGGCATAGTTTAGACACAGTGCCAGTGGCATGCCAGTGTTTCAGACACCCTGTTTTGTAGACCTACTCTGTGCAGTGTTAGATCACACAACCACATGCAGCTCCATCTAGACTAGCACTCCCAGCATTGTTACCAAGGGCGGACCTGCACCAGTAGGACATCTTAGGAAAAAACTTCTAGTATGGACACAGCCTAAGGCCTGGTCTAGGCTAGAAAATTAGGTCAGCTTAACTATCTTACTCTGGAGTGTGAAAAACCCACCTCCTTGAACAACAATTAAACCAGCCAAAGTCCCCATGTAGACAGTGATAAGTTGACTGAAGAATTCTTCTGCCGACCTAACCACTGCCTCTTAGGGAGGTGGATTACCTGTGATGACAAGAGAACACTTCCCATTGGCTTAGGTAGTGTCTACACTTGAAATGCTACAGTGGTGCAGCTGCAGCACATCATCTGTGCTGCTGTAGTGTTTAAAGAGCAAACAAGCCCTAAGATACTTTACAAAACACAAGCAACCTTAGAGACCAACAAATTTATTTGGGCCTAAGCTTTTGTGGGCTAGAATCCACTTCATCAGATTCATGGATTGGAAAATACAGTAGCAGGTATATATGCACCCAGGACATGAAAAGATGGGCGTTGCCTTACCAGGTTGTGGGGCTCAGTGCTAACGAGACAATTTAATTAACAGTAGAATACCAAGGGAGGAAAAAATCATGTTTGTAGTGGTAATGAAGGTGACCTGTTTCCAACAGTTGGCAAGAAGGTGAGTAATAGTAGGGGGAAATTAGCTTTTGTAATGACTAATCCGCTCCCCATCTTTATTCAGGCCTAATTTGATGGTTTCCAGTTTACAAATTAATTCCAGTTCTGCTGTTTCTTGTTGGAGTCCATTTATGAAGGTTTTTTGTTAAAGAATTGCCTCTTTTAAGTCTGTTATTGAGTGACCAGGGAGATTGAAGTGTTCTCCTACTGTTTTCTGAATGTTATAATTCCTGATGTCAGATGTGGATCCATTTATTCTTTCGTATAGTGACTGTCCGGTCAGGAGGTGGGCAGAAAGCTTTAAACTCCCTTCTCCTCTCCTTATTGTTATCTGTGTTTTCTATAACTGATGCCTTGAATGCCCTTGGGGCAAACTTGTACTACTACAAATAATAATGAAGTCCTACGTTTATATAGGTTCAAGAATAGCAGCCGTGTTAGTCTGTATCCATAAAGAAAGCGAGGAATACTTGTAGCACTTTAGAGACTAACTAGTTTATTTCAGCATAAGCCCACGAAAGCTTATGCTGAAATAAACTAGTTAGTCTCTAAAGTGCTACAAGTATTCCTCACTTTCTTTACGTTTATATACTGCCTTTCCCCCCCAAAGGATCAAAAAGCATCTTACAAACAACTCTCATATAGAGGGAAAAAAGACACTAGACTCACTTCACCTCACCACTCAAATGCAGACATTTCTGGGGTGAAAAACAGCAATTGATTAACATCACTCGGCAACTCGACTCAACAATTTAGGTCAAGAAGTGAAAAACTGACACAGCAAGGTGTTGTTTTTGGTCACCAGAATGTAATTACTTGAACTGGAATCAATACTATGATTAGCAGTCCTGCTTATAAGGAGTTAAAATAAATGATTTTCCTTTTCCTAGCTGCTTTGAGATCACAGCAAGGGATTACCAGCAGCTGACCTACTCAGCCGGTCAAACAATATGTGGGGTTGAAACAGGGCTGCTTGCTTCACAAACATACCTGCCCCTGCTTATCACTGTACAGGTCAGTTTCCCTTTTGTGACATTTAAAAGCCAGTGCCTGCAAAAAAGAAAAACTACACAAAGATGTACACTGAAAAAAGGAGAATTAGGTTCATTGTGCCTGTGTCTTACAGATATCTTTTATCTAGCTCAAACATCTTCATTTGTCTGCACAAAAATTAAAGTGCCAGTGAGATTTTTCTCTTGATCCCGTTACTTGAAAGGAAAAGCCAGAAATGCACGAGGGTGCAAAAATATAGGCAACTCCACAACATATCTCCTCTCAACTTCCATTTCTTTAGTAGCAAATAAATACTGGAAGTTGACCGCGAATAAAATTCAACAGCTCCACTGCATTGTCAGGACTACGCACTGAGTGCAAATGATAAAATCATTACTGCTACAGTAAAACATTTGTTTTATTCATAATACACTCTGAGGTTCTTGAATTAGAATAATTATGGACATTCAAAGCACATTATATTCCTAAATAAACCGATGTAAGGGATATATACATAGGGATCTGTTAATCTAACACCGAAGTGCAGTTACCACTGGAATGGAATATAGCAGCTATTTAAAAGCTCAGAGCAACATAATACAACATAAAAGGACAGTCTCAATCCAGGTTCGTTTCATAGGCAAACTGCCAAAGCAGAAGACACAAAATTCAGATTAGAGCATCTTGTTATGTGGTCTTTTTAGCATTTTATATAGATCCTAATAAAAAAATTTGGTCTAGCAAGTAACAATAAAAATATGATAGTTGATGTAAATCAGCACTAGAGAGTCTCTACTCAAATTCACAGACATGGGAGGAAGCAATTCTAGTGCGTAGTGGGCTGGAAGCCAGGCCGCTTCAGTCCTATTTCTAGGGGGTCAGATGTCAGCATAACGACCATGGTGTAAAGATGGATAGATTCTGTTGACTTGTAGCATGATCTTGGACCGTCCACTCCGTTTCTCCATTTGTAAAAGAGGAGTAAAAAATGTCTACATCACCAGGGTGTTTATGAGGCTTAAATTAGTGTGTGTAAGGTGCTGTGTGTATCCTAAGTAGATGTCCAAATGGGGTAATGACAGCAGTCATCTCTCTGCCTTCCAGATCCAGTGCCACCTGGAAATACCCAGAGGTGAGGGTTAAAGATTTTGGCCCTTCCCAAAAAGATCCAGAAACTCTGACTCTCAGAAGAAGATACACATCTTTTTGGGTCACCTGGATCAATCACGTATAATCACAGAAGAAACAGACACCTCCATCTTTCTTCGCCACTGTCACCTCAGGCAAAGCCCATGGACCATCGCTTTCTTTGTGGAACTTGCAAGATCCTCAGGACAGTTTTGCAAGCAGCTACCCACTCTTCCTCTTCGACAACACCCAGTTTGATGGGATGTCTGGTGACCACAGGGTATATACAATACAGATGGCTGTGTTGACTGCTTCTCTGCAATGGTTCTGGACAGATACAGGGCATCTCTCTGCTTTTCTAGGGCCTGTTGCAAGAACCTGGCCTGCTCTTGGTACCTGGACTCCTGCTCACTCAGCTTATTCTGGAGCTCTTCTAACTGCTCACGTATCTCTTCCATGGTTTTCACTCAAGTGCCACCGTTCCTTATTGAGAGTGAGCAACTAGCCAAGACTTACAAGTCTCGACAGACTAAGAGAGGGTCTAGTCAGTCCACTCCCGTTTGCAATGCCAAAATATAACGAGGTTAGGGGCAGAGGTATTTTAAAATGGAACCCTTCCCTCCCACTAACTTATCTTGGTGGGACAAGAAAGCAACCTGTCTCTCGCCATTCCCAGAGTTACCCAGAAGAATAGGCTGGGCATGGTTCCTTGCCTGCGGGAATGGGTGGAACATTAGTAATTCCAGGTGATGTCCTTCTCCCGATCTACCTAGAGAGGCTACTATGCAAGCAGAGCCTTGCCTGCTGTGATCTCAGAACACTGTTGGATTGGGTTTAAGGCTGCAATGCAATTACCAAATACCCTCCCCCTTGAGGGACACTCTAGTTGCTCATGAGACCCTGGGGCATTTTTTTTTTTTTTGCTGAAAATGCAGATTCAGGGCAACTGAAATGGTTCAGAATCAGAGAGGTAGCCGTGTTAGTCTGGAATAGCAGAGGTAACAAAGAGTCCTGTGGCACCTTAAAGACTAACTATAAAGTTTTGAAGCATAAGCTTTCGTGGGCTAATACCCACTTCGTCGGATGCAAGCAGTGGTTCACAATGGTTCACAAATTTGAGCTGATTTTGCTGAATAATTTCAGTTTTTAAAAAGGGGAAAAAATCAGAAATGTCACTAAAAGAAAATGTTTTGACTTTTCATGTTAGAACGTTTCATATTTGGACTGTCCCTAAATTATATATTAAAAAAATTAAAAAAAAAAAACTCAAGAAGGAACAAAATGTTTTCTTTGATGGAAAACAATTTTCTACATTTTTGTTTCACTAAGAAATTTTTTTAAATGTCATTTCTAGCTAGAGGAGAATTCCCCTTGGTGCCCTGCACCAGCTGGAGTCAGCTCATAATACATGCCCAAGAATTTAAATATGCTATTGTCATTAGTAGCTAAGCAGTGTTGCCAGTTCTTGTGATTTTATTACAAAATTTGGTGTTTTTCTTGAAATTCCAACTTCTGGACCCAATTTAATATGACAGCATTTCCTCTTTCATTTAAAAGAAAAGTAGTAAGTTTCTAGCCCTCATGATTATGGAGAAAAGCCTGAAAACAGGACTCAAATCACCCAAAAGGCTCAATAACCAGAAGGCAGATACAAAGACTCTGAATTAATTTACAGAATTTAAGTCTCATAAAATTTTGGGACTTGACACACGATCTTTCATGTTTGGGGATGGAGATACTAATTCCACGCCAAATTTAATGTTTATAAAAAAGAAAAAACAGATCACGTTGGCAAAACACTGTATAACCATGCACGTGTGTGCACACACACACTTGATATATTACTTAAGTCTAGTTTAACTGGTGAAAAAAAACTTATTTATTTACATTCAGATCCCAAACACAACCAAATGGAATTTTCTCAAACCTTCAAGATAAATCCTTGTCTCAGCTGAGAACAAACATGTGAAAAGCACCATAATTTTCCTGTAGTTATAAACACCTTAAAATAGAGGCTTAGAATCAAAGTGCTTTGTCAACTACAGCATTGCTAGTGCAATGATGTTCAGTAATAGCATAAGATAAATAAAAAAAGATAATCTGCTGCTATTTACTGCAATATTTTCTATTTTAACTACAGGATCCAGATGTTACACCATGGAATATATTATGCCGTAGTTCCAGCTGGCTCTTTTATACTCCAGAGACAGTCCAATAACAGTTCTGAATTTACTCTTAGGTCTTTTGTGTGATTATATTGCCTATGAGCTTTTTGGGTTGGGAAACTGTCCTTTTGCATGCTATTTTAGATTCATTCAGCTTTGAGCTGAAGCAATTTCTCTCTTTCTTTCCTATTTAGAAAAGGTGTTTAACAAATCATTCTCAGCATTTATTTGCAGGCTTTTTCGCTTTTTGAAAAGCAGCATTTTCCTATGCACACATTTTCTTTAGAAAATTAGATCCATGCCTTTGAGCCAGCAGGTCCTGGCATGAGCTTGGACCTCAGTGCAAGCATCCCTGAGTTTGCTCGTTGAATCAGGATTGGAAAAAAGTTTGCCTCTCAGTTCAGCTGCATATTCATCACCCTGCAAACAGACAGCATGTCAGCATGCTATAGTACCATATGCCCTGAATGCTCTTATCTTAAACTTGCATATGGGGGGCAAGAGTGGAGACAAAAATGAAGGGCCAAATTCTCCTTTCCCTATCTTCAGCTATATAAGATTTTGACCTAACAAAACCAGTACAGTTCCACTGCAAAAAGGGGTGGTCAGCAAAGCCTATTTTGATAGAGCTTTGCCTCCTGAGTGATCCTTGTGCCCCATGAGTGGCCTTCAGGGACAGCTGACTATGGGGGAGGGGAATAGATCCAGGGGGAGAGAAGCATTGATATGAACATATTCCCTGAATAGACAGTATCTTTTCATTTAACTACTTTCACATTTCATTTTCAAGAAAGATTGAGAAGAATCACAATAAATGTTGCAGATTAAAAATAATATAACAACTGGGTGTCAGAAGGAATGAGTGAAGATCATATTGTCTAAAAAGCCAACAAACTTTAACCCTGTCAAAGCCCCATCCCAGCAGCCCATGGTTCCTGGCAGCCCCAATCCACAACAAGAACAACTTTTCAGTTCCTATTCCTCCTCCCTGCCCAGGTCTCTATCTCAAACTAAATGCATCCATAATCCATCAAGTGAGGTAGGAAAAGCCCATTCCAAAAATATTTTCAAACCTCAATACCTAGGGTTGTTTTCTGTGGGGTGGGGATGGGCATGAGGTAAACAGTTTAATGAGAAGGCTGAAGCTTGCTTAACCACAGTGTATTTATGAACCGAAGGTAATGTTCAGTGGCGTGGAACACCCATAACTGCCACGGATATTAATGACAACACTCAGCACCTTTAAATATCAGGCTACAAGGTTTTAACCCAGTGTACACTATCTTGGCACAAAATGAGGTTGGCACAGATGTAACCAAGGCCAGAATTGGGCTCAGCGTATGTTGCCTCTGTGTAGAATTAGCCTGAAAACTACCACTAATGGATGCTCACAACTGCACGAGTTTCACACAGTGATGCCCACCAGCTAAGATTGAATATTGACATGAAAAACATTGCTGCATAACTAAATTACATCTTTAATGATGTATTAAACAATATGAGGCACAAAAGCCACAGACCGTATCAAACTAGCTCACGGCTAGGCTAATGTTTGTGCATGCACGTAGGCGGTGAAGGAGGGAGAATTACCGTCCTAGCAGGAAATATATTTGCTACAAGGATAAACAATTTGGTTTGCTACAGTATTAGTTTTCACTCCTCCTCCTTCAGAGCCTGATCCAGCTCTCAATGAAGTCAACAGACATTCATGGGACCTGATTCAGGCTCTCAGTGAGGCCTACTGTTTGCAGAGTAGTCAGAGTCTAGGGTGATGGCCCGTCTCCAATTGGGTGGACAGTCCCAAAATGCAAAGTTTAGGTTGGACATTAGAAAAAACTTCCTGTCAAGGTGGTTAAGCACTGAAATAAATTGCCCAGGGAGGTTGTAGAATCTCCATCATTGTCTAACCTGGTCTTAAAAATCTCCAAACACCTGTCAGGGATGGTCTAGATATTCCTTAGTCCTGCCATGAGTGCAGGGGACTGGACTAGATGACCCCTCAAAGTCCCTTCCAGTCCTAACAAAGTCCTGTGGCACCTTAAAGACTAACTATAAAGTTTTGAAGCATAAGCTTTCGTGGGCCAATACCCACTTCGTCGGATGCAAGCAAGTCCTGGTCCTGGGCTGAATGATTCCAGGACAGCATTTGTCCTGAATTCCCTGTGGTGCCGCTCCATGCCGGCCCAAGGCTCAGGGGCAGCAAGAGGGGGACTGAGATGGGCTTCAGCCCGCCCTCACCACAAAGCCCTGCCCTCTGCTCCTGTTCTGCCCCCTAAGAATCCACTCCCTGGCCAGGCCAGAAGCCGGAGCCGGGCAGTAGTAAGAGTTGCCCAGGGAGCCCAGGCTGCTGTTGGGAGCCCCACACCCTCCACCTGCTCTGGGCACCAACATGGACCGGGGGCTGCTCTCGGACACCCCAGCCACACACCCACAATGGCCCAGGCTACCTGGGTGGCTTTTACCACACCCAGGCTCTGGTTTCGTGCCTGGCCTGGCAGCGGGGTCCAAAGGGGGAAGAGAAGGAGTGGGGGTGGGGCCTCAGGGTGGCAGAGATCCTGAATGTATCCTGCTTTTGCCTTTTTAAAAGGTGATCACCCTTGTCTCGGATTCTCCCTGGCCCTTAAGAGAGTGCGGCAGCAACTGGCCAGACAGGAATACTTGATATGGCACACAGGAAAGTTGGACCCAATTCATTTACTAGGCTCAGCCGCCCTGTTTCCTCCACCGCAGTGAATCTCAGAAGAAACACCACAGCAGTCTACTTTGGAACACCATGTGTTAAACGCCATGAGCTCACTTCCTTCCATTAATTCCAGGGCATGACTCTAAATCCCTATCCTCAGAGTGGAGCCTCAGTGCTGAACAATTACATTATGCCAACATTCATAATACTTAGTGGATAGAAAACTCTTGGGTCCTAATTCTTGTCTCCATTACTCCTGTGCAATCTCACTGAAGTCGAGTGTAAATAAGGACAGAATTTGGTGCTTGGTAGTATGTTTTTAGAGGGCAAACAACCCGCAAATAACTATTAGCTTCAGCATGCTGGTCTAGACATAGCCTTTGATTTCAACAGTGATATTGCATCAAATCAGCCCTGCGTTGATTAGGAGAGTTATCAGACTGCCAATATTATGTAAAATTACTCAGATAAGAACTGGCATCCTGCTGGTGCATGTTTACCTCATTTTAATTAATGAACAGACTTGCTGAGATAAACTCTTTCCATCTCAGGGAATCAGTTATAAACATGAACCACCTCCACATCTGTCCTAACTTTTTGAACATCTTATTGGAGAGTATCCTGGCTTGATCTCATCCCATTCTTGTTTGGATTAGGCGTTCGCTGTTCTTCTAATGTGCGTACACACTACAGTTCTAAAAAACACAAACAGGCAAACATGAACTGTGGAAAGCGAAAAACAGCAGAAATGAATTGTGAACCGTGCCAACACATAGGTTCATTATCCCTGAGCCAGTTAATGAAAATGGGAAAGACAATACTGGAAATACTTCAGGAGTTTATCAAAGTCACTGTGTTCCATTCTGGACAACTCATTACTAGGAAGATTCTGACAAACGGCAGTAAGTGCAGAGAAGAGCAACAGAAATGATTGGGGGCTGGAGGAACTGATCTACTAGAAAAAGATTAAAAGGGTGAAATGTGTATAAACTCTATGTCTGCACTTCAAGCTAGAGGAGTAATTTCCAGCTCAAGGAGACACACTCCTGCTGGCTCTGATCGAGCAGCCAAGATAAAAACAGAAATGTAGCTGCGTTGCGGATAGCAGGGGGAGGTGCTAGCTACCCGAAATACATCTTCCATGGGTGCTTACTCAGGGTGGCTAGCCTCTCCCACAGTTCATGACACTGTAGCTACTATTTTTAGCACAGTAGCTCAGCCCTCATGATGGAAATTATACCACCAGGTTGGAGTGCAGACACGCCCTCAGCGTCAAGTAAGGGGCAGGGTTGCACACTAACAATCTGTGAATATTTAAGGATGTAAACAGAAGGGAGAGGAACTATTTAGGTAAATAGATGTACCAGGCTGGAAGTGAGAAAGGGACTTGGGTTGAACATCAGGAGAAACTTCCTGAAAGTGATGGTAGGTGGTAGGATAGACTGAAAGAAGAAGATGGAATCCCCATTACTTGATATATTTAAAAGTAGACTGGAGAAAGCAATAGCATTGTTCCTTTGTTGATAGTGGGATGGGTTATGCCCCAACATTTATTTCGATTTCTAATTTCTTTGATATCAACAGAATAAGGGATGATATTTTTAACTCCTTTAAAATCTGGTAGAGTTTAATGGTCTGTCTACACTATCCTGATGTTCTGACTTCAAGGGTGTGACTAGCAGTGCACACCAAAGTGTTGCACTATAACACTGTCAGCACAAAAACCAAGGTTTCTAGTTCCCATCTGTACTCATCTTCAGAACAAACAGGTCTTCATTAATGCAAAACAGAACAACATTAATGCAAATTCAGTTTGTACCACAACTCCCACACAGGGAGTCACAGTGCAGCACCTTGGTGTGCACGGTTTTTCACAACTCCATAGTTTAAACTGCAGGGCAGTCTAGATATACCCTGAGTTATCTACCCTAGTTTGATTTCCTCTCAGACAGTCAACATCAATGCTGACTGTATAGTAGGGATCAGAAGTTAGATATGGAAAAGATCATCTAATAGTCTATCCCATTGGTTCTCAAAGTGGGGGTCGGGACCCCTCGAGGGGTCTCGATCCGATTATGTGGGGATTGCGAGCCCCTGCTGCCGGCAGTCGTCCCCGACCCCTGCTGGTGGCACCCCGAGCCCTGGACCTGGCCCCTGCTGCGGCAAGCTGCTGGCGGTGCTCTGGGCCTTGGCCCCTGCTGCGGTGGGCCGGCGACGGGCTGCTGGCAGCACCCTGAACCCCAGACCCGGCCCATGGTGCAATGGGCTGCCAGCGGCACCCAGAGCCCCGGCCCCTGCTGCAGTGCGCTGCTGGCAGCGACTCGAGCCCCAGGCCCTGCGGCGGCGGGCTGCCAGCGGCACCCCGGGCCCTGTCCCGGGGGGGTTGCTGGCACCCTCCCCTGAGCCCAGCAGGGCACCCCTACACCCAACCCCCCCCCCAGCTCACCCTGGGGGACTGCTGGCAGCACCACCCCCTCGAGGCCAGCCTCTGCCCCAGCGGGGCTGCTGGCACACACACCCCCAGTCCGGCCCCTGCCCCGCCCCCGCAGGGGGGTCGCGCTTAGAGGCCTGGTGTCCGAAAGGGGTCACCAATAGAAAAAGTTTGAGAACCACTGGTCTATCCCATCCTGGCTGATGTAAGATTGTTCACTAGAGAATCTTCTCCAGTGCCTTGTCTAGGTATCAGTTACTTAAATGATGGGGTCCCTGTAATTCCTTTGAGAGATTATGTCACATCATAAACAGATCTCGCAGGTAGGAAACATCCCACATTTTGTTTTGCTAAATTTCATCCTATTACTCTAAGCTGTATCTCCCAGAACCACTCTGAACAAATTCATCTCCATCTCTGATGTTTCCACCCTCAGACGCTTGCACACAGTTATCACATCCACTCCACACGCCTTCACACTGACCTATCCTCATTTTGTTCTTTCAATCTTCATACATCTCTCCTTTTTTACAAGGACATCCCAAAAATCCAACAACATTAATGAAGGATCAGAACCAAAAGCCCAGATCCAAACTCCCTGTAAGGCTGGGAACGTTTGGACCCCAATCCAAATCCTGAGACTATTTTTTCTCTACAGTAGGCTGTCCATAATGATAGTTCCTTCATTTGGTTACTCTCATTTCCATTTCCAATATATTTCTGCTATTGAAGAATCTTGATATGCTCCAATTCAGGTTTTCCCTTTCTTGGCCCTGGGACATTTGCTGCATTTATTCGATTTATGGCTTAAATTTTTAATATATTGCAAAGGTGGGTAGGGCTCTGGATAGGAACTTTTAAATGTTTTGTAGAAATCAAAATAACTAAACTCAACAATGGAATCTGTACTTGTCACATGCCAGGGAAATGTAGGTGCTGCACACTCCAACTCAAATGCATTTCGGTCAGTTCTGAATGCCCATGACTGCCATACAGATCCAAAAATCACAACAAACACTACCACATTCCAGTAGGATATTGTCAAGAGAATAGTAATAAGAATACATTTCCCACTTTGAATGAAACACCATCTGCCTCATGGACCTCAAAGAATATTTCTGATCAGCTCTTCTTAAGATAACTTGTTCATTGATTAAATCTAGTGCCTTTTGCCTGTAGCACAATTACTGAAAACCCTTAGCTCCTGCTTATGCTTTGCATTAGACTTCAGGAAAACTACTGGTCCAAATTAATGCCTGGACGGTCTTCAATGGAGTTCCACTAGGGACAGATCTGACCCTATTGATTTTACTTTTCATTTATTTTTCCCTTTTAAATATTTCCCAAATGGAAACTACACGGTGCAGAAAGATTTCCTTTTTAAAAGGAGGCACAGCTGCAAGTTAAATGGCCTGCTGCAGGGTTTTAGGAAGACTGTTGCATTTTGGACAAAAACAGAATCAAGTTGTTATTGTAATTTACCAGCTGGAAATAGCAGTAAGATGTGGGCTTCCCATTTTCCGTGCAAAGCAATGCTCTGTGGGAACAAGAGGGAAATGTAACGTTGCAGCTCTGCTCAGGCCTGAACTAGGCAGTGGAGTGCCAGGGCCGTGTGGCAAAGCGGGAGCGGGCACTGCGGGTGAAGGTCACTCAAGCCCTTCAGTTAACTTTGCTTTCTCCTTTACTGTTCTTCTTTTGTTATAAGTTATGGGACACACTATGGCTGGACCCTGCAGGTTTCCACAAGTGCAAGCAGAGTGCAAATGGCCTCTCCCCTTGCTCCCACTGCATGCAGAGGGCAGCCATGAGTTCCAGTCTTCGTGATCACCTGAAAGCCATCCCAAAAGGGCTGGAGGGGAGGAGGACCATTGCCCCTTATGCACCTGGTCCTGCCAGCCACAGAGCAGCATCTGCAGTGTCGCTTTTAAGGGATCTCTAGAGCAGGGCGATGTTACACCTCTGAGGCTCGATACCTCTTGGAACTCTTACCGGGAGGTGCAGCTTTGCACCACTCCAAACGTGGGCCAAAAGCTCTGATGGCTCAATTGAACCCAGTGTTTCCTCTAACCTCCAGGGTAAATCCTTGTCAGACTTGCATAGCAACCCCCCCAGTTATTTCACTGGAGCCAGGCTGTAGTCTTGTAGCGGGATGTTCGCTAGGCTATTGAGGGAGACCAGTAATAAAGTTCAGGGAGACCAATGAGGCTCAAAACAAAACGTGTTTATTCGGCCGAGGTGGCAGCCGCCCAAAAGCGTGAAGAAACTGCCACACCAACCACGCTTAACTTACAGTTTTATAGTCTTGGTTAACTACGCAGTTTCTATATGTGTTACATGATTGGCTATCCCATATTGCTAGGCAGATTTAGACTACTCAGGTGGAGCAGGCACGTGGTAGGAACAGCGTGATTGGACAGAATTTCGCGCCCTTTTTGCAGGATTGTTGCATTGCTCGTGCACAGAACATGCAATAGCAGCACACCACTTCGACGAGGTAGTGACTGTACAAATGTGCAAAAACCAATTGTTACATGATTGATTCAAAACATTTTCATAACCTTATTAAAATAAACATTAACATTAAACAATTTATAATAACTATAACTATCTATCATTTTCCCCAATGGAGATCCCACATCCTGATCCCTACATATCTGCATCAACATTCATCATTATTTGCTTTCTACAACCCTCACAGTCTATATCATACACTCCTTTTCATCTGAAAAAAAAAAAAACACCCTTCCATTTAATGCAGGACTACAGCTCTCCGCTTCTACTGGAAACTCAACACTTTTACCTTTGTCTGCAGGATTTCCATTATGAATCCTGTTCCTCAAAAGTTGGTTTAACTCAGTCGGGGACAGCGCTCGTTAAAATGGTGTCACAAACTAACCACCCTCATGACATTCAGAGTTAAGGTTTATAATATGCTCTTAACCTGTGCTGTGTGCCCAACAGGGCTGACTCTAGGCACCAGCACTGCAAGCGCGTGCCTGGGGTGGCAAGTCGCAGGGGGGGCGGCCTGACATTGGTCGTCAGGCTGTCTTTGGTGGCATTTCGGTGGCAGGGGTGACGAGGACGCGGGACCCATAGACCTCCCGCTGAAATGCCGCCAAATCTGCGGCAGCTGCAGACCTCCCGCAGGCATGCCACGGAACTTCCATTCTTGGGGCGGCAAAATCCTTAGAGCCGCCCCTGGTGCCCAAACGTAAACAAGAGACTCATATCACAACTCGAGGTCTTGTGACATGTGCTTCCAATACATGGGAGTGTTAACTTGGAGCGTCTTTTGTTTGATCATTTGTGACAACAATTTCATAATAAGGTAGTACAGGTTTAGAGCACAAATTGCAACACAAAGCATTCTTCCACGCTGAAACAACAGGCCATCGCCACCTCTGAATCTAAGCAATTAACGTTTAAGGGGTCATTTTTCTGGCATCAATGCTCATATTTCAAGAAAAAATAATGAGAACACAAATAATAAAATTAACCACTGAAACAGACTCAATTACATACCTCACAATGTGTCTGAATTAGACTGCATTTAGTCTAAATTATGTTAAAATGAATAAGGAAAAAAGAAAAAAAACCAACCTGGCAGTACAATAAAAGTGCTCATAATTATGATCAGTCCTTTACTCAGCGTGTCATAAAACTTCAATAGCATTATACACAAGCACTCAAGTTTTATAAATACACAATTACAGTATAATAAAATGCAAACATGGAGATTCACAAAAATCCACGCTATATTAACATGATATTGTCATGACAGACAGTGTTCTCAGTCTCATAAGAAAGATTTAAAACACCACCAGTTACCATGGTACCATTGTTCTTCCCAGCTTTATGTTTCAGCACAAACCAAACAGATTAGAGGCAATACTGATCTGGGCTTTCCGCTCTGCAAACACATTCATCTTTTTCCACAGAAAGCCCTTCAATATGAGCACACCTTACAGATTTCAATATCCAAAGACAATCACCCATTTGCAGTCCAAAAATAACAGTTTCCACAACAGAAATTAATTTATTCCTAATTTTTAGGGCTGCCGATTAATCACAGTTAACTCATACGATTAACTCAAAAATATAAAATTATGATTTAAAAAAATAATTGCAGTTCATCACAGTTTTAATTGTTCTGTTAAGCAATAGAATACCAAGTAAAATTTATTAAATATTTTTGGATGTTTTTCTACATTTTCAAATACATTAATTTCCATTACAACACAGAATACAAAAAGTGTACAGTTCTCATTTTATATTAATTTTTAATTACAAGTATTTGCCCCTAAAAAAACCAAAAGAAATAGTATTTTTCAGTTCACCCCATGCAAGTACTGTAGTGCACGCTCTTTATCATGAAAGTTCAACTTACAATTGTAGATATTTTTTTCTTACATAACTACACTCAAAAACAAAACAGTGTAAAACGTTCAAGCAAGGATCAGCAACCTTTGGCTCGCGGTCCGTCAAGAAAAGCCTCTGGCAGGCCGGGACGGTTTATTTACCTGCAATGTCCTACAGGTTCGGCTGACCACAGCTCCCACTGGCCTGCAGGAAACTGTGCGGGCCGAGGGATGTACTGGCTGCCGCTACCCACAGCCCCCAGTGGCCTAGAACAGTGAACTACAGCCAGTGGGAGCTGCGATCAGCTGAACTTGCAGACAATGCAGGTAAACAAACCATCCTGGGCGGCCCGCCAGTGGATTTCCCTGACCCTGATGGGCAGCATGCCAAAGGTTGCCAGTCCCTGCTTTAAAGCCTACAAGTCCACTCAGTCCTTCTTTTCAGCCAATCATAAGGACAAACAGGTTTGTTTACATTCATGGGACATAACGCTCCCTGCTTATTATTTACAATGCCACTTTCACTTTTGTAGCTGGCATTGCAAGGTATTTACATGCCAGACACACTAAACATCCATATTCCCCTTCATGCTTTGGCCATCATTCCAGGAGGACATGCTTCTATGTTGAGGACACTCATTAAAAAAAATAATTCATTAATTAAATTTGTGACTGAACTCTTTGGGGGAATTGTATGCCTCCTGCTCTGTGTTTTACTCACATTCTGCCATATAGTTCATGTTATAGCAGTCTTGGATGATGACCCAGCATATTGTTTGTTTTAAGAACATTTCCACTGCAGATTTGACAAAACACAAAGAAGGTACCAATGTGCGATTTCTAAAAATAGCTATAGTACTCGACCCAAGGTTTAAGAATCTGAAGTTCCTTTCAAAATCAGAGAGGGACGAGGTGTGGAACATGCTTTCAAAAGTCCTAGAAGAGCAACACTCAGTATGAAAACTACAGAACCCGAACCACTGAAAAAAGAAATTCAACCTTCTGCTGGTGGCATCAGACTCAGATGATGAAAATGAACATGCATCAGTCCACACTGCTGTGGATCGTTATTGAGCAGAACCTGTCATCGTCAGCATGGACGCATGTCCTCTGGAATGGTGGTTGAAGCATGAAGGGACATATGAATCTTTAGGGCATTTGGCATGTAAATACCTTGTGACACTGGCTACAACAATGCCATGTGAACGCCTGTTCTCACTTTCAGGTGTCATTGTAAACAAGAAGTGAGCTGCATTACCTCTTGCAAGTGTAAACAAAACTTGTTTGTCTGAGCAATTGGCTGAACAAGAAATAGGGCTGAGTGGACTTGTAGGCTCTAAAGTTTTACATTGTTTTATTTTTTAATGCAGTTCTTTTTAACATAATTTTACATTTGTAAGTTCAACTTTAATAATAAAGAAACTGCACTACAGTACTTGTAATGGGGGGATTGAAAAATTATTTATTTTGTTTTTTTAAATATTTGAATAAAAAATATAAACTGAGCACTGTATACTTTGTATTGTGTTGTAATTTAAATCAATATATTTGAAAATGTCGGAAACATCTAAAATATATATAAATAAATGCCATTCTATTATTAACAGTGTGATTAATCACAATTTTTTAATCACTTGACAGCCCTACTAATTTTATCTACCCATATTTTCTCAGGTTCACTTTAGATAAATCTGAAGTAGATGGCTCAGAGTCTGAGCTCAGTTACAGGAGTGTAAAATCTGGCATTCTTCTGGATTTACACCAGCATGGCTGGTAGGAGAATCTGGCCTACTATCTATTCATGTGTTGAACAGAGTCAGAAAACTGCCAGCTAGTGAGGAAGTCCTTGTCCATCCGAGAACACTGCACAAGAGGGTTAGTACTAAGAGAGTGAGGAAGAAAGGCTATAGTAAGGCACAAGCTCAGGTCCTGTTGAAAGCAGTAATAAAACTCCCATTTATTTCAATGTGATTGGGAGTGTTTCAGTTCTTAACTGAAGGGACAGAAATACTGAATCTTTAACAGCAAAAGTCTTTCTCCCATCTGCTTGAGCACTTTGAAAAAACAGTCTAAAAACAATTCACCTCCCATCTCAGTTAATCAGGTTTCACTTTCTGGCTACCGTGATGTCATAAAACTATTTGCATTTAGTTGTCCACAGAGTATTACAACAGACAAGTCCTGAATTTCTAATGTAAAGAACAAATGGGGGGGAGGGGCGGAGGGAAGAGCAAGGTGAAGTACTTTTATAAACACATTTGGACTGTCTTTACACCTCTTAAAGAATCATGAAAGGGCAAAATCAAAATACTTCTTTTGGCTTTGCAGGTCACCCTCAATGAAGGAATAAATCAAAGCAATACCAGGATGCCAGTTGCTACCCACAGCTGTTGAAATATAGATTATTTTTCTAAGGAGACACATCAGGTCATAAATGTTTACTGAAGTGAATGCACTTAATTCATCATTAGTGTCTGTATTTGCATGCTCAGGTGCACGCATGACCACAGATGTAAGAGTATGAAATTTACTTTTCAAATATCAGATCTACAATTTGCCCAACTGGAAGCGTCAAGGATGTGTCATCTACTACAGTCAGAAAAAGAAGCAGTCGCACTTTATGACATGAGCATATTCAATGTCCCATTAATTATCACCAAACATAATCTTGACCATAACTGTCCTCATACCAGGTAAGGGAGTATTACCTGTCAGCATGAAATATCCAGCAAAACCAGAAAAGTCTGTCCATCTCGTGCTGAGCGAATGGGGAAAGTTAAGTTTGTCTGCTGAGAGGATCTAACATGCCATGATGTGTAATGCTCTCTCCCACATTTGAATGGCACCTTCTAGATGGCTCAAACTCTCCTCTATGCCCACTGTTCCTGCACCGGAAGATGGAAACTACATGACTTCTAACTCCATGTATTGGTAGTTGTGTTCCATCCAGGGGTGTCATTCTCCCTTTTGTACAAGAGGCCGGGGATTCCAGTACCTAAATCATAGACAATCAGCATACTAGCAAGGAGCATCCACTCAGCTGCCTAGACCCACTGGCCCCTGAATAGCATGGTTCCTGCAAAAGCTGTGCTGCCGGGAGCTCCCTCAAGTAGCTACAGATTGTAGTAATATGTACTGCCTGCCCCCAAGGTGTGAGAGAGGAGAACCTGGGGGAGATTTATAATCCCTATGCACCGCTCCCTTCCAGCCCACATCTCCTTCCTGTGGCACAGAGTTAGAAGCCTACAGAACTCACACAGAGGGACTTCCGGGGTGGGGGGCTGGGGGGGAGAGGGAAGAGAAGCAAGCTATGGAAGCAGAACTCACCTCTTCTTGCCCTTAACCAATTCCAAACTAGATATAGGCCAGGCTTCTCTCTGCTTACATATCACCAATGTATCTAGATGACATTGCAGGATAAGATAACCCTGTCTACATTAGAGTTTAAACAGCGTTAGCCAGAAAGATCCTTAAACATGGCCCTTGCTAGCAGAGTGTTAATTGGCTTTGCCTCTGGCCAGCACAGAGATGAATTGTGTTATAAGCTAACTTTACAAATTCTGCTAGAGACTCCAGCATACACAGAAAAATTATTGAAGATCAATAGGCGGGACTCTGTAGATAAGGTGAAAGTCAGATTGGCCTAGTGTTAAGCTTGTTCTTGGTAGCCTGACATGGAATCGTTCCTCCGCCTCCCGTGTTGCTGGTGTCTGCGGGGCTGCCACTTTTCAGTAGCCAGTGATTATCAACAGAATTCAAAGCTTCACTTTGGTAGGAATGGAAAGTTTAATGGGGACCTCCCAGGTGGAGGTATTTCTCTCTTTCCAATAACTTTCCAAAACTGAAACTAAACCCAAACCCTTGTTCTCCGCGTTCTGGCTTATGACTGGTTTCTGCAGTAGCTTCCAGCTTTGCTCCATCTCTACCTTGGACGCTAGTCAACTTGGGATCTAGAGTCCTGAGCCTCTGTCACCACTAACGCTGTAGTTCCGGGGTAAGTCCCCAAAGGGCATAGGTGCTGACTCTGTGGGTGCTCTGGGGCTGGAGTAGCAGCCAAGTTCTACCCCCACCCTGCAGGTGCCGCATCCCCACTCCTCTGCCTACCTCCCAGCATTTCCTGCCTGACAGCTGCCAAACAGCTGTGTGGCACTGTTAGCATACTCCAGGAAGGAGGGGGAGGAGGAGGAACATGGTGCTCTCAAGGGAGGAGGCAGGAAAGAGGCAGGGCCAGGATGGGGATTTGGGGAAGGAATTGGAACGGAGCAGGGAAGGCGTGGGAAGAGGCAGGGCAGAGGCGGGGCTCATGGAAGGGGTGGAGTAGGGGTGAGGCCAGGGGTGGAGTGGGGGTCAAGCACCCACATGAAAAGGGGAAGTTGGTGCCTGTGCCACAGAGGTTACATTATATTTACAGGCTTGTTTGTTTTTTTAGAACAATGCATTGGGTCAAATCCAACCCTGATTTAAACCCATTCAGTCCCAAGGAAGGACTTCACAGGCATAAGTGAATACTGAACGAAAGCACAACTCTTAGAATCAGGTTCTGGGGTGAACAACACTTGTGATTATGAATTCAAAAGGTGCTTTCTGTGAATATTCTCCCATTCAGAATGTGTTTTTGTTTTTCGAAAAATTACTTTTCCCATCAACCATCTCTTTTTAAAAGTGAGTGATCTTCGAAAAGGCAGTATGTGGGAAATGACTATAAGGAAACAGGTCCTATCAGGGTAAGCATTAGGGGATAAATTTAAAAAAAACATAGATGAGAGTTGATGCCAAGTTCTCATTCCCTTTCTCAATACGAGTTGGGTGCCTAACTGCTCCTTGCCTAACACGGCTACCTCTCTGATTCTTAACTGCTCCTTGTGCCTTTGAAAAAATCTCCACTAGAACTTCCAGCATATTTTATTTGGTGTTAAAATAAAAACCAGGCTAGTTGAGTCATTTACCCAGTCAATATATTCTCTTAGTCCCAGTCTACACTTACATTATTTGCTGGCATAATTATGTCAATTATATGAGAGTGAGAGTGTGAGAGTGTGAGAGTGTGAGAGTGTGAGAGTGTGAGAGTGTGAGAGTGTGAGAGTGTGAGAGTGTGAGAGTGAGAGAGTGAGAGAGTGTGAGAGTGTGAGAGTGTGAGAGTGTGAGAGAGTGAGAGAGAGAGAGAGAGAGAGAGAGAGAGAGAGAGAGAGATCACACACTCCCAAACCAACATAGCTATGCTGGCAAAATTCTTAGTGTAGAGGGAGTTATACTGGCAAAAAGTCTTTCTGTATAAGCCTACTGAGATGGTTTGCTGATATACCTATGCCAGCATCCACTTCCTAGTATAGACAAGGCCTGTAAAAGAACTTTAAAGAAATAAAAGTTTCCAGTGATGGCACAGTTTTGTTTCTTTAAAGTCCTTTAAGACATGTGTCTTGTGCAAGAAAGCCTTGATGGTGCATTTATAACATGTATTCAGGAACTTAAAGTTATTTAAAGAGAGAAAAACAAATGCCACTTCAAAAGGATGTATCCCAACGAGATAAACGTAGAGACCTAGAGCTGCGATAAAATAAGGGATTTCAAACCTTAAGCACGCATGAACTTTAAGGTTTGTGTTCAGTGCACTGACTAAGGCATTACCTGGTGGTTGCAATATGGAATGAAACTAGAAGGTGGAAAGGGAGAAGCTGAGTTCTTTGACTCCATTTTTCTCTTCCTTTTGATCTCTATGCAAAACTTCTTTCATGTAGACAGCTACAACAGGGAAAGAGATTTCTTAATGGATACATGAAAGAGAAACCTGGTTTGAAGATCAGTGAATGATGTCAGATAAAAGGATTAATATTTCTCGTTTGTAATATTTCTATATGGATTTCTCCCCACCCTCTCATAAAAAAACCCAAGTCAGAGGCTGTAAAGGAATCCAATAAATATGTTAAGAATCAGAGAGGTAGCCGTGTTAGTCTGGAATAGCAGAGGTAACAAAGTCCTGTGGCACCTTAAAGACTAACTATAAAGTTTTGAAGCATAAGCTTTCGTGGGCTAATACTGACAAAGTGGGTATTAGCCCATGAAAGCTTATGCCAATAAATATGTTGTGTCATAACAAATGAGTGGTCACTTTCCTAAAGTAAAGAAATATATTTACAGACAGATTTTTATTTGTACTGGTTCAGAGTTGCATGCTATTGAATTACATGCGATATAATGATGTCACAGATCATCCGTGATTAACCAATAAATTTAAAAGTAGTCAATGGATATTTTATTGCAATTTTCATGCATGTCACACTACCCCACTGTAACAGCTATGCTATTAACTAGGAGGATCTTTAATATATGATGGATTGTTTTTCATTAACATAGTCTCATCCTAGTAATCAAAACTAATGAAGTCAATCCAAATCCCTATTTGTTGGCTAAAGCATATACCAAAACAGGATTACATTTCTATAGAAAGCCTGCTTATCTTGTACATCCAGCAGCAATGCTGAGCAAATTTTCTTCAACAAGGAACATTTATGTAAGAAGGGATACAAAACGAGGGATGAGATCATCACAGTGAAGGACTAGGTAAATGATCTTTCCAACAGCAATCTGAATGGAGATGAGTAGAGCAAGACAACATTTGTCAAGACCAGAAAGACAGATGATGCAATAACTGAGACGTGAGAGGATGAAAGTCTAGACAAGAGTCAGCTGCACGGATACATACAAAAGGCGACATTTTAGAGAGGTTACACAGAAAGAATTGGAAAGATTAAGACATAGCCTAGATGGGGGGAGGTCTGGGTCAAAGATGATGCCCGGGTATGGACCTGAGTAACCCTCAGGATGGTAGTGTTGTCCAAAGGGATTGAGAAAGAAGAGAGCAGAGCTGGTTTGAGGGGGAAGATTAAAAGTTCTGTTTTATCCATGTTGAGCTTGAGCTGATAGCTAGATAACCATGCAGATGTCAGAGAGACAGGCTCGGATTTTATTATGGTCAGAAGGAGACAGGCCTAGAACTGAGAGTCATCGGCACAGAGATGAGGGTTGAATTTGCATTCCAGATGAGATTACCAAGAGATAAGGTACAGAGGAGGACCAAGGACAGAACTAGCACAACCACCTGATAGGGTACATAGACTGTCCACAGAAGTTACCAAGATGTTAATGGAGAGAGCAATCATTCCCCCAGCTGCAGCTGAAATGGCTGGTTAGCGACAGCTGAGACAAAAAGCTACAGCCACTGTTCCCTCTAAACTGTGCGTGTGTGCGTGCGCACACAGATCCTAAACCCTGCACACATGACAAAACGCCACGCGCACAAAAATTTGCACAGAAGAAATTTTTGTGCACACGGCCTATCAAAAATTAGAGGGAACACGGGCTGCAACCCACACTGAGCTGGGTGGCTGCTGGAAAGGCTGAAAGTCACCCAAGTGGAGGAGCTTTACAACACCAAACAAAAGAAAAAGCTGCCCAGACACACCAGTTTCCTGGCAGAAGGATTCAGGGATGACTGCAGATGCCTGCAAAGACTTTAAGTAGGAAGCATCCCGGGGGGCAGCACAAGAGTTAAGCACAGAGGCCCAGATTTTTAAAGGCATTTAGGCATTGCTACATTCAGTGTTGCAGCACCTAAATCTCATTTTCAGAAAGCATTTAGGTAGACACATTCCATTTAGGCTCTTAAGTACCTAAATCCCTTTTGAAAATGACACGTAGAGTCTTAAATCAGGTAGGCATTGCAATACCTAGATGCCTTTAAAAACCTGGGCCAGTCCCTTGACTGCCTAACACAGTACCTCTGGGGAGAAATCCACAGGAGAGGCCTGGGTCCAACTTCCAGCCCCCAATGCCAAAGGGGGGCAGAGACAGCCAAAGGCCCAGATTTGGGGTGGTAGTTCTAATATAAGACTATTGGACTTAAATTTTTGTCCCTGTTTTGACTTCCCTTTTTTTCCCTGATGACAAAGGGAGAGGGACATATTGGGCTAGTGATTGGATGCCCATCAGAGGGCCCTTAGGACCTAGTTCTGAGACCCCTCACTACCTCAAAAGGGGATAGACTCAAACAACCTAGTCAGAAGGCTGGAGCCATAAAGAGAAGCTAAGGACTATAGGTCATGCTTCTGAACTGATATAAAAAGGGAAACTGAGGTAAGGCTGCTGTTATCAAATGCTTAGCCAGGAGGTGGGCATTGAAAGGTGAGAGGCTCAACCACAACCTCCTCCCCTTCCCCTTCTCTCCCCCTTCCCCCCCCCCCCCCATAGCTAGAGGGATGGACAAATAGTATCCTCCAAAGGACATGCTGAGGGAGCAATTAGAGAATTGGGAGGAGAACCAGAAGCAGGACAGAGTCTTGGAAGTCAAGGGAGGACAAGATTTCAAGAGGAAAGATAACCAGCTGTATCAAAGGTGGCTGACTGGTCAAAGATGATGAGGATGGAGATAGAGAAGGAAAAGCAGGAGGAAGGAAACAAATGCATCGTCTTTGCCCCGAAAAGTTTTTTAGAGATGGAAAAGATTTGTTGAGTCATCTATTACACCCTCCTGCCAATGCAGACGATTACTTATAATAGACATTCATAATAAAAGCTCCAGAAAACCTAACAAGATGTTTGCCAAACATCATTTTGCTTGTATGTTAAATCCCTTCTTCCCCCAGTTTGTCTGTCTTGCCTCTTTTGGGGTAGAGACTGTAGTGCTCTGTAGTGCTTAGCATACTGGGCCCAAATTCTCAGTTGGCTCTTAGGAACTATTGTAATAAATAAAAAAAAAGTCTATTCAACATTCTGGATCAGATTCTGATCATCAGTATAAACTCGAGAGTAAATTCATTGATTTCAGTGAAGTTAATGAAGTACACCAGAGTAAATCCTGACATCAGAAACTGACCTTTAATGGACAGCCTGTGCTACGGCTTGGGACAGACTATTTCAACGTTCAGGTGAAATCTGCATTAAGAACCATGCTGTTTATTTTTGGTCCGCTATAAACATTTACAAATAGCAATATTGTGAAGCTTTTCCTATTCCTTCCGTAGGAAGATAAATTCCATTACCTTTTCAAATCAAGATGGGTTTGTCAACTGCATACAATTTGATTTCAAAAGGAGTATTAACTACTTTCTAAAAATTAATGAATCATTTCCAAATAATGCTTAAGACACATTGACTTTCATGACTTCCTGCCATGCCTATTCAAAATCCAATTTCCTCCCATCTACAATAAAGAAAAATTTCTACATAAATTCAGAGTCTTCAGTTGATTAAAAGAAGTGCTCTGCAGTGCCAATTTGAAGGATGCTCTGTACAAAATGCTGCAAAAGGAGATTTAAAAAACTGAGTTCTGTGGTGAGTTGGTCTGAAAATAGAAAATATACTTCCATTCATTTTTAGTCACTTCCAAGTGGGTTGGATTGAATCTCCTAATGGCAGATTTCAGCACTTGATATGAAAGCAGAAGACTATCTAGTAATTAAGAGGAACCTGTCTCTTAAAGCTTCAGTTGAGGCTACTGGTGTCATTTATGAAAACCAGATGTCACCGTTCCACCAACAGTATTAATATAAGTAACTTACATTTCCTGCCCCTAAAAGCAGTCAGCCATGACTTCCATATTATTTCAATCTTTAGTTTATATCAGCCCCATTCACGATCTTTTGAGAATCCATTCTCCAGTCTCTACTTAATTTGACTTCCAAAGAACACTTGGATGACTCACTAAAATCTGTGTTAGAGGCTCAAGATGACAGAGGTGTGGGGGGAAAAAAACAAGGAAAAAAAAAGATTACTTTACATTTAATATAGTAAAAGAACAAAGAAAAGTCAAAGAAAATGTCACTAGTCAGATCCTATTTTAGGAAATGCTGTGCAATAAAGTAGAGAAACACCAGTTTCTATTCCATTCATTACTGGGAGTGAATGGTCAGCTATAAAAAATCATGTTAAAAGGATGTGGTTTTGTAGCAGCCCATCTGTAAGTGGAAAATGTTTTCTTGGGACCACTGAACTGTACACACAGACCATTATATAACTAAGCTAAGAGCACTGTTTACGTAAGATTAATACATCTGATTTAAAGAAAAGACTCTTCTTCAAAGAAGTCACTGCTGGAAATAACTCCCAATTACAAATTCTTGCAAGGTATGAATTCAAAGTGCTAGCTGCATTGTGTAGACGTGTGCACTTTGGAAATATCAGATGAAGAAGGGAGTAAGCAGAAGATATCACACAAGCAAATTTAAAATCTGGCTTCCAGAGTAGAGGTGTCTGAGAACACAGCAGAGACAATATGTTTGGTCATTCCCTTAGGAGGAGGAGGAGGAGGGGCATGTCATCCTCTAGCAACTCTTGAAGGCAACTCAAGGAACTACCCTGACCCTCAGACAAAGGGAAGATTGTTAACCAGATACAATGCTGTCCAGGTTTTCCATATAAGGCTTCATGGGTAAGGCTAAGATTTTGTCACGGATATTTTTAGTAAAAGTCACAGACAGGTCACGGGCAATAAAGAAAAATTATTGGAAGCCTGTGACCTGTCCCTGACTTTTACTAAAAATATCCATTATAAAATGGGACAGGACTAGGCAGCTGCAGGGTGGCTGGGAGCTCTGCCCTCCCCCCCCCCCCCCCACCTGTGGGGGCTCAGAGCTAAGAGCTTGGGGACCCACTGCACAGTAACCTGAGCTACACAAATCGCACAAGTGTTAAGACACTGTCAAATAATACTGCTATAATAATCAAAAAATTAATAAATGAGATCTTAAATTAACATCTTGGGAATTACACCATTAAAAAACTGAGCTCCAATGAGACGTGACTAAATAAATTGCTGAGTGTCGGCTTTTGAGACTCTTGAAAAAAACACTACCTATGAGACAGATTTTAGAAGAATATGCATGACTCATCTGCAATATGAGGGCAATTAAATATTTATCAGATTTCTAATATACATCAATAGGTATTCAGATTTGAAAATCCCTAGCCAACCTCATCGCCAATAACAAAACCAAAATGTTTAGCGAACACAACAGTCCGAATTTAGTCTCTCCTTCCTACACACCAACAGACACATCTCAATAACCTACTGCACATCTCCTTCAGAATATAGGCAAAGGATCAAGTATCATCAGAAAGGAGGCAGACTTCACATACCGTATTTTTCGTCTTATAGGACGCTCCGTCCTATAAGACGCCCCCTCATTTTTAAATAAAAAATCCGGGAAGAAAAAAAAAAAAAAAAAAGCGCCGACTCGCTCTCCCGTCCCCGCCGCGCGGGCGGGCTGCCGGGAGCGCGCCCGCGGCGGGGAGGGGGGAACCGGGACGCTCCCGGCAGCCCGCCCGCGCGGCGGGGACGGGAGAGTGAGGCGCCTTTTTTTTTTTTTTTTTTTGCATTCGCCCTATAAGACGCACCAACTTTTTCCCCCCCGTTTTGGGGAAGAAAAAGTGCGTCTTATAGGGCGAAAAATACGGTATATTGTGTATTGGAACAAGCAGTGCAAACACTGTGCTCTCTGGCTCCATACACTCACCCTCAAATAAAATGTCAGGGCAAGGTTAAACTTAACTTACAGGGCAGATCTGCATATAGCATAAATGGCTGCAGGTCCACGAACTTGAATTTGCATATCTACAGCCGATCTCTCCCCCTAGTGAAGACCAGCCCCTTGAGATGGGAGAATTGGGTATAAAACCTTCTCTTTTTCACCAGCAGAATTTGGTCCATTAAAAGATATTACCTCAGCCCCAGTCTCTCTAAGGGACCCTGAGTCAGTCTGTGATACAGAGGTGTTGCTGTGTATATTTTATACCCCATATCTTGCAGCCTTTACTTACTCAGACAAAATCTTTCATTCAGGGAGTAAATATTTGGAAAATGCTATTTCCCTATTTGCATGGAAGATTACTGTTCTTTTTTAAAATATAATTTCAAAGATATGAGTTAGATTTTATACTGAAGAAATGTTTGTTCTACTTGGATTTCTGCCAGGGTCTCTTGATGGAATAATAGGGTTATCCATGTGCATAATAAAACAGTATTTTGACTGGCAAGATTACTTTAAATAATTCTTAAATATCTGCAAGAGTGAGTCTAGAAGGAGAACCATAAGGTTAAACCTGCTACTGTAGATCAGTTAATCAGTGAACTGTATGAACAAGTTTGATCATTGTAAACAGAAGCTCAGCATATGGGAAAACATACTTCCTGGAGGTTTTCTCCTTTGAAGAGTTTGTTTAAAGGACTGCCCCTAATAAATTATTTATCACAACAAGTAAAAGAAACCTGCTCTGAGTACATTTCAAAGCCTCAAAACCTCATGGAGAGTAGGCAGCCCTCACAGGCTTACCTCAGTTACAGCTTTTTGCAATGTCTAGTTTTCCTGCAATATAAATTTCAAAATGAAGGCAACACCAATAAATGGTCGAGCAACCTAAGCAATATGGATAAGCAGCTCCTTAACAGATAAGGACTGAGACAAACGTAATTATACTACAACCGTTGGAAATAACGTCAACATAGAAACATTGTTCTTTTCAGCACTAAATACTGGCTGTCAACTAGCCTGTGTCACTAGAAGCCAAACAAAGTCCCTAAGAAACTTTAAACCAAGGCCCACGTTCAGGAAAACAGCCCTGGTCAGGAAAGGTGCTTCAGTACATGCTTAAGAGCTTTCCTGAATTAGAGTCTATAATATCCCCCACTTTCAGTCTCATGCCAGTGGGCATTCGTTTTCAGACGCCACTGACCCTGCAACCCAGCATCTTGCTTTACAATGGCAGGTGACCACGCTCTCTCTGCACTGACCCCTGGTGGTGTAGGTCTCGGATCTTCCTGGAGAGAAGTCAAACCATCCCATCACACTTTGAAAACAACAGTGAAGGGCCTATCTTCCATTTTAATCAACATCGAGCCTTATGTATAAAGACTCAACTTTCCCACACACCATTATTAAAAATGCTACTTTGCTTAGCTTAGTATAAAATCCTGGTAAAATATAAAAGGCCTGATTTGGTTCCACACATGCTTAATACTGATGTAATTCCACTGAGTAAAATGGAGTCACTCCTGATTTACACCAGCATGAGAGATTAGAATCAGGCCCCAGGTATTTTATAATGTTTTAATTTTTATACTGTTGGTGCAGTGCAGTGTCCTGGAATTGGAAGAGGGGAGAAACACACTGTAAATTGCTCAATATCATTTCATCTTAGATAATAATTTTAAGTATTTTATTAGTTTCTTTATACACTGGGTGCACACAGAACTTTTTCTCTGACAACCACAAACAATTCCCTCCAGTTCTTTCAGACTGTGGTTTTGTAAATAGCATAACATTTCTGATAAAATAGGTGTGACCAATAGCACCCCGGCATTCACACCCTACACACTAATACAATAATCTTTGTACAAAATATGCCTTGTGAGGTATCATTTGAAAATTAATAACTCACTAGTCGATAATATCATGGCTAAATGTACAGTTATGAAATCCTCCTGTATGATGTTCTTAGCACACTCAGGCAGCAGCATCCTGAACAAAGAAAGGGTGTTTACCTCAATTTATATACAAGTAGTAAACAGGGGAGCAGCAGGGAGAAGAAACGACAGACAACAGAGCAAATTTGCATTTCAGCAACACAAGCCAGAAGAAAGAACATGGAGTAGGGTGACCAGATATCCTGATTTTAGAGACAGTCCCAATTTTGAGGTCTTTTTCTTATACAGGCTCCTACTCCACCCACCCTATCCCGATTTTTCACATTTGCTGCTGTTATGGTAGCAAGCTGTTGAATAGGCACCCTAACATGGAGCCTCCTTCACCACAAGACTCCATGTCGTTCTCTTTACTCTTTGAATACACTTTGCTCTGAGGAGTAATCCTCAAAAAAAAAAAAATCTAGTTCAAAGGTTAACTGGACACGAAAAGAAAACCTCAAGAGCTCTCTCACCCACTCTTGAACCAGCCCTTTGACTCTGGGGCAATGGACATTTAATATTTGAACTGTCCAGGAAAGGGCTGGACAGTGCAGAACACACATTTTTGGGAAAATTCAGGACTGGGAGTGTGTTGAGGTAAGAACAAAAGAACATAAGGCTCTTAAGGTCACCCTGCAAGTAGCAACCAAGGCTGATGGAAGCCAGAGAGTGATTGGTGTGTTGCTGATAGGGTGTTAGATCAGGGCTCCAGCTATACACCGACACTCAAGGTGTGACCTGCATACCGGCAGGCCGTTTCTGAGCGGGCCAGGTTGGGCGTTACAACAGCAAAGCATTGTGAGGCAACCAAGGTTGCAGGCCAGGCAGTGAGACAGCCCCTCACTGGTGTGGATTGCACCCTGGAATATGATAATAGGTGCACAGGAGAAGCCTTCAGCCATGGGCACCTGTGAATGGGTGTTCACCACACACAAGCCCTGAGCAGGTGAATGTGGGCCAGAAGGGGTCAATTAACCTTATATGCTGCACCAGGGGAGCCAGGGACTGATAAAGTCTAATTTCAGACAAAGCCCAACTAAAGGAGGAGCTGGACTAGGATTATAAAGACAGCAAGCAGAGAGCAGGACCCAGCTAGAGGGAAGAGGCCTGTAGTCACTCTCCAGAGGGACAGGGAGTGGGTCAGGGACACAGAGGCAATCCAAGGGACAGCAAGACCTTATATCCTGCCCTAGACTTGGGAGTCTGGCAAGAGACCAACAGGGGTAAAGTAGCCATAGAGATCAGAGGAAGGTCTGGTGGTAAACCCTGAGATAGAGAGAGATGGGGTAGGAAGAAGCCCAGGGAAACAGAAAGAGGGACTGAGACTGAGCAGACCTGGATGGCTAGTCAGAGGGTCTCAGGGCTAGAACCCAGGAGTTATGGGCAGGCCTGGGTTTCCTATGGGGAAATGACATAGGGCCTAGAGGTGAAATGGAGGAATGTCTGAGGTAGCAGCTGGACAGCTTACCTGGTGTGAGTTTGATACTGACAGAAGGAGGGGACTGTAGAGTGAGCTGGTTGGAGGGCTGATTCACTAAGCGAGGGGGCACCATAGCGTGAGCAGCCATTGACAGCTTTTGCCCCATACGGTGCCCTCTAATTACCAGACCTAGTCACAAGGAGACACACCTGTGGTGAGAAGGGGCTCCTTTCCAGCACTCTAGAAATAATGGAGTTACTGTACACACACAAGACTGTGAAACCAGATCTTCATGTTAGTATCATCATTAACATACATATATGGAGAGACAGCCCCCACTAGCTCAGGGAAAATAAACTCCCCCACCGGCCCCTAAAGAGTTCCACACCTGCTCCTGCAAAGCAGAGACCTGGTTCTTCATTGCCTTTAACCTCAGTCAGTCATTTACATCTTTGAAAGCAAGTAAATGGGGGTGTAAAGTGCTACCAAAGCAGGAAGTTAGCATTTTATACCCACGCTGTACAGGTTTAAGACTGCACAAGGTGCAAGACAATGGAGAAACAAACAGTGCGTCGTTCCTCCATTTCTCCCCTGCAGATAGTGCACAGCTGGGTTACTCCAAAAAGTAAAGAATGTTCGCACGCATACGTTATTTCTATATAACACAGCTCAGACTTGGGCATTTTGTAAATTAATATCCATGAGCCTGATTCATCCCTATTGTAATGGCATTGAAATGAATGGAGTTGCAACAGAAGTGAAGTGGGATCCCCTTTTTTAAAGAAATGAAAATGTTAGCAGGTCTGAGTCTTCTCATTTACACCTGTTTTACAACCCTACATCAACACAGACAGTCATGCTGTAAATAAGAGTGGAACCAGGCCCAAGGTCTGGCAATCTATGATTGTAAAGGGAGCTTTGGATATTCACTGATGGGCATAACTTCCATTTAAAAGAAAATAAATTCCTTAATTAGCCTTGCCCAGCTGTAAATTTCCAGCGATATTATTATTTTGTGCAATCAGTTGACACAGACATAGCTGAAAATTTTCCACTCACAAAATGTCCTCTATAAAAATAAATCTGATTATGGTCGGACCAGAAATAGGTGCCTAAAATTACTGTCAAAACAACAGAATCAAAAGGATGAGTTGGCTTCTTCTCTATATTTTCTGCTCTCTTTATCTTGCTCCCCCCTCCTATGTAAACTCACTATTACAAACTCTGCTAATGCCACTGTTTGCTATCCTCACAATTAATGCAAAAATGTTTATACAGGTGGTATATTGTTTCACTCAGGATGGATTAGTATCCAATCGAAGTAAAAACTACTGGAAAGGACAATGCTACGAAAGGGATTCATAAAGCAAGAGTGGGATGCACAGTAAACAAGCAACTTGGCACTTGGTTGTAAAGTCAATGGGAAAGCGTTCTTTTTGTTACCAGATAAGACCATTTCTAGACTGGAAAATGCATAACAAACGGTGTTCTGCATAATAATAATAAAAAGATACAACCACTTGGTAAAGGAGAGTGTTCTCTTGAGTTCATTAGGCCTCACACAGATGCCAATCCACCACTACTTGGTTCTCAAAATGTTTCTTTCCCTGGAAAGGGCTCCTCACCCAACTGGTAGTCAATGGAGAACAAGTCAGTTACCAGAGCACTAAAATATGCAATAACTTCATAACATCCTCTACTTTGTTCAGCACCCCAGAGAACTCCCACCAGTCTATGGGCCACCTGGGACAGAAGCAACAAGATCCTTCTTCAGACTCAGACATACACTGCAAAAGCAGTGTTAACATGAATATAATGCCAAAAACAGTCCTACACACAGACATTTTATGCATTTTATTTTCTCATTCCCTGTAGTCACAATAACCTGTAGTTAATAATTCTTTGATACATATTGGTAATTCATATATGTGTACATCTCTCTCTCCCACGAACACACATCTTGCCCATTTCCCTCCATCACTCCTGTCCCAAAGGAACTCAGAATGATCTCTGTGCAATTTTATGAAGAAGCCAGTATTGAGATGACAATCAGTCACTTTACACACTAGCACTAGTGCAAATCTCTACGCTGTTTTGCAACTGTTCAGGGACAGTCCAAATTTGGCCTTATGGCATGAAGAAATCCAACAACATTGGCCCTTCCTTTCATAGCATAGTGGGTGCAGTAGGTTTGAGTGGTATGTAGTATGAAGTTTGATTCAATAAATAAAACACCACAGCCCCAAAACACAACAGATCCCTCTATTCCCCTCAAGGCTGCCCCTCTCAAAGAATTCTAATGTCCATTCCTTCTTTGTTCCATTTCAATTTCCAAAATATAAACTAGTAATGCGCCAAAGGGTATCTGAAGTATAATTAGCAACAAGCTGATGGACTTACCAGCCCAGATGAAAGTACATGACAAGCACAATACATGCCAGAGGTCACTTGAATACAATGTTTGTGTGGGTCACAGGAACAATGACACCATCTAAAGAAGGGAATTCCAATCTGGAAATTTATTAGGTGGGAACAGGGCAAAGCCCAGGCTGTGACAAAAGCCAAGGAGCCCAATGAGACAGCCAGGGCTCCAAAGGCCATGTCTTATAAATGGTACTACTGAGTCTGTGACCAGTTAGTAATGTAATTGGCTCTAAACATGGTTATTTTTTAATAACCATGGGAACTAACCAAGTCTTGCCCTTAACAGAAGCCTAGGTTGATACAGATGTCTTCCCGCAACTAGGTCATAATTGTTATATTTCTTTGCAGATGAAGTTTCTCAGCTTTCTGTGTGGCAGGACATCCCAGAATGCACCATGCTATGTATTGTTGCTCTTTGTCTTCCCTCTGGTGCTCTGTCCCTTATGGATTCTCTCTTTTTAGTCCCGCAGATTTTCCCAGAATGCACAAACAAAAGTAGGGAGTAGGGTAAGTGTGCATCCACGGACATGGTGCTGTGAAAAAAAGCTGATGTGTAGGCACAACTTACCCATTCTTGGAGTAACCAGGAAAGATGTGGATGTCATGAGCTGGTTACAGTTGGCTTTTTTTCTTAAATCACAGCTGTTTTTCTAGTGCAGACAGGGCCCTAATTGGAAAAAAGGGGTCTCTGCTCTCTTCAGCAAAGAGGGTGGCTTGATATCCTAAGAACCACTTCACACACAATCACTCCCCCTACTAGCACATCTGGGAATGCTTCAGGGACAATCCTGTGTCCTTCACCTTCCACATGATTGAAAATAATTTAATCTGATAAAAATGTAGACCATCAGCAGGTCGTGTTGGAGGGTTTAGCTGAAGTTGTCATTCACTCCATCCTTGTTGGTGAATTAGTGTGTTAGTAAGTGATCAGGAATTAGGGAACAAGTCTTTAATACCAGTGCACAATAGACAGTGGGTGAGGTAGTGTCTTTTATTGGACCAACTTCTGTGCCTTTCCCAGAGCTGAAGACAAGCTCTGTGTAAGCTCGAAAGTTTGTCTCTTCCACCTACTGAAATCGGTCCAATAAAAGATATTACCTCACCTACTTTGTCTCTCTAATACTCTGGGACCAACCCCTCTACAACACCACTGCAAAGTACATAGTAACAGTGTCACACATTCCACCACCCGATTCAGCTTCTATTGGCTGTACCCCTCTTAAATTGACCATTTCATAAATACTAGCTGTGTTAACCTCAGTCATATTGAAAAAAGGATTAGTAATATCAGAGGTATTTCTTTGTCAAGTTGTCTCATTCTTGTTTAGCTTGAGAAAAAAAGTGAAGACAACCAGAATACTGCTATTTATAATTTGTGATAACTAGTGATATGCTGGAGGTGGCCACAAAGTTAATATTCAGAAGTGAAATTCCACAACGTATGGACAGCACTAGGATCCAAGAGATTTGGTTCAGACCCACCACCAGATACAATATAGTAATTGTCAATGATTGCAAAATATTTTTGGAGACTTTGAATTGCCAGTCACTATGGAAAAACCAAGAGGAGCCTTATCTATTCCCTAGTGAAAATTCCACTCAACTCTGTTAGAATCTTTCATGATCTCTCCAGGTTTCTGTTGTAGAAGCACTAACCCCAATGGCCAGGTGGTCAGTTGTTCTGTTCCAAAGTCTAGTTGTCCAACTGGAACCAACTAGAGATTTTTTACTGAATATTTTCACTTGAGCTCTTTTCCCATTGCACAACTAATTAACATTAGATCATATTCATTAGAACAAGTCTGTACCTTTAGTCAATTGGCACCTCTTCTCCTAAATACAGTAATGTACGGAATCTGCATTCTGCTTCTTCCCTCTTTTGTCACATGGCTCTGGATGAGATATTGGAATGACTTTACAAGAGCTATTTTACTGAAGTCAACCAAGTAAGAGCAAATATATTCATATTCATCGTACGAAGAGATAGTCAAAGTAGCAAGGCAAGAGATGATGTAGCTTGTAATAAGATTAAATGCAACCTTGGTATGAGCAGGAACAACTTCACTGCAATCAGTGGGGCTTACATTAGGGTTGAATTTGGCCCACACTTCTCAGTACATTACAACATGAGGCATATAATGAGATAGCAAAGGGATTGGGGTGATTAACTATAAACAGAAATAATTCTTGCAGGCCAACTGCTTAACTGTACAAACACAAAAGTGCCCTACTCAGCAAGCTTAAGTTGTTAGATCAATACAATAGTGCCCAAGACATAAGCAGATACATATTTAAAATAGGGCAATTGCAAAGTTGATGCAAAACCATTAATTTACAGGGTTTCTTATTGAAAGACTAAAAAAAAATCCATTGCTTGTACATGTAATCACTTTTATTTTGTCTAAGTTTTTTTATATACATCTTAATGTAAAGAAAAAGCCTGTTAATTTATCTAAAAGAAGATATTGTATTTTATTTAACTAAGCGTAAGGGATTATTATTCAGCTTCTGAAGAAAATACAGTATAATTTTTGTGATCATTCCACATGAAAGTACATCTTTGTGTTTTTATTAAAGAAATATAATAATATAGAAATATAGTAATAATGATCATACTAAGCACTTGCATACCAAGATGGGGCAAAACTGGAATCTCTAATCTGAATCCCCTTCAATTTTGAGGGGCTTTGGGCTCAAACCCCTGGGTCCCAACCAGTCTCTATGGTTTTGGCTCTAAGTTGAAGGGGACTATTTTCCAGTTCTAGTTTGGATGCAGTCTAAACCTCATGAGACCAGCCAAAAATGTCAGAGATATTACATGCTCAGCTGATTTTATATTTCTGACAATTCTGATTGAAATCTGATGAAAACAGCTAGACTATAACCTCACCCATAGCCCTGAATCAGTCTAAGACCAACCCCCCAGAATCTCAGCCTGTACCTTTTAAGATCCAGATATCTTCTCAGCCCATCGCTACTTATAACACTTCAATGTTCGTTCAATATTTTGGAAATATAACTAATTGAAGTTTACTAATGAGTGTCAATATTAAGGGTAAGCAGAAGTATTTACACAGATTTGCTACCGTCCAACAGATTTACATTTTCACCTACTTAAAAAACTATACAAAGCTACTTTCCAGTTCTAACTGTTTTCTTAGTTTACATCCCTACAAATTTTTTATATAGTTATTAAAATTTTGCCATTTACTTAGAAGGGTTTAATATATGTGAGGCACTATTGCAAACTCAATTTTATTACGAGTCTTTTGATATTTGGTTGGTTTTTTTTAAACTCCAGCTCCTATCATCATTTTTATTATGTGAAAATTTCAACTGTAATTTTTTAAAAATTACTATGTTTCTGAGTCTCATGGTTGCAGAGAAAAAGCTTGTAAATGTGAACCATAAAAGTTCAAAAACCAGAACACACACAAAAAAGAGACAGAGCCTCAAACATTATTTTTTTAAATCTCGTGATATATAAGCCAATCTCGTGATTTTTAAATGCTTGGGGTTGGCAGTCCAGGTGACAAAGTGTACTAGGACTGGAAGGTTTCTGGACTGGGGACACCTTCAGACCAGAAAAATAAATTCTGCTATCCCTGCTTCCACTAGTGATTCATCAGTGGTTAAAGAAGTGGGCTTTGTTTGGAAGGTGGAAGAGTTAGGTCTACTTAACCTGCTGCCCTTGCCTGGGTGCAACAAGAAAGGAAATTCAGAGACTGCTCAGGCAAAATCCCAGTGAGAACTTCAGTGTAGACAGCTGAGGAAGCTATATATTGAAGCTCTCTGTTGCTATGCGTGTTAAAAAGCTATTTAAAAAATTGGATCACAGTCCTCAGAGGTCTTAAGTTACAGGCTTGATTTAACAGAAATACACAGCACCACAGAAAGGACTCAGTTACAAGGGGAAACTCCTGTTATACTCTACATATTCAGATTTAATTGGTTTGGTACTATTTCTTCCCTCTCTGTCCCATGCCAGGCACGCCTTAGCCAGGATTCAATGACACAGGGAATGCCAATGCTGCTTCCTGAACAAGGAGCCAGAAGGTGTTATTATACAGGTCCACCTGCTTCCTCTCCCTAATAAAGGCCCCTCTAGGACATCTACAGTTCACATTGACTCAGAAGCTTAGCCCATGTTAGCTTTCCCTGAGGGATTTACTTAAGATGTAGAAGTTGTGGGACTCTCCTTGAACTGCAGTGTGACTGAAACAGGTTGTGTGCGACTTACAGAAGATGACTAGTTATCAATACTCTGACCATTCACTCAGTCACAGTCCGATCAGAGAAATGGCATAGCTCAGAAAAACAACCTGGCTCCTCTCAAACGCCCATCCTTCCTTCTGCGGGGCAGCCCACACGTGACACATACCCACTAGAATAGCCACTTACAAACTGTTGACAGTGACTTTTCTTCATCCACTGTCACTATACAAACAACTGCACAGGAGAAGGAGGATGATAATGCTACATAAATAATCAATAAACTTCAGAGTACAAATAAAAATAATACGCCTGGCTCTGCATTAACTTCCTCTTCAACATTTAACTTCTCTTCCTCCACACTTTCCTCCTCTGTAAAATTTGGATAACAAACTAGGTCATAAGCACGCTGTGGGGCTGCATTAGCTAAAGTTTGTGCTGTGTTTTGAAAAGGACTCTGTCAATTCTATATAGTGTTCATTAGTAGCTAGCTTACCTTTCAGGGCAGCGTACAAGGTCTCTCTCTTCACTAATTGTAGGCATTACTTATACTTAGCACCTTTGTTTACCATTTTCCCATTTTCAAAGACACGCAAATGTGTTTCTCTGTGACATGTATTTTTCCCCTTTTACCAGGCTATTTTTGCCTCTTATTTTCTTCTCCTATCAGGTTCTCTCCTGCCACAACAATATTTGGGAAACGACCATTACCTTAGTTTATTTGTTTAATAAAACTACTGGTTTGATTTATATTTAAATCGGGAACATGGCTGTTCTTTATGTCCATGGAGCCTCGATGTTTTTCATTCTCATGACCCAAAGAGTTTTTGATGCTGCAACAAGATGTGGTTTTTTAAAAACCCTTTCCTTCTGCTATGTGGACCAATTTGTTCTTTTGTCAGTCATGGTCTTGGCTATTTTAATTTTCTTACTCTAGCTATAAAATGAGAGGGACCTGGTTTTGATAACTACAGTTATATTGATATAAATCCACTTGTGACATTCTATACCTTGGGGGAGCACCCTGTAACCCCCCCTATTCCTAATTTATATATAATTGTGATATTGTATATAAAGCCATGTAAGGTATCAGGGGAAAGGTTACGATCTGCTGAAAGTCACTGTTCTAAATATGTATATCATTAGTGCATATGAAATTATGAGAATTGTGTTGTAGGACTGTCACAAAAACATGCTGTAAGTTGGGGAATCAGCCAGATATTAGCGCCCCAGAGACAACAGCAAGGAAAGTAACCAATGCCTGGGCGGGTATCAAACCACCATCAACAGCCATTGCACAGCAAGGGAGTTATAATTCAATGACTCTCGAGCACAAGGCCACACCAGGGAAATTGCTCATCCTTGCCTGTGGACTCAGCAATGCCCACCAGACACACCTGGACCTATGTTCTCCAAGCACATGGTACAGTGGCCCCATGCTTGGCCTTTTTCTCTCCCCCCTCCTTCCCCCCCCCCCCCCCCCACACACACACATTGCAAGCAACAAAGACACTCAAAAGACTGAACACTCCAACAGAGGAGACTGGCCCAGGTTTCAAGGATGAAACCTGTGTACTATGAACTGCAAGATCCACTGGGGCAAGGAAAACTGCTTAATCTAGATGCTGCCCAGTCTAATACGGTTGATAGTTTAGACTGCATGCTTCTATTTTATTTTGTCAACCACTCTGACTTTTTCCCTATCACTAATAATCTATCTTTTGTAGTCAATAAACTTGTTTTACTGTTTGTCTTTAGAAGTGAGTTTGCCTAAAGTGTTTGGTAAATCTGATTAGGTTTACAAAGGCTGGTGTATATCCACTTTCCAATGATGAAGTGGTGGACTGATTACTAAACTTGCAGTGCTCATCTTGAGCAGTGCAAGAGGCTATATTCCTGAAGTACAAGGCTGGGAGCTGGGGGGGATTCAGCTGGTGCCTTTTTCTCTGAGTTTTATGAGTGGCTCGGGGAACATTCATGCAATCTAGCTGGGTGTAGGGCTCCACCTGTGGTTGTGCTGAGTTATAACAGCACCTGGAGAGGTTAGCAAAGCACTGTGAAAGACACCCCAGGCTGGAGAGTTAAGGGAGCCCAGCAGTACAGTTCCAGGCTGTACTGTGGGGATCCTGTCACACCACTGACTTCAACAGAATTACTGCTGGGATATAGTGATACGAGGGCAGAATCAAGCCTAGTTTATCTTTAGTCTCATGCATAACTACTGCACACATTTGTTAAAATAGAGAAGTGTTGTATCTTTTTGAGAAACAAGTTGATAGCAGCATTTAATCTAGAGTAGGTTTTTATAAAGAATTTATCAGAAATATATTGGGAACTTGAAGCTGTGGAAGCAGATGACTCTCATCCAAAATGCATCATTATCTTCTTGGGGAAGTGTATAATTAACATTAAAATATTACAGTTTACAATTATATTAAGCACTATGACATTCTATTTTTATCTCTTTAAAAAGAAAAATGAACTTAGTTATCAACATTACTTCTTGGAGTCTCCTCCCCATCAGGTGTGCTCCATACGAACACTATCATTCAAGTGACAACTAATGCAAAGGGCTTTTTAAAATATTACATATTTGCATTCCGGGAAACTACAGCTGGATTGCTTTTTTAAAAAACGGAAACAGCTATTCAACGTAATTAGTGGTTGTCAGGATTTAATTTACCAGCATCCTTTCCACAAAACCAAAAGGACATTACTTTTCACCTTATTCACAGCTGTGCATGAGTGCTGGAGAATGTGTCTCTCTCGAACATTCATCGAAGCTATTAATACTCGCTAAAGGTCTAGCCAGTTTAGCATTGAGAAAACTTCTCTTAATGGGAAAACTTTACACTTTCTAGAACCTTCAGCGTCTGTTTGGTTGAATCCTGAAATCATGCTGGAGTCTAAACATCCGTTGTCCATTTGAATATCAATCCATTTTTGCCTTTTAAATGGATACCCAATTTAAAATCATGGGGTTAGTCTACACTTGAAATGCTACAGTAGCACAGCTGTGCCACTGTAGCGCTTCAGCATAGCCTACTCCTGTTGCTCTAGTGAATGGTCTCCTGTCAGTGTAGTAAATCCACCTCCCTAAGGGGTGGTAGCTAGGTTGTCAGAAGAATTCTTCATTGGCCTAGAACTGTCTACATGGGGGCTAGAGGGACTCTATTATGTCATTCAGGTATGTGGATTTTTCACACCTCTGAGCAATGTATCTGGGTCAATTTAACTTTTGAGGGTAGACCTAACCTTTATTTCAATGGAAAGTTAAAATTAGTTTCTGGATTGGTGTAAACTGAAAAGTTACATTGCCATACCTATGCCTCTCACGGATGTGAAAAATCCACACTCCTGAGAGACCTAGTTAAGATAACCTAGCCACCAGTGTAGATAGAATTAGTTCATCAGCCTAACACTACCATCGACCTAGCTACCACTTCTCAAGGAGTAGGATTACTTTCAACAATGGGCAAACCTCTCCTATCTCTGTATGTGTCTACACTGAAGTACACTACACTGGGCCACTGCAGCATTTTAGTATAACTGAGGCTCTCTATACTTATCAACTTCTGAATCCCCTTGCTCATTTTATCATGCTTATTATTATTATGAACCATTTTTTTTTATGGTAGCACTTAGAGCCAACTGAGAATGGAACAGCTGGACTTTGTACAAAAATGTAGCAAGAGACCATCCCTGCCCCAAAGTGCTTACCGTCTAAAAAAGACAAAACAAACAAAGAGTGAGGGAAAGGGAGAACATTTAACATCATATCATTATTGTGGTTTTTACCTTTTTTTAAACACATGACCCTTTTTCCAATCTCTCTCTTGGCTGATGTGTGAAAGATCCACATAAAGAGCAGGGGAAACTGACTAACTGAACAAAGACAAGGTGCTTTCCAATGCACAAATAAACACATTGAATTTCTCGAATGCCTTTCTTGTCTGATAATAATAGGTATTGCTTGTAACAATAGCAGGTTATAAATTAGTAGGCAGAAATGTTAATTTTTAGAAGGACACCATCAAGTTTCAAATTACATTTCTGTATGAAAACTTTGTACTTACTACAGTTACAAGCAACACCTAAAATGATTGTGACTGAAAAGTCAGCAAAAATTCAGTTTGTGCAGTTTGAGTGAAATTTACCTGTTCTTGTGCTAGCACAGGCCTACATACCATTTAAGTGCCATTAAACCAAAGAATCCTCATCAGGTCAAGCACCCAACCCAAAGGGCTTACATAGGACTTAAATAGTGCATATTAATTGTACTGGCCCGCTGTGCATGGGTGAATTTCACCTCAGGTGAATGGGCTTAAGGTCCAACTCTCCACTACATCCAAGCACAGCTGCTGCACTACAGCCTATACCCAATTCTCACACTATGTCCGAGTGGCAGCCCCAGGGAACTGCTCTGAGCTTTCTGATCAGGGCTGAGCAGTCCCAGTGCACAGGAGCAGCTTTAACTCATGCCATGGGCATACAGTCACTCAGGGACCTTATGCCAATGGGGGTTTGGGTGAGCCCTACTCCTCCAAGCCCCTTGCTTTCCTGTGCCAGCCATGTACCATCTTGACATCCCGTCCTTCCCCTTTCCCACGGTGGAGAGGACAGATGGCACAGGAGATAGCAGAGCAGCTTCCACCAGCTTTGTGCCAGGGGAGAGTTCCCAATCAGAGGGTAAATTCTCCCCTGGCCTTCTCTGGCTGCTTTAAGGCTTCTATGTGGGTCAAACTGGCCTTACCGAGTCAGAGAATCCCAGCTAAGATCTTCAGGTCCCCAGTTTGCACTGATCATTATTCCAGAAAAGCAGAGGCGAAATACAGCTAAGCACTGCTCATTCTGATCCATCACGTACGATGATGATGAAAACAAGGAAACACATGGAAGACTATTTCCATGTGAGTTAGGGTCCTAAATACATTTGAGGATCTGGGCCTTAGGCTTTCTGCGCCTCAGTTCTCTACCTGAGAAATGGGAATAATAGCACTTACCTGCCTTTGCTAAGAAGATACAAATATGTAATAAGAGATTGTCAGGCTCTCAGATATTACAGTAATGTGGGCCACATATGTATGTGATGGATAGTCAGAAATAGAATCCAGGAATCTTGAAACCCAGCATTCCACTGTTGTCTCACAATTAATTATCTAACCAACTGGCAAAGTGTGTGTTGTGCTCTCCGCCTCAAGGGGCTGATCCACAGAAGAGGATAGCCCGCTTATATCACCAATCACTGTGTTAGTTAAAATAAAAGATGTCTAATGCAATGGCTTTGAAGATCCTTGGCAAAAAACCCGTGTAGTGTGGTATGCAATGTGCTGGTTTTTTCAGCCAAGCTCTGCCAGCAGTTATCCTGGTGTAAATGTGTTGTAAATTCAGACTACTGCTGAAGTTAGTGGAATTATTCTAGATTTTGGTCACTGAGTGAGTTTGGCCTTTTGTATTTATCTCTGACAGTGTTGCTCTTGAGTTCTGTTGTATATATATCCATTGTGACTTAAACCAGTATTCACATAAACATATTAAATATGTGGAAACCAGTTAAAGAACAATAAAACCATTCTTGCATCATCCCTTCCTAAAGTCAAAATCACTTCTATTCATTCATGCCACATCCCTCTGGGTCTATACAGTATGCCTTTTACTGGCTGCTAGGCAACCTGAACACAGTACTAAGTAGTAGCTGTGTATGTTTGTTGAGAATGTACAAAGTTACCCTTGTGATTTATTTATTTATTAATGAGGAAACACCATAACCCCAAATAGAATGGCTTTCCTTTCTGATCAGTAATTAATATCTCTGGGAATACAGAACTGTTTGTCAAGAGATGGGTAATCCTGAAACACACGTACAGCAAGGTTATAAATTAGCTTCTTACAAATATGCAGTAGATGAAATTCTGACAGGCATGTTGTTGTTGTTTTTTAAAATGCCAGTGGCATAAATGAACACTCTGTAACCAGCTTTTATGAACTATGTTTTGGGATTTCTCTGTAAACACAAAATAGTTTATTCATTATCCTTCACCAATTCAATTAAATTCTGGAAAATTCTAATTTAAAGCAATTTATTCAACCCTTTGTACAAAACCACCTTCATAAACAAAAGCAGAACAATATGCTAGATGAGTAAAAATTACAATGCATGCAAAGTACACACAGAGGTTTGGTGGGTTTTTTTTTTTTTTTTTTTAAACTGAATTATTACATTTCTTATTCCCTCGCAGGGCAAAATATGCCATTTTGCACTCCAGTAACAGAAGTTTTACAAAGCAATTGTGTCTTTAGAAGTATTATTCATGTTTTTGTTCTTTAATATGTTTTCTCCTATTCCCAACCCAAGAAGTAAAAACAATATTCACAGATCTCAAATATTTTCTAATAGAAGCATTTATTAAATTCATGACTCAAACTAGAACAGATGTGGGGAATCCTGCTGTAAGGATTAATTAGGTCCTTTATTGATCATTACATCTAACTAATTAAATCTTTGTGCATAAAATGTGAACTTCCTAAAACAAACATGCACATAAATAAGATCTCCATCTTGCAAACACAGATCAACTTCTACAAGACATTTTAATGCCAAAGCACATTAGTCAGGTTACAGTTCTCTCTGACCAGCAAGCTGTTACAGTCTTTACTGACTGGCACTCAAAAAAAAAAAAAAAAAAAGAAGAAGAAGAGATGTGAAATTCTCTCATCTTTGAAAACATAAAAGAAAAATCAAAGGAACTACTAGTAGTCCGATATTCCCACCAAATTCTTTATGGTTTTGATCAATGTAAGCAAAAGGAAAATCCAAACAACACCAAAAGGGACTGGTTCTAGAATAATTATTCTGATTCATAGAGAATAATGATCAATATGAGGTACACTCACTACAACTGGATTTCTTCCTCCCCCATGTCCCGCATGATAGCGGATAAAACTTTTATATATAGCCACTTGAGTGCCACTACAATTCCAGTCTGCTAAGGCTACATCCTTCAATAGGGCTTCATGACTGTCAAACTGAAAAAGATGGCAAAGCAGAGAACATTATAGGTCCCTAACAATGAAATATATATAACATTCTTTGTGCATATACATATATATGTATATGGACAAAGGAAACTCGAAGGGTTCTTTAAATAATTGCCTCATCCTTCTTATTGTAGGAAATAATTTTGAATTAAGACTGATCAAGTAAAAGAGTGACTGTTAAGTTTCATTAGTCATAATTTAAATAAAAAGAAAGATTTTAGCATGACCTTGTCCAGAAAGCCACAAAGTAAAATAATTAAATTTCCAATGAGGTTCCATTTAATCCAGAGTACCACATGCCTGGCCATTGTCTAGATCAGACTCATAATCCTCTACTGGAACAGCTCCACCAGGGCCAAAAGCCTCTAGTTTCAGCAAGGCTCAGCTGGTTTTCACTACTGTGTTGTTTAACTCTCCGACAAAGCCTTATAAAGCTATTAGTTCTAACCCAGTGCACCTGCACCAGTGGAGAGCTGCTGGTGTAGACACATCTGTATAGTGAATGTGCTCTTTCAAGTTAAATGGTAGAATAGTGTTGATGCCCAAAATCAGTCAAGGGCTACTTTCACAGCTAATGCATTTAGGATGAAATTCATTCCCATGCAGAAGGCCAGCACAAGAGCTAGGCACCATTTAAGTCCCATCCTACTTACGCCCTCAAAATAGGACTGAAGTCATGTGCAAGTTTTGTGCTGACTCTGCACAGTGATAAATTGCACCCATCATTATCCACAGACACTGTCAAGGTAAATAATCATAGGTCTGATTCTCCTCCACCTTATATCCCATGTAATGTTTTGCACCCACTTCACAAAGGTGTAAACAACTGCACAAGATTCAAGGCACTGGAGAATCAATTCCAACAAATTTCAGGTATCTTATTTCAGGTATTTCATTTACCTTATTTCAGGTATCTTATTTACCTTATTATTTACCTTATTTCAGGTATCTTACCTTATTTCAGGTATTATTTACCTTATTTCAGGTATCTTATTTACCTTATTATTACCTTCATTTACCTTATTTCAGGTATCTTATTTCCTTTGTTACTAATATACTCTGTATTATTAAAACAAAGACTATTCCAATTATTTTTCAAGATGTTAGCTGTTTGTTTACTCTTTGCCCTTCATAGCTAATTTAATTTTGTTTATAGTCAGTTTCACCCACTGTTTTGCTTCTCATGCCTTAATACAAAGAAAGCCTAACCCTGCTCCCTCATTCACATTGAGTAGTATCTTTCTCTGCACATGGTCCCATTGAAATTAATGGTGAGTGGTACTATCCACTGGATAGAAATGGAGCTAGGCACCATTTAAGTCCCATCCTACTTACGCCCTCAAAATAGGACTGAAGTCATGTGCAAGTTTTGTGCTGACTCTGCACAGTGATAAATTGCACCCATCATTATCCACAGACACTGTCAAGGTAAATAATCATAGGTCTGATTCTCCTCCACCTTATATCCCATGTAATGTTTTGCACCCACTTCACAAAGGTGTAAACAACTGCACAAGATTCAAGGCACTGGAGAATCAATTCCAACAAATTTCAGGTATCTTATTTCAGGTATTTCATTTACCTTATTTCAGGTATCTTATTTACCTTATTATTTACCTTATTTCAGGTATCTTACCTTATTTCAGGTATTATTTACCTTATTTCAGGTATCTTATTTACCTTATTATTACCTTCATTTACCTTATTTCAGGTATCTTATTTCCTTTGTTACTAATATACTCTGTATTATTAAAACAAAGACTATTCCAATTATTTTTCAAGATGTTAGCTGTTTGTTTACTCTTTGCCCTTCATAGCTAATTTAATTTTGTTTATAGTCAGTTTCACCCACTGTTTTGCTTCTCATGCCTTAATACAAAGAAAGCCTAACCCTGCTCCCTCATTCACATTGAGTAGTATCTTTCTCTGCACATGGTCCCATTGAAATTAATGGTGAGTGGTACTATCGTTTTTAAGCAGATTAGAGCCCAATAGGCTCTGCAAATCACTTTTAAAAAGAAAAGTAGTAAAATTAACACCAGGAGATACATTTATAAGAAAACAATTCCTTTCATCCACCTATGGGCACTCAATTGCATTTTGTACCTTGTAAGGGCTCAGATTTTGGTCTAATAGCCACCACTACCATGTTTAGTTTGATGCTTACATTCAAATTACAGATTCAGGTTTATGACAAGAGCAAATGAGCTCAAAATAAATGGTTTTAGAAGGTACCTACTTAAAATTTTTGTTAAAACTCTTAAGTCATGATTCATATTATGGATCTATGAAATGGATATAAAAATAAAAGCACATCACCTTGGAATTGTTAAGTACTTAATTTTTCATTTTAAAATAGACATTTAAGTCAACATACACTAATGTTGTTGATACTCTATTACAAATCCGGCTATTTTAGTGACTTCTCTCTGAAAAAAACAACATAGTATATTATTTCTTTTCAAGTTTAAGTCTTTTCCAGAAGACTTCAAATGTATTTATTTACAACTTCTGATTCATTCAAAATTTTATTTAGAATGTTCTTGATAAACCTCACATAACTATTGAATTTGCTTTCCTTTTACAAACTTCATTAACAGCAGAGACATGATGTCTCATAATAAAGTCAAACACAAGAGGAGAAATGTGTTTAATTTGGTAATGGCTTTAAACTCTGAAGTATCCTCATAACCCAAACATTAAGTCAAATAATTTCACAGCTAGATCTGTGCCAACCTATATATCAGTTTTATTTTATTACCAGAATCTAGCAACATGGCAAAGATTGTGTGGCTATTAAATCTGTTGTACCTTGCACATAAGAGACATAAGAGATCAAATTAATTATATATTTACTAACAAAAATGCATTAGTTAAAAAAATCCTCCTATCAGATGCCCACTCTCAAATCAGGACAGCAGCAGTTCAGAATGATGTGCTTTGCACAGTGTTATATTTTAATCTAGAAACTAAAGGATTAGGTAGGAATCCATTCCATATCGAATAATTAGAACACTGTACATCTGCCATTTTTCTATTGGCTAGAAATGTCTGGAAAATGATAATGCATTGTTCCAACTAACCTCTGTTTAATTAGTCTGAAGACAAAGCTATACAGAGAACCATTTTAAGCTGCTTCAGCTGGCTCTCTGGAAGTTGTTTTGATAGCTGCCTTGATCTCTCCCTGTTTGAGATCTTTTTCATGTGTTTAATACAAATAGGAGTATTTTGCTAGGGAATTCCAAGTGGGTGCTTTATAATTCTTCAAAACACAAAAGCCTGAATGCAGCTTTCCAACACAGTTTGAATGCAAATTTTCTGGGGTATCTGAAGGGTTAAACACTATCAGGGTCAATTTTGCTGCATAAATGCACTTCAAGTAATCTATCATATGTAATAAATAAAAATTCTAAAGCACTTGCACTTCATATAAGAAACACGATGAACTCGAGCATGGTTGCTTGGTTGTAGCCCTGTGCTGTACTCTGTAGCTCAGGAGTCTTAGGTCTTTGGCTGATTTGACAGTGAAATTCTGGCTCATTGCAGGAATTATATGACTGGATTTCAGTATGAATCTCTCTTGCTAATTGACATTTGATGTGGTTTCACCAGAGCTGGCTTTTAGCACCCTTTAACAGGGTGGCACCCACCTCGCACAAGTGCCCCCTGGCCTGTACTCTCTTTCAGCTTATGGTGACCCCATCAGAGTTTTCAATGACTTGGCCCTTCAGCTAAGTCCCACACAATCTGTAGGTAATACAGCCAAAATGAACCCCTTCTGGGGTGGACAGTCCAACAGAGTACTATCGCAAGGCCTCTCAGACTTTACACAGTCCCATGCCTGGTAGAGAGCTGTATCCACAGGCCTTCCTCTCTGGAGGCAATGGTTTTGCCCACTCTCTGGCCTCAGAACTCCAGTGAACTCACCTATTTCTGCTCAACAGTGCAATATTGCAGGAAGATGCAAATATATGCGGTGGATATGAGCGGATCAGATTTAGAGTCTCAGAGTGTGGGGAAAAAATACAACCACACAAAACCCCATGAATAATAAACCTAGAATCAGGATTTACTTTCAAAAAGCCAAATGCTTCAAATTATTTTGTTCTTAGTATTTATGATTATTTTTTCTGGTATATCGTTGCTCAGGTTTACATAAAATATTTGGAAAGGGACGGCACTTACCCAGATTTGCAGTTTCACCCGCTTGTCATTCCTGTAAACAGTTTTAACTTTGAAGTCAATTCCGACCGTGCTCACAAAAGCTGGTGTGAAAGTGTCATCAACATATCTGAAGAGGAAGGATGTTTTGCCCACACTGCTGTTGCCAATGATCAGGAGTTTGAACATGTAATCGAAATTTTGGTCTGAAGCATCGTTGTGTCTGTATCTGGCATCTGTTACTGAAGCCATCTAGAAAATGACAATGACACAGAGAAAATTTAAGAATAGTTTAGTATAAACTGTCCTCAACTCAGCACCTCATGCTTAGCATGTATCCCTTCTTTCTAAAGCATTTTATTTAAGTGGAGGAAAATACTTTGAAATCATCTATGTGGGACCTAATTTTTAGCTGCCAACATGTCCCAGTGCATGTAGAGGTGGCTTTGGCCCACTTCTGGGGACCTTAACCAGGAATATTTTAGGGGGGGACTACCCCCCTCCCCACAACTCATAATAAAAAATTGAACAGAGGGGTCCCAAGCAATTGCTTAATCTGCTTATGCAGAACACCAACACCAAGAGCATGTGTAATTTTCGAGCTCAGGCTATGAATGTGATGAGCAGATCTGGATTCATCCAAGGGATAAATTGGTGATTTTAGGTTTTTCAAATATTAACAGAGAAACAGCATTCTTACTCAAATTACAAAGTACTTCAATAAGCTGCTGAGCTCTGAAATCTCCATTACAATGCACTAGCGTGGCAGCTGGGACAATTCATTTAGGCAGCCACGGTGGGTAGGTAAAGAGAAATAGTTTGAGTAATGACTACTAGAGAAAACTAGCATTTCCTAAATACCAAACTGTGCTAGCTGGGCTGGTTGTCTATCACTGGAGAGGATCTTTAAAAGTTTCCTAAAAATATTGAAGAAGAAGAAAAGTCTCACAAAGTCCATCCATTATTTGTCTGCTTTCAAAATAGTCATTAATATAAATGGCATCTGTGTGGAATGGAATGGCTCAGAGGAACTGTCAATGGCGTTCTGGCAGGTTATACTTACCCCTCTGGATTTCCAGAGGATACTGGCCCTGAGAAGAGTTACTTAAAACCCCTCCCTCTCTTGTGCCCCTTGGTAGGATTTAGTGACTATGCAAACAAAGGTTAAATTATCTGAAAAGTCAAGGCAGCTGGAACTCATCAGGCACCCATAGCTCACTGCTTTAACTTATCAGACAGGAAAAGAGACACAAGGTGTGAAAGGTAAAATCTTCTACTGGACCAGTTTTTGTTGGTGAGAGCAACAAGCTTTTGAGCTTATACGGAGCTCTTCTTCAAGTCTACAGCAACACTGCATAAGGCAGGAAAAACAGGCAGGGGGTCCTCTGACCAGAGAAGGAGACTGTGGAAGCTCAGTCAGAAATAGGGTGACCAGACACCAAGTGTGAAAAATCGGGACAGGGTGTGGGGGGTAATAGGAGCCAATATAAGAGAGAGACCCAAAAATCGGGACTGTCCCTATAAAATCGGGACATCTGGTCACCCTAGTCAGAAAGGAAGTTTCTGTTGATCTTTTCATCGCCGTTCATGGGCGTAGACAACTGGGGATGTGGGCCAGGCTTTAGCCACTCCACAAATTTAGGGATTGCGTCAACAAACTGACTTTGGAACAGAAGTTTGTTTATCTCACTTTTGATAAAGTGGACAAATGTAGACATGGTGCAAAACTACTCATTAAAGCAATGTTCAACAGCTATTACTACCTCCCGAATAAAAGAAAGGTTGTCTATGTCCCTGCTCTTTGTATCCTGGTAGGGGAACTTTTTCATTTATGGACTGTTTGTCACTGAGAGGAAAGGCACGAGGGCCTGGAGTAGTTTGCCTTGTGACAGATACATGGAGTATTTCATTTCTAGATCACTGGTTCAAAGCCAGCCTGGGGCAATAGTGATTCGCAGGTGATGACTGTTCAGTGGTTTATGTGAAATGAGACAGTCGGAGTGCAGTTCTGCATGGAGGCAGCCATCTTCTAACATCCTTCTTTTTGTTGGCAGGATCAGAGGTCAAGGACTAAATAGGCCTACAGACAGAACTCCTCACTTCCCAGAAAGTTATTCTTCTATCCCATTGTATTCCTGAGCACATAGTACAGAGCACAAATTGTCTATGGGAGTGGGACTCCCAGGGAGGAGGTGTTTTTTTAAACTGTTACAGAGTATTCAACAGTCACTATCATGCTGCCTTCCCATTCTATTACTCCCAAGATGAGGAAATCTGTTGACTTATCCACCACTAAAGGGAGCCTGCTGCCAGGTAAAGGAGGCAGTGAAAGAAGCTAGGCATAGTGCACTAAATTCTCCCTACCCTCAAGACTCAACTCCCCTAAAACCCAATATAGCCTACTGCCTAGCAGAGGGAGGGAAGGAAAGGAGCCAGGACTGGTACACGGAGCTTCCCATGGTGCATAGAGTTTAAGGCCAGAAGGAGCCATAGGTATCTGTTCTGACCTTCTCTATATTACAGAGCATTAAATGTAATCCATTTACCCCTGTAACCCTGATTCCTTAAGTCCCTTTGATCCCAGTGACCGGACTAGAGTCAGGGCCTCTCTTTCAAACATCCCACATTGCAAGAGAAACATCACTCACTTTAGTCCCACAGTTCCCTACTTTCTATTCACCTCTGGCAACCCCTCACGCTTATTGCGGAAAGTTATTGACACCACAAATAAAGAATTATTGCACTGAAGTGATAGAAAGGACTGTTTACTCTCATGGAGTGAATCCCATGGCATCTTACCTTCCTACTTCAAAAATATTGTGTTCCCATTCTTCTGGAACTTTATCATACACTGCTACCCACATTTGGGCCAGTACTTGATCTAAGGCCTCATTTTCATACAGAATTGCACCAGTTTTACTAAAATCCATTTAAAACCAATTTCACTCAACTGGTACACAAACCCATCCATTTAAACCAGGATATATCAGTTTCTTATGGAATTATGCAAAACCAATATAAGCCTAGTTTAAACCAAAGTAAGTGTCCATGCAAGGGTTTGCATCAGTTTAATTAAATTAATTTAAAATCATATTTTTAGTTAAACTAATGCAACCTGGACTACAAGGCCTACCTGTTTTACATACTATACGAGGACAGTTTGTTCAAGAGCACCTAAAGCAATAGTTAAACACTCAGTTACATCACTGCATGCAGCAAAAACTTCTGCACAATTATCATTGGGAGAAGCTTAGATTCTGTCATGTTATATATATTTTTATTTTAATATTAAAAATGAGGCTGAGATCCTTTGCAAACTCACCAATAAGACACAGTATGAATTTTCTTCTCACCAGCGTAACAGGAAAATATTCTTTTATTCGTGACTTTTGGATCTGAGTAGGAATTTTAAAGCAAAGCTTCTCACAAGCTGCTCACTCACATGCACACACGCATAGCCCCCAATTTCTGATATTGGAAATCTGGTCATTTATTATACAGCTAGGAAGACACACCAATTTTTCTGTCTTAATCATGGTGTACTTATCCCCATGATGGAAGAAAGTCAGAGGCTTCACATGTAAAAGTACCTACTCTTCTTGATACACATATCACCTCCAGTGCTAATGGGAACATGTGCTGATGGGAAGGAGATCATTTTCTTCATTTCACATTCATTCAGAAAGAGACAAGGTGGGTGAGGTAATATCTTATTTATTTACTCATACACACTTGCATACCAGATTCATCACTGTCATCACTTAAAGCCTGGTCCTTCCTAGAATTACGGTCAATAGACAAGTGATCCACTGATTAAATCTCAAATCAGTCTCTTCTGTATATCACCACCTTTTTTAATCCATTCACCAAATCCAACATGGTTTTTAAAATAAAGTACTGCTGCTATCCCTGGATCCACAGATTGCTATAATCAAAAGGGCAAACGGTTACAAATGCTACTTTCACATCTCTGTTAAAAAAGCAATTACAGAATGTGACTGGCCAGTATAGCTTTCAACTGAAGCACAGTTTAAAAATAAAAAGGGAGTGATTCTTGGAAAGAACATTCTGCTGTTTTCACAGAAGAGCAACTCTATATGGGTCATACGGAGATTTTGCTGCACTCAAGATCTGTGAGCTCAACCACAGCAATCATAAGAGGAGTTAAAAGTCACAGCAGTGTCAGGGAGTCACAAAGTTTCAAAAACTCTCTCAAGTTCAATGTTCTTGCTTGAACTCCCTCTCCCCCCACCATGACAGTTTGGGAAATCTCTCTTTGTACAACTTACATATTCTGTTTGATAATACAGACTCTAAGTATGGGGGTGGGGTCATTAAACTTTGATGGTTTTATCTTCAAAGGGAGGCACCATATGTCAACGAGCTAGCTACAACTCAGAAAAACCAGAGCACCCAGGTGGCCTGGTAACCAGGCAATGACGATCTTACCGGGGGGGGGGGGGGGGGGAGAAGATGACTTATATTTCAGAATGACAACGGGGTCGCCTGACAGAGAGGACTGTCTGAATGTTGTAAGAGGAAGGTATTGTCCCTAGTCATTCTAGAGAGCAGGACGACACTGACTGGAAGCAGTGCTGAAAATGCACCTGGTCACTATAGATTTCTGGGGTAGCAAAATGAAATTTCTGAATCGCAAGCTGGTCACTGAAGGAGTGTACATTTTTAGCTCTACCTTGGTGGGGGTGGGAGGAAGACTCCCCTCTGATTGGCTACTTTACCACCTCCTGGAGAAGAGCCACCACCAATTAGGGCTACTGCAGGAATCAGACAGCACTCTCTCTCTCTCAACACCTCTATCTTAAAACTAGATAGGTTGTTTGCCCTATTGGAAGGCTGTGCCAGAATCTCAGTCCTCTAGTGGTTAGAAGAAGGTTTCTAATTGCCAGCCTAAATTGCTTCATAGCCAGTTTATAACAATTTGTTGAATATAATTTCCAAAATCCCAAAGAAGAGTCAGGAGTGGTGAGGAATCTCAGGCAGGGAATGGTGCATGGGTTTCAGAGCGTGGTTGCAACATAACCACCACTGCTGGCCAACTGTGACACTTCTGGTGCTCCCTGCCTCAGTTTCCTTCCCCCAAGATGGGTCGCCTCAGTTCTCCACACACCAGTCCAGGCTGGAAATGTGATTTAGCTCTCTGACCAAGTCACAAACAAAACTTAACCCCATCTGGGGGTTACAGAAGTCCAACTAAGAAGTCCCAGCAAACAAAAAGGGATTTCCTCTCTTTGGGTCTTCTCTTCAGTCTGCCCTCTGGGTCCTGTCCCGATACTTTCTGGGCTACCATTGAGAGTGTTTCTGGCTCTGGGTCAGAGCATTCAGCCCCCAGTCTGGTTCCCCTAGAGTACCACTCTCCTGGACTCTGTTCCTTGGGTCCTTCCTGGCTTTGGCATACAGCACTGGACCCCAAAGCTGGTTCCCCTGGAATACCTGGCCTCCTGCAGACCCTGGCTCAAGGCCTTCCACAGGAATATACCCACTCTCTGTGGTTCCACTCAAATTGAGCTCTCTCAGCCCTTTTATAAGGCCTGGGTGTCCATTAAGCCAGTGGTCCCACAAATGAATGTTCTGGGGGGGCTCAGCAATCCAGTCACCGCTCTATTGCCAGCCTCAGACCTGCGGCTCTGGTCTTGACCCCTAGCTCCTGTCCAGTTGCAGCTCCGGCCCCAGCCTTGGTCCCTTTAGCCCTGTTCGCTGCCCCCAACCCTCCAGAAGCCACATCCCCACTTCCAGCCCCTGCTCCTGACCATGGCTCCTAGGGGGTGGGGAGAACACAATGTGAAAAATTTGAGGATCACTGCATTAAGATATTACCTGACCCTCCTCAGTTCCATCCCTTCAGGCCGGGAACCATCTCATTATTTGTGAGTCTGACTCCATCTTCCCTCAAAGGGGCCAGTCACCCTCTGATGAGGTGTTTTATTGCTTTTACGTAGATATGTATTGTATATCCCTCCTGCTATCTAATTGTTTTTAGAAATCCCTTTTGCAAAGCCCCTGTGCCTGTTGGCTTAAACTATCATGCTTCCCTGAAGAAGTAAACTGTAAACCAGACTGGCACTTAAGTGCAGCTTAGCTGGTGTGTAGGCCTCACGCTGGCCCTTAACACAAGGGGGAATTTCACTTTTACTGTAGAAGGCAGAAGCAATGAGAAGCATGAACTGCAGACAGCTACATAAGAGAACACACACAGATGCACTGGCTGGATCTACTTTCCCAAAGTGCTACTATGCAATACCATCTGTCAGACCATGAATATCAGAAACAGGTAGCAGAATTAATTTTGGAAACAACATTTACTCCCCTCCTGAGAGAAACCTATCTATATGGTAATACCTCACACAAGCACACATATACATGCTTTTCTCTAGGATGATTCCAAATGTCACATCTTCCTTCCCTTTACAGTGCCATTAAATAGGCTATTTTCTAAATTGTAAAATCGGATAAAGATATAATCCATATTAAGAATGGACTCCATTTGTTTTTGTTGGTTGTTTTTGTTGTTGTTTTTAACAAAACCATGTTTGGCTCAAAGCATGGCAGAAGAGCATCTGAAACCACATGATTTTTTTTTAATCGATTCTCAAGAACTCAGATTTTAGATATTAAATCCTGAAGATATTAGATATTTAATAAAGATAATAAAGATAAATATATTTAATATATTAAATATTTAAGATTTTTAAGATATTAAATATAATACAAGATATTTAAGATATACAAGATATCTTATAATATCTAATAAGCTATTAAATATACAAGACTAGCTGAAATACCCGGCATTGCTCGGAGTATTTGTAATTGGAAACTGGGATGTTGCTTGGGTATTTTCCTTTAATCTTCTTTGGCGTTGTTCGGCTGTTTCTGTGGCCCTGGATTGATAATTTTGTATTCTATTATTATGTAGCCATTTCTCACGTTGTTCAGAAGTCTCATTTTGTCTAATTAATTTCATTCTCTTGCATTTAGATGTGGTTTCTCCGATACATTTTCGCTTTTTACGCGGCATAACGAATGGGGTTTGTTTTAAGAAAAACACAGTGTACTTAATTATGTTTGCACTACACAACACTAAGCTCTCTGGTTATCTGTATTATTACATCATAACTATGTCACAGACAACAGCATGTGTTAACCCGCTGCCCAGATGATGTTATGTGAGCTGTGTAGTTGATGCTAATGGGCTTTAAAGAATTTCACCCCTAGGGGGTGTAAGAGGTGAGATTTTAAAAATTTTCAATTCCTACCCTGATTAGGACCCTAAAGCCTATAACTGTACCAAATTTCAAGTATCTAGCTGAAACGGTATGGAAGTAGTAAGGGAACATACATACATACACACATACACCATTTGACTAGATAGATAGATAGATAGATAGATAGATCGGGGAGGGGGAGGGATAGCTCAGTGGTTTGAGCATTGGCCTGCTAAACCCAGGGTTGTGAGTTCAATCCTTGAGGGAGCCATTTAGGGATCTGGGGCAAAAAAAAAAAATTTGTCAGGGGTCAGTACTTGGTCCTGCTAGTGTAGGCAGGGGACTGGACTCAATTACCTGAAAGGTCTTTCCAGTTCTAGGAGATTGGTATATCTCCATTTATTATTATTTTATTATTATTATTAGATAGATGATAGATATTTAAGATATTAAATCCTGAAGAAGCAGAACTCATAATGAAACCTGTAGAAACAATGGACTACATTTTAATCTCATGTTACCCCAGTTGGCAGACACCTGGAGTAACTCTGACACTTCAAAGCATGTGTAAATTAAATCAGAATCTAACCACTGCAGAAGTTTCAGTACAAGCCTTTGTTTGCCAGTCTTAATGCTCATTAGTCACGGGAATTATGAACTAAATCCTGCAGTCCTAAACCAAATCATATTGAAGTAAATAGCAATTTAGACTGAGTAAAGATAACAGGATTTGAGGATCTCTTAACATAGAACCGTCACATGTCTTATGATCACTGAAATTGCCTATTATGACCAGGACCAGCATTTAAAAGGGATTAAAATACTGGTTACTACTGAAAATACGGTGAGGCATGAACAACCCCTTATAATATTAGTTCCTTGAACAAGAACTCTCAACTGTGTAAAGGTCCTTGTCTATCCATACTGACAGATTGAAAGCACAATGTTCATACACCACATAGAGAGGAGTGCTAGGAAAAGAAACTGTCTAGATCATAAAATCAACATCACTGAAGATCACATACAGCATATAATAGTAAAGGCACAACTCATTCAGCTCCTGATGTGTCTAGCTATATTTGTCAGAGTCAATTTCTCCATGCCTGCATCCTACCTTCATCCCATGCACTGATTACAGAGGTCAGCTGTTCATTGCAACCTTATTAGGCACTGCACATTGCTTTTTGCAAGTGTTCACCAACCTTATACATTCTCACCCAACACATAAATGAGGGAATGTGTCAGTTGTGTAGAACATCTATAGCAAACTTTTTGGTTATTAAACTAAACCAATGTGAATATCACTGAGTGAGTTGTTCTGGGTCACCAGAAAGCATGTTTGCAATTTAGTTATAAGAAGACAAACTTCCATAGCAATTTGCAGCTGTGAATCACAGAAATCCATTTAAAAAAGGTGGTTTTTTTCTCCTACTGATAATAACCCATCTACATTTAACAGCCCTCTTAGAATTGGTATGCTAATGTACAATTTTTTTTCTTTTCTTTCTGAGTGTATAAATGCATCTTACTTCTGTTCCATTCTATGCATCCGATGAAGTGAGCTATAGCCCACGAAAGCTTATGCTGAAATAAACTAGTTAGTCTCTAAGGTGCTACAAGTATTTCTCACTTTCTTTATGGATACAGACTAACACGGCTGCTATTCTTGAACCTATATAAATATTAAGCCTCAGAATACCATGTGAGGAATTTAAGTATTATACCACCTTCCATTTATGAGTGAAGCACCGGACTAGAGAGAGGTTAGAGGACTTGACCCTGGTTACATGGCAAGTCAGTGGTGTCCACTATCTTGAGTGGCTCATGACTGAGTGCCTATATATCAGGGCAAAAATCAGGGCAGAAACTCCAAACTGGTGATAGATTCTATGATTAAATTTCACCAACCCAGTAACAAATGTGAACTTCTAGATTGCATTATCAGTTTTATCATAAAGTCACAGATAGTCTGAAGAGCCTAAGGGACTATCTTGTCACCCAGGCAACCTGGATTTAGTGATAAATGGTCACTTACACCAAAAATCACAAAATATTCAGGCAGATAACCCATGATGCCTTCTAACCCGACATGTCAAACCCACGAAAAAAACACAGAAAATGGGCTTGTTTTTGGCTTACTTGACTTGTGAGTTCCTTGTTGGCAAGTTTCTGGCTTGTTCTCCCCCCCCCCCCCTTTTTTTTTTAAATCAGCTCCTGGCAAGGAGGGGAGAGAGTCAGGGGTGCCCAGCAAGCCCACCACAGTCCCAGACTGCACACCATTGGTGTCTAGTCTAGGGTGACCAGCTGTCCCAATTTTATAGGGCCAATCCCGATATTTGGGGATTTTTCTTATATAGTCTCCTATTACCCCCCACCTCTTGTCCTGATTTTTTGCACTTTCTACCTGGTCACCCTAGTCTAGTCACAGAGTGTTGGGGTTCTTAGGGATTAGCTTGTTTTGGCCTGGTTTTTGGCTTGATTTTTGGCTTTTGTGAAATGGGATTAGCTTGATTTTTGGCTTTTGTGAAAGTCGGGGGGCTTATTTACCTGATGCTCATGGAGAAGAAGCCAGCCCATCCCGTCACTGCCAAATCTCTGGATATGGAGAAAGTGATAAATTGGTGGAATTATATGCCTCTTCATCACACTAAATACGTGAGTAATTACCTGGCCTTTGAAAGTTCTGAGCACCTGCTCCCAGGCCCCTATTGGTATTTCAAGAGTTCTGAGCACCCATCTCCTTTTTCCAATAGTGGATCATTTCATAGTCCAACATAGTGGTTCTGTAGCTGCATAATGATCTCAGAAAGTCCACGGGTCTGCCTGGAGCACACCTCTCTCAAACAGTAAAAGCAGAGCACTGGATCACATAAGAAAGCCTCATGCTGTCTGACCCGTGTGACAAGAACTGACTCTCTCTCTCTCCCTGGCCTCCAAGCACCTAGGGTTGTGTAAGGAAATACATTACTAACCAAGAGATGCTGCAATAATTCCAATTTCCAGGAAAATGAGCAGATGAGGAAATGGCCCTTCAAAGTGTTGCATGGAAAATCACGATGGAAGTACCAAAATTGCTGATGAATTTTGCTTAGGAGAACAAAAGCTTAGCAGCTGAACAAATGATAAATAAGATGCTGGCTGCATAGAAAAGTATTTCTACTTCCAATAGGTGAGATCTGAGAGGAGACACGGTTGGAAAACACCACGTAAATCAGTGAACTGATCGTTCCTTCCCATTACTTGAACCAAAACCAGTAGGACAAAAATGTGTCCACAGGAAGTTGGGACTATCGGCAACTGAAGGAAACAGTAGGCCAGGTTCTGATCTCGGTTAGACCGGTGCAAGGCTCTACAGACTGTGATGAGGTGTACTGTGATGAGACCTTCCCTGCCCCGTCCCAGAGAATCCACTCTGCCTGCCCACTGGATCAAGAGAATGTCTATCTGGATTCAACAAAGCAGCTATTTGGATGGGAAGAGGAAATGGTTTGGGGGCTCTGAGAGGAACAGAGAAAGGAAAAAGAATTCTTCTTCAGCCCTGTCCATGAAAGAACTGAGCCAGGCCTCAATGGACCAACCACTGAGTGGACCCTTGGCTGCACTCTGATTGAAGAGCCACGCAGATTACACCCAGGGGGCTGGAACAATTTTTAGAGTGGTGGGTGCTGAGAGCCATTGAATCAAACTGTAAACCCTGTATATAACTGAAACCACTTAAAGCCAGGGGGTGCGGCAGCACCCCCGGTTCCAGCACCTATGATTACACTCTCCAGTTTCTTGTTTTGGTCAGTGTATCAGGACTGAAAGGGGGCTGCTAAGACAAAGACCCTTCTGAACACTCGCAGCTGAGGAAAGCCTGGGTCTCCCCCAAAATAGGCTGGAGCCTTAAAAAGACAGCATTATCATTTGAGGCCAGTGGCTTAAGAAGGGAGAATTACAGCTGGAAGCTGGTGCCATTAAGAGACTAATATAATTTCACTGTCTGGCAATTTTCCTCCATTTTCTGAACCCAATGCCTCAGCCCTGGCCCATCCTTGTATGATGGCCACCTCTTGGCTGATACCATGGAAAAGTATGAGTCTTTACAGGTTGAGCTAAAAAACCAAGCTCTGTAGCTGGAGGTTGTAACAAATCCACAGCCTTTGTGGATTGGGCATATACTGACCAGAGGGCTACATTTTGCACCCATGACCCTTTCAAAGGAACACTTTTATAAAATCCCTGGGCATTCTGGCTATTTTTCCATAAATGCACCACATCTTCTCACATAAACGTTTAATTACATGTGTGTACACGTGTGCACACACACACACACACAGCTATATTTAGAGAGGGCAAAGTCAAAGGACTGCGCCTTCACCTTGGAGTGGAAGGCGGTGAAGTTTGTCTTGATCCTTAGTTCCTTTGGCAGTTTGTTGCACAGTCCGGGAGAAGCCCCTGAGAAATCTGTCTCCAGCACAGATGAGCTTTAGTCTTTTAGCAATTTTCATTGCGCCTGAGAAGCAAAGTTGTTTAAAGTCATATGCCATTGAAGATGATGTATAATGAAATCAAGAGGAATGGTCTGTTTGTCCAACCGGCCACTCTGTACAGGTAAAAGCAGTATTAGCATGGATAGCCTATTTCAGAGAAATATATTAGCAATAGGAAGAGCAAGTGTTTTCATTCTCAAGATATGATCTGCCCATATTATTGTGATGATTACTCCTTACGCTGTGCCTGTGAGATACTGTATTGTGGAGCCATGATATTTTTAGTATAATGCCCATCGCCACTCAGGTGTTATTTCTCCTGTGAATAAAGTACTCAGACATTTTGAGCCATGCCCAGAATGACTGGTCAAATGAAAAGCTGTGTACAATTAATTGGTGTGGGATGCCATAGTAACTTCTTCCAAGCACAACAACCGGGGAATCTGCAATGACAAAGCATGTCAGACAGCTGCAGCACAAATTATACTCAATCCCAACTAGGACGGAAGCTGGCATTAAGGGAACATGTGTAGTGCCAAGTACCCTCATTCCCAGTAAGTGAGTAGGAATTGCCATAGTGGTTCATACTAATAACTTCCATGTGAATTTCGTGCTAGTGAAAAGTTGCAAATGGAAATCTCTGGAGAATTAAATCCTCTATCTTCTACATCAGAAATTCAGACAATCCAGTGGCAGTGACAGCTTCCTAAGCTCTACCAATGTGCATTAATCCTCTCTAGGGTGAGAGGGTAGTTTTGTCTCCATGATCGTCAGTTCTTGCCAACTCCACTGAGTGCCAGCAACAGTGCCAACTGTAGTGCTGTTTTTCCAGGCATAGATGTCCATTCACTGGGAATTGGACTGAAACAGCCATATACATTTCATGTAGACCACTGTAGAGCCAGTAAGCCCACTCCTGGTCAGGCTCAGTGCGTGTTGTGTGTCCTGCTCTGCACCAGATCCACAGAGTATGCAAGTCAGCTACTGCCCAGCTACAGAGGCTGACTCTTCAGTTCAATCTGTAAAGGCTTATGTGTTTAGCTCTGGAGATCCCTGGTTTAACCCCTAGTGTCCACCAAGATGGCAGCCATCACACCATCACACAGTGGTAACTTTCAGTTACTACCGACCCAGATTAGATTTGATCTATCAAGATACAAAGATTCTACAGCTCAATTCCTAAATGATTTAGTCCCTCACAAAGTCATTATATATTACACATACACACACATCCAATAAAGCAATAGCTCTGAAGTCATGTTCTTTGGCATACATAGATATTTAGAACCTTTTCATAATGTGGATTAATGTAGTACAGTAAACCCTCGATTTAACGGACCTCGATTTAACGGACTTCGGATGCAACAGACAAAATTTCTGAGCAAGTCTGATGCATCCGAAATCCATTTCTCGCGGGCAGGCTGCCGGCTCCCGGCTGCCGCCCGGGTCCAGGCAGCGGGCGGGCTGGCTGCCGGCTCCCGGCTCCTGCCAGTGGGCGGTCTGGCTGGCTGCTGGGTCCCGCCTGTGGGCGGGCTGGCTGCCAGCTCCCGCCCTGGTCCCGCCTGCGGGTGGGCTGCCGGCTCCCGCCCGAGTCCCACCTGCGGGCGGGCTGGCTGCCGGGTCCTGGCCGCTGCCCGGGTCCCAGCAGCCAGGACCCGGGCGGGCTGGCTGACGGCTCCCGCCCGGGTCCCAGCAGCGGGCGGGCTGCGGAGCTGCCGCCCCGACCCTGTGGCGGGCGGGCTGCTGCTCCGACAGCTCGTTTTTTTATTATTATTATTAAATAACGGACTTTTTGATTTAACGGACACCCCCTCACCCGAATTAGTCCGTTAAATGGAGGTTTTACTGTACTGGCATATCTAAAGCAAGTGTGAGACAGCAAAAAGCAATGCGGAAACTGACTGGGGCACCAGGAAAATGCCAATATTGTGTATCTCACATGCCCACCCAATCTGATGACCGGTTTAGAATATCTCCTACACAGAGAAAAGCCAACTTTTGGGGGAGGAAGCTGTGGTTATATTCTTTACATGGGTTAATGTGAGTAGGAGCTATATAGAATTCTACTAGTGTACTGCTCTGGAGGATCTATTAGTTTCCAGATACTATAATAATATAAGACTGTTTAAAAATAAAATCTTTTGTAGTGTGGAAAGGTGGTCTGAATGAAAACTAACAGAGTGATGTTCTTCTAAATGTGCAAACAGACAATGAGAAACAATGGATCTGAGAGGTGTGAATTGCCCCCATATCTGTATGGGGTATTGACTCTGAACCATAATGACAAATTAAATGTCAACATTTTAATTGCTTCACCTTTTATCGCCCAGATGATTTGCATTTTTATTCTGGCTGGAGATTTCAAAAGGTAGAGATGAGACACATATGAGGGCATTTTGTACATCCCTTGATGCCACGCAAAGATTTTACAACAGTATTTTCTCTAGAACACATAAAACTAGGCTGGACAAAGCACTAAGCAATTAAGCCTCCACCCCTCTTCTTGAGAAGCTTTCTACAGCCTAGTAGATCTGTCACCTGTTTTATTCTAGTCCAAGTTTCCTAGATATAGATATAGTACAATTACTCCTAGTTGCACCTAGGGCTCAAAGTGAGCCAACAGAGAAGAGGGGAAAAGAAATATGGCTGTCACCAGGGATGGGGAGCCATGATGGGAAAGAGAAAGAGTTAACAAGGAAAGGAACATGGGCATGAGTAGAGTCCTACTATTTTGACTTCTGGGTACCTGTAAATAACAGCAAAGGGAGGTTTATATTCAATTGTCAAAGCAGAATCATTCAAACTAAAGCAGGAAAATTGAATGTTAGGGGGGGGGGGGAAACACGGCTCTAAGTGCAAGTAGGCAATAGATAAAACTATCAAGGGAGGCTGCATTTCTGACCTCTTTGGAGATATTCAAGACAAGACTAGACAAGAAGCTACTGGGGCTACAGCAGAAAGTTATTAAAATAATTTTGTACTCAAGCAATTGGTGGGTGGGAGGAGGAGATGGACAACAACACCCAAGAGATTCCTTCCATTTCCTGGGTCTTTCAAATCTAACATTTCTCATAGATTTTTAGTAATCATACATACCGTAGTCACATTTCAAAAGTGAAATACTGTACCTCTACTTTTTTTCCACAAATCATCCAAAAATTGATCCATATTATGTACTAGGTAAAAAACCCTCACATTTAAGTCATTTTTCAGTTCTATAAATTTGAGTCTTAAGCACTGGAGCAACTGAAAAATAATCTTTATTCCTGAGAATCAGTAATTTTAAAAGTTCAACCCTAGTCAGATCCTGAATAGCAAGTTTCAATCAAAAATAGATTTTTACAGCCCAGGTATGTAATCTAAAGAATAAAATTCATGATAAAAATAATGCCATAACCAGAAGCAAATTTTCGCAAATGATATAGTACTTTAAGGGAAACTTAACAAAAGCAGACAACATATGAATTGTTAACATAATTGGCAATAATTACTGCAAGCAAATGATAGTTACCAATTTAGATCTATAATCCATGAGACAGATGGAGGCTTTGCTGTGAGTGTATGAATCAAGATTGGTCACACTGTTGAACCTGTGATGTAGAAGCAAAAGGATTACAATGTATATGATAAAGATGAAGAAAAGAATAAATTAACTGCAATAAATGGACAAGTTATTCTAGGAAAACACTTCTGTAGAAGGGCCTGAACCTTCTCTCAGTGAAGTTAATGGAAAATTTTCCATTGACTTTAAATAAAACAGGACCAGAGGCTGAGTTATAGACTTTCATACAGATATTCAATTAATATATTTTTAGGGATAAAAGTCCATAACATGATTAGACATTGTATAACCAAATATCTGACCCTCCAAGTAAGTTCTTGACATCTATAAGGGGAATTGTGGTATGTTTCTTGAAGACAGGCAGTGAAACAAATAGAAAAAAGAAGAAAAAAAAACACCTTGAAATACATCTATATAGAACTTTGGTTTTGTAAATTATCTGGGTCAAATTCTAATCCATTACCCTGCTACAAGGACCAAATATAATAGGACTTGGCAAAAGTGGTTGCTACTCCACTTGCAGAAGGTCTAAATACAAAATAATACCCTGAAGACAATAGTTACAGATTTACACCAGTGGTAGTGAACAGAATTTGGCTTTCTTTCACTTCCAATTAAACCTAGAGGCCAAATTTATCTCCCCAGGAGTAAAGGGAAAACCACCATCCCCTAATATCTGTCATGCCAGCAGTGCAGGAGGATGGTTCAGGTCGTCAGACATGTCAAAGGTAGAAATCATACCTGGAGTTGAATTTTACTTGTTTGCATGGTGAAATATCCAGCTGTTGAACAGATTTTATTATTATTATAATAATTATAATCTAAGGTGTGTTTGAGTTAGTTTCACAAATATCCCTTTGTAAGAATTCTTTATATGTTTGGGAGACCAATACATTTTCTTTAGTGGAGAATAATTTGAAAAATTATGTATCTTTTTGCTGCATTATCCAGTCTGATACAGTCACATGTGCTAACCACATTTTCCATCAGCGATGACAACAGAAACCACACAATGTGTACCGAAGTTATTCAGAAAGGTGCGTCAAGAAGAGACAAAACCCCAAACTTGCAAAGAATGGACTAATTGTGGATTATTTTTTTACATTTGGAATTATCATGGGGTTACAACATATGTACTTTTGGCCATCTGATTACTGAAAGGTTGGCTTGTAAGATCATCCCTCAGGACTTTTGCAGAATGTGTCTCTTCTCTAACTAACACAATAAGTGCTACAATCTGAGATCTTTATCGCTGAACTGACCTGCAGCATAGCCTGAAAGGCCTTTAAACTGTACGCCCCATCACTAAGTGGTGCAAAGAAACACTACTAAACTCTCACCCCGTGCACTATCAATGGTCCTTCTGACAGGGAATTATCTTGGGTGGAACAGTTTAGAAGAATGGCTGTTTCTAACACCAAAGAGTTTGTACTCGAGGGTATGGAAAGATGTTCAGTGTATATAGTGAATGAGAATCCTCTTAAAAGGCTACTTCTTCTAGCAGGCATAGAGTTAAATTTTTCACAAAGGCCAATGGGACTTGAACACTTTGAAAATGTTACCCTTGAGCAAAAGGCGCATATTTCAAGAGGTCCATCTCTGTTGACCTGCATTTGAAATCCTATGATTTATTAAATGCTAAAAACAAGAACTAAATCAGTGATTTTGAGGTGAACTGTTAATTAGTTTCATCTTCTGATATTATAAATGCCTCAGGGTGGGGACTGTGTCTTGCTCTATGGACTGATCAGCACAAAACACACCAATCATAAATGTGCAAGGACAAAATAATTATAACTCCCCTTTTACATAGACTGGGAAACTGAGGAACAAAGAAATTAAAGGACTTGAAGATCACACAGCAAGCCAAAGTATAGGGTGAGAAGAAGTCCAAAGGTCCTGACACCTCCCATACTCTATTAGTCCCCAAATATATAATATTGTTAAAGGATACGCCCGCTAGGTGGGTGACTATACAAAGGAGGGGGTCTGTCTGGCTATTTAAGGGGGAACTTTTTACTTGTGGCGAAAAATAAGAGATTGGGCCTTGGGAAAAGTAAGACACCAATTTATTGTTCTGGGAACAAAAGGTTCTTAATTGCAGGTTACAATTTAGGTTTATACACTATGATTAAAATAACAAAGCAAAAAACTCCGATTACAAAGAGGAGTACACCTTGAGACTTTTCTTAAACTTAATAATTATCTAATATATGCCACGGATTAGTAGGTGCAGTGGAATTAACTTCAAGATACATTAATAACTAGCTATCAATACTATAAAATTACACACAATATGTACACATCAATTTATACTTACAAATACAACCCAAACTCGACACATCACACGGCCGGCAACACGTTAAGCTCCACTGGGACACGAGAGCTGGGAGAGACCTAGGGGTGATCAGCCTCCAGGGACCAGTAGGTACGCCTCTCTCTCCGTCCGCAATAAGTGCGGGCAGAACAATTATACTTGAGATGACACGACTTGGCACGGGGCGTGACAAGGTAGGGGCAGCAAAATTTTATCCTTATTAGGAATTTAAGAAGATAACGTCGTGGGTTTTTCTGGTAAGGCTACATAGGCTACATGTCCCTGTCTGGCTTGGGGGGGGGTGGGGGTGGTATCGCATAATATATGCTGACAGCAGCTCAAGTTATGAAGACTAAGACAATAACAGGAAGTGGTGGTTTGAACATACAGGTGGCATGTGGTATGTCTGACAGCAACTTGAATTATAAAGGTTACAGCAACCACAAAAAAAGGAAGTCAAAGTGCATATACAGGCCAGTATCTATATGAATAATAAAGGCCAAAACATTTACAAGGAGGAAATTATTTTAACAAATATAATACCCGCAAATATAGGGGATGAACAAGTCTCACTACTTGATGACAAAGATCAAATATTTCCTGACAATGGGTGGTGACAACTCAACTCAATTACAGTGAATTGAACAAGCTTCTGAAAATATGCATTGGGTACCCTGGGACTCTGGCCACAGTATACATTTTTACAGGGCAGGGTTATAGTTTAATACCAGCTCTTACTGACTAATGTTGAGAAATGTCCCAAAATATTTAATATCATAATTTCTAAGCCTGAACTATTTAAAGAAAAACTGATGGACAACACAACACCCTACTCTGCAACACAAACCATCAATTGACCTGAATGTTATGAGATCCCACCTAGAATAGCAATTGCCCGGCTACTGAGCACACTGCATATTAACAGATAGTATTCTACCAGGACTGTGATGACTGAAAGAAGGTATGCCTTGGAAGCAGGGGGAGGAACTATGGTTGCATTACTAAGAACTAAAAGTGCCATGTGGCATTGATTAATCACAATTTAGTACCAATACATTTTCAGGCAAAGAGTACAGCTTTGTCAAAATTACAAGATAAACTTGATTACAAAATTGGATTACCTACCAATTACATTAATCTGCTTTAAATCATTATTATAAATACAGCCTCTTAAAGACAGTGATTACTCCAAGGTCAGGGTAAATACATATACTGCACTTTACATAGTAATGAGTCTTGATAACAATAAAGAGGAGAAAGGCTCATTTAATTTCCTGAACCTATAGCTACACAAGTCTGATCCTGCACTATTAGAAACCAGTGGCAAACCTCCCATTGAATTATAGGAGTCAGAATCAGGCCTTTGAGTCTAGGGGTTGAGCCTCCTCCACTCTTACAGAAGTCAGTGGATTTGAGAATCTGTAACCCTCCCTACAAGCACTCAGTACGTTGCAGAACTGGGTCCTATATGTTAATTTTCTCCAGAAGAGAACCAGAAGATTTGTTCTAATTTTCATGTGACATAGCCTTTGATCCTACAGGATAACAATATTGTCATCAGACATCACATGATGATAACACCCATGTATACCACCACTGTGAAGAAACTTGAAAAATAGGGGGGTTGTTGCATTTTGATTAAGGGCATGTCTCCAATACAGGTGATTATCTGGACCAGGTGAGACAGAAGCTGCACAAGAAAACAGGTAGTTTCTCAGTTAATTTGAGGGGAAGAGTATGGAGCTTCTATCTGTATTGGAGACATGCCCAATATAAACCCAGCTTTCAAACTCAATTGTCTGGAAATGAACAGTTAAGTGATCCATACTCTTCCTCACTATTGAATTGAGAAACTCAATAGAGTATGGGAAGGGTATGCGGCTTCTGTCTCACCTGGTCCAGCTAACCACTACTGAGCTGCATACTCTTCCCATACTCTACCAAAATGCTCACCTGGGTTTTAAACTTGTCATAGAAATTCTCAGCCCAAATGATGTGTCATTGACACAGTGTATGGTATTCATCCTTCTGGAACCTACTTTCAATCAGCACCATAGCACACTGGGGTTGATAACAGGGGCATCATCCAGGTATACCAAATCTCAGTGTTTATCTCATACACATCACCGTCTCTATAGCATGGGTTAAAACAGAAGCACAAGGTAGTGACATTGGCACCCCGGGATTTCCTTTCACTCCTTCCTTGCCCCATTCTCTCTTTATAACTATTTCAAAATAAAGAAAATTAAATTAAAAATGGGGGAAAATCAGGTTTACAGGAGAAGGCAAGTAAGCAAGGAAAGTCACAGTTAGAGCAGACACTCCTTTAATTCATCCTTCATTCAGTCCCAAATAGTGCCTCTCTCTCTCACACACACACACACACACTGTACAATCCCCAGACCTGGCACCATATAGTGGGTTTCTAAACTGCCTTTCCTTTTGATCAAATCACTCAGACTTTACTCTTAATCCTGCCCAAACTCTGCACGCTAGTATTTGTTATTTACGTTAATTAGTAGTACATTTTCACCATATCTAGATCAAGCCTTATTTTACAGGAATGGGGCAGTCTCCATATACATCGAATACAGTGATTGCTTTTCTGTTAGGAAAGCACCTAAGTCCAGTGTGGGCACTACCAGACATAAACAACAACAGGACCTGGGAAAGGGGGAAATACAGAGGGTCTGTGTTAAATTAAACACAGCCCCTAGGAAGAGGGAGCAAGGCGGCAGGAGGCGGCTATAGAACATCCTTTAAGAACTCTGGAAGTTAAATCACACTCTTCTCCTTAGCGCTGTTCGACTAAACCCAGCGGCTGCCAGGAGTCCCTGGGGGTTTGGGAACAGTCGGTTCAGAAAAGGGTCATTTTCAGCAAACAGCGCCTTGGCTTCAGGTCTCCAGGGTCCCTGTGGGGGCTGCACGGGGGGATCCAGCCGCGCCTCGCCCCGGGTCTGCGCCCAGAGGAGCGGACGGGATCCTCGCAGGGGCCGGGGAAAGTTGGAGCAGCCCGGCCAGCCGCGATCGCTCTTACCTTGGGCGCAGCCTGAGACTGGGGGCCGGCGCGCGGCAGGGACCCGGCGGGGCGGAGGCACCAGCCCGAGCCGCGCGGAGCTCCCCGGCGCGGTGTGCAGCTGAGCTGAGGCTCTCGGCGGCTCCTGCCCGGGCCAAGCGCTGGAGCACCTGGGACGGCCCCGAGGGCGGAGCTAGGGGCGCTGGAGGCTGCGGCAGCCGCCTGCCCTCCCCGCTGCGTGCTGGGCGCGGAGCCGATACCTGCGCTGCTGCTGCGGGAAACCAGCCCGAGGGAGCGCGGGGCCCCGTGGGGCAGAATCTGGGCTCGGCCGCACCGGTGAGCGCAAGCCCCGTAACACCCCGCTACACCTGTGCGCGCACCCCCCATAACACCCCGCTACACCTGTGCGCGCACCCCCCATAACACCCCGCTACACCTGTGCGCGCACCCCCATAACACCCCGCTACACCTGTGCGCGCACCCCCCGTAACACCCCGCTACACCTGTGCGCACACCCCCCGTAACACCCCGCTACACCTGTGCGCGCACCCCCCGTAACACCCCGCTACACCTGTGCGCACAGCCCCCGTAACACCCCGCTACACCTGTGCACACACACCCCGTAACACCCCGCTACACCTGTGCGCACACACCCCGTAACACCCCGCTACACCTGTGCGCGCACCCCCTGTAACACCCCGCTACACCTGTGCGCGCACACACACCCCGTAACACCCCGCTACACCTGTGCGCACAGCCCCTGTAACACCCCGCTACACCTGTGCACACACACCCCGTAACACCCCGCTACACCTGTGCGCGCACCCCCTGTAACACCCCGCTATACCTGTGCGTGCACACACACCCCGTAACACCCCGCTACACCTGTGCGCGCACCCCCTGTAACACCCCGCTATACCCGTGCGTGCACACACACCCCGTAACACCCCGCTACACCTGTGCGCGCCCCCTGTAACACCCCACTACCCTTGTGCGTGCACACACACCCCGTAACACCCCGCTACACCTGTGCGTGCACACACACCCCGTAACACCTCGCTACACCTGTGCGCGCACCCCCTGTAACACCCCGCTACACCTGTGCGTGCACACACACCCCGTAACACCTCGCTACACCTGTGCGCGCACCCCCTGTAACACCCTGCTACACCTGTGCGCTCACCCCCCGTAACACCCCGCTACACCTGTGCACGCACGTCGCACACACCCCCCGTAACACCCTGCTACACCTGTGCACGCACACACACACCGTAACACCCGCTACACCTGTGCGCACACCCCCCGTAACACCCCGCTACACCTGTGCGCGCACACACACCCCGTAACACCCCGCTACAGCTATGCGCACAGCCCCCGTAACACCCCGCTACACCTGTGCGCGCACCCCCCCGTAACACCCCGCTACACCTGTGCGCGCACCCCCTGTAACACCCCGCTACACCTGTGCGCGCACCTCCCGTAACACCCCGCTACAGCTGTGCACGCACGTCGCACACACACCCCGTAACACCCCACTACACCTGTGCGCGCACCCCCTGTAACACCCCGCTACACCTGTGCATGCACACACATCCCATAACACCCCGCTACACCTGTGTGCGCACCCCCTGTAACACCCCGCTACACCTGTGCGCGCACCCCCGTAACACCCCACTACACCTGTGCGCGCACACACACCCCGTAACACCCCGCTACAGCTATGCGCACAGCCCCCGTAACACCCCGCTACACCTGTGCGCGCACCCCCCCGTAACACCCCGCTACACCTGTGCGCGCACCCCCTGTAACACCCCGCTACACCTGTGCGCGCACCTCCCGTAACACCCCGCTACAGCTGTGCACGCACGTCGCACACACACCCCGTAACACCCCACTACACCTGTGCGCGCACCCCCTGTAACACCCCGCTACACCTGTGCATGCACACACATCCCATAACACCCCGCTACACCTGTGTGCGCACCCCCTGTAACACCCCGCTACACCTGTGCGCGCACCCCCGTAACACCCCACTACACCTGTGCACGCACGTCGCACACACACCCCGTAACACCCCGCTACACCTGTGCGCGCACCCCCCGTAACACCCCGCTACACCTGTGCGCGCACACACACCCCGTAACACCCGCTACACCTGTGCACACAGCCCCCGTAACACCCCACTACACCTGTGCGTGCACACACACCCCGTAACACCCCGCTACACCTGTGCGCGCACACACACCCCGTAACATCCCGCTACACCTGTGCGTGCACACACACCCCGTAACACCCTGCTACACCTGTGCGTGCACCCCCGTAACACCCTGCTACACCTGTGCACGCAGCCCCATAACACCCTGCTACACCTGTGCATGCACACCCGCACCCCATAACATCCCACTACACCTGTGCGGCAGACACACCCCGCTACACCTGTGCATGCACCCCTGCGTAACAGCCCGCTACACCTGTGCGCGCAGACACCCCATAACACCCTATTACACCGGTGTGCACAGACACCCCGTAACACCCCACTACACATGTGCATGCACACACACCTTGTAACACCCCACTATACCTGTGCGCGCACCCCCCATAACACTCCTCTACACCTATGCATGCACCCACCCCGTAAGACCCCGCTACACTTGTGTGCATGTGCGCACACACCCGTAACACCCCACTACACTTGTGCACATGCGCACACACCCCGTAACACCCCGCTATATCTGTGTGTGCACACACACCCTGTAATATCCCACTTCACCTCTGCACACACACCCCCACGTAACACCCCGCTACACCTGTACGTGCACACACACACACGTAACACCCCATTACACCTGAGGAAGCCATTGCAGAAGACTGGAAAACAATGGTACTTCTAAATGGCCTGTGTTACGCACGAGGTCAGTCAGATGATCACAGTGCTCCCTTCTGGCACTAAGATCGATGAAAAAAAGCTTCGGATTAAAATCAGGATCATTTCAAATCTGACCCATAAAAAGAGTGGCAAACAGAGATACAGAGCAACAAAAATGATTAAAGGTCTAGAAAACATGACCTATGAGGAAAGATTGAAAAAATTGGGTTTGTTTAGTCTGGAGAAGACCCAGGGACATAACAGTTTTCAAGTACATACAAGGTTGTTACAAGGAGGAGGGAGAAAAATTGTTCTGGAATAAATTACCTAGGAAGGTTGTGAAATCTCCGTCATTGGAGGTTTTTAAGAGCAGGTTAGACAATCACCTGTCAGGTATGGTCTAGAAGATAATACTTAGTCCTGTCTTGAGTGCAAGGGACTGGACTAGAAGGCCAGGAGTGCCGGAGATGGGGGAGGGAGAGACGACTGCAGACAGAAGGTGTGGAGAGGGCCCCCCCACTTGCTCTGGCCTGGGACCCCACAAATTCCTAATCCACCTCTGATTCTAGGAAGCATGCCCACCTCATCCCTCTCCAAAAACTACATTTCAGAACAGCCAACGTACATAATGGAGGTTTGCTGCTTTGTCTCATCACAGCTGGTGTTGCTGTTCTTTAATATTCTCTCTCTCATGGACTTGCATTAATTCAGAGTATCAGAGTCCAGATACTCAGCCTAGGAAGGCATTTCTGAAGCACATGCAGGCTCTCTCTGATTTCAGAGAGGGCATATTATGACCTAGTATTGCTTGTGGCACTGTGTCCAAGTCCAACCCTGCCAAACATCCCATGATAATCTTCGTTATAGTACATGAGCACTGCCACTGTACAGCCCAACAGCCCAAGGGCACTGTGCATAATCACTAAGTTGGTGGAATTGCAAAATTCACATTCAACCACACTAGAGCTTCTTTCTTCTTAGACTCTTGTGTGACTCAGGGAGCGATGGGATGGCACTAGTGGAACAAGAAATTTATAGGGTATAGTGAACTGCTGAAATCAAGAGAACATGGGGATTTGTCTTGGCCAAGTTTTTACTTTCTTCTATAGGTCTTTGGAGTACTATCTATAGTACAGTACTTCCATCCAGAATCTCTAAGCACTGTACAATAGTATTGATCAAACTGATGACACTGGGTGGTCCTCATCAATTCTGATGGACGAACGAACGACTTCCATCCAGAATCTCTAAGCACTGTACAATAGTATTAATTACCCCTCACAACCTTGTGAGCTGGTTAAGTATTATTACAGATGGGCAAACAGGCAAAGCAGGGGGGGAAATTCCCCAGCTCACACAGGAAGTGTGCAGCAAATCCATACATATATATATATTATGATACAGTGTAGGTTTCAGTGCCTATGCACAAGTCCTGTTAGCATGTGTATCAAGCAGAAGATACTGAATACCCCTACATATTTTAATTTGATTGTATTTTATTGGCTACTTAATTAATTGCATTATTACCTATTGCAACTGACCTAAGACCCTAATTTCATCTTTTTCTTTTAATTTTTCTTTTTGCTAACGTTTTTAGAGCAGTGTATTATTATTGTTATTTTATTTATTGTATTAAAATAGCACCGTGGAGCCCCAATTAAGGGGCCCACTATGCTAAGTGCAGAGCAGTAATCAGAAGACATTCCCTTTTCCCAAAAGGCTGATAGTCTAGACTTATGACAAGAAGCAACAGAACAAATGTGGCAGAGGGTAGAAGTGGACGGGCAAGGCAACGGTAAAATAAGTAGGTTTTGCGCACTAGTTAGTAGTGTCAGCTCATTACCTCAGCTAGACCTAAATATATTTGTTCCCCAGGGCACATATAGTGCCAATCTGTGCAGAAGACATAACCACAAGTTAAAATGGCAGGACCATTAAGAATTCCAAACTAGATGAAATATTCCTGACACCAAAGCCACAGTAGAAAATGGACAATGAAAATGTAACATTACCGGAGGAGAAGATGGGGAATCACCCCTCCGAAGAGGGCCAGCACAAAGCCTTATTTCAAGGAAGACTTAAAAGCCACATAGGCCTCATGATGTCCCCCAACCCAGATGTAGATTTCATTCCCTTTGAGTTGTATATATAGTATGTCCTTCATTACAAATTCAGATTACATAGCAACTTCAATATCATACTATGACACAATTATAGCACTTTTCTATACCAGGACACATTGTTCCTGGGTTCACACCATGTTTGTTGTACTTTGGGATGCACTCTAAAAGAATATAGAGAAACAGAGAGAGAGAGAGTTAATTTTAGATCACACAATTTAAACCCCGGGTTAGAATTTTAGGGCAGTTGATTAGGATCCAGTGTTGACAGAGTTTCATCAGTTTTAGAGGTGGCTCACTCAAAAGTGTGACCGTAAGGCTATTAACCACCATTGTAAATGAAACTTTTGGGTTCCATGATAAAAGATAGTAGCAATTTCCTTAAAAGAAAGTTCAGGAGTTTATTAATTACACGAAGACAAAGCATCAGATCCAACCTATGCATGAGCAGATGTAATCCACACTGAAATCACTACTGTCTGATAATTCCAGTCTCTCCATAAGACCCTGCTGTGATGCCTACAAGAAATTATCCATCTACAACACCTATTTATTTTATAGTTTTTCACTTTGCCATGCTGCACACTAGCCTTCATTGAGTAACCCTGTGATTATGCTGTTAACCCTCTCTTCCCCACATCCACCTCCTCCCTCCTGTCTTCTTACAACCTCTTTGCGATTTGTCTAATATTAGTTGAGAAGGTCCTAGGGTTTGGGGTCTTGTCTTTCCCTCTGCAGTGAGCACTTATCACAGCTTTGGCCATTATAAAAAATTGATTATAGATTTAGCCGACAATATTACCATTCCTGTATATTGCACATTTGTCCCAGCTTCCTTGGTTGGTTCTTGCTGTTTAGTAATTCAGAAGAAGGAATTCCAGTATTTTTAGTTAACACCTACTGAAAAGTCTGTTCATCCCCAGAAGCATAGAGCAACTTCTGTTCCAGCCTGCCAGATGAGCAGCTGCAGTTGATTTACTGTTTAATTAACTTTTGGATTTTCGTCAATGTGTTTGTTTCTTTCTTTCAGGGTGGTTGATTACCAGGGGCACTTCACTGGATCAAGATTGAAGAGTTTGGAGTATTTGTTCCTCTCATACAACAGAGGGGAAACTGGGGACCCTGAAGGATCTCTGGGAAAATGCTAAAGAAAATCCAGTACTGTATTAAGACTTTTTTTTTTAGCTTTCATTGCCATGACAGCAAAACCAAAACCATCAGTAAACAGAGACACGCACAAAGAAACAAACATGACAGACAAGCAATTCTGAGGCTTTAAATTTTGTACACTGCTGGACTGACCAAAAAACGAATCCCTTGCCACAGCACATCATACAACTTTAAGCTCCAGTCCTGCAAATACTTATACACCTGAATTGCCCCACTGAATCCAATGGGACTGCTCACATGCATATAGAATCAGAGAGGTAGCCGTGTTAGTCTGGAATAGCAGAGGTAACAAAGTCCTGTGGCACCTTAAAGACTAACTATAAAGTTTTGAAGCATAAGCTTTCGTGGGCTAATACCCACTTTGTCGGATGCAAGCGGTGGAAGTCGGATGCAAGCCACTGCTTGCATCCGACGAAGTGGGTATTAGCCCACGAAAGCTTATGCTTCAAAACTTTATAGTTAGTCTTTAAGGTGCCACAGAACTTTGTTACCACATGCATCTAGTAACTCATGTTACAAGCGTTTGTGGGATCAGGGTGTTATTTTGCAGATCATCTTTCAAAATGTATCCCTCTCTTAATGGAATTAAATACCAAACATCCTTCATTGTTGGATATAAATAGCAGAGTAACATGGTGTATAGAAATTGTGTGGGGAATGAATAAAAGCACTGTGGTATAGACCAATAATAGAGATATAGGGAGAAAATACATGTTTAAGGAGGAGACAGATGAAGAAAGTCTAGAGTTGTGTTTTACAATACATACTTCTTTTGCCCAAGAGAAATTATTTCATACTCAACATCTTTAGATGAAGCAAGCTGAGATAAATCTGCAAATGTACCTGCTCAATACAGACAGTGAATATGGCCAGGTAATTAAAGGTATCAAAAGATACATACAATTGCGTATCAGCATCATAAAGACGGTTGTTAAATCTAGAGGTAGTAGGGGAACCATACAGCAAGGGTGAAAAATTGGGATGGGGGGGAGGGGAGACAATAGGAGCCTAT